>CAWUFW010000591.1:1331928-1997892 GCA_963921515.1 Calotriton arnoldi | reverse complement strand
TATAATGCATTTTATATATTCATGTATGTATCCATGATTATTGCAATATGGTAGAACTGTACTATCCTTTCACTTTTATCGTACTGCTGATAATATATCTCTGCTCCTGTCTGCTGGTTGTTGCAGCACATATATTCTACACTAGAATAACAACTGTTCAATAAATACTTATTGAAACGCCCAGACTGTTTATTCTGTGTAACTCTCTGAGACAAACCGAATAAGTAAGCACGAGTGACTGAGCGAAAAGTAGTACATTTTTTCCATGATCCTGAGGGATCAGGGCTGTCATGATCTAAGGTTGCCAGAAACTAATCTCTCCCTGATAAGAGGAGATTCTAGTGGCACTGTGAGCGAGCTAATGCAAAACAGGCTAACATACGCAGTGGGGGTGCACAGAGCCAGTCTGCCACCAAGCCCGCAGTTTATTATCCAAACGCGCAGGTCCTGCATGGGTACTATAGGAACTACATGACATGGCGCCACCAACGTTGGTTGGGTACTTATTTAACAGTAGAATCTGAGTAGTTCAGTTGTGCTATTCTCAGAGAACCTACTCACGAAACCCCAGAGACGTCTGGAGTGGGTGGGCACAAAATCCGCCGCAGCTGAGTAGTACAAAAATACTATTTATTGGCTGTTGGTAATTCAAGCTTGAAAGGACATAGTGTTCCTAAAATTGTGCATAACACCTTATCTTAGTTCCCTGGGAACACTTCTTCCTCTAAACATGACTGATGCCGAGGTAAGGGCAGAGAGAGTTGAACTGAATTTTTCAGAAGAAGGAGAAGATCCTAAGGATGCAATGCAGATTGCACCAAAATTCAGAATGACAGTCACCCTAAGACTATTAGAAAATGGTTTACAAGCAAGGGGTGGCATGGTAGTTTTCGTGATTGAGGCACACAAATCAAACAAAACAGAGGTATTCTATTCATGGGTTACATTCCCAGCAGCAAATGCAATAACAAAGACATTTCACTACTATGTAGAAGGAGATGCACCACCGGAATATTGTCTGTTTGAGGACATAGAGATTCCACTCACTTAACAGGAACATTATTACTGGTTTAATGGCGCCCTACCCCACGTACGAAGAAAAGTAAGGTTAGGCCCACGCGGAGGAGACGGGGCAACATGGCCCATATTAGCGGCCTATACGCCACATCCTGACAATGCCACCAGGAGACTTACTCGTACAACACAAAGATTTAATTAAAATCTACAAAAACTTGACACAATTCATCATGAGGACTTTAACAATCCAACCTGCACCAGCTGCAGCAAATAGTACTCCAGCTCAGGGTACAGGAAATAAAATTACTCCTCAAACATTACATGCTGTAATGGGCAAAATGCCTGCAAAACGCGAACAAATACCATTCTGTATAGCTCAGAAAATAACTCAGCTTGAGGCAGTATTCCCGAATAGTACCACCTATGATAAACACAGAATACTAACAATCTGCTTGCCCATGGGGATCACACCACAAATAGAGGACTGCACCTCTTGGGGTACAGTCTTTGCTGCCATTTATACCAGAACACATGGTATCCCGTCATTAGCAGTAGTACCTGACGTATTGAGACAGATACAAAATGAGTACGGAGCAGAGCCTGCCCTTAACTTAGGGATGAAGTTACTAGGTAACTACGAACAGGTATCAGCCATAATACTAGCTAACATTAAGGGGGAAGCAACTTCAGTGGCGATCCGCCAACGCCTAAGGGAGTTCAGTCCAGTAGATCAACAACACGAACTACCCAAAATAATTGAAACTGCATATGCAGAATTAGGCAGAGACAGTTTAGGTGGGAAAGCATTCAAACCACAACTAGTAGGCAGTTCTGAAAAGGACACTACAAAGCAGACAACTACTTCTTCTAAAAAGAAGTGGGAGAATAAAAAACAACAAAAGTCAAAAGACAGCAGATCTCAATCCCGAGGCAGGTCTCCACCACTGGAGCCCACCGAAAAGAGGTACAACCTCAGGAATAGGGATAATATTAGGAAGCCTGACAGGTATCAGGATACTGATACACGTTCCTCTCGTTCCTTTCAGGGTTCATCAAAAAACTCCGGGAGGGAAGGACGGTCAGAACAAAGACAAGAGGAGCGTACAAAGTCCAGAGACACGCAACGCGCTGCGGACTACGCACCTGAAAAAGAAGATAAACAAAAATCAAAACCTCAGTTCAAGAAAAAGAAGGTAGCAGGTCTCAAGATCAGACATGCCCAGAATTCTGAGGACACAGCTTCTGAATGGGGAATGGGCTCTGACGATGCTAGACAGCGCGGCAGAAGTAACAATAGCTCGCCAGAACCTGAAGGAATTTCTGGTGACAGCAGAGTTGAGTGAGTATATCACGGTGGAAACACCTGATACTCGGGTAAGCGTCCCACATAAGTTACATGAAATAACACTCCGGATGGAGGGGGACAGACCCAGAAAAATAAAAGGTCTCTTTTGGAAAAATCTGTCATCAGGTTATGACATTCTATTAGCAGAACAAGACTGGCCGCCAGCATTCGTCATGGAGTGCCCCAAAGGAGAAGAGAGAACTTTTCCAGCCTTTTCCGACCTTGTTCCCATACATTTAAAACATGCATATGCGCAGGAGTGGGCGGTTGCCCTAGCTCCGGCATTCTACAAAAATCATGCTGGTTGGGATGAGGGTTCAACCCACCACGTGATCCCGTTAAAAGTTTCACCAAATGCTCAAAGGCAATATCCAATAAAGCAGGAAGCTAAAAACACAGGTCAGGGAGATCTTAGATCAACTTGAATATCAAGGTGTCATTGAAACATGCACCTCACCAATGAACAATTCTTTGTTCCCCGTATCAAAACCAGACAATACATATCGTCTAGTTTTAGATTACAGACATTTAAACACTTGCACAAAGACATTCGCTGTCCAAAATGCACACAGTGCCGCATTAATGATTCCGTTCAATCTAACCCGTACCGTTGATTTTAAGCAGAAGGGCCCCTCATATGAGCTCAGGAGAGACTGGAAGAAACTCTTTTTTGAAATTCTAGAATCAGAACTTCTGACCACCACTCCAGAGCTTACAGGGAGCGCTGACCAAGACGCCTCAACCTTTCAATGTTGGGTTACATCCACACTTGATAAAATTGCTCCTATAAAACCCATAAAACAAACCCTCGGCCCCATGGTTTTCCATGGAACTGAGGTTAGAAAAAAGTGCCTGTAAAAAACTTGAGCGCTCATGGAGGAAAAACTATGAGAATGAGGCCAAAAAGGCTTATAAAGCTGCGTTAAAAAAGTTCCAAAGATTGAAGTGTGCAACCATTCGAGACTATATGGCAGAGCAAATCAAGTCCTCTAACAATTCGACCAAAGAAATATTTGACTTGGTCCAGGGCTTTACTAAACCAATAGCAACAAAAAGTCTAGTCGCTCCCTCAGCGACTCTTTGTGAAGACCTAGCCATCTTCTTTCAAGAGAAAATTCAGGCTATCCAGATGTCGTTCCCACAGTCTGAAGTAACTGATATACACTTGCATACTTCCAAGCCTATAAACAGCTGGTCAGAGTTTAGTCTCTTTGGCCAGGAGGCATCCCTACAGGATCTAAAGAATATAAAGTCGGGTTCTCCTACTGACCCTTGCCCTGCTAGATTTTTAATCTCTTGGCCTCCTGTTTTAATCCTTTTCTTAACGACATTTGGAACTCTTGCCTTAGCTTGGGAGTATTTCCTACATGCTGGAAAATAGCACAGGTAAGGCCTATTCTCAAAAAGGAAGATGCGAATCCCAACATATAAAAAAATTATAGGCCAATCTCCCTACTTCCAGCACCATCTAAAATCTTGGAAAAGGAGGTCCAGAAACAGCTCTCTGCCTTTCTGGAATTAAATGACCCCCTACATGACTCTCAATCAGGTTTTAGAGCTGGATACAGCACAGAAACAGCCTTACTGGAGGTTGCAGAAACTGTGCGGGCGGCAGTAGACCAGGGAAAGTGTGCCGTGCTTGTGTTGTTGGATCTTTCCGCAGCCTTTGATACGGTGTCTCACCGTATCCTATTAAAAAGGCTTGAGGAGTTGGGAATATCTGGAACCGTACTTACTTGGTTTAAATCCTTTCTGGAAGGCCGGACCCAACAAGTGTTCCTCCATCCTTTCACCTCATCAGAAAAACCCCTGACGTGTGGAGTCCCGCAGGGTTCGGCTTTGAGCCCGACCCTTTTTAATGTGTACCTTGCCCCTTTGGCCTGCCTAGTCGAACAATGGGGTGTAAAGGTTGTCCCTTATGCTGACGACACCCAGCTGGTGTTCTCCTTTGAGGACAACACGGAGGCAGCCTTTTTCAATTTCAGGCAATGTCTACTCAATATATCATCTTGGATGACAGACAGTTGCTTGAAACTGAACACAGAAAAAACTGAGGTGGTGTTTTTTAATCAAGGACACCCCCCAAAGGCAGAACTCTGGTGGCCGGCTGAGCTTAACCCCCCCCCCCCAGTACCGGTGCAATCGGCAAGAAATTTAGGTTTTAAATTTGACTACACCTTATCTGGCAAAGCTCAGATCAACCATATCTCCTCCCAGTGTTTCTGGAAATTAAAAACGCTACGAAAACCCCTCAACTACCTCCCTATGGACTGCAGGAAAGTGGTGGTGCATGCACTCATAACCTCACAATTAGACTATGCAAATAGTCTGTATTTAGGTCTTCCGGCATATCAGATTAAGAGGCTGCAAACTATCCAAAATTCGGCAGCTAGATTGATCAGGAATGTGCCAATGCGACACCACATCGCTCCCCACCTTCGGAGCCTACACTGGCTGCCGATAGGGAGAAGAATTGAATTTAAAGCACTGACACTTTTAAAAAATCCAGAACTGGAGGCCGTTCCTTTTCAGTGAAAACAGCTGTCCTATGGAACACAATACCTATACATATTAGGAAGGCTAAGACAGAAAGACTGTTTAGGAAAGCACTCAAGACGTGGCTATTTAACCGCCCTTAATTCTCCCACTCACATCATGGTCTAAACTCTTTGACTGTTGCTTCTCTAGCGCCGGGACACCTCCGTTGGAGGTAGCCGTGCGCTCTATAAATGCAAATAATAATAATAATAATAATAATAATGAATAACATTGTGCGTAAAAAATACAAAACTACACTTGATATCTCAAATGGATTTTTCTGCCAAAATATAGCGCCTGGAAGCAGATATTTGACCGCATTCTCGGCGCTCGGGTCGCAATGGCAATTTTGTCAACTCCCCCAAGGGTATAAGAATAGCCCGGGGTTGTTTTCGGCAAGGGTAACAGAGTTGCTCCAAAATTTGGATGAAGAAGCATTGTCCTATGTGGATGATATCTATCTGACGGACGATGACTTAAAAAGGCACTTGACCAGCATGAGCACCATTATTATGGGATTCGCCTCTGAAATCTATAAATTTAATTTCAAAAAATCAAAAATTGCCCATCTCAATGTCCTGTTCTTAGGGTATGAGCTTTCAAGTGAAGGAAAAAGCCTAGCAGCTAACTTTTTAGAAAAGTGTACACTGCTCCAACCTCCAAAATCGTTAAAGAATCTACAATCAATTCTGGGATTCCTAAATTTTGGTCGAACATACATTTTGGATTACGCAGAAAGAGTAAAACCTTTCTACGACTTGATAAAACCTGATTTTTCAGTCAGACAATGGACACAGGAATATACAAACATCCTACGTTCACTACAAGAAGACATGATAGCTTCTAAACACTTACAGACACGTGTAAACGTACGCCACCTAGTGATCCGTATAATAGCGGGTCAATGCGGGTACACTTACTTAACCTTCAATGAAGGTGAAACGGTACCAATCGCATACAAATCACACCTGTACACAAACGCAGAGATGCGTTTCACTTCAACAGAAAAAATACTGACAGCAGTGCAGACCGCTGTAGCAAGAGAAAGAGCTCTGGCTCAGGGAAAGCGCATAATAGTCGTGACCCCAGTACCAGCCTTAGAGGCTGTTACAAAGGCTAGCATTCCAAATGCAAAAGCCTTGCATCCAAGATGGATACAATGGGCTAATTCTCTTACTGCAACGGATGTTGAATACAGATTTGATCCAAGTTTAAAAACACAAGCATTTCTGCAATAAGAACAAGAATATCCTCTACCAAATGAAATTTTGCCTCTAGATCAGTATGAATACATTATTTACACTGACGGATCTGCTCAACCGGCGATAGGGACTAAGCAACAATACAGCGCATCGTGTGCTATCGTTAAAGGTTGCATGCGTGATGGAAAGTTCCATCCAAGTTGCACTAAAACGCAATCTCTACGGGACTGCACCGCTCAGTTGGCAGAATTAAAAGCACTGATACTGGCACTTGTAAACATGGAACACGAATTCCCCACACTGATTGTGTGTGATTTCTTTTACTGTGTACAATCATACAATGAATATTTAAATCATTGGGAACAAAACGGGTTCAAAGATGCGAAAGGTGGCACAATTAAGCATAGAATGCTATGGGAACAGGTAGTGGAGTTGAGAAACGAACTACCAAGGGCTCACGTGATACATACACTGAGTCATCAGCGTGAAGGCGTTCACGTTGAAGGGAATTCATTGGCTGATGAAGCCGCAAAGGGGGCTGTTCGCACGGCTTCTGTAGCTGCACTCACTCGTTCCAAAACGAGAATAGACGGTGAGATTATGGTACCTGTCATTGCTTCAAGCAAAGGCAGCACAGCAGTACCAAAGAAATTTCCACTCAAGTACTCCTACAAGTTAGATGCACATAACATTCCGTATGCTCAGATTCCTGGAGTGGGGGATAGGGTAATACCAAATATGGATCGTAGGCAAGGTTTAATACTAGCAGCACACAAGGGTTTGGGCTCTGCGCACACAGGCGTTACAGCGACTATTACTTTATTTCAACAGCGCTATTGGTGGCCAGGGTTAACAAAACAAACTAAAGACTACGTCTTGAAATGTGACATCTGCCAGCAGATGAAAGGCTCCAGCGTAGCACGCCCAGCGCAGACACCATTGTTAAAATCAGACAAACCTCTCGCTTGTGTATATTTGGACCACTGCGGCCCCTTACAGTCAGATGGGGCCAAGAAATATATCATGGTTGCAGTGGATTCCTGCTCTAGATTCCTATGGGTCTGGCCTCAGCGCTTGGCTGACGCTCGAACTGTTAAGAAAGATTTGCGAGTCTTTATCGGCACATACGCAGTTAACACGTTACATTCTGACCGTGGCCCGGCGTTTAGCTCTCGGGCTTACAAAGAGGCCATGGAAGGAATGGGCGTAGCATTGCGGTACTCCTCTCCGTACCATCCTGAGGGAAATTCGGTTGTGGAGAGGAAAAACCGGGACTTAAAGCAATCTTTAACAGCTAGGGTATTAGGCAAGGGCGGTAGTTGGGTCAGTCACCTTTATGGGGTCCAAAGAGCAATTAACAACCAGCCAAGAAGCTCTCTAGGGGGTGTCACTCCTTACGAGGTCCTATTTGGGACAAGAATGTGGGTACCTGATCTTGATTGTGAAGGCGCAGTGGCGGATGAAAAACCATTTGATATCCATGATCGTTTGGCTGTTTTACAGGATCTAAATCAGGGGTGTCCAACCTTTTCTCTAGTGAGAGCTACTTCTGATCAGTGAAAATCTTCGTGAGCTACTAAAGGCCAAGCAACTCACGCATTTTTCGGATACACCTCCCACGCCCTGCTTCATTGTCTTTAAGCCTAATTTCTTTGTGGCCCATACTGTGGTTTGAACAAAATACATAGACCTATAGAGCTGTTCAAAGCTGTCAGCAAACTGAAAATCATAACATAATAAACTGTATATCTGTCTCACACCTCATTCACCACACTGCTACACACTGCTTCCCATAACAGGATAACGATAACTGCACCTTGGTGTTCATCAGGCAAGACAAGGAAACACTTCCCACATAGGCTCAAAAACCAAAGAAAACACTTTGAACCACCCACCCTACACATGCCATAGCTTGCTAACCATGTAGATAAGTGCTTCAGTGCCACACATTAGTAAGCGCTATAAAAATGCTGCAACAGAAGGTTTCCCCTTTCTTCATTATCAAAAAAAGTAAAACAATGGGAGAAAAGTTATGTTACAAATGAGTACATATGATTTTCATTCATGTCCGGGCCTTTGCAGACTATTGGAACAACAAATGGCCGATATTTGGAAAGGTGGCAACCTTACTTTCATTATAAAGCGCTTCACTCAGGTGTGTAACACATGCTTTAACTCTGCAAAGTCCATTTTCAGAAAATGCAAAGCTCTGCAATGTTCAGCAACAGACTGTCTGCTAAGCCTTGCACTCACTGCACAGTCCTCTTCTACTTCCAGTAATAATATAGTAGCATGAAACATATGGCAATGTCCCTCAGCCATACCTCAATAAACAGAAAGCTCCATAGTCAGATCAATAACAAGTTCTAGCCAGGAACGACCCTTTGTAATGCATTAAAAAAGGAATACAATACATTCATCTAGTCCAGCCTTATCACACTTCTGTTGAGTAGGACTCACCTACAAACAATACGAACACATGCAAAAACAGATAGTTGGATTATTTTTATATAAAACATAACTTTCTGAAAATAAGCATGAAAAATAAATAGCACACTGGTAGAACGCTTTATTCTCATGGTATTTCAAATGGGCTCTCATCTCCCACCCAGACCGTGGGGAAAGCCGATATTTCTCAGACATTTCTGTGACTATGCATAAAGAGGGCTGCATTATAGCGCCTATTTTCTTTAATTGAAAATGTCATTATTGAAGCAGAAGGCCCCTTACATATTATTGAAATAATAGAAATAAAGCGTACTTATACATTAACGAATCTAATATACAGATCAAATTTATTCAAACTCTTACACATCATGAAATACTGAAAACGCTCCAAACAAGTGAGCATGAATTTGTTCCTCAAAAACAAATGTCAAATCTGATCACACCTCGTTCACGCACACACACTCCAGTTGTCTATTGCACTCACCAGCCTGCTTTCCTCCTACATAGGCCATGAGTTTCTAAATCAGTGTAATGGAGTCCTTCATTCAACATTCTTCTAAGTAACAACTCAAGAACGATGCTATATAAAGACAGAACATCAATGGGATCAAAGTGCATGGGTAAAATCACTTAAGGACTAATGAGCCTTGCTCAGAAAAATCCCAAATTGCATCATCTCAGCCACTAAAATTGTAAACTGCCTGTATTAAACGCATACCAGTAGAAGTACTTAACAAATCAATTTGTTTTGCGTAGCTGTGGTGCAGCAAAACACAGCTCAGTGTCACACAAGCAGAGCTGCCTTGGCACAAAGAAAGAGTGTGGGAAACAGAGAGACTGGGAGTGACAGGACAGAGAGGTGAAGGGCCTGTTTTGGGAGGATCGGGTCAGTACATGTAAAGCGCTTTGATTTCAACATCGGCTGCCTCTGCGCTTTAAAATTAAAAGAAGATATAATAAAGCACAGTGGCAGCCGATGTTAAAATCAAAGGGCCTTGCATGCACTGAGCTGCTTTCACTGACTAGAACACAAAGGCAAATTTAAAGCGTGCTGTAGTCAGTGAAAGCAGTTCAGTGCAGGCAAGAATCTTTGACTTTAACATTGCCTGTCACCTGCTCAGTGCCTGCAAGGACCTTGGATTTTAAGGTCAGCTGCCACTGTACTTTATTACCGAAGGCAGATATAAAGCATGGTGGCAGCCGATGTTAAAATCAAAGGGCCTTGCATGCACAAAGCCGCTTTCACTGACTTCCACACGAAGGCAAATTTAAAGCGTGCTGTAGTAGTAAGTGAAAGCAGTTTGTGCAGGCAAGGACTTTGGATTTTTACATCGGCTGCGACCGCGGTAGCAGCTCAGTGCCTGCAAGGACCTTGGATTTTAATATCGGCTGCCACAGCGCTCTGTTACTGAAGGCAGATGTTAAAATCAAAGGCCTTTCAATGCACTTAGCCGGTTTTACCAACTATGCTGCTATTAATCCAGGGGCACACTTACCAGTCCTGCGCAGCTTCCCAGGAGGATGAGACGGCAATTATGAAGTGCGGTGCCAGCCTGGAAAAGGCAGGTGGCGCGTGACTTCAGGAAGAACGTCACGTTTTTTGACCCGCCCCGCCCCAGCTAAGCTCACTTCAGCTAATCAGAGTAGCTGGTTTGTGTGAGGGCGGGCAAGGACTTAAAGTTGACAAAGACAATGAAGGGATAAAAAATAAAATGCTTAAATGACGTCTCTATAATTAGAAAGCAGCGCGAGCTACTCCCAGAGGGTCGGCGAGCTACCGGTAGCTCGCGATCGACCGGTTGGAGACCCCTGATCTAAATGAATCCAGGACACAACAAAGCAACGTCCACTTAAAATAGACCGCCACTGAGGAAGTCAAGGCAGTAACGGCAAGACCTGTCTGGATCCCAAAAGTCGGGGATCTGGTCAGAGAGAAGATTGCAGACAAGAAAGAATTTGGGCCATCTTACAGAACAGCTGTACCGGTCCTAGCAATCCAAGGCACAAGAACTGTACTTCTGCCGCCTCTTGCCGGAAAAAAGGAGAAAAGATTTGTCTCAATCGACTTAATCAAACCACACTATGTGGCCGATACTAAACAGTAGGCCTCGTGGACTCCACAGTAGCAGACGCCCTCCTCTCGCTACAATCCAAGAAGTTCAAACAGAAAGACTCATCACGTTTGAAGAGCCACCTGTACTGAATGAAGGACTAAGCAACAATGCTATTGAACTCGTTCCACTTCAACAAGAAGTTCGACTTCAAAATGAAAATCAACTTAACCACCAAGTTGCAATCAGACCGACTACAGACGTCTACGTCAACATGCCTCGTCAAGAGCAAAATCCGATTTCAACAAATCCCGATGCGATTCCAACAATTGATCGAACTGCTTCTGGCTACTTCATGAACTTTGATACGTTTTCACTGGATCCAAGCAAGCCGGAAACGACGCCAGCCAAAAAATCACACAAACAAAAACTCATTGACTTTCTGAACTTTTTTAAAAAGACTTACCTGGTGTCGCCTTGGATAGAACTATGGTATATTACTGGGATTCTATTTTTCATTTTCTGGCTAGGTTTAATTATAACTTTTAGTATGCTTATTAATGGACGATACCTTCAGCAGAGCTCTACAGCCCAAAGGGTTAATTTGATTTTAAAAACACACCAGTCTTCACATCGTGAACCAAGAGACTTGTCTTCAGTGAACATCACAGCAGTTCCTATACCGGACGGTATAGTATGGGACAAGATTGATTTCGATATATTCGGTCTGACTGAACTTTAAAAACTTAAACATGTATTTAAAATTTCTTTAAGTGATATCATTACCTCCAGTACAATTTCTGATGATTGGGACTCTGAAACTGGAAATAACATAATGTCTGATTTAGAGAAAACTGCAGCATTTCCAAACAATGAAATGTTAGAAGGTACTTCAGACTATGATACATTGTACTGTTACCAACATTATGGTCATCATTTCTTACACAAATCTATAACACCTAGAAATGTATTTGAATACCTCCAGTGGGAACACTGCCCAACACCACCGAAAGGTAGTTCGCAAACCTTTGCACAGAAATGTACATATTTTTCAGGGTTTAACACATCTGACCCAACGTCATTTTATTATAAAGTGGCAAAAACATCAGCTCAGAAAATTATGTTGACAAACACCAAACAGATTTACTCTGCTTCCTTCATGGCCCAGTTGTCTACACAGGGTTTCGACCTATGGAAGGACACAATAGATTTTAAAACAATCGGGGGTTCTAGGGACTGGCAAGTCCAGGGAACAGAAGCGCTTTTTAGAGCATGCCTCATTCCGCAGCAGATTATATTTCTAAATGAAACTGTGCAACAGACATCCTGTCTTGGACTAGCCAAGAACAAGGAGCTGAACTCGCCTGGGTTTCCAACACCATCACAGATGGGCGGGGCGTAGAATTCAACTACACATGGGGTAAGACTATATGACATTATCCAGTACAACAGATCAGACCCTGATTGGACAGAATGGCTGATTTGGCCCATTGACACAAACAAATGTCAGCAGAGATTTATGAATACATCCAAAGGGTTTAGTATCCATAGGACAGATCCACGCTATGTACAAAGACAACACCCGGGGGTAGGGACATCCTATAGTGTTGGGAAGTTGTGCCTTGATTGGCTAGAAACCTCTACACTCACAAAAGTGAAACATCACTTGACCTTACTCACACCTGACATGGATCTTAGGGATTTCTTATTAGGCCCTAGGAAATCACGTCCGAAACGTTTCATATATGCTGGCATTTATGCGTATTACAATGAAAACTGGAAAATATCCCAACAAGAGGCCGCAGAGAGGATACGGGAAATAGACCGTATTAACTTAGAGAAGGCATTAGCTGTGGTAGATAATAGGTTAACGACTTTGACCTCCAGGATTTACTCCTTAGGCAACATTGTATCTTCGGCGATCGACATATTAGAACAAGATTTGGCCTTGTTACAACACGGGAAATCTCAGTTGCGTTCTATTATGATGTTAAGCTGGACGCTACAATCTTTGCGTGTAGGCTATGTGCCCTGGCGTTTTATAAACACCACGTCCCTGTTTTCAGAATACAATCTAACAGATAAACAGACAGAAATGGCACAAAGGGGAGCCAAATATACAATGCTGCGTATTGAGAAACTGGACAGATTATCATTCACTGTAGCAGAATCACCATCGACCGAATGGCTAGTTTATGGCCAAATCACTCTGCCAGTCACTACTTTTCAGTTTCAATACTGCCTTGAGCAAAGGCAGGCAGGCAGATATGAAAAGATGGGTAAGGGATACATTAAGGAAACTTGGGAGTTACCATAGAGATATCGATGCCGGAGTGGGGATCGAGAAGTGTATCTGAGTGGTACAAACTGCATGAACGCTTTAAGCGGTTCTCTCATGTGTCAGGATGTTTCTCTGCACGGAGCATGTAGTGGTTCGGTAGCGAACTTATCTTGTCACATGTCAGGGACCCCAGCGGCCATGATCACGCCGGTTTTCCAGCTGCTCTCCAATGGGAGTTACTTGATGCTAAATGATCAAGGTTGCTGTGCGATGCTTCCGGGTGTCACCTATCTGGTCACCGTTAACTCCAGGGTTACTTGCTGTATGCAAGTATTGTTTCCACCACTGAACACAGTCAGGGAGGCACCGCTGTGGCCTTCGTTGAATGTTTCCTTTATACGATTTGATGCTTTGAGCAGACTGAAGGCCTGCTTTTACAGCAACCCGTGCCCTTAACCTCCGCTCGAGAAATCTTTGAACTTCAAGTTGCAAGGACCTCGACTGAGATACAAGCGCTTATACGTACAAACTGCCCCTTTCATTTCGCAGAAATGGTGGGTGGTATCTTCAATATGTCCGATACGAGCGGTATTGTACACCAATTTTGACCATAGGGTCAGGACTATTAAACACCTTTCAGACAGTCCTCGGAGTTATCCCAAATTTTATACACTCCGTATTGGGAAGCGTCTTTGGAGGTCTCCCGCTTATCCTGTTCCTAATTGCAGGAGTCCTGATTGTGATATTACTGCTACGCAATGGACGGCCCAATTTCTGAGGAAATGGCGAACACGCTCATACCGTGAACGCATGGTACAGGTTCTGTTTTAGAGAAAAACAGCGGTTCAGTTTGGCCCAATCGGGTCCTGTGCAACCAAGTGGAGTCCTCGAGAAGGACACAAGGTAAACCTTTTGGGTTAGACAATTAATCATTGAGGGAGCACGAAAGTAGTAGGGGAGCATATGTGGTGTAAAATAAACATTTTATTTTACACAAACATGGTTAGCGACAGTCAAAGTAAACAGGTGCTCACATAAAGTGACAGGTGCGTAATGTGACAAGGTGCGGTGAACTCTAATTGGAGTCCTCTTTCTCGAGGACTCCACTTGGTTGCACAGGACCCGATTGGGCCAAACTGAACCACTGTTTTTCTCTAAAACATATGTTAACCCCAGGTTCTTCTAACGGGGTACCCTTGTTTTACTATACTATGGTACAGCTTCTGGGCATACCTTGCCTAAGAGAATTGAACGCCTCTTGGTTTCTATCATTTAGACCAGTCTGGGTGGACTGCATCTTACCTGTTCTTCGATGCCTGTTTTGCAGAGAAGAATGCGCGTTGGATCTCTGTCTAACGTTTCCATCAGATACGCCTACGGACATGGATGCTATGCTGGACCCCCTAAAGGCCCATGCTCTGCGTTGTCCCCTGCGTCTTCCAATTCTGATTAACGCATTCCTTGAGAATCCACAGGTGCCGTTTGCTTCTGCTGAGTTAGGTGGCTCCTCCACAGGCACCCAGGTAACAACTGCCGCACAAATTGCCACAGCAACGACTGTTGGCAGTGCTGAATTCCATCTGTGTGCGATTGACGTTCTCTGTGAGGCATTGGATTCGTCGTCTGCAGTAGCTAACACCGATAATGCTGTATTTTCCAGCCAGGACACTTAATCTTAAATTGGCTCATCGCGTCCTGGGAAAGAATTCAACCTCTTCACTCGTTTCATAAATAAACGAACAAAAATTTGGAACATTTCCTAAATTGACACTTTCGCTTGAGAGAGCATGGCCTTCTTCTGCTTATAGTAATGCAACTTTTATAGGAGAGACAGAATTGACTTTTTCAAGTGGCAACAAAGAATAGCTAATTTGTAACAAGTTGTAACATTTCTTTTTTTAAATATCTTTTAAAACCATGTTTTTAGCTCCTTTTAAAAGTATTTTTTAAATTGTCCAGATTGTAAGTATGGTCATTGTCATCCAATTCGAAAGAGGAGTGGGTGTTATGTTTCGTACAGAGGCCCTAATGTAAATTCGTTCATATATGCCCTATTATGGTCATGATCATATATGCCCTATTATGGTAATGATCATCAATCAATCAATCAATCACAAGATTTGTAAAGCGCACTACTTACCCGCGAGGGTCTCAAGGCGCTGAGGGAGAGGAGGGGGGGTGTTGCCGCTACTGGTCGAATAGCCAGGTCTTGAGTCGTCTCCTGAAGGTCAGCAGGTCTTGGGTCTGTCGTAGGTTGAGGGGAAGGGTGTTCCAGATCTTGGCGGCGCAGTGAGAGAAGGATCTGCCTCCGGTGGTGGTTCTCCGGATGCGCGGGACGGTGGCCAGGGAGAGGTCGGCGGAGCGGAGCTGACGGTTGGGAACGTAGAAGGAGAGTCGACTGTTGAGGTAGGCTGGGCCGGTTTTGTGGAGTGCCTTGTGTGCGTGGATCAGGAGTTTGAAGGAGATTCTCTTGTCGACGGGGAGCCAGTGCAGGTTTTTCAGGTGGGGGGTGATGTGACTGTGGCGTGGAATGTCGAGGATCAGGCGTGCAGAGGCGTTTTGGATTCTTTGCAGTCGTTTGATGAGCTTGGTTGGGGCTCCTGCGTAGAGGGCGTTTCCGTAGTCGAGTCTGCTGCTGACGAGGGCCTGGGTGACTGTTCTTCTCGTGTCTGTCGGGATCCACCTGTAGATCTTGCGGAGCATGCGGAGGGTGTTGAAGCAGGAGGAGGAGACTGCGTTGACTTGCTTGGTCATGGTGAGCGTTGAGTCGAGGATGACTCCCAGGTTGCGTGCGTGGTCGGTTGGTGTCGGGGTGCCCCTAGTGACGAGGGCCACCAGGAGTCGTCCCAGGCTGATGGGTTGGAGCCGAGGATGAGGATCTCCGTCTTGTCTGTGTTCAGCTTAAGTCGGCTGCACTTCATCCAGTCGGCCACGGCTTTCATTCCTTCGTTGAGGTTGGATTTGGCGGTGAGGGGGTCCTTGGTGAGGGAGAGGATCAGTTGAGTGTCGTCGGCGTAGGAGATTATGTTGAGGTCGTGCTGTCGGGCGATGCGTGCGAGTGGAGCCATGTAGATGTTGAACAGTGTCGGGCTGAGGGAAGATCCCTGGGGTGCGCCGCAGATGATCTCGGAGGCTTCGGATCGGAATGGGGGGAGGCGGACGCTCTGGGTTCTGCCGGAAAGGAAGGAGGTGGTCCAATCCAGGGCCTTGTCTCGGATCCCTGCGTCGTGGAGGCGTGTGCATAGTGTGCGGTGGCAGACAGTGTCGAAGGCAGCGGAGAGGTCCAGGAGGATGAGGGCCGCCGTCTCGCCATTGTCCAGCAGGATCCTGATGTCGTCTGTGGCGGCGATGAGGGCGGTCTCGGTGCTGTGGTTGCTGCGGAATCCTGACTGGGAGGGGTCCAGGATGCTGTTATCTTGAGGTAGCGGGTGAGCTGTCTGTTGACGATCTTCTCGATGACCTTAGCTGGGAATGGAAGCAGGGAGATGGGCCGGAAGTTCTTGAGGTCGCTCGGGTCCGCCTTGGGTTCTTTGAGTAGGGCGTTGATCTCGGCGTGTTTCCAGCTCTCTGGGAAGGTTGCGGTCTTGAAGGAGAGGTTGATGACGTTGCGCAGGTGGGGTGCGATGGAGCTGCCGGCTTTGTTGAAGATGTGGTGTGGAAAAGGGTCTGTTGGGGAGCCGGAGTGGATTGTGCCCATGGTCTTGATTGTGTCCTCGGTGTTCACGTTGACCCAGGCTGTCAGGGGGTCGTGGTTGATGGGGTGCGGCGGGTCTGATGTGTCGGGCCTGTTGGGGTCGTCCGGGAGTCGAAGCTGTCGTGGATGTCGGCGATCTTGCGGTGGAAGAAGGTGGCGAGGGAATCACACAGGGCTTGCGACAGCGGGATGTCGTTGGCGTTGGAGCTGGGGTTGGAGAGTTCCTTCATGATGCTGAAGAGCTCCTTGCTGTTGTGTGCGTTGTTGTCGAGGTGGTCTTTGAAGGAGGTCCTCTTGGCGGACCTGATGAGGTGATGGTGGTTGCGGATGGCGTCTTTGTGGGCTGCGCGGCTGTCCGGCGTCTTCTCGCTGTGTCATTTGTTCTCCAGTTTCCGGCAGGTGCGCTTGGATGCTAGGAGTTCCGGGGTGAACCAGCTGGCTCTCTTGCTGGTGTCTTTGTAGGTTGGTTTTTCAGCGGGGCTAAGGTGTTGGCGCAGTCGTCCATCCATCGTCTGAGATTGCGGGAGGCGGCGTCGGGGTTGGAGGGGTCGTTGGGTGGGCTGAGTGCGAGGTTTGTCTGGAGTTGGTCTTCGTGACTTTACTCCAGCATCTGCGGGGGATCTGTAGGGTGCGGTGGTGTGCGGCGGGTTTCCGGAAGGTGAAGTGGATGCAGTGGTGGTCGGTCCAGGTGAGTTCGGAGGTGTGGCTGAAGGAGACGTGGGAGCTTGAGGAGAAGATGGCGTCGAGCGTGTGTCCGGCGATGTGGGTCGGCGTCGTGACGAGCTGTTTCAGTCCGAGGTTGGCGAGGTTGTCGATCAGCGTGGAGGAGTTGCTGTCGTTGTTGTTCTCCAGGTGAAAGTTCAGGTCTCCGAGGAGGATGTAGTCGGTGGAGGTCAGGGCGTGCGTGCTGATGAAGTCGGCGATGGAGTCGCTGAACTGGGGTCGGGGTCCAGGGGGTCTGTAGATGCGGGTGCCTCTTACGGTGGTGTTGGGATCCGTGTGGATCTGGAAGTGCATGTGTTCGGCGGTGCTGAGAGTGTCGTCGGTGCTGTTCAAGACCCTGATGGTGTCTTTGTGGACAATGGCGATTCCTCCTCCGATTCCGTTGGTGCGGTCTCTGCGGGTGATCTTGTAGTTGTCGGGGATGGCTATGGCGATGTCGGGTGCGGAGGATTCGTTCATCCAGGTCTCTGTCAGGAAGGCGACGTCCGGTGATGAGGTGTCGAGTAGGTCCCAGAGCTCGACGGGCGTGTTTGCGTGCGGAGCGGGTGTTTAGTAGGATGCACCGGAGATGGTTGAGGTCCTTCTTGGCGGGAGTCTCGGGCTCTCCGAGGCAGGTGAAGCTGCAGTTCCGGCAGGTGAAGGGACCATGGGTGCGTTTCGGGGCGGCCTTGAAGCAGGTGGAGGTCCGTCCTGGGTTAAGAGCGATGAGGGTGCTGGCGTCGTATCGGAGGTGGTCTTCGTGGCGGATGCGGGGGCCAGGGGTTCTGGCGCTGGGCGCGGTCCAGGCGCGGACGGGCGCAGACGGGCTTGCCTTAGGCGCGCCTTCGGCGCGCAGCGGCGCGCGCCACTGCGCGCGGCCGCCATATATGGGGAGGTGGGAGGGAGGAGCAGCTGGGAGGCGGGAGGCAGGGGCAGCGAGTGGTCAGCGAGGGCGGGGCCGCAGGGGACACAGCGGCGGGAAACGGGAGGGCAAAGGGGTACAGAAATCAAAGGGGCACAGGGGGCACAGAACGAAAAACAGTCACAGCAGTGGGGGCACAGAACGGAAGGGCAAAAACAGTGGGGGCACAGGACGAAAAACAGTCACAGCAGTGGGGGCACAGAACGGAAGGGCAAAAACAGTGGAAAAACAGTGGGGGCACAGAACGAAAAACAGTCACAGCAGTGGGGGCACAGAACGGAAGGGCAAAAACAGTGGAAAAGCAGTGGGGGCACAGAACGAAAAACAGTCACAGCAGTGGGGGCACAGAACGGAAGGGCAAAACAGTGGAAAAACAGTAGGGGCACAGAACGAAAAACAGTCACAGCAGTGGGGCACAGAACGGAAGGGCAAAAACAGTGGAAAAGCAGTGGGGGCACAGAACGAAAAACAGTCACAGCAGTGGGGGCACAGAACGGAAGGGCAAAAACAGTGGAAAAACAGTGGGGGCACAGAACGAAAACAGTCACAGCAGTGGGGGCACCGAACAGAAGGGCAAAACAGTGGAAAAACAGTGGGGGCACAAATATAGAGGGGAAAGACAGTAACAGTGACGCTCACAACGACAAGAACCTACCTACGGCCTACCACTGGCCACCAGGGATGAGGCGCAGGTGGTAGCCTGCGGGTGGAGGAGGGCCTCAGATCAGCAGCAGCAGCAGGGAGCTGGACGCACAGGTGGCGCTGTGCGGATGGGGGGCGACCTACCCAGAGGTCAAGGGTCGCTCCTATTATAGTCATGGTCTCCTGTGCCCTAATATAGGCATGATCTTTCATCTACATTAGTTCCCTACAGTACACAACGAACTCTGAGGGTTGAACGTTATCTAGTCTGTGGTTTGAACACTGAAGGGTTTTTCCCGAACACAGGCCTACAATGTACTCATAAATTATGCATGAGCATTCACCAGCTACATCTCCTACATAATATGTATGTACAAAGTTCACCCCTGACATCTTCCTCATGTCTAACAAAGACCAATACAAATCATACTATGGGACAAGACACTTTAGGGTACAAATACACCACATCTTGCCACGGTAAGGGAGAGCGAACCGAGACTTCCATGCCGACACACTGACCAGAGACGCTGAGGCTCCTGCATGCAGTCGCTCCAGCTGACAGCGGTCTAATACAGCCCTTGCGGGGTGTCCAACTCGAGACCAGGACGGGGTCCCACACTCTCTCTATTCAGGTAATGGGGTTCGACTAAATCCTAGAGGGATTCTTGGCTCTTGAGCTTTTAGACCTACACCCATGCTAGGTACACTTAGGTACATCTAGTTAGGCATCGTAGGAGTACGCACACTTTTATAATGCATTTTATATATTCATCTACGTATCCATGATTGTTGCAGTATGGTAGAACTGTACTATCCTTTCACTTTTATCGTACTGCTGATAATATATCTCTGCTACTGTCTGCTGGTTGTTGCAGCACATATATTCTACACTAGAATAACAACTGTTCAATAAATACTTATTGAAACGCCCAGACTGTTTATTCTGTGTAACTCTCTGAGACAAACCGAATAAGCACGAGTGACTGAGCGAAAAGTAGTACATTGTTTCCACGATCCTGAGGGATCAGGGTTGTCATGATCTAAGGTTGCCAGAAACGAATCTCACCCCGATAAAAGGAGATTCTAGTGGCACTGTGAGCTAGCTAATGCAAAACAGGCTAACATACACAGTGGGGGTGCCCAGAGCCAGTCTGCCACCAAGCCCGCAGTTTATGTTATCCAAACGCGCAGGTCCTATAGGAACTACACGACAGCAATGTTGTTCTCTTTGGGCGGGCTGCGAGAGCTAAGGCTGTTAATAAAGCTCCATAGCTTGCCGTTGTCTTTGCCTTTGATTAGTGAAAACACTTTGAGCGAGTGCCTTTCCGTGTGGGCTCTCTTCAGCTCCCACACTTTCTTTTTATATGTGGTTCGCAGGGCCGAGATTGAAGTCGACTGTAACAGCGGGGCGCCATTCCTTTTTGCCTTGATAGCCTTTCTGAGCTCACATTTGCGTTGTTTCAAGCATTTCGGTGCTCTATATTCCGGTGCCGATTGAATAGGGTTTTGATTCCTGTTTGGTCCGTTGGCATTTCCCAGGTAGCACTGTAGGTCCATTGTCAGCGTTTCCCAGAGATCAATGATGTTCTTAGTTTGCTGAGTCTGGAATGCCACTTCCCTTCCGGCTACATACTCCATGAGGTTGGTGCTTAGGTTAGCGGTCCATTTTAATCTTTTGAGTACCAGGTGTCGTTCTTCACCTATGGATGCGCCAAGTGATTCCAGGACATCCGCTGATTCCGGGGCCAGATTGAAAATGGCACGAAGTGGCCTATGGGTGCTTTCGCCTCTGTCATCCACTGCAAAGTCGCTTAGTTTGAGTGTCTCCTCTTTTTTGATTAAAATATAAGCTATGGTGGATATGTTCCTGAAAGTCGGCAGTGGGCTCCATGCGGGACAGATGTTTTTTTTTATTTCGTGGGTGGATAGAAGCTGAAAGTTTTTGAGAAGGGAGAGCAGCAAGCCCGCCTTCATCCCACAGTTGGGTAACACTTGAACTTGCTCTAGACCCCTCGTTTTGAAATCTCCCGCAATTGTCACGATGCGTTTCTCAAATCTTATGAGTATATCTTCCAGGATGTTAATGAAGGATTCCAAAGCCTGTTGAGTTTGAAGTTTTGTTCGGTTAATGTAACAATTAATTAATAGTAGAGACTGGGGCTGAGGTCCGTTTCTTAGCCCTTTGATTGTAATAACTTGGAGGTTTGGTGTTTCTACTTTTATAACTGTCGTTTTGAGTTTGCGAGCATGATTTAGGAATATGGAAAGGCCACCAGACGGACGACCAAAGATGTTGTTTTTAGTGGCAGGTTTATAGTGTTCGTAGAAGCCTCTTATTGGGGTATTTGACTTGGCCCAGGTCTCCTGGAAACACAAAATGTCCCCCTTTGCGAGATAGTCTTGTCTAACCTTATCATTGAGGTTGGTACTTAGCCCTGCGATGTTCCATGAAATGAGGGTTAGTTTGCCTTGTTCTCCAATACATGGGGTTGGACATCCTCTGCTGTCGTTCTCGTTTCTTTGGTTAGGGACACTGTTGACGAGACTCCACCTTGTGGGTCTGCTCTTGCTGAAGCGGCTGCACTCTGCGCTGCGTATCCCTGTGCGTGATGTGGATTTTTATCGGGGTTCTTGGTCGACCAACTTTCTCTCTCTCACCTAAATATTTATTCGTGGTGCCTTTGAGGATTGATGGAGGTTTCCCCTGAGCATGTTTGGGTATTAAAATGTGAGGGTATTTTGGCATACTAAGTGCGGTAACTTCGATTCCCCATTCTGCAAGAAGAGGGGCTTCACCAAGGACGGCCAGTTGGACTTGCTGTTGAGTGAAGCCGACTATGGTGGAGTCCCCATGTGTATCCCTCTTCAGGGTTCTGAACTTTACCCACTCTATGTTGTCTGCGGTGATCGTTGCCAAAGCGTCAAGATGACCCAGGAGCCGTAAGATGTTATACCTATTCAGAATATCGTAGAAGCCTTTGGCATTATATCTGGGGGTGAGCAGCACCTCATAAATTGCTTGGTCGTTGTTAGTGTTGGGGGTTCACAAGGTCGAGGCATCCTTCCACGGAGCGGGCCTCGGAAGGATCAGATTTGGTTGATTATTGTGGTTATCACTTGCCGAGAGTCTATCTGCTGCCCAGTTAGGCTGGCCCGCCCGTATATGATCGACGTGCTGCACAGTCTGATTGATTGTGGAATGTTGCATCGCGCTGTGTTGAGGCTCTAAGCCCGGGAAGGTGGTGGCCCTGGTTTGGGTGCCAGCGGTCTCCTGAGGTGTAGGCTGCCGAGCGGCCTCTGCTCGGGTCTCCAATGTTATTTGCCTTGCTAGTTGTGGGCCCTCCTCTGGGGGGGAGTTCTGTCGGCTTTGATCCTCGTCTGTCCTGATGTGTACCTCGCTTATCGTTTTAAGTTTAGTTGAGTTTCTGAGGTCAAAAATGGGAAAGAGTGGTTTTGAGTTGTTGGTAGTCTCTTTGCCACCGTGGTTCAATGTTGTAACTAATAGTGATCTTCTTTGTGTAATTTTTATTTTTTTCTGTTGTTTCTTCAGTTTCTTCTTGGCCCTCCTTGACAGTGGGGCTTCTGCCCCTTCCACAGCACCTTCCGCCTTTGCCACCTGGGCTTCTTCTTCATGGGGGACTTTGATTGTATCACGTAAGCGGGCTTCATAGTCCTCGTTCCCGAGGGCTTCGAGGATGTTCTTATTACTCCTGTGGCTTGGCCCTGCCTGAGGATCCTTGATTGCTTTGATCTCTTCAGGGAGATGAAGTATTGAGATGTCTGGTTTCACGATCTCCCCCCTGATGGTATTAGGGTACTTTGTTCTAAGATGGACGTTTCCCTATGTCTCCTAGCTAAAGCCAAGATGTCCTTTAGAACTGCAGGTAGGCCTGCCCACTTGTCAATAATGTGGGCACAGGAATTGGTGCGAGCTGAGTTGGCTTTGTGGGTGTCAAGAGAAACCTCTATTTTTACCAGCTTGTCGTCTTGGCGCGCCAAGTGCTGTGCAATTGACTGAAGTAAGTCAATTAGTACTTCCATTTTGGTAGACTGCCACAACAGTGCTCTAGTGATTGTGTCCTGGGTTTCCCTGCAGAGCTGACAAATTTAAATCTTCGTGAGTTGCTGCTTCCGTTGCATATTGGTGGGTTTCTTGTCCCATCGGGCTTCCGCCGTCTGTTTGATACGTTTTCCCTTCCAAGTTCTTTCCCAGGTTTATTGGGGTGGCGTTCAGCGTTCTTTCGATGGTCAGCTCTAATTTTTGCAAGAAGGAGGTGGTTGCATCTTCCGTGACTGGGGAGTTGGCCTGACAGTCCTTCCGGGCTGACGCTGGTGAGGCAAATCTGGGTCTCTGTGTTTGTCACGGGTCACCCACAAACCCCACCTTGGTCTCTTTGGCCTTGTCCTCCCCCTCCTCCTCCTCCTCTGTCTGACATTGATGGATTTCTGCCGTGATCCGTATTGAACTTTTGGCCTTAGCTTCGAGCGTTGAGGTATTCATGAGGCTTCCTGTTATCGGGATGGCGGCGGGCTCACAGGTGTGAGCGCCGCTCCACGCCTTGTTGTCCCCTGGGGGACCTGACTAAGTAAGGGGGTGGGGGGTCGGCTTTCCCCTCTAGCAAGGGGCTTGCTGATGTGTCTGTTAAGTCTATTGGACCACCAGAGACCTGGAAGTAGTGAGTGATGAGCCCATGGTGGGAGATATCGCAGTTGTTTAGTGCTTGTGATTGTAGGGTTGCTGTACTTCTTGTTATCCTCCTTTGGGCAAGTCCTGCTTATTCGGCCTCCGTTGAGTCTGATTCCTTATCATGTAACAGTTTCTTTTTGAGTGAAATACTCATTTCTCGCGCCCATTCTTATTCTTGGTCTTGTACACTGGTATCTAGTAATACTATGGGGGATCAGAGCGGAACATGGCTCCTGACTAATGCTGGCTTTTGCCGTCCCCCCTGGGCCCGTGATTAAGGGCTTCTTGGATTGCTCTGGGGTTTGCTTTAAAGGATCCCCCAGCATCCACGTCAAGCCGCATTGCCGGCTCCTGAGCTGCGGGTTGCTGCTGGGTTCGAAGCCCCGCGCTGGAGGCGCCCTTGGGTCAGATAAGTCCAGGTAGTGTAGACTCTGCTTCAGGGCTCTGCCAAAACCCGTCACTGTCCCAAGCAGCTGTGGAGTACCCAATGACAATTGTTGCGGCTTGCAGGGGAGAAATCCCGGGGGGCAGGGGGTGTATTTGCTGTCGACGTCGGCAGTGGATTTCCGCTGAGAGTATAAACCACTTTCCAAGTCCACCAGCCGCCACTGCTGATTGCAACTGCCGCTTTGGGAGCGGTTGGTACTTGAGCAGAAAGGCAGTGCAGGGAAGGCATTGCTAACCTGGCCGGGTGGTGCGATCAAGCACGTCAGAGGCACTGGCGGGGCAAACAGGGGTAGCAGGTGTAAGGTGGGCTGTCCTTGCTGTGCTCCCCCTGACAGCTGTGCCCTGGCTCCTTTGTGGTCCTTTAGTGGCAGCCACGCGAACTCCCGTGCGGGCTGTGGCAAGCGGGGAGGAGGCAAAAGAAGGGGGGGAGGCAGAGGCGGCAGGGGCAGTGAGACTGCCCCCGCGGCTCACCCTAACCTCTCCCTTCCCTCCGCGGCCTCAGCAAAACTCCCGCAGGCACACGCGAAGTTCTGAGCAGGAGTGCGCAGGAGCGGGTACTCAACCCTCGTAAGTTCCTCCTGCAGCTCAGCAAAGCCCCAGCCTCCGGTGAACTCCCGTATCACCCGCAACTCCTGGGCTCCGCGGCTCTGCTGCTCTGCGGTCTCCGTCTCCGTCCTGTTTCTCGCTACTCGCCTCCGGCTTCCCCCAGAGCTTCCCATTCTCCCAACCACTCTATATAACATTTACATTAACCCCTTCCCGAACCCCACATCCCCACTCAACAGTGGTGCACCATTGCTCAAAACACATGGATGTTTCTAATGGATACTTCTAACTGCAGATCATTTGCCTGTAGAATAATCCCCGGGCACCAGATCAATGTCTCTAAGGAGACCATGCTGCATATGTTTGACACTTTTCTGGCTCTCTCTTGGAGCGCCTTCATGCCCCAAGGATCTGAGGGGCCTCCAGTCGAGTTACCAACTGTAGATACATCCTTGGTGCCATCTGAGATCCTAGAAACTGCTTCCAGTTCTGCACCGACTCTGGTGTCAACTTTCATACTGCCTCCAAGACCTGCACCGGCCCCTTCTTCATTGATGCCGGTAGCAACGTTGCCGAAGGGCGAGCCCCTGCCAACTCCAGTGTCCAAGCCGGAGCCGAATCCGTATGAACCACCTGCCAAGGTCACGCTTTCACTCCACTCTGGTACACCCAGTTCCCATACATTCAGACAAAACACTCCATCTACCATTATGGCGATTGTGATCATATGGCATGAAATCTTTTAATTTACTATTGGAGTCGTATCGAAAGTTACGATTCCAAAGAATTCTGAAGATCCCATATCTTGGGGATACTATCTTGACCGGTCTGGTCTGGAACTTTTAAGATTAACTATTTGGAAATATATTGTTAGGGCTGGTTATGACAAATTAATTTGCAATCTTTTGGATACAATTGAAAGTTATCTCATTTAAATTGGATGATCAGTAAATGATCTACTGAATAAAGAATTCATCATTTTCATAACAGGAACATCAATAGTTGTTTGGACCGATGTTGATATTTATGTTCTCAGAACTGTAATTTGTATGGGCACATTAAGTCACTGGCCAGGTAACCAGTGATCTGTGTGTGTTAGCGCAGGGCAGGTTTCCTGTTAACCTTTTGTGCTATTTTCTGTATATATATCTTATTTAGCTTCTTGCACTCCCAACAAAGGATAGTGCTTCATTTCTAGTAGTCATTAGATGTGAAGCTGAGGTCCTGGACCTACAGCTGCCTTCTGTGGAAGCCAAGACCAGCATACTTACTGAGGTTTTGCACCCTGGGTCAGCATTGTCTGGGCCCTTACATCTGCTTAATGAAGCCCTGACTGATACCATTATGGGCACTTGGACTAAGCCTTGCTCTGGACCACCAGTGAACAGGCAGCTAGTCAGACACCTCAGACTAGTACCTGGTGACCCGGATTTTCTTACGCATTATCCTACAGCTGAGAGTGTGGTGGTTCATGCGTCCACCAGCAAAGAAAATCATATTGCACTCCTGTCAACTCATCCTGACAGGGAGTCGAAAAAGATTAAGATGTTAGGGAAGCAAATTTTCTCTTCCTCCAGCTTGACATTGAGGTGGGTCAGTGTGGTCTACTTATTAGACCATTATACATATGCCCTCAAAGACATGGCCAGCAAGCTCTTGCCGACGATCCTGGGGAAGTTTAGAGCCTCTCTGGCTCAAACCATTCAGGCCAACCAGGATGCAGCCGAATATGTAATCATGGCTGGTCTGGATACTACTGTATGCTTGGGACAACCAGTGGGCACTAGTGCGCTGCTCCAGTGCCATGCGTGGATGCGATCCACTGGCTTTTCTGGAGACGTGCTGGCATCCCTTATGGATATGCCTTTTGATAAGTCCTGTCTGTTTGACGAAAAGTCCCTCACACGCTTTAAGGAAAGCAGAGCCTGAGTGTGTTCCTTTGACCTTTCTTCCCATGCTCTAAGATTCCCTCATCAGTTTTGACCCTTCTGAAGCTACTGCATAGGGTTGGCATATAGATAAACGAGACAAAGTCATATCTGACTCCATCGCAGAGACTTCTTTTTATAGGAGATGTTCTGGACACTCTACAGTTAAGCTTCTTTCCTCTGTCATAACAAATCTGGGTCATTTGGGCTTGAACCTGATGCTTCAGCCTTGGTCATGGATCTCAGTGAGAACAGCTCTTAGGCTTCCTGGCCTGCTTGCCTCCTGCAGCTTGCTTGTCCACTTTGCCAGGTGGCCTATGCGTGCTCTGCAGCAGAATGTGGAGTCTCAGTGGGCCCAGCATGATGAAAACCTCTCAGATGTTATCCAGATTTCAGAGTGGACTGCATGAGATCTACAGTGGTGGCTGCTCAACTGTAACCTGACCAGGGGCAGACTCCTCTCCCTTCCCCACCCAGAGCTGACAGTGGTAACAGATGCAGGAAATCTGGGAGAGGTGGAGATTAGATGTCTCTGGTAGAAACCTGCCTCCACATAAATCTGTTGGAGCTGCTGGCCGTCCACTTGGCGTTGAAGGCCTTCCGGTTGTGCATCAAGCATAGGCTGGTGCAGGTTCACCCAAATAACATCCCCACCATGTGATACTGTAACAAGGAGGGCAGAGTGGGGTCCTCTGCCAAGAACAACTACGCCTCTGGATTTCACTGGTGCATCAGGGCATCTCTCTGTCACAAACCTCGCTGCTGGGATCTTTAAATGCAAGGTCTGAAGAACTGAGCCTCAAAAGGCAATGTCTGGTGGATTACGAATGGCGGTTCCATCCCGAGGTGGAACAGGGCATCTTCCACCAGTGGGGGAGCCCTGATTAGAACTTTTCGCTGTTGAGAATGTGCAGTGTCAAAACTTCTGTATGTTTGAGTTTCCAAGAGTGCTCTCTCTAGGAGACACTTTTAGGCTAGAGTAGAGCACTGGGCTTCTGTATGCCTCTCTACCCCTAACTCTTCTGCCTTGAGTTTTGAAGATCAGGAACAACCGACCCAAGTCCTCCTAGTGGCTCTAGATTGGGCCAGGAGAGTGGAGTACCTAAAACATCTGGGCATGAGCATCTGTTCTTCCATCAAGCTACCATTCCGGGCAAGGTTCTGCACCAGAACCTCCATGCATAGCCCTTCTAATCTTATTTTCTCCGCCTCACCCCTTGTAGGAAAGTAGGATCTGCTTCTTATGGTTACCCCCACTTTTTGCTTGGTGTTACACTGTTTTTGACTAGTCTGGCTGGGATCCTGCTAATCAGGACCCCAGTCTATCTGCTTTCTCCCTAAAATGTTATGACATGTACTTAGGTACACTCCAGATTGGATACTGGGGTACCCTTATCAGTCCCTAGTATATGGTACACATGTACCCAGGGCATAGGTACCCCAGAGGCCTCCCATGGGCTGAAGCATGTATTATGCCACCCATGAGAGGCCATGCAAAATGGAACTACAGGCCTGCCATGACAGCCTGTGTAAGCTGGGGCATGCACCACTTACTTTAGATAAAGGTTTACTATATCTATAGGTCACTACACTTAAAACCTATAAGTCACCCCTATAGCAGGCCTTGACAATCCTGAAGGCAGGGTGCTGGGTTTTACGTGAGAGGATGCCCAGGCATGAGCAGGGCACCCCTGCAGCCTTCGGAGACTATTCTCCCGGGTTGTCGGTGACGCAGCCCGACATATAGGTAGAGGTGCATTATATGCTTGCGTAAAATGCTATCTCGAAAACGGCTGCAACAAACTATGTCGTGTTTGGTATCAAACAACTTGAAATCATACCTCCACACCGGTAACCGGCGTGGGAGGTATGATTCAACCCTTCAGAAGCAAGCTTCGTGGGGTCTCTGGTCTTCCCGATACCAGCCTTCTCGACCCGGACAGCACAAAATGGTTGCTGCCAACCAGAGACACATTTCTGCCCTCCTGCTGCTGAGCCAAGCTCGAGCAGAGGAAGGCAGCACAATAGGCACCCTGTCACAGGGAGGTGTGACCACCTCCCAGACAGGATTTAGTGTATTGGAACTGGGTGGGTGCACTACCAAAGTGCCTGAAAGTCTGCACGAGGGGCACATTTGGTGTCCTTGTGCATAGTCCAGCTCAAACCAGTTCTGGGAGACGTTGGCTCCTGCTCTGGCGCGAAACTGGACAAAGGACTTCGGATTATCCTCCCCACTGTTCTGACCCTCCCCTGGGAGGGTCCCCTGAATCTGTCCAACCCTCTACCGTGGGCACAAAAGGGCTTACCTGGCGGTAGGACCCTAGATTCGATGTGGACCAGATTCTGAACAACAAACCACTGACCTTCGACCGTCTGGACACTCTGGACTTCGACTGGGCCCGACTTCGTCTCCCTCTCCGTCCAAAGCATTGTCTGTGCCCGTGCACCATGCAGGCTCTGTGTAGGACTTGTGGACTATCAAGGAGAACTGAAGTATCTCCCTTGGGGTGAAGGAGTCACTCCCCTCTACCGTGGGTACAAAAGGGCTTACCTGGCGGTAGGACCCTAGATTCGATGTGGGCAAGATTCTGAACAACAAACCACTGACCTTCGACCGTCTGGACACTCTGGACTTCGCTGGACTTCGACTGGGCCCGACTTCATCTCCCTCTCCGTCCAAAGCATTGTCTGTGCCCGTGCACCATACAGGCTCTGTGTAGGACTTGTGGACTATTAAGGAGAACTGAAGTATCTCCCTTGGGGTGAAGGAGTCACTCCCCTGCGGTTGCAGGCACCGTAACTCAACTGACTGATCTGCTGATTCTGAGCTCCTGCGGACTCCGAAGGCTCCTGCAACACAGGAGGTGGGTTCCTACGTTCCTTGAGGTCGAGCTGCCCTCTCACCACATTTGAGGCCAGTATCCCACGTGGGGACCGCATAACCGGAACTTTTGCAATTGCATATGCTTGTTGGTTTTCCCCAACTTCGTGCATTGGGCTGTCGATAGCCCCAACCTCTGCGCACATTTCGTACAAAGGACTCTGGCCTCCTCGTACTCTGTGCCCTGCAAGCTGTGACTTTGTGAAACTGCTTGAGGTCCCCTCGCGAGACCTGTGCCTTCGGCCTTGGGTCCACTTGAGGGACAATCCTGATTTCCTTGGGCTCCCCTGGTTGCTCCAGGCCTGCCCTGACTCCCCTTGGCGTGGTGAGTCCTCTGGTAATTGCTGGGCCAGACCATAACCTTCTTTGACCTTCTTCATGGGTTGCCGTTGCCAAGACTTGTTGGTGCTCCCACCGGACACCGACCCTTCAGCACTCGACATCCTTCGTGGGACAGCTCGTATCCGGCCCCTGGTCGTCCTCGACGTCTCCTGGTCCCTGCAGCTGTAGAGTCAATGTCTCCTTCTTCACAGCTGAAACACCCGACATCGGTGGGCATTCGTCTACTGAGCCCCTGGTCACTCCTGAGTGACCCAGACTCTGTACCCTCTGCTTTCAGGTTCCTTCCATCAAGAATCCACCGGACACTTTTCTTCTTTCTAGCAGTGGCATTTCTTTGAAGACTCCCATTGAAAACGACGGCTTCCCTGGGATAGGTAACTCTGGTACTTCAGTATCCACGGGTGGGGTGGCTCTCCAACCTTCTATGTTCCAAATGGTTTCCTTGTAATCCACTGGGAAGGGTCCTTAAACTTTAAAATTGTGACCGCGACTCTCCCATTGAATTGTACGTAGCACACGGTCGTGTTCTCACACTGCACCCGTCCTCCGTGGGGTCCTTACTTACTCACCTTGGGTGGTTCCTTGGGGTCCCAGCGATTCTACACCCTCCAGACACTGTCTTGACTCGAGTCGTGGTTCTTATACCACTATTTTAGTATATGGTTTGGTCTTCCCCTGGAGCCCACTGTGTATTAGTGCTACTTACAATTGTTTCTGTGCTACAGTATTGTGTGCTTTGTGTTTATCTGCGTGTAGCAGATACTGTGAGGTATTTAAGGTGTGTTATAATGATAAACATATATTCTTATAACTACTGTGTGGTTCTCCTTTCATTTAACCAATACAATAAGGTTGCATTCTGGTAAAACAAGCTGCTTAACATTCCTCCAAGACTAAGCCTGAAGGCTGCTCTCCACAGCTACCACTTGGATAGCTTTCTAAGGTTATCTTTGACCTCTTAAATCACCATAAGGGTTGTTTGGACTGGTGCAAGTTGCCCACTTTAATTAGTGGACAGCATATACCAGGCCAACTTCTCACACCCCTCGAATGAGGAGAGACTCCATTGGCCAAACCCCAAAAGAGCCTTAAGCTTCTACATCAATTGCATCAAGGACCATCGGGGGACGATCAGCTTTTTGTAGGGTTCTTAAGGGTAAAGAAAGGTAAAGCCATGCAGAAAAAAACCTTGTCAAGATGTATAGTCCTCTGTAATAACATCTGCTACGCATTGGCCAAGAAGCAGCCCCCAGAAGAACTCATTCCACCAGGGCCATGGCTCCTACCACTACGTTGGCATGTGGAGTGTCTGGTCTTGACATTTGTCAGGCTGCGACGTGGGTGTCAGTGCACTCGTTCATGAAGCACTACTGCCTTGACAGCCAGGACCAATGGGAAGGGCATTTCGCCAATACTGTCCTGAAGAACTTTTTGGTCTAAGTCCACTCCACACACCCTCCACTTAGGGGAGGTACTGCTTTCTGTATCTATCAGAAGAACAAGGTACTTAACCTTCTGTAATGCTCTTTCTGGTGGATACTTTATCTGTCCGCAGATTCCTCACTGCCCTACCACCTCCCCGTTCTGTGAAATGGGCTCCTTTTTACCATCTTAAAAGGTCCCAAATTAGAGATCTGCACACTGGCACCGCCAATTGTTTATTTCCTGCGTCCACGCAGGGGTGGTGCTTATATGCGGCTCTATTGTATCATTTCCGGCACGGAACGAGGCTAACGCGGAATTGCACTGCGCCAACTAATGTTGCATGAGAGCGCTGCTGTGAAAACTTCTAGATCCAGTCTCGTGCTTAGGGAATATTCTACATCTGAGGAATCTGCAGTTAGATAAACTATCTACCAGAAAGAGCATTATTTAAGGTAAGTAACTTGTTCAGCAATGTTTCAGCTGCATACATAATCAGTTCTCAGGCATGCCCATCAGCAGAGAGGCAAGAGAGTCTTTTATGGGACACAACAGAGTTCAAAAACAGAATTACGCGCTGGGTCCACCCCACCACCCTCAACTTGTCTGAGTCTCCTTGATTGGGTAAATGTACTTGATTTTGTTTTAATCCCCAGATCTAGCAGAAATGGCCATAATTACACCAAATTGTCTTCAAGATGAAGGTTCTTTAAAGTGTAAGTCCCATGTTTAATGTGAATGAATGACATCTGATATACACGGATGCATTGTGTCTCGTATTTGAATTGTTACATCTCTACTAAATCTTAAACTGATATAAACTCAGCAAACATCTCTGAAATTAGTTAAATAGGGCCAAATTTACAGAAAAACTCCCTTAAATAAATATACCTTTCAAGAAGCGATTAGGTGTAATTACTGACAGGCAGGGTGACCTCAATTAATACAGTGTCCCTTTCCTTTACATTGCCAAGTAACACTTATAGAGAGACAGGATGAGGTCAATAATATGTTACCTAACTCAAACTTTCTGTTAAGACCTCATCCAGTCTCTTTATACCTTCATGTTAGTGTCTGAATGCGTGTAAGTACACCACACCTCCCCATAAGTGGGAAGTCCTTCAGATTGACAAATATCGTACTGTGACGATTGTAACTTAAACCCTTGCAATGTAACAAAATTTCACAGAACTTGAGTACATCAGCTGGATTGACAGTAGACCACACCCTTCACTTCTTTGTGTAGCCCCATTTCTCTCTAACCGACTACCATTGCATCAGATGCTTATGAAATTGATATGTATTCATGTTAGCGTTTATGCCTGCATGCAAATTTGTTTGTGGCTTTAGATTTGAGACTTGCAGCTTGCTGCTAATGCCACCAGTCTTTAATAAGAAATCCTGCAGTGAAAGCAGCAGAGTTCTGCCCTCCCTAAATGACCCCGATGAATCCTAACATTGGCACAGCCCTAGTGCGGTCCAGACAACTGATAACTCACTGGAGCAGCCACATTGCCTGCGTTCAGGCTGAGAGATCAGGCACCCTAAATCTTGCTGTCCTGGGATCCTAGAATTCCATGGTCCTCCTCATAACAATGCAGATTCGGGTATGTCTCAAACCCTTCAATCCCTACTTTCCCAGAAATCCAAACTCTTCACTCAGATGAGCGACTGTCACTTCCCTTTTTTATGTCAACTCTATCTGCAAATGCGGTCTCCGTGCATAAAGGAAATGATGAATGAAAAGCACCAGGAAGGCCTGCCCTGGCCTACAAGGAAATCTATTGATTACTAATTAGAAAAAGCCTTTCTACCCCTGCAATCCTGGGCAGAGTTCTGAGAGTACACCAGCACTGGCACATGGAATAAACTGCCGTGCGCCCAGAGGCAAGAGCAGGGAGCTTCGTGTTCACCTGTCACTGAGAGCAGAGCCATCCCTTGCTCAGCTCCATGCTCACTGCAGACAACAGCGACCTATCATCTGTAACATGCAGAACTATCCCTCACTTACCACAGTCAGCAGCGCTACCACGCAGGAGGCAGACAGTAGAGCTATTGTTCATATTTATGGATCAGATTTGTTTATCAGTTTCAAACAAATACACATATATAGGCCAGCCCACAGCCAGCATCCAAAGAGCTGTTGTAAAAACTTTCAAGGTTGCCGACCCGTGCCATCACCCAAAGCAGTGAAGTAGACATTAACCGAGAAACTACCTGTAAAATTAAGAAATAATCACTGGAGGAGGTTTCATAAGATAAATAAGATTTAATCCAGAGAATGAAACAGTCCCATCCATCAAGTGGCTGAAGTCAGGTGCAACTGACTCTCACATCCACCAGAAGGTTCCATCTCCATGGTGCTGCTCAAAGGACAACACTGTGAGGTGGTAATAAGCAGAATGTACAGTAGAAAGAATAACTACAAGTGTTAGGCACAATGTTACACACCTTCCTTCCATAATACAAAACACAAAACCAAAAACAAAAACAGAATAAATAGAAAACAACCTAAGATGAGAACATGTCGTAACGACCATGACACTAATTATTCATTACAAAATCTTTGAATTTTGAGGGTTTTATCCTGGTTCTCACACTTCCCCCCCGTAGAAGGTCTGTGGGCAAACCGCTCAAACCACTGGCTTCACTAGACGGATTGACCACAGAACGATCTCTCAGTACAGAAGTGTTTTTGATGACAACAACCCTGTTGAGATTCCAGATGCGGGAATCTTCAGTCTTAATGGCATTAGTTAACACTTTAACAACCTTGTGAGGTCTTTGAAACAACGCAGAAGCTTTGCGCCCCAAAGGAGCCCTAATCATAACTAGATCACCAACATTAACCACAGTGGTTTTAACAGCTTTCCTGACATCGTAGCTTTGCTTGCGTGCATCAACCTTTTCCTTTTCTTTATCCTTCCACAGATCTTCTTGAGAAGTCACATTTTCCTTTTTCTTAGACACAATATCATTGACCCAAAGGTGCCACAAGAGTACTAGGAAGTCTCTTTTAAGTAGATCAAAAGGTGTGCGTCCAGTTGTTGCGTGGGGAGTGAATCTATAAACCTCAACTTTTTATTAACCGCCTTTCTCCAATCCAACCCATTTTGTTTTGACATAGAAATGGTTTCTTTAAGTACACGAATAAAACGTTCCACCATACCATTCGTTTCTGGATGATAAAGTGAACAGCGTTTGTGTTTGATGGAACAGTGCTGTAAAAACTCCTCCATTTCACCATACACAAATTGGACCCCATTATCAGTCAATAAATATCCTGGAAGTCCTTCGCGTATAAAAACCTCCTTAAGAAAACAGATTACATGTTTAGTTTCAATGCTTTTCGTAAATTTGACTTCAGGCCACCTGGAGAACATGTCAATGAGGACAAAAGCATATATCTCTCCACCATCTCCAGAGACCAGACCCAAAATGTCTAATGCCAATTCTTGCCACAGGCCTTTTGGGCGCTCCCTAATGACCATTGGTTGAACCCTTGGCTTGAGGCATTTTTCACTCAGCGCACATGGTATGCATTCTCTAATAGCTCTCTCAACCTGTAAATCAATACCTGGCCACCAGTAATTGAGTCTTAGTCTCTCTTTGGTTTTAGACATTCCCTGGTGACCTTCGTGAGCTAATTCAATTAGTTTCCCACGAAACACCAACGGGGGAATTAGCTTAGAGCCTCTGAAGATAAAACCATCCACTTCTGACAATTCATCTCTAACATGCCAAAACTTTTCTAGCTTACAATCAGTTTTTACTCCAACCCTTCATGATTAAAGAAGACAGCTCTCTCAGATCCTCATCAGACTTGCACTCCTCCTTCCATTTTTCCTCACTTATACCATCGTGTTCAATGGTGCAGATCTACTCATTCAACTCATTATCTTTATAGTTCACATCATCCTCATTGGTGGCTACAAGTCTAGAGAGAGTATCTGCAATGCAATTACGCGCACCAGGCAAATACTCAACATTAAAATCATAGGCTTGAAGACTTACGACCCATTTAGAAATTCTACTAGAAATACCATCAATCCCCTTTTTGTTAAACACTTCGCATAAAGGTTTGTGGTCAGTTCTTACACTGAATTTAGTGCCCCAGACAAATTTTTTAATTTCCTCGTGGCCCAGTGTACGGCCAAAGCCTCTCTCTCAATTACAGAGTATCTAAATTCTGCCCCCTTTAAGCTCCTGGAGAGAAATAAAATCACATTGACCATGTCACCTTTTTCTTGCTGTAACACAGCTCCCAGACCTTTCATACTTGCATCAGTGATTAACACAGAACTCAAGGAGGGATCAAAGCTCCTCAGCTTGGGAGCTTTCCCCAGATGCGCTTTTAAGATATTGAATTCCTCTTCACATTGTGGAGACCACGTAAAGTCAACACCCTTGCACAACAAAGTCTGCATGCTCACGCTTTTTTCAGCAAACCCTTGCACAAACTTGGCATAGTATTCAGCCACACCAAGGAATTTCATTAATTCCTCCTTATTTGTAGGTGCAGCCAAATTTTGAATAGCTTCAATCAACTCTTGTTTGGGTTCTACACCATTCTCAGATATGGTGTGGCCAAGATAGTTAATGGAAGATCTCTTGAACTTACATTTGTCTAATCTCACTGTGACATTGTGTTGAGTAAATCTCTCCAACACTTGTCTTACTCTTAAGTCATGTTCATTATCATCTCTACCAAAAATTAATACATCGTCTTGGTAAATTTTAACACCCGGTTGACCTCGCAACACCTTTTCTAACGCTCTTTGGAAAACTGAGGCGGCTGATACTAACCCAAACGGCAATCTCACAAATCTAAAAGTACCAAAGGGAGTAATAAAAGCCGTGTAGTCTTTGGAGTTTTCCTCTAACTTAATCTGATGATAAGCAGATTTAAGATCCACCGTAGAAAATACTTTTGCATCCTTCAACAGCATAAGCATATCAGAGATCTTGGGAAGTGGGTACCTGTCAACAATCACATGTTTATTAAGTGCTCTTAAGTCTATGCATAGACGCAAACTTCCATCAGACTTGCGTGCTGCGACAACTGGCGCCAACCACTGTGTCCCTTCAACTTCTTCAATTATACCGTCAGACTTAAGTTTCTTTAACTGGCTTTCCATTTCTTCCCTCACAGAAAAAGGAACCCCACGAACTTTACTCGTGACTGGTACTGCACCTAGTAGTAACTTGATTTCATGTACATAATCTTTAAGACACCCTAGTTTGTTACTGAAAACTCCGGGAAAGGATGTCTTGAGATTGGTGGTGTAAGCCACATCAGCATTATTGGTATCAATTATACTTACATTAAAATTTTCTTTTAGTAAAATAGGTGGATTGCTATTGGGATCCAACATAACACCTAGATCTCTCTGATGAAACCAACTTAGGATGCTATCTCCTTTGTGGGAAACATAAATTTTGCCTGAGATGAACCTCCCTTTATATTCTATCATACCTTGAAAGTAGCCTAAAAGCTTAATTTGTTCACCACCATAAGCGAAAGGCTTGATGTCTGCTTTATAAATTTTTACCTTGTCCTTTAACCATTGCGAATAAAACATTTTAGAGACAATGGTTATTTTAACTCCAGAATCAAATAGGACACGAGTGCCCTTGCTTTCAACCATTATCTCATCAAAAGGACCTTTTTGCTATTATTGGAAATCTGTGAGACTATATGGCCACAATCAAAATCAGAGTCAGAATCATCCTCAACATAACTGCTTTGAGAAATTAAATTCACTTTCGCTTTGTTTTTCTTTACTCTGCAAGCAGAAGTAAAGTGCCCAATCTTTTACAATTTGCACATGTGCTTTTAGACCAGGACATTTCTTGTTGTTTGCTAAATGACCAATATTCCCACAACGAAAACATTTTGGTTGAAAGCTAGATTTTTGATAAGAGCGTGGAGCAATGTAGTCAGTATTAGATTTAAACCCCTTTTTTGAACCATTAGACTTAGAAGGAACTTTCACTTCATGTACAGCTTCACCAATATTTTCACGCTTTGTGATGATTTCCACACATTTTTGAGAATGTTCAATTTGCTTTGCAATTGCAATAACCTCATCTAAGGATGGCTCATCCTTCTGCCAAATGTCATCTCTCACCTTTTGTAAGTTACAACCCAGCATAAATTGGTCTCTAATTCGTTCTTCAAGTAGACCACCCAATTTACAAGAAGACCCTAATTTCCTTAAGGCTGTGATATAATTCTCTACTGTTTCTCCATCATTTTGGTTTCTACGACCAAAATGATATCTCTCTAAGATGGTGCTTACCTTAGGTAAGTAGTGCCTGTCTAATTTTAAAACACAAATTTCATATTCATTCAAACTGGAATCATCAATGTCTGGGAGATGATCATACACCTCTTGACCTTCTGACCCGAGACAGTGTAGAAGTAGTGCAGTCCTTCTTTCTGCACTAAGGTTAGTCCCACAAACCTTAGCATACCTTTCGAAAACTTTCTTCCACTTCCCCCACTTAATGGGTGGATCGCCAGGAGAAGAAAGAAAGAAAGGTGGTGTGGCCACATTTTGCCTGGTGAAACAAATAAGGAACAGAAAGTTGACTGGGTAGAATAAATGAATTAAAACCCAAACAAAGAGAGGTAAGCCACAATGAGCAATGCTGTTTATCACATGGCATTTACAATCACCATGCGGAATTATCACACAATGGTGTGCTATTCACAGCAACATATATATTTGACCTTTGATTTCAAACACCTATCACATGGCATTTACAATCAGCATGGAAGATTATCATTCAATGGTGTGTTATTCACAGCAACATAAATATATGACCTTTCATTTCAAACACCTGAACACAGAAATGCTAATGCCATGATAATTATGGAGCGCTGTCTCTCTTACCGATAAGGTAGATAAGAGCACAGCCGTTGGGGAAGCTTCGCGTTAGCGATGAGCTAAAAATAACAAAACCCCCAAAGAACTAGAGCGCTGAGAATGAGAATCACCTAGAAAAACCAAAAACGAAAAATAAAACACATTCAAGATGGCCCCCACGTTACGCGCGAAGCGTGCAGCGTAACGTGACGACGTGACGTGAATAACAGGGTCCGAGGAGTAGAGAGAGATGATGGAGTTCCAGAAGGATGGCGTCAGGATTCCAACTTGAACGCGAAGATGATGTCGGTGCCTGAAAGTCCGTTGAAGGTATTTACTTTAGAACAGATCAGAGCGCGAGAAAAATGTCGGGAGCTCCACCAATGGCGTCGGCGTCACGATGACCGTTGTACTTGTAATCCACTTTTTGTATCGAAGACAGCACTCCAGGTTGGAGTATAGTCTCAAAACACTCCTTAGGCAGGGCAAAAAACACTTTGCAGTAGCGCAGATCTGCGGGCACTCAGTCCCCAAAGTGATGCAAAGTGAGCAAAGAATAACAGGCCACCAGTTATTCAGTTTGAAGTGCAAGAACTTGTGAAACTCCTCAATCGCACATGAGTAAGATCTCAAGCAGGGTCTTTGAAAATAAGGTGAGGGAATTCACTCTTTATGAGCCCACATCGGCGCCTCCCAACACTTTATGGTTTCTCAAAAATAGTTAAAGGTGAGGCATGTGGCGGATGCTCATGCTAAGATCCCAAAAGTAGATTGTTTAAACTCACGTGAAGCCAAGGTAGGAGACGTGAAGGCAGAAAAGTAGAAAAATTCTTGGTGTTGAGTAAAGGTGATGTTGAATTAAGGGTGATGTTGAGACTGATCTTGATTCCTCTGGACACGCAGGATAGGTTTCACCAACTCGTCGCCAGTGTAAAATTAAGAAATAATCACTGGAGGAGGTTTCATAAGATAAATAAGATTTAATCCAGAGAATGAAACAGTCCCATCCATCAAGTGGCTGAAGTCAGGTGCAACTGACTCTCACATCCACCAGAAGGTTCCATCTCCATGGTGCTGCTCAAAGGACAACACTGTGAGGTGGTATTAAGCAGAATGTACAGTAGAAAGAATAACTACAAGTGTTAGGCACAATGTTACACTACCCCAACTACCTCCTCAGCCCTTCCACACACCCTTGGTGCACAGCCTGAAATGAAAAGCGTCAATCTTCCAGAAAGAGCCACGGAAAGTATAAAACTTTCCGCTCCATGGTCAGACTGCTCCCAGGTCAGCGGCTTAATTTTCCCACAATCACCAGATCAACATATCCCCACGATGCGAAATACCCTAAGGAATTTGGGGCAAGTAATCTCTATTGCCAGCAGGGTCACAGGCATGGTGGCTTCCACATTGTTTCAAACTGCTCGTGCCTCCCTGCAAGATCTATTGATATCTTCTCCGTTCAAATCATTTCCCAAATTCAGAAAAGCCGGGTCCACTGATTGAATATATCTTCCCTATCCAGCAGGCTGAAAAGCACCTGTTTGGTGAACAGATGGTAGGTTCCTACAAGGTAATCAAGCGACCCCTCTGGGATCTCAAAGGATATGAAAGTATGTTTGCCACACCCGGTGTAGTATAAGCGGGTAATGTGGGAAGTGCAGAGCCGAAGCATATAGATTTTAAGTTTGAGACCTCTTGCTAGTACCTTTTAAGCTTTGAGCAAGGCCATACTGAGTGGAAAAGTGAACTTGTCCTTCCACACCTCCTCCACCATGCCTGGCTTTTGTATTTGCCCCATGTGTGAATTTTGTTCGAAGTGTAATACCAGTAATTGGCTCTTTTTAATTATTGTCATTGTAGTTATCGAGCTGGTTAAACCCGTTCAGGGTCTAGTAAAGATCTCACTCCACTCCCTATCTGACAGGGTTCGTCCTAGTTCAGCTTCCCATCACTGTTGGCCTATGGCTTTACCAGGACAAGAATCCACAATGCGGAACCTATGAATCTCAACTAACAGATGTTTGCCGCTAGTTTTGGAGCGTATCCACTTCTATCACACATTCAGCAGAGCATTCTTTTGCTGAGCTGACTGATTTTTTGCTCAGTGCAGACAGCAGCAGAGCTATCCCTCACTTAGCAAAGCTAATCTCACCAGATGCGGACAACAGATCTATGCTTTGTTTCACTCATCTTTCCCTGGACAAGTCCATACCTTTCTGTCTGATACCTGTCTATCAAGCTACTTCTCTTTCTGGATCCATCCATCTTATAGCTCCCAATTGTGAGCCCCTAATCAGTATTGCCGTAGCTCAGACAGCTCGGGGTGTTGGTGACTAAGACTAGAACAGCTTCCCTAGGGGGCACGCTTCAGCAACACTCCATGACATAATCTGACTCATCCAGTTTAGGATGGAGGGTTACAAGATATGCCCCTGCCTGCTCAAACTCCACCATAGGGAAACCCTCATTTTACAACCACAGTACCCACACTTACTCTGGCCATGAAAAGTACGCATCCCTTCTAGGACCAGGGAAAGCCCCTGATGGGTAAATCCGCAATCACAGACATGAGGCTGCCCACTAGAATATTAAGCACCAACAGGACAAGTAATTGATGATTGCTGTGCTATACAAATCCCCTTGCATGTTGGAAAACTCAGCTCTTGAGCAGGGAGAGCCGGGAAGGCACAATAACGGGGACATGGGTGAGTTAGATTCCCAGGATAGTCCTGCTCTGAGGAAAACGCCTGTATAGGGAGACTCACCTACTTAAAATGACCAAGACAAATTAAAACCCTCACTCGTGGACCACATAGATAACCAGTCCAGCAACCTGACATCAAAATCAGCTGATCAGTCGGCAATGCTATCAGCCCTGTAGTGTCCTGCAGGACACGTTCTAGTGTTCAGCAGGCAGCTGTATTCCCAGCCACTCCCTTGAGGGCTGGACACACTTGCACCTACACCCATCCATCACGGGTGTCACGAGTGACGTGGCCCCGCCAATAAAAGGGCCCGGGTGCACGTGCTCGTGGCCAGTTACTGTACCCTACCACCTGGTGTCTGTGTCAGTCATTGCCATCATGTGGGCCTGAGGCCCGACACCACATTGGCGACGAGGATGGGATCTGACCCCACTTGCGTGCCACATCGCACCTCAGCTTCCGTGAAAAGGGGTGATATGCAGACTGTCGCAACTGCCTGCCCGTAGAAGTGCGCACATCCCCCCGACTGAAGGGTGAACCCTGGCCTCGCTGGGATGGAGGAGGAGATGGAGACGAGACGTCTCTAATACCGTGCCAATCGCTTGATGGTGTGGGACAGGCAGCGCTATCTGCAAGGCGCCGAGGGAGAACGTGTTGAAACCCCTCCAGGTATGTCCGGGCCCAGGCTAAACAATGCCCAATGCGATGAGGCGCCCGTAAGCTGAAGGGAAGCCGCAGCGTGAGAGGGGCGGGCCCCTGGTGCCTCTCTGCTGAACCGCTGTGACATTGCTGCCATCCACATACCGCCATTTGTCTTCACGAAAAGGGGGAGGAGGAATGGCCACAACGAAGGGAACTGCACAGAATATAGCTGCAACCCTACAGGTGTGAGCTCGCGTGATGAGGTGCCACCCATTGCTGCAGCTGCCTGCCGTTGTAACCCCAGCTAAAGTCCCTGCGATGCCCGCAAGAGACTGCCGACACGCCTGCGCCAGGAGGCCTCTGCCTTAAGTAAAGATCACCCCGAAGCGCCCCACCAAGCGGCATGAAAATCCAGAGGCCCTGTCACCCACCTGGCCTGAATCGCGCCACGTGGCGCATCGGAAGCAAAAGGGCCAAACAATGTGGACAAAGTGCTAGTGCATAAAAAAAAAAGAGAAAGAAAACACACAGAGGCCCCGTACCTGCATTGTCAACCACTGCACGATGGGGAAGGAGTAGCTGCAACGCCGTCGGGACTGTCTCCAACAAACTTCCTGATTAAGGGGTGAGGATTGAGGCTGCATGCCAGCAGAGAGACTACCACCGGCCGTAGGGAGCGACCATGGATAGTGGCAGCACCACCACCTAGCGGTGATTTCTGGTGCCACACCTCAGCAGTGACCTGGGGAAGAAGTAAGTGATCCACACGCTTAATGAAGCTTTTGCCCCTAATCTTAAACCACCTAGCCATGCCCACAGTGCGATCCTCGCTGCCAGACCTCACAGAGAGGAATGCCGGCATCTCGAGTGCCCCTGAGGCTCACAGCACGAGTGGAGTTCTTGCGGCCTCCTGCAGCGCCCGAGAAAGACAAGTGAGGTCCGCAGCAGTCGGGAACAGCTGCCTGGCCTCTCTGTGATCACCCGCAGAGCCACCTAGTGGCCAGCAAGAGGCATTGCACGTAAAGACAGTTGTAAAGGAGTCCCCCCCCCGAAGCACCAAAAAGAGTGGGCGCAGAGCATGCAACTATTAGTGGCTGACCAATGCCACGGCCAGCAAGTGTTATGCTACACACCCCCCAGTGGCTGTCTGACACCACCGCCAGCAAGGAAACTGCGTCACACGCCCGAGTGGCGAACGGCCACCACTGCAAGAAAGCAGGACAGACACAGCAGCCAGGACCAAGACAAGAGAAACCGCACACCCCAGCAGGGCATCGTTTCATTCGCCAACAGCGAAACTCGGAAACCCCTGAACACTGACAAGATGTGCCAGTCAGTCGGCAAGGCCCCAAAAGCAGCAAGCCGAACAGACAGCAACGTCACAAGGTACCTACCCACACCAACAGCACAAGAAAGACTGGTGCAGAGCGTGCACCACAAATGGCTGCCCAACGCCACCGCCAGAGAGGACATCGCATCACTCGCTCCTACTGGTGAACAAACACAACCGCAAGCTACACCACAGGCACACCAATTGCCAGAAGAAAGCACCCAAGCAGAAGACGGAGTGCACTAAGTCAGAGGTGCGCCGAGTGAACCTGACAGCACGGGTGGGCGCCCGGGAGATAGAGACATCTCCATAAAGAAGCACTGCTGAAAGCAGCACAGAGAGCAACTACATCTCTACTGCACCAGCGAAGCCCCGCAGTGGGCCGAAGACAACACAGAGTGTCCTCCCTCACGCTGCCTCAAGAGGGAGTCGGCAGTGGCCCCAAGACAGGCAAGAGAGGAGTCGCACACTCCACGTGGCAGGCCGCCACAGCAACATGTGCTCCAACAACAGGCAACACGTGGCCGGACGTCACGTCGCACAGCAAGCAAGGAGCACGTCACACAAAGTGACCAGTCCCGACAAGCACGCCGGAACGAAGGCAGAAGCAGGCACCACGACAGCGCCGCCTCAAGGTCCAAGCGCAACACCCTCGAGGGAAGAAGAGTGACAGCCCTGTCACCCCGAAGAACCGGATGAACACAAGTGCGCTGAAAAGACCAACAAGAGGAGAAGACCGAGGACTCACACAGCAAGCCAAGAGCACACCCAGACAGCCACCAAGGCGGACCGACGTCCCTGGACACAGCCTCACAGGAGAACCGAACATAAGCCGCAGCAAGCGCAAACCGTGTTTCTCCCCAACGCTTCCCCAGGCGACCGTCCATCCCTGAGCGTCGGCAGTCTAAGTCAAACGGCATCCCTGCTCCTGACCGCAGATGCCGCGGGTGAAGATCAGCACCGAGTGTCCTTCCTCACACCGCCTCAAGATGGAGTCGGCAGTGGCCCCACGACAGGCAAGAGAGGAGTCGCACACTCCACGTGGCGTGCCGCCACCAAAGATCAACCTCGGCAAGGCGGAGACACATGGCTGCTAAGTCCCTCCTGACATCCAACTCTCCCAGCAAGTCACCACCACCTGTTCCTCCGACTCACCATATGGCTGGCAACTGCCATCACGCCAGCCCTCATCACATGCGTCAAACAACACCATCCCCAGAGTACCGATGGACTGGAGTAACCAGAGGCTACCTGCGAACCTGGCCTACACCTGAACCACGGCAGCGAGAGCATGTCTTGGCCAAGACTCATCCACCCTCGAGGGTTGTGCGTGCGACTAAGTAACGGCTCCTCGGTGGTCCTGCAGCTGCCTCCAGTCGGCACACAGCGATACAAAAGGGGATGATTGGCTCAAACGTTCCGTCCATCATCCCCTTTTGTATCGCTCCAGTCGGCACACAAGCGGCCCCAGCGCAGCCCTCCTGCAGTCCCGTAGCAACCCCGACAACGGGCCTTCCCAGGCGGGAGAGTGAGAAGAGACATTGCCCCACCGACAGGTTATCGGTTACAGCCAAGCAGTTCAACAGAGACAATCGATCAGGCAACACCTCCGTGAACTCTCACCATGGACTCCATCCATACTCATGACGCATCCCGATGTATGAACTGTTAGAATTCACCACAGACCATCCCCGACGTCAGCAGAGTGGAGCCACGCAAGACTGTAAGACACGTCATCATCAGTGAGCTGACGGTATGCAGCGGACGTCTCCAAGCCAGCGGTCGTGTCCTGAACCCCTCAGGTTTAACTACGAGTGCCCGCCGAGATGGTCCTGCTGCAGGCAGAGTCACCAGCCCATGTCTGACGTCTTCCCGCCACCTGACTCGTAAGGCTGATGGACCCTGTGGTGTTTAGTTGACTATTTGATTGTCCCCATAGGTTGGACTAACGTTTGTTGTTGTTCCTCTATAAAGTTGGGGAGGAATGTAGTGTCCTGCAGGACACGTTCTAGTGTTCAGCAGGCAGCTGTATTCCCAGCCACTCCCTTGAGGGCTGGACACACTGGCACCCCCACCCATCCATCACGGGTGTCACGAGTGACGTGGCCCCGCCAATAAAAGGGCCCGGGTGCACGTGCTCGTGGCCAGTTACTGTACCCTACCACCTGGTGTCTGTGTCAGTCATTGCCATCATGTGGGCCTGAGGCCCGACACCACAAGCCCCATACATCACACATACGCACACATACTGCACTAACACCTAGAAGACTAGTTTTACCCTGCACAACAAGAGGTCTTCCCTCACCCTCCCACCTACCACCATCGGAATGTAGCCACAGGGAAGTTCCAGTATCCAGCACAACAGCAATTTTACTCTGTGAGGAGTAGTCTGTCCTGGGACAGGCCCTCAACCGCAGACACATTCTGAATCCAGGAACAGCACCATAGGGCCAAGTAACTGGCAGGCGTAGGATACTGTATCTGAAAACGCATAAAAAAAGTGGTGCAGGCCAGGGGAAGCTACTTCGTTTGAGCAGAGGAGCGTCGCCCTGCTGGTTAAAATGCCCCTCCATGCCCCAGAATTAGAAAATAAAATAGCAATAAAGTTGGTTTATTACCATTTTAGTTTTCAATATAACACCGTTCTGACGCTCGCATCAGGACGGGGTCGCAGCTGAGTGACAACAGCAGGGAGCATGATGGGCTGCCTCGGCACCTTTCAAAGTGCGCATGTCTTTTTGGCTGGCTGTCTTGCTACAGCCAGTCAGACATGCACACTTTAAAACCTCTAACCCAGCTGTCTTAAGACAGCTGGGTTAGAGTAAGTGCAGAGTTCTAGTGTCCTCGGGAGCGGTGAGTGAGGCCACTCCCTCCAATCAGGGCGCTGCTCTCACAGCATGAGAGCAGCGCCAGGATTGGTAAGGCACTTTTCAAGGGCTCGCGCTGCAGGAGGAAGACGTGCAGCAGAAAAAGAGTCGGAGTCGGACGTGTCGCAGATTTTTTTATTTTTAGCCACCACCCGTTTGCCCTCTCCACCACTTCCCATAGATGCCAGCCGCCACTGGTGCAGGCTTGAGTTAATAAATGGCATGAAAAGAGTGATTAGCACGGTTTACCATAGTGTGCCAAGATAGGTGTCCCGGGCTTGACATTAGCTACCCAGCCCAGCGAAACACCCCCTGCGACGGCTCAAAGCACCGCTGGTTTAGTCCCTTGTGTGCTAATCGACCCATTAAACGTGTTTTATGGATTGGTGCACAACCTTCAGTGCCCAGGCGCACCATGCGGAATCACTCTCGCTGCCGGGCGCTGTCCCCTCTCCGCTTCTGTCATCTGAGGAGATGTATGTGAAAAAGATCAAGTCTCTAATCCGCTGCTCGGACTGGCCCTGAAACTCTTCCTTTTTCCCATTTCAGACTTGTTGTGCTCTGAATGCTGCCGCTTCTATAAACAGGCTCCGGCTTACTTTGACACCAGAAGTTCAAATATTTATCTTTCGGGAAATGCAGTGTATTTTATGTTGTTTATTTAAGTTTCAGGAAACATCTTGGTCTCAAATGAGGCACAGCTAGATAAGTGGCCTTTTTGGAGGCAGACGCAGAACCTGGTTTTAACGTAGTCGCTGGGACGTTCCTGTATGTGCCAGAGGTCACACGGAGTCAGAGGCAGAGCAAATGAAAGACTTAGCCGCAGGAGGTGATTCACATGAGGTTACTTAGGGTCAGACCCAGAACTGAAATGAGCACTACTCATCCAAGTTGTCCTGAACTTGAGGCAGGGACAAACCAAGACACATGGCCGGTGTTTTCAACAAGGTCACATAAGTAGGTTTTACGATGAGGTACACGCCGTTTGGACCTGAAGTTGGAATGAGGCCAAGGGAGGTGTCCTGTGGTCACACCAGAGCAGACTATTGACTAGCACGCCAGAACTGGAGTGAGACTAAGGCACTGATCAGCAGAGCTAAAGAGTGAGAATGAGGCACTGACAAGCAGACGAGCAGGAGTTAAAATTTAGTTCTGGCACGCACACCAGAGGTGGCGTGAGAATGAAGCATGGACAGGATCAAGAATGAATCACGGACCAGCACACCAGAGCTGGACTTAAAATGAAGCATTGACCAAAACACCAGAGGCAGAGTGAGAATGAAGGTTGGACCAGCAGACAAGAGCTGGGGTTGGAAAGAAGCAACGACTCGCACACCAGAGGTGAAGTGAGAATAAAGCACGGACTAGCAGGCAGGATCTGGAGCAAGAATGAATCACGGACCAGCACACCAGAGCTGGAGGTAAAATGAAGCATTGACCAGAACACCAGAGGCAGAGTGAGAATCAAGCATGGACCAGCAGACAAGCGCTGGAGTTAGATAGTAGTACCGACTCGCACACCAGAGGTGAAGTGAGAATGACTATTGGACCAGCAAACAAGAGCTGGAGTTGGAAAGAAGCAACGACTCGCACACCAGAGGTGAAGTGAGAATGAAGCACGAACTAGCAGACGGGATCTAGAGCAAGAATGAATCATGGACCAGCACACCAGAGCTGGACTTAAAATGAAGCATTGGCCAGAACACCAGAGGCAGAGTGAGAATGAAGGTTGGACCAGCAGACAAGCGCTGGAGTTAGATAGTAGTACCGACTCGAACACCAGAGGCAGAGTGAGAATGACTATTGGACCAGCAAACAAGAGCTGGAGTTAGAAAGAAGCACCGACCAGCTCATCAGAGATGGAGTGAGAATGAAACACGGACTAGCAGACGGGATCTGGAGCAAGAATAAATCACGGACCAGCACACCAGAGCTGGAGTTAAAATAAAGCACTGACCAGCACACCAGGGGCGGAGTAAGAATGAAGCATGGACCAGCACACCAGAGCTGGACTTAAAATGAAGTATTGACCAGAACACCAGAGGCAGAGTGAGAATGACTATTGGACCAGCAGACAAGAGCTAAAGTTAGAAACAAGTACCGACTAACACACCAGAGGTGAAGTGAGAATGCAGCAGTGAAAAACACAGCAGAGCTGGAGTTAAAATAAAGCACTGATCAGCACACCAGAGGTGGAGTGAGAATGAAGCACGGACTAGCAGATGTGATCTGGAACAAGAATGAATCCGGGACCAGCACACCAGAGCTGGAATTAAAATAAAGCACTGACCAGCACACCAGGGGCGAAGTAAGAATGAAGCATGGACCAGCAGACAAGAGCTGGAGTTAGAAAGAAGCACCGACTAGCACACCAGAGGTGAAGTGAAAATGCAGCAGTGAGAAACACATCAGAGCTGGAGTTAAAATGAAGCACTGGACAGCACAAAAGAGCTGTAAACTGAAGCTGGAGTAGTGAGAATGAAGCACTGACCGGCAGACAAGAGCTGGAGTGAGAATGAAGCACTGACCAACAGAAAAGAGCTGGAGTTAAAAAGAGATAAAATAAGATCTAGGGAAGTGAAGTTACTCAACTCATCCGATTGTACATTTATATGAAAGCCTGGTGTTGATTCCTCCCTGTGAGTTTCACTGGGTGGTGAGTTGTGATGCTAGAGCAGTGGATGTGGTCTTGGTTTCCATTTTCTGTTGAGGTTGAACAAACTGAGACATTTAAAAAAAAAAAAAGTATGTTTCAGTCCAAGCTCCAAACCAGTCACTAAGTGCATGCTTAGTTTCTTATGTTGCATTCATTGTAAACGGAAACGTTTTGTATTTGATGTATGCCAATACTGCTTTTTAGGTTTCACCTCCACAGCGCTTGCGCTGTGATTACAATTTCTCTAGTAAAAAAAAAAAATCTTAAAAGGGGCTTAGAACTTGCCCATTACTTACCTTTAATTACTATTCCATGTCACTTTCATTTTTTTGCTTCCTTTCGGTCACCGCCACCTCCTCGCCTTCGGCTTCCTCCTGGGCATTGAATCTCCATCCTGCCATTGAGTATGGACCAAGTACAGCTTCCTGTGGTCAGTGTCCTTCCATTTGCCGCAGGCTCCTACAGGTACTCTTTTGTTATTTTTGACATGCACTTTTATTTAGTGCATGTCTCTGCAGTCCATCTCCTTCCTACCTCCCACTTGCCATTGCTTTACCCAAACTCCCTGCCCTCTTTCCACTCTTCGATATGTTTACCACACTCCTCCTCAAACACCCGCGCTGTTTTTTTACATGTTGCACAGCATGCAGACTCTTTTGCAACATTGCTTAGAGGAAAAGAGCACTATGACGCGGTCAATGCTGGCCGCGTCATAGTGCTTTTCTTTTTTACTTTAAGCCATGTTGCACAGCACCTCGCACTGGTGTGCAACATGTAAAAACATTGACATAGCCAATAGCTTTCAAGTAGGAGAAACCTATTGACTTTGCCAATGCTTGTTTTATAGGTGTACATTTGAAGGGGATAGAGATGGTTTGTCGAACCAAATTCCGAGCCAGATATTTGAACCAAGCCAGGCTCATTTCTATCATGGCTGAGCCACATATAGCACTTGATTCTCATTTCTGTTTCGCTGTTTTATATAGGCGCCTTATGGCAGCTTCAGAAGTTACACCATTGATATTGTACTCTGTTAATGCTTTTTTTTTTATAACTGTTATTTATTGTCATTTTGGTTGGTGTACATTACAAAAAATATAGAGCAGTGAAAACATGACGGCAGTACATTATTACCCTGAAGGATCTCCTCTTTAACATCGGTATGACGGGGGCGGGAGGGGGACAAAAGGATATAGAGGGACACATCTCCAAGTCAAGGTGTGCGAGGGGGTTGGATATGGGAGTATTAATCTCCAATCTCGGGCTCTGTGTGTATCTGCCCCGATCAAAGGCCGCCACCTGTGACACCTCGTAGGCTTCAGCCCCTGGTCCATAGTACGCCCTTCAGTTTACCCATATCGTAGTGAATTTTAGGGGGGCATTCCCTGACCGCATACACTACCTTTTCAGCCACCATACACAAGTCCATTCCGGCTGTCCACCGGGCTTTAGTGGGCATTGTTTGTACTCCCCAAGACATGTGCAATATCTCTCTTTGCTACCACAAGGCTCAAGGAACAGATCAGCTACCTGCAGGGTAAATCTATATTGCCTGAGACCCACAGGAGTATAAACTGAGGCAGAAATGGGATCTCCTCCAATATGTTGGCCAGCTCCCTTGATATGTCCTCCCAGTAAATGTGAATTGCAGGCAAGCCCTAGATTGTGTGAAAAAAAGGTCCCTTCAGGTGCTCCCCAACGGAGACAGTCCGGTCTGGGGATTTTTCAAATTTTACGCAGTCTGTCTCTGAATATATATTGGCTCTATGGAGGAATATTTACTGAATTAGGCGGAACCGCGCCCTTATAGCCACCTTGCGGGGATGCATCAAGGCTGCTTCCCAGTCTACATAGTCTGTCGCTCATATCCTGTTCCTATCGTCTGCGGAGGTTCTCCAGTTTGTTAGGTATCTTATTTAGGATTACCTTGTATGTGGTAGAAACTGTTCCCTTACCAAGTAGGCCACCTAGCAAGTGATTTTCCAGAGGGGCGACATCCGCGAGGACCGTCCAATCCAAATTCTCTGCCATTAAGGCATGTTTAAGCTGTGCATATTTATAATACTGCGTACCTCCCGTAGTTGTTCAAAAGCCTTCACCAATCCCCTTCAATCCCATCATCAAGAGTGGAGATGCCAATCAAATCTCACGGGGTAAAACTCTGTAGTTTCCAGACTTCTCGCAACTCACCAGCTTCCCAGAGGGGTGTGCTCTTGGCCACCCTGCACTTCCATCCCATTTGCTGCATGACTCCACCCCATGCCACCAGTGCTGCCAGAGTCAGGGCAAAGAGCCCTGATCTGTCAGGTCCACCATAGAAGTAGTACCACCATAACGGGTCTGCCATAGAGCATCTCTCTAAATGGACTGAGGGATCGTCCTTCAGGGCATGCACCCAGTCATTTATAGTTTGAATCCGGGAGGCTCAATAATACTTCCAGAAGTGGTGATGTGCAATCTCACAATTATAGGCGAGTGTCAGAGTGCCCACAGGGCTATTCTAGGGTTTCCTGCATCCCATATTAACCGCCAAATTTCTCTGTCCAGTTAGAGGAAATAGGATTCTGATATTAGAATGGGGTATTCTGCATAATATAGAGGAGCTACGGAAAAGTTATCATTTTTAGGATAGCTGCCCTTCCCCAATTCGTAAGGAGGAGATTCCTTTATCTGGCCACAACCCCATGCAGGATCACCAGTGGTCTCTCCAAGTTCTGCCCCAGAAACTCGTCAAGATCCATTGTGAACTGTATTCCCAAGTATTTCAAATCCTTTGTTGTTATTTTGATTGTGCCCGGAATAGTGATCTCCCTGTCTCAGTTACCAATTTTGTAAAGTACTGATTTACCCCATGTCCCCCTATGACCAGAATATTCCTGAAGTTCTTTACCTTTTCGAGTATGGGGGACAGAGTCGTGGCAGGGTCTAAATTGCACAGCAGGACATTGCCCACATAGAGGGATATCCTTTCTTTCTGCCACTGCTCCGCCTCTCCCCTGCCACTCGCATCCCTGAGCCTGTTGGCCAGAGGCTCTATACAGAGGGCTAACAAGAGGGAGAGCAGGCATCCCTGTCTAGTCCTGCAGCTCAGTGGGAATGAGGTCAAAGTGGCACCATTCATGCGCACTACAACCGTGGGTTTGGCATCGAGGAGGGACACCCAGCTACAGAAGCGTGGGCCAAGACTGAAACTTCTCGGTACTACAAACATATAAGGCCAGTGTACTGAGTCAAATGCCTTCTTGGCATCTGTGCAGACAATTGCTAGATGATGGGGTGGTTCCCCTCACCTCATCTAACCAGATGTAAAGCTGTTGAAGATTCTGTCTTGTTGATCAACTGGGCATAAAGCCGTCTGGTCCTTATGAATCAATATGGTTATCACCCCATTAAGCCTGAGTGCCAAGGTGGCAACCAGCAGCTTGGCTTCCACGTTCAATAAAGGGATTGACCCACAATCATCCCCCAGTTTGCCCTCCTTCAGGATTACCATGATTAGAGCATGTTGAAAGTATGGGGTTGAGCAGTTTTCATTCGCTGGAGTCATTATACATGGGCAAAAGATGGGGTCCCACTTGGTTACCTAGTCACTTAATTAAGTCCACCAGGAATCTGATAGGGCCAGGCATTTTCCCACTTTGTATGGATGCCAGTGCCCCGATATCTCTCCCAAATTGAGGTCGCCCTCCAGATACTCTGCTTTCTCCCTCTCTAGTGTGTGTAGGCTCAAGGAGTCCAGGAAGCATGTCATCTCCCTTTAGTCCTCTATGTCCTGGGGGCATAGAGTGCTTTGTAATAGCAGACAAATTCTTTGGCAATTTCCGGTGCCTGGATAATCTTTGCACCAGTGTTGGCTGTGGTCTATTCCACCCATCTCGCCCCCTCCTCTCTGCGACTGTGCCACGCCAACAGGCATCCCGCCTTGTCCCCAACGTCATAGAGTTTTCACCGCAACAAGAGGTAATGTCACCTGCCCACTTCCTCCGCATCATCCTGGTACTCGGCCCTCGTTAAGGCCAAGAGGCTGAACTTTTCTTTCCAGGAGTAACGTCACCTAGCGCTGTTGTTGACACCTACACACTCCAGGGACTGGATCTGCATTGTTTTAGCCCACTTCTTACGGGCTATCATGGATTGTAGTTTGTCCCGCATAACTATCGTATAGGCCTGCCAGACCACTATTGAGGACTCCACTGAATCCTTGTTTTCTTCAGAATAAACAGTGGTGTCTGCCCCCATCTGAATCACTATTTCAGGAGGTCCCAGGCGTTAAGATGCCACTGGGCGGTTTCCTGTCTTCAACCCCCCACGCCCCCCCGCCCCCAGGATGACCAGTAGAGGTGAATGGTCAGGGATACCCCTCGCGAGATACTCTGCCCCTTCTATCGTCGGAGCCATTTCCATGGTCGAGAACAGATAATCTATTCTAGAAAAGGACTTGTGGGCCCCTGAATAATAGTAATACCTCACTGCATTTGGGTGCTTTTGCCTCCAGATGTCTGTGATTCTCAAAGCTCTGACAAACTGTGCTAGATAAGTGTCATGGGGCGATCACCCGGCCCTCGTGGTAGACCTGTCCAGTACCGGTGCGATAACGTCATTCCAGTCATTCCCCACCAGCGGAACGGTGTTCCCGCTTCTAACAATATCGGGCCCACTTTCTCCAGTGCCTCCTTCCGTAGTCTTGGTGATGCATAGACATTAATGAATGTGAAGGCTCATGTACCTCTGGTTACCTGGTCACTCAACATTATTCCCTCTGGGTCCTGCCATTTTCACATTAGTCTAAAAGGGAGTTCCTCTTGTCCAGGAGTGGTGGCTAGTAATTTTACAAAGAGGAGTTTGGGGGAAACACATATACACACACACACACCCATGCATTCACACATACACACACACACATCCATTTACAACGCTTACTAACAAATACACTTAAAGTCAAACAGACTTGCACGTACCAAACATAAAAACTCAAAAAACTTACCTTATTCACATTGCCGAATATCATTTTGAGGAGGTCTATCTTATTTCTCTCTAGTTACATAGCCCAGTGGCTGTATCCACCCTCGCAACCCCAGCCCACCCCATCCGTCCCACGTCCCCTCCAGCGTTCATGTGACTGCTAAAAAAACATAACAATACCCAACTTCCCTCCCCCTCCTCCCACCCCGCATTTCCTATTAATTAGCGATAACCTGGTTGTCCCCAACTCAGGAAAGGTCTGTGGCCACCCCTCCCCCTTCAAACAAAAAAGCTAACAATTACCAAATATGGCTGTCTAGTCCAGTTCAAGCAGCCAGGCGGGCAGTGTCAAGGGGAAAAGGGGACAAAGCAGATATATCTACCGGCGGGTGCTCCCTTAGCAGCTCGCCCGCTCCTTACCACGAATACCAAAGGAGGTCCAGCTCACCCTTTATCCACATAGTGAACGCCTTAGGCAGGTATGCTTCACACGGTCTGCCGTGTCCACAGTAGACAAGTGGCACATACTTACCACATCAGCCCATACATGGTCATGGGGGTCACCACGGGTCCCCGACCAAGGGGTCGCTGTTGAATCCACCTCAGACTCAGAGACTGTCTGTGAAGTCAAGTTCTGGGCGTCACGGAGAGTTACCATTTCTGCCACCACTCTGGCCCTCTCCATGCGTGCCAGAGATGACAAAGGCGAGGCCAACCGTCTATGTCGCCGCTGTTTCCTCCTGCCAACCTGCTGCCATGTGCCTTCCCTTCCATTAGCCAGTCCCTCCCTTTCTAGCCAGTTCCAGGCCTCCTCAGGCATCAGTAAGAAGTGGGCCTTGTTGTCTTTGGTGTGCTGGAGCTTACCCTGGTAGAGGAGCGCATATTGCAGACCAAGCTGTCTCAGTTTTGCCTTGGTCTCTAAGAATGAAGTCTGGTGCTGCTGGAATCTAAAGTCATGAAAGAGGTGGACCACATTGCCCTCTACTGCACTGAGGCCCTTGGTTCTGGTGGTCTTTAAATGTAATCTTGGTCCCTGAAGTCCAGCAGCCTGGCAACCATTGGCATCTGGGGCTCCCAGAGCAGGGGGCACCTTGGCACCCAATGGGCCCTCTCCATGAAGAAGAGAGTCGAGGGTTGCCCTATTAAATGTTAGTGATGAGCCATTGCTCCAGGAAACATTCCGCACACTGACCCTCGATCTTTTCAGGAAGTCCTATTACTCAAACACTATTAGGGCCGGAGTGGCCCGTAGCATCTTCCGCCCTGTCTTGGAGTCTTTCCATCACTGCAGCTATGCCTTGGATCATGCGCTTCGATTCCTCCAGATTCGGAGTCAGCTGTCCCATCGTGTCCACCACCTCAGTAATTCTGTCTGCCAGCTTCCGGTGGTCTAGCACTACCTCATCTATCTTTGTCTCCACAGAGACTTTTAGGTCGACTATTGCCCCAGGATCTTCCCCAATAGATCTGTTTGATTCGCTAGGGCATCCCATGTGGATTTCAGGGTGGTGTCCTCCCGATAATTGTGTCCCTTCCGGAGGTGGCAAATGTGGCCCACCAGTCACTGGCTCTCTGTCGTGCTTTGGCTTGACCATTGTAGAGCTATTGTCCCTCGGGGAGAGAGTTTAACCTCCTGGGGCCAGTGTCAGGCTGCTGCAGTCCAGCACCCCACGCAGTGTCTAGCAGAGCACAGAAGCAACACCCTTCTATTAGGCTCCCCCAGTTCAGTAGAAGTACTCGGCCATTGGCTTTTGTCGACGAGCTCTAAGCCCTACAATGCCATTGACCCTCTGTCCCTTTATTATCCAGTCCCCTTGTTCCTCTCAGTAATCCGTTCCCGGTGCACTCCGGGTGGAGATCTGTGCGGCAGCGTATGGCGGGTATCGGGTCTTCTAGCTGGCCACCGCCATCCCAAGCTGCACCCGGGCGTCCTCCACATCTCCTGTCCTGATCAGTCCACTAAGAGTGATCCGCTGGTTCACCCGCATAGATATTTCAGGGGTTAGGGCTCCCCAGGTCAACAGGCTGTCCCCTGCGAGCCCACATGCTCGATGTGCTGCCGCGGTCAGCAGCTCAGCCCGCCAACTACCTGCAGGCACTCCAGGTGCAGCCTCAATGACCTCTGTCTGCTCCAGGCCCGGGTGGGGACTAATAGTGCCACTGCCCAGAGCTGATGGGGGGGACTCTCCAGAGGTCCCTCCTCACCCGTTAACCCTTTGGGGGTGGTCCCCCTTAGGACAGGATCAGTCACTGGAGTGGGTGTGGCTGTTAGAGCTCCGAGGCAAGCATCCTACCCTTTCTTGAACTTGGCCACACATCCCTACTCTGGTAATATTGCCTTTTAGTCTGATGATAATCTATGTTTCTATGTACCCCAGCTTGTCCGCAACTCTGAACCATGTCACACTGTTGAGAGGCATGTATAAGTATAACCCCAATACCCTTCACTTGTCTGATGGCCTTAAATGCCCCAATAACCCTTTACCAATCTACTCCTCAACCCCAGGGCATCTCTGCCTCAAATGCAAGATTTGCACTTGGCTAGTTGACTCTTGGTTTCCTCTAGTGTCAGGTGAGTGTACGCATGTGATGAGGCTGGGCCTGAGTACAAGCAGTCTCGATGGTCTTGCAAGAAGACTAATTGAAAAACCAGGTCTTCAGCTTCATGTGGAATTCAAGAAGTATGGAGGAGGCCCTGATATCTGAGGGGTGGTTGTTCCAGGATTTGACGGCTTGGTAGGAGAATGATTGACCTCCCATTTGTGTGTGCAAGAGAGAGTGATGCTGAGCGAAGTTGTCTGGAGGGTTGGTGGAAGTGAAGCCGGTGATTGAGGCATGCGGTCCTGTGTTGTGTAGTGATTTGAATGCACGTGTTAGAAGTTTGAACTGGCAGCGCTTCTAGGTGGGGAGCCGGTCGAGCTCTCTGAGGAGTGGTGTGGGTTCAGCGCGGGAGGTCAAGTACGAGTCTTCCCGCGGCGCCAACCCATCTGTAAAGCAGATGGGTTGGGATGCCGGCATAGATTGAGTTGCCATAGTTCAATCTTCTTGTGAATAGGGCCTGCATGATGGTAAGTCTGATGTCCAGTGGAAGCCACTTGAAGATTTTATGTAACATGCGGAGGATGTGGAAACATGAGGTGACAACGTTTACTTGGGTCTTCATGGCAAGGTTGGCAGCCAGGATGTGGCCTAGGTTCCTAATTTGGTTGGTTGGGGTGGGTGTGGGTCCAAGTTCTACAGCCCACCAGGTGGAGTCCCAAGGTGAGCTCTTATTCCCAAAGAGCTGCACTTCAGTTTTGTTGGTGTTGAGTTTGAGGCAGTTTTTCTTTCATCCAGTTGGCCACGCTGGTCATGCATTGTTTGAAGTTTGATTCTGTGGGATCTGATGATGTTAGCCAGAAGAGTCATGTACATGTTGAAAAGTGTGGGGCTGAGTGATGATCCCTGTGAGACTCCACAAATGAGATCATTGGGTTCTGATGTGAACAGCATGAGCCTGACTTGTTCAGTTTTTCTAGGGAGGAAGGAGGCTATCGATTTGAGAGCTGGTCTTTGTATTCCTGCTGTGTGTAGTCTGACAATGAGTGTGTGGTGGGAGACGGTGTCGAAGGCGGTGGAGAGGTCAAGGAGAATGAGTGCGCAGTGGTCTGTCCACGGTCGAGGATGATGGGTATGTCATCTGTGGCAGCAATGAGGGCTGTTTCGGTGCTGTAGTTGTTTCAGAACCCTGTTTGTGAGTCGTCCAGGAGTTTATAGCGTTTTAAGTGGTCAAAGAGTTGTTTGTTGATGATCTTCTCAATGACATTAGCTAGGAAGGAGAGCAGCGAGATGGGTCGGTGGTTGCTGGGTACTTTGGAAATGAATTCACGGAAGTGGTTTTCTTGTTACTGTTGTGATTTTTTGTTCATTAGTTTGAGTGGCTGCTGAGAAACAAGAGAAAGAAGAAAATGCCTAATCTCACCTCTGCATCATTAATAATATTGAACCTTTCCTTCACGTTAGCCGGGAAGTTTTAGATTACAAGGAAAGCAAATGTTCTTTGAAAAATATGAGCCTCGTCCTATGCTGTTCCTTGCAGAGTAAGCAAGCACCCTCCCGAGTAAAACGGACACTATAGTTGCCCATATTTATGCGTAAAGTATCGCACGAAAGAAGGCTTTAATTGGCATTAGATGCTCAAGCATTGAAGAATGGGCACCAATGCGTGCAAACGGCCAGAGCTCCTGCCTGATTTCAAGTTCAAGGACAAACCATGGTTATACATGGTTCAGCCGTGGTTTTTAACCACTCATTTGACTAGAGCCAGCAGAAGAATACTAACTAGCAGAGCAGTCAGGATAAATGATTTTTAGTAGACATTGTCTGTATAACGGTATGAAGGTAATGGGGCTAGACCACAAAAGGCAGTAACAATCTTTGCAGCCAGGGAGGCTGTGGGTATCAAACTCCCCTTTAGGGAGAATTTTCCTGCCTGAGAAATACCACTACTGCTTACTCCCATTTACTCATACTTGCCCTGTGAATCCCCTTTTTGCTCAACCGTGGTGAGAAAAGACCCTTTCCGTTTGCCTCTTCCTACCCCTGACCCTAGCGCCGTTTTCCAGTACACAACCCTTGGCACTACCGTAGATGTCCCCTTTCATTCAGTACATTTCGATCAGAAGTTTTACTCTAATTGTATTCGTTTTAAACATGTTTTTTACTTATATACTGTCACTGCCTTGTCTTTTTGCAAGGGAAAAAGATGTGTCAGTGCAGTATGTGCCGATTAAAGCCTGCACTGATACTTTTTCAGTTCTGTGTAAAGAACTTGATTGCACTTTCCTGAGTCCCACTTAGAATTAATAAAGTCTAAATAAGTCTTATTTTAAAAAGTAAATATGCAATAATTTTGGTTACTATAACATGTCACAGGTCGAGAGGCCCTTGCTAAATCATTAGCAGCAAGGAACTTACTGGTACTTTGTGTAAGATCTCCAATCTCCATTTGAATCAGAGAGAGCATTTGCCTTATCCTTTGGGAAAGACTGTTTGTCCATGTTGTTTAGTAATGCAGTGGCAGTGAAAAACTGGTAATTTTAGTGGTTTCTGAAACTGCTTATGATTTGGCGTGGCCTTTTAGAAAAGTAATTAACTGCTTCATTGAGAATGGCAAGTTTCCCTGTTTTGTAAAAAACATTTTAATGAGTACTTACAAAGATCTACAAACATGACGTGAGAATTAACATTTTATCAACAAGCACAGAGTCCTAGAAATAACTTTACTATCAAACATTTAATAGCTTCAGATCATGTACTCTTATAATACTTAGTAAATTTAACAAAAATAAGACTGTAAAAATATATTGCCTGTTCATCGTGTTTGTCTAAAAATACTGTGGTTAATTTTAAAAAAATGCTTTGGTTATTGGGTTTTATGCTTTTAGCAATATGTACAGTTTCATCCATCTTGCTACACATCTGTATTAACGTTGCATGTGGTATATGTCACAAAGAAGTGATGCAGTATGGAATGAAATATTAGGCTTCTTCTGGCTGGCTCCTTGTTAAAAATTGGATTCCTTGTTGGCTGAGTTATGCACCCAGGCCAGGCAGGAACCACCACTCTAGTCAGGGTGAGCTAGATACACACTAAACGAAAACTTGTGCTCACCCTCTGGTGGCTTGGCAGAGAGCAGTCAGGCTTATTGAATGATGCAATGTGTAAATTATTTGTGCAACACACACACACACACACACACACAGTAACACAATGAATACACTACAAAAGACTCCACACAGGTTTAGAAAAAAAGATTATTATATTCTGAACAAAACACGACCAAAACGACAGAAATCCAATATATAGAAGTTGAGATATTGGATTTTAAAGGAATTAATGCAGTAAAGCGCTTAAAAGCAAGTAGAGCTAAAAAGATTACTTTAGGTTGTGCTAGACTGGGGCAAAGTCAAAGTTCGGGCCAACTGTGCTGGAGTGCCAGCGAGCTACAGGACCCACACAGTCGCCGGTGAACAAAGTACCTTTCCTGGTCGCAAACAGCAAGATGCAGCGAAGGCGATGGATCCGTTCCGAAGACGAGTGCAGGAGTCGAGAGGCGTCGAGTGATGAGCCGGATTCTGTTGTGCAGTCGAGGGGATGCGTCGATCTCACCAAGCTGCTATCAAATGATTCAAATGTTTAATGACCCAACTTAGCATTGGGACACCACTGCAACTACCGGCACGTCCGCGAGCACATGACCCTTAAGTTGGGTCTCTCTAATCAACTAGAGCGCTAACCTTCCAATGTCCCCCTCTTGTAAACAGGAATTGGGTAGCTTAAGTCTTCCCTCCGCAACAATCGATTCAAGTGAATCGTGGCGGACCAGGGAAGGAGTTAACAAAAGCACAAAGTCGCCCCAACAGAAAAGAGATAATGAGGCGCAGTAACCGCAACTATCAAATGATTAAAATGTTTAAAAACCCAACTGAGCGTTCGGACACCACCAGAACTACTGGCGCATCCACGAGCACATGGCGCTTAAGTAGCATCTGGCTAATCAACTAGAGCGTAACCTTGCAATGTCCCCCTCTTGCAACCAGGAAGTGGAAAGCTTCAGTCTTCCCTCCACAACAATCGATTCAAGTGAATCATGGCGGACCAGGAAAGGAGTTAACAAAAGCACAAAGACGCCGCAACAGAAAAGAAATAATGAGGCATAGTGCATTAAGTGCAACTATCAAATGATGTTAAAAAACCCAACTGAGCTTTTGGACACCACCGGAACTACCCTTGGAGTGAAGGCAGGGTCCAGCTCTCCTTCAGCAGAGTCAGAAATCAGTAGGCAGTAGAACAATAAACAGAAAAGCAAGCCTTCAGGATCAGCAGTCCAGTTGAGTCCTTTAAGCAGCACAGCAGTTCTTCTGGCAGAGCTTAGCTACAGGTCCAGTAGTGTCTGATTTTAGGGGGTCAGAGACCCAGTACTTATACCCAAAAGTGCCTTTGGTGTGGGGGTGACTTCAAAGCAGTTCTCTGAAGTGCAAACATTCCCCTTTAAGCCAAGTCCTGTCTGCCAGGGGGTAAATTAGCCCTTTGTGTGGGGACAGGACACTACCTATTCAAGTGAAGCGTTAGCCCCTCCCTTCCATCCTACCCAGGCAAGGCCATCAGAATGCAGATGTGTGTAGATGGGTACTCAGACACACCTATCCTTCCTGTGTTGTGGCTGTATCGAGGGAATGTACAGAGTGTAGCAGTCACCCACCAGAGCTGTACATTGGAGACAGGCTGTCAGGCGCACAGAGGAGTAAGTGCAGAGAAATGTTCACTTTCTAAAAGTACTAAATTAAAATATCTGCGCACAACCTAATTGTAATGAAAAGTTCAGCAAATTCAAAAAAGGTTACGTGTGCTCCTTGGGTGTGTACTCCGGTCCAGTACACTGTTATAATGACTTCATATGAATTAGATCGAATTATGTTTTGCGTTTTATTGTGTCATTGTCACCACGGCATCATGAATCGAGCACTCACGTTTCTAGTGTAACGATAGGACGTATTTATTTTCGAGCACTTTTCCATCCGTTCACATCGATGCACTACAGTGTGCTTAGCCCACTCTTTTGGATTCAGTTCATTCAGTATACTAATCGAGCACTGTGTTACGAGTATGACAATCACCGTCATTAGTTTCGTTAAAGCATACCCCTTTCATTTTACCATGATCACACGCGTCTCACTAGCATCGTTTTTTTAAATACACGATCCGGAGCATTTGAGTCACTTTTCCTATCATCCACGTTAGAGTGTATATTATTAAATACCGCTTTTAGTCCCCTCATGTATTAAGTAGTGTTCACATTTAATTACAGCTCATGGTTCCCTGAAGAAGGGTGTTTTCACCCGAAATGCATTGGAACTCAAGGAGTGCAAGAAGTATTGAACTCAAGGAGTGTTAAAAGCAACCAATGAACGTATATTGTTTGGAAACATAATTCGATCTAATTCATATGAAGAAAGATAAATAAATATGAAGATATCAAACTAATGGTTCAAACATTTTTTGAAATAAGATTACAAAAAACTCTACAACGTTTTTTTTAAAAACCCGCAGGGGGCCAGTTAGTGCCCACGGGGACGTTCCCTACAGAAGTGAACGCAATTCTGTCACTTTCTAAAAGTGGCATTTCTAAAACAGTTCTGTTAAATCCAACTTCACCAATAAGGAGGATTTATCATTACCATTCAAAACATATGAAACATGAAAAAGCTACTCCTCTTTGATCAGGAATTACAGCTTAAAAGTGTATTAAAGAATCCCCAATGCTAGCCTATAAGAGGAGTAGGCCCGACTGTAGTAAAAAACAAAATAGGCTGTTTGCCACTACCATCACATGCAACATATAATAGTACGTGTCCTACCTTTTACTTACACAGCACCCTGCCCTTAAGACTACCTAGGGCCTACCTTAGGGGTGACTTGTATGTAAAAAGGGGAGTTTAAGGCTTGGCAAGTGGTTTTAAATGCCAAGTCGAAGTGGCAGTAAACTGCGCACCCAGGCACTGCAGTGGCAGGCCTGAGACAGGTTTGAAAGGCTACGTCTGTGGTTGGCACATTCAGTGCTGCATCCCACTAGTAGCATTTAACTTACATGTCCTGGGCATATGGTATACCTCCTTACTAGTGCCTTACAAGTAAATTAAATAGATCAATCAGGCATACACCAATTACACACATGTTTAGGGAAGAAGCACAGGCACTTTAGTACAGATTAGCAGTGATAAGGTGCTCAGAGTCCTAAGGCTAATAAAACGATTCAGCATAACGTGGAAGCAAAAAGATTGGGGAAAGACCACCCTAAGACTGACAGGTCTAACACTCCTTCTCCCCGAATCTCAGCCCACTCAGGGAGCACTAGCTTACTTTGCTCCTATGCTTGCCAGGATCCCATATTATCGAGAAGGCGCAGCATGGCGTACCGTGCACACAGTACGTGGTACCATTAATCTTAACGGTACCATTTACTGGGCAGTTTGTTCACATCTCTACTACAAGAACCACTCCACTTTTGAACCAGCATCCAGGGTGCCAACAGCATTCAGACAACAATGGCTAGGGCTCTCTATTACTTTCAGCAACAGAGTTATAAAGGTTCAGAGTCAATGTCTGCCATCCCCAAGAAGGTCATCAGGGCTGCAGCCTTGTTGTCTGCCATCAGGCAGGTGCACAGACCTCTGCACTCCTCGTCCCTGAGAACCAACTCCTCCGCTAACACCCAGTGCTCAACCTCCCACTTTCACTTCAATGGGAGGAATCCTCTGGCGACCTCGAGTGCATTGCAATTGCTCTTTTAGCGAGGGCTTGAGCAAAATTCAGGAACTTCACAGTCACTCTTGTCAGTCGTGGGATAGTGTGTAAACCTAGTAAGCATATTTTCATCTGAGAAAGATCAGGGCAATGAAGAGTGCACTCCAGATCGCTCAATACCACCTCCCAAAATTATGCCACGTGAGGACGAGCCCAGGACATATGTAAAAAGTCAGTGTCTGTCATCTGACATCTGGGCCACACCTTATCCTCTGACCCGTGTATTCTGTTTAGGCTGAGAGACATGAGGTAGTACATATGTAAATAGTTGAAGTAAGTGTAACGGAATCTGGTGTGCCGTTACACATTGTGTTATGTTCCAGAATCCTTTCCCATTCCTCGTCTCGCATTTCATGTCCAATACCGTGTTCCTATCTACGTCGAAGGTGCGTCATTTCCACCTTGATCATGTATAAGGCTGATTTATAAAACCAGGAGACCAGATTGCATCTATTTCCAAAAATAAGGAGGATCTGTAGCGCCTCGTGCATCTGTGGTTCCCTGCGTCCTGTGTTTCACAGTGCCTGCAGGATTCGCACCACTGCTACATATACCAGGAACGTAAGTTCCCCTCTGTGGTGAGCGCTTCAAGAGACTTCAGCATCCCTTCCTCATAACAATCCCCCACCCTGAGCATGTCCACCTCCATTCACGCGGAATCGCCCACCCTGAGCATGTCCACCTCCATCCACGCCGACATCTTACATGCCAATAAGAAACCACCTATCTGGGAAGAAAGGCCGAACAGTGAAATTTCCGGTGCGTACAGTGGAGATCAGTGGGCCCATTTGATAAATTTCCTGCAAGAGCGCAGCACAATGGCAAGCAGTTTAAGTCGAGGATCTGGGAAGGGGCGCACCTCTAGCAAGAGGGCCTCTAGTGCACTCTCACGCTTCTGCAGGCCATAGTTCCCTAGTTCCTCAGTTTAGCAACCAGCAAGCTAGCCACTGAATTTGGGCTGTTACTTGATACAGCTCAAAGTCTGAGGCTCCAAGACCACCCTCTCTAGTTATGGGTTGCATGACCCACAGGGAAACTTGTCGTCTTCCCCCGTCCCATATCAAGTCCCTCATTCACGTGTCCAGTGATGAGAACCAGGTTCAAGGGACTCAGATGGGGAGATCCGCAAGCAAGCAGAGCACCCGCAGTAGCACAATCATCGTCATGAGCGTTATACGAGACATGATAGGGAGTTGTAATGTGAACCAAAAGGCAACGTTGCTCTTTAAAGAGGGTAGCGCTCTATCAAAGTTACCCTCCCGTGTGTTCTTGTCCTGGTGACAGATTTTGACTTCTAGATATTGGAGCACATATGATTCTTATTGTATGCCCTGCGTGACTTCAACCAGTGGGATGGTTTCTAGAGCCTTAAAAACTGGGAAGACACAGATGTTCTCTCGTTTCTCTCCCAGTAGTCGCAGCATTTGGGCGCTCCAAGACCACCCTCTCTAGTTATGGGTTGCATGACCCACAGGGAAACTTGTCGTCTTCCCCCGTCCCATATCAAGTCCCTCATTCACGTGTCCAGTGATCAGAACCAGGTTCAAGGGACTCAGATGGGGAGATTCGCAAGCAAGTAGAGCACCCGCAAAATGGTTTACATTTTTTTACATTTCCAGGGGACCTCTCTCCCTGCATGAGAAATAAGAGCAAATCATCTGCATAAAGAGAGATGCTATGCTCCCTGAGTGTCAGCACATGAATGTCGGTCATGCTGTTTTCCCACCTTCTCCCTGACAATCTGCTTGCTCTCCTTACACAGACATATATCCAGCCCCGAGCATCAACACGCACCATCTGAGTGATGGTCATTCCATACTGGATGGTACAGGACGCCAGGATATGCGTTAAGAATAGTAGACATAATTGGGCGGGCTGCTCTGGTGCAAAAGATGAGTCACAGCTACAGGACATGAGGTGGCGCATGGTTTTCATGTCAATGTTCCGGGTGCTGGGGTTCACTGTTTAAAGTTATATATATGTTTTTATTTAATTGCTCATGGTTTAGCTCTGTATGCAGCGATGGCATGTCATGGACTCGCAGCTAGTGTCTGTAAAAGCTGATGAGGACGGAAATAAGGATTGCCACAAATGTATTGATTGTTTACGCAACACTTTAATTTGTATGGTGACATAAATACGTATAACTGTACTGTACACAAGGATTATAACAACGATAATAATAAAAACAAAGTTAAACAAAAATAAAAAGAAAGATGCTATGCTCCCGATCCGAGTGGGATTCCTTTCCCCGGCCTTCTTCTCTGATGATGTCTGCGAAAGGGTAATGGACAGCCCAAACAGTAGTAGGCACAGGGGGCACCCCTGTCGAGTTCCAGTTGTATCTCAAAGGTATCTGATATGTTTTGTCCCACCTTGACTCTGGCCTGTGCTCAGGCAAATAAGAGCTTTATCCATTTGTCCTACTCCGGCCCCAAGTTCATGCAACACATCACTGCGTGCATGTAGCACCATTGGAAGGTGTCAAAGGCCTTACGGAGATCGATGGAGAGTACCACCGCCTCCTCATGGATATATGTATATGGAGGTGATTTTGTTGTAGAAGAATTCCAAGAGCTTGTTGTAAAGGTCTTGTGAAGGATGATGCTGCCATAGGCAGCAGAAGGCGCAGTGATATTTTTGATGGTGGCGAAGATTTTCTTGCTGCTATTAGTGCCTGTGTTGATATGATCTACAAGAGCTGTGTTTGTGGTGTTCCAAATCTGCTGGTGGTAGCATCTGAGAGCTGATTTGAGGATGTCTTTATCTGATATGTCTTGACTTGTTCTACATTTGCGCTTCAGTTGCTTGCAGTGGTGTTTGGTCAGCCTGATTTCATCTGGGTACCAACTGGCCTGTGATTGGGCTCCTGCCGTTGAGCTGTGCTTGAGGAGACCTCGCATGTTGATGCATTCAGTGATTAAGTTGTTGAGGTTCTTGATGGCATTTTGGCAAGTTGCTGGTGTGCTTGGGCCGGTGCACAGAGAGAGCAGAAGCTCACTCCTCTTCTGTGATGCTTTTCCAGTTGCGTCTGTAATTTCCATTGGTGGTAGGTCTGCGGTGGCACGGAATGGGTTTTGTGAAACTGACGAGGGCGTGGTCTGTCCAGGTCATAGCTGCTGGCTTGTCGACTGTGATGTTGCTGATTGAGGAGAAAATCAGCTGATGGTGACTCCAACTCGTGGCTTGTCCTGAAGGTCTTGACAGGCAACCTTGTATCCGGCGGGGATGGCTGTAGAGATGTCTGGTGCTGAAATTGGGTTTAGTCATGTTTGTGTGAAAAAGAGCAGGTCTGGAGCGGGGTCGTGCAGTATGTCTCAGAACTCTGTGGCATGTTTGGTGAGCGCACAGGTGTTGAGGAGCATGTACAAGAGTGTGGTGTGTTGTGCGGGTGGTGTTTGGTCTGTGTGAGCAGGTGGCTGGTTTGTGTGAGCGAGTGGGTGCTGGGTCCTTTTTGCATGGGAGTGGTGGGTCTGATGTGTGGGAGAGTGCATGAGAATTTGTAGGAGGTGCCTGTTAACCCTCCTTCTGTTAGTAGTGTGGCAGCAGTGTGGTGCAATTTAGCAGCAGTGTGGGAGCCGGGGCCAGTATTGAGTGCTCAGAGGACTGCAGCAGGATAGTGGTGGGTAGGGGAAGAACCAGGGTTCATTGTGCTGGACGTGGTCCAGGCACAGACGGGATTGGCTTTGGTGCGCCCAGAGCGTATGCCTGCATTGCAGCTGCCATTACATAGGTTCTGGGAGGGGGAAAAGCACAGGGTGTCATGGGCAGGAAACCAGTGATGTTACTTCCTGTGCAGATGGATGATGGGATTCAGTGATGTCAATTTTTGTGCTGATGGATGATCGGAGAACCAGTGATGTCACTTCCTGTGCTGATGGGAAATGAATCTATGAATATTCTTGACAGTCTGTTTGCCCCATGAACATCTCTGAGCCCCTCCCTTCACCTTTTGTGCTTCCTACAAATGTGACTGACTATTCTATCTTCTGTTTTGTTATCAAACTTCAAGAATGCAAGGCAGAGGGATTCCGCCTTGCCCCATATTTTGTTTTGAAAGTAATTTACTCCCTAAATTTTAGGTAGGATTTGTTTTTATGGAAGCCTACATTTTTGGGCATGAAATTTCAGGACTTACTTTCCTTGTAAATCCTCTGAAGCAAGCACTCTGAAATATCCTTCTACTTTACATCAGGAATTGTTGTTGTTTTTGTCTTGCAAGGTCTCAAAATGCATTTCTTTTACTATGGATGGTACTAAGGCAAGGATTTTTCAAGGGTTTAAATGGATTGTTATCTGCTGTGAGCGCCAAGAGACTAAAGGTAACTATAACTGCTGAATTTCTATGGCTTTGTGCATGTATAATCTGAGTCCAACTATAATGTCTCTGTAACCTTTATTTCTTTCAGTAAATTTCCAAGGTTTTTTAATTCTGTTTCCTAACTATAACGTCCCTGTAACTGTTGGTTTTTTCAAAGAATTTCAAAGGTTTTTCAAAATCTATTTTCAAAGAATTATGTCCCTGTAACGTTTAGTTCTCTGAGTTAATTTCTAGGTTTTATTCTTAGTACTAAGTATACTACAATTTATTTTGCTTTTTAATTTAGTTTTTTTAAACAGTAGACATTTGTTTTTAATAAATATACTTTGCATACATTTTAAAGGGTAAAAATCAGATATGTACTTAATGTAAACTATATAATGTTTTTCAAAATGTAATTGAACAAGTTTTTTTAAAATTGTTTTTTGGTACTGTGGTACCTTCACAGGTCCAAAAACATAGACGGTACTACAAGTACTCTATGGTTATTGATTCTGATTACGTGATCGCAATGGAATCCATGAATTGCAATTCACGGATTCGGCGAAATTTTAAATATGTACATCCTTCTACTTTCATTAATGACATCAGTGTGAACATATTTATAAATATATATATATATATATATATATATCACCCTATATCTGTTTTTCAAGAAAGTTACTCGTTTTATGAGTTTTGTGACTTCGCTGATCTACGGACTGGAATTGTGAATTCGCTCGATGACAAACACAAACCTTGCCTTTTAATTGGGCCCATTAGGACCCTAGAAAAAACAACTGTTATAAAAACCTTCTACAAAATAATAGTTATTTTTAGAACCAACACCTCTTCAAATAAAGAGCTAACTGTGTTTTTAATGTGTCAGTGACTGTATCGATATGCGGCTGTATGAGTATGTGACTGGGTATGTCAGTTTCTATATCGGAGTTTGGCTGGGTGTATCAGTAGCTGTATCAGTGTGTGTCTGGGTATGTCAGTGGCTGTATCGGTGTGTCCCTGGGTGTATCAGAGGCTTTATCTGTAAGAGCTTGGGTGTGTCAGTGGCTGTATCGATGAGTCCCTGGGTGTGTCAGTCTCTGTATTGGAGTGTGGCTGGTGTTATGTCCCGTATAGAGGCCCGAATGTAGACCCGTTCATACATGCCCTAAAATGGACATATTCGTATTTGCCCTAATACGGTCATATTCGTACTTGCCCTATTATGGTCAAAGCCGCATATGCCCTATTACGGTCATAACTGTACATGTCCTATTATAACAAATTGAAGGAGTATGCCCCAGAGAGCTTAAGGATGTTACGGGAAGCGTTGATGAAGAAAAAACCAGAGAAAATTTCTTTTGGTTTTAAAAGACCCCTCACTCACCAACCTAGTTGGTGACATGCTTCATCATTGGGGTCCCACCCGAGTAGCCGAATGCCACTCGGGTGTGCTACGACACCTGATTACAGTGGAGCGGGTATTTTGAGTGAATCAGTGAAGTGGTGATCATAAAATTGTCTTTATTGTACTCCGTTACTTTTATTATGGAGCAAGTAAGACAAGGTTAAAAATAAGTACACACAAGTATTACCATAAAGGACCTACTTGTCCAAAGGTAAAAACTATTAGTGGTGAAAAAGTGAAAAGAAATAAGTGGGTCTACATGTTTCAACCTACAGTGTGTATTACTAGGTTTTCATCAGGACCTGTGACCCGGGCGGTATACACACGCTAAGGTGTACCCTACCCTTGGTCACAATTGAGATACCATACTGTATACTTACAGAATGGGAACCCTTTCAATCTTCATGAAAGGAAACAATAAAATTCTGGAAAGAAAAAAGCACATAGATACCATGCCGCTAATTAATCATGTATCCATGGATCAACATATCCGTGCATATCGCACACAGATCGTTCCCGTAAACAGAATGCATGTACCTGGTGTCAGTGCTCATCTAGCACCAAAATGTGTGCGATCACACTCATAACCAAGACAGACAATACATAGCGATAAGTGTCTAAGTGAACCCAACAAACGCGTGATGTCATACCTCACTAGTCAAAGGTGTGCCAGTTGTCAGGGTACTGATTACCCCAGTGGATACGAGAAACAAGGAAACAGTTCCTCTGGTTAAAGCGTAGTAAGTTACACTAGAAATACTGCACTGAAACGAAAATTTTTAATAAAATGGGAAAAGAGATATAAAGGCAGAGGCTTACACCACGACGAAATTGCGTCTTGCCTCATGGTTAACGTGGGGATGGATGCTGACTTTAGTCAAACTCTGCGGAGAAGCATAAAACGTTTAGTAAAGGTAAGACTCTTCCATTTAGAAAAGTTGAAAAACGGGGCCCACCCGTGTACTCACTTCATCAAGTCATGCCATCCGCTACTCAAACCTGCGATGTGACCCCATCAGGAAACCCGAGGATAGTGAAACCGGCGTCCTCGCGGTCTATAACAAACCCAGAGGCTTCCGGGTATGTCACGTGATCGGGTGAGAGGCGTACTGCGTGATGACATCAGAAGTAAGTAAAGGCTTAAGAAAAAGCCAAGGGGGCGTATCAGAAAGTGACTGTCTGTTAAGAGAGACACAGGCAATCACTGTCTCTATCGAAAGGAGGGAAAATGAGGAAAAATCGGCATAACTTAATATTGTTAGAATCGGCATATGTGCGCGACACATACTCTCATTGTATAGATAACGACAGATTTTGATGAAAAACTGGAGGGTCAACTTAAAGTTACAGATAGAGGATAATAAGGACATGAACCTGGTAAATGGCATGAGATCATAGATGCCATCAGGGAGTGATAATCACAAATGTAATAAGTGGCAGTAGATACTGCCGTAAAAGCATAAAAAGTACCCATCATGTTGTTATTAGGGTATGCTGACATGGTAAGTGTATATTGACAAACTAGTGTAGTACCCGCACAGAATGAAGTTATACTCCAAGCTGTCTATCTCGATAAAACACTATTCCACGGAATCCCATCATACAACCCGTTCTTTTGAGTTGACAGTCTATAGACCCATCTCTGTTCCTTTTCGAACAGAAACCTGTTGGACTGATCCCCGGGTCTTATAGTTTCAATGATTGTCCATCTTAAGTCATTAGTAGTGTGGTTACTTTGGAGATAGTGTTCAGTCAATTTAGTAGTGATTTTCTTGCATCTAATGGTACTGCGATGCTCGCAAATTCGCTGTTTCACTTTTCTTCCAGTCATGCCAACATAACGAAGCCCACAGGGGCAGGTGATTAGGTAGACCACATTGGTACTATTGCAGTTTGTGTGCGTCCTCTGAGTCCAGACCTTGCCTGGTTCCAAATTAAGAGTCTTACTAGTTGTGGTCAGATGGCACACACTACAATTGCCGCATGGAAAATGACCTGTGATGTTCGGCATACCCCAAGCATTCAGGACAGTAGGTTGCATAACCTGTTTCTTGGTCCTAGGGCGAGTGGAAACCAGAGTATCCTTAAGGCTTTTGGCCTTCTTGAACGAAAACAAAGGTTTTGCCCAATTGAGGTTCCCTGTGTTAATGATGTTCCAGTGTTTGTTAATAGCACGTGTTACCTGGTTAGAAATGGTACTATATGTAGTGACACAGGTAAGGGGGATGTTAGAGTTAGTGTTCACCTTGTTTTCCAGCAACGCGTCTCTGTGTTGATTACGTGCGCGTTTCTGACATGTTGTGATCAATTTTTCAGGGTAACCTCTCTCAATTAGTTTGTTAGACAAATCAACTGCTTGGTTCCTGTAATCCGACAGTTTACTGCAGTTTCTTCTCAAACTAAGGTACTGCCCATACGGGAGATTCTCCCTCAAAGGTCTAGGGTGAAAACTCTCGAACCTAAGCAGGTTGTTTTTAGCCGTTGGTTTATGGTATGTCTTGGTTTCTAGTTTCCCATTCTCTTTAGTAATAACAATGTCAAGAAATATCATACTTTCATTGTGGAATGAATGGGTAAACTTAAGGTTCCTATCGCAGGTATTGATCCATGCGATGAACTCCAAGAGACTGTCATTCGGTCCTTGCCAGATGGCAAGGACATCATCAATGTATCTTTTCCAGAAGACCAAGTGTGGTGCAAAGGGATTGGCCGCATTCAATTTGTATTTTTCTTCAAAATCAAAGACATAGAGTCCAGCCACACTCGGAGCGAAGGTGCTTCCCATAGAAGTACCTCCTATTTGGAGATATAGCTTTCCCTCATACTCAAAATAGTTCTTTTTCAATGCCAGTGTGACGCACTCGAGAATAAATTGTTTAGGGGTATTAAAAGGCCAATCACTATGTTCTAAGGCTTTTCTCAGTACCTCCAGTGTATCGTCCTGGGGTATACTCGTATAGAGACTTTCGATATCAAAAGATACCAAGACGGTGGATTCATTAACTGTTACTTCTTTAAGAAGATTGAGTAAACTTTTAGTGTCTTGTAAGTAGGTGGTTGTCTTTTGTACAATTGTTTTGAAGAAGAAATCACAAAAACGAGAGAGGGTTCTAACAGAGAGCCTATTCCAGACACGATGGGTCTGCCTGGGGGTGGATCCCTGTTTTTATGCATCTTTGGCAAAGTGTAGAAATATGGAATTTTCTCATCACACTTAGTTAAAAAGTCTGCCTCGTGTTTAGAAATGAAGCCACTGAACTCCGCACTTTCCACCAGAGTTTTTATCTCGGATTTGAGTGCTTGCGTGGGATCAGAGGTAAGTAGGGTGTAATTGGTTGTGTCCGCTAAAAGCCGACAACATTCCGCTTGATAAGCGGACTTATTTTGCACCACCACACCTCCACCTTTGGGCGCTGGTTTTATTATGATAGTATCACAGTTTTTCAGCTCTGCCACAGCTGAATTATCCTCTTTGGTCATATTAAAAAAAGGTTTTTTTGTTTCCATGCGTTCTACGTCATTGAACACTGCTTGTTCAAAAGACAGAATCTCAATGGGGGTCGTATGAATTGGAGGTACAAAGGTAGATTTCAAACGGAGAACTGTGTCATGAGACTCCTGTATAGGGATAGGGTCACTTCGGCCCTCAAAGAAAGCTTTCAGTCTCAGTTTCCTAAAGAAACCAGATAATTCACAGTGTAGACCGAATTTGTCAACATTAGCAGTGGGGACAATCCCAAACCCTTATTCAGAACCCCTTCCTCGACATTGGAAAGTGGTCTTGATGAAAGGTTGGTGACTAAGCCCTGGGAGTGCTTGGCCCTGCCTGTGGATCCCGAGTCCTGCTCCTCGTATGATTGCCCACTGGATCTTCTTCCTCCCAATGCACTTGGTTTTGTCCTTTCCTGCGACCCCTTCCTCTTCGGCCCCTGCCTAAAAAAGGCGGCCTGAAAGAGTTCTGTTGGAACAGTGGTTGTGGGATAGGTGGTTGCCAACCAAACATCGGGTACGGATGGTGGGGATTATAGGGGCCTTGATAGCCCATTGCGGGGGGACCTTGATAACCCATTGCTGGTGGGCCGTTGTAATTAGGCCAGGGCATAGGTGGTCTGTACTGTCTTCTTTGTCCATTAGAGCTCCCACTGCCTGTGCTAGAACCGCTACTGGCAGTAGAGTCATTACTGGATGCATCGGAAACCCTGTCGTTGTGAGAAGGTGCGATGTATTCAGGGTCAGAGTAGGGATAAACTTTAGTATAGGAGAACTTTTTAAGATCCTTATGAAATTTCTGTGCTTTCTGTTGAGTTAAGTTCTCCTTATACTCATTGATCTCCTTATTCAGTTCATCTAATTTCCTTTTATAACCAGTGATTGTCGTTTTTATCTGGTTTTCAGTAAGTGTAATTTCTATCATCATTGCCTCAGATAGTCTAAGTGCTGTTTTTATAATCAGAACAATCCAGTCGCGTGTGCACCGCCACGCGATCTGTGCCCAATCTTTCCGAAACGCTGGATCTTCAAGAAAAATGCGTGGTGCATTTGTGACTAATAACCCCTTGGGTGCGGTGTTGTTACGTAAATACTCGGTGAGTATTGTACCATGTAGTATAGTTCTTACCCTGTTCTTTTTTATTTCTGTCAGTTTTTCCCAGTCTGTTATCTGTGAGACCGTTTGTGCTATGCTTGTATCCGCAAAGAGAGAGGAGTCGCCAAGTAAGGCATCAACCTCCTCACTAGAATAAGACAGGCCTTGATTCTCACCCATGATGAGAATAAAGAAACTCTCACAGCTGTGCGCTGCCTGAACTACGTAAAACAATAAGAGAGAGAGAGGGTATTTAAAGGGGGTACTCCTAGTCCCCTGAAAGTTACCTGAAAAAACAAATTGAAGGAGTATGCCCCAGAGAGCTTAAGGATGTTACGGGAAGCGTTGATGAAGAAAAAACCAGAGAAAATTTCTTTTGGTTTTAAAAGACCCCTCACTCACCAACCTAGTTTGTGACATGCTTCATCATTGGGGTCCCACCCGAGTAGCCGAATGCCACTCGGGTGTGCTACGACACCTGATTACAGTGGAGCGGGTATTTTGAGTGAATCAGTGAAGTGGTGATCATAAAATTGTCTTTATTGTACTCCGTTACTTTTATTATGGAGCAAGTAAGACAAGGTTAAAAATAAGTACACACAGGTATTACCATAAAGGACCTACTTGTCCAAAGGTAAAAACTATTAGTGGTGAAAAAGTGAAAAGAAATAAGTGGGTCTACATGTTTCAACCTACAGTGTGTATTACTAGGTTTTCATCAGGACCTGTGACCCGGGCGGTATACACACGCTAAGGTGTACCCTACCCTTGGTCACAATTGAGATACCATACTGTATACTTACAGAATGGGAACCCTTTCAATCTTCACGAAAGGAAACAATAAAATTCTGGAAAGAAAAAAGCACATAGATACCATGCCGCTAATTAATCATGTATCCATGGATCAACATATCCGTGCATATCGCACACAGATCGTTCCCGTAAACAGAATGCATGTACCTGGTGTCAGTGCTCATCTAGCACCAAAATGTGTGCGATCACACTCATAACCAAGACAGACAATACATAGCGATAAGTGTCTAAGTGAACCCAACAAACGCGTGATGTCATACCTCACTAGTCAAAGGTGTGCCAGTTGTCAGGGTACTGATTACCCCAGTGGATACGAGAAACAAGGAAACAGTTCCTCTGGTTAAAGCGTAGTAAGTTACACTAGAAATACTGCACTGAAACGAAAAATTTTAATAAAATGGGAAAAGAGATATAAAGGCAGAGGCTTACACCGCGACGAAATTGCGTCTTGCCTCATGGTTAACGTGGGGATGGATGCTGACTTTAGTCAAACTCTGCGGAGAAGCATAAAACGTTTAGTAAAGGTAAGACTCTTCCATTTAGAAAAGTTGAAAAACGTGGCACACCCGTGTACTCACTTCATCAAGTCATGCCATCCGCTACTCAAACCTGCGATGTGACCCCATCAGGAAACCCGAGGATAGTGAAACCGGCGTCCTCGCGGTCTATAGAAACCCAGAGGCTTCCGGGTATGTCACGTGATCGGGTGAGAGGCGTACTGCGTGAGGACATCAGAAGTAAGTAAAGGCTTAAGAAAAAGCCAAGGGGGCGTATCAGAAAGTGACTGTCTGTTAAGAGAGACACAGGCAATCACTGTCTCTATCGAAAGGAGGGAAAATGAGGAAAAATCGGCATAACTTAATATTGTTAGAATCGGCATATGTGCGCGACACATACTCTCATTGTATAGATAACGACAGATTTTGATGAAAAACTGGAGGGTCAACTTAAAGTTACAGATATAGGATAATAAGGACATGAACCTGGTAAATGGCATGAGATCATAGATGCCATCAGGGAGTGATAATCACAAATGTAATAAGTGGCAGTAGATACTGCCGTAAAAGCATAAAAAGTACCCATCATGTTGTTATTAGGGTATGCTGACATGGTAAGTGTATATTGACAAACTAGTGTAGTACCCGCACAGAATGAAGTTATACTCCAAACTGTCTATCTCGATAGAACACTATTCCACGGAATCCCATCATTCAACCCGTTCTTTTGAGTTGACAGTCTATAGACCCATCTCTGTTCCTTTTCGAACAGAAACCTGTTGGACTGATCCCCGGGTCTTATAGTTTCAATGATTGTCCATCTTAAGTCATTAGTAGTGTGGTTACTTTGGAGATAGTGTTCAGTCAATTTAGTAGTGATTTTCTTGCATCTAATGGTACTGCGATGCTCGCAGATTCGCTGTTTCACTTTTCTTCCAGTCATGCCAACATAACGAAGCCCACAGGGGCAGGTGATTAGGTAGACCACATTGGTACTATTGCAGTTTGTGTGCGTCCTCTGAGTCCAGACCTTGCCTGGTTCCAAATTAAGAGTCTTACTAGTTGTGGTCAGATGGCACACACTACAATTGCCGCATGGAAAATGACCTGTGATGTTCGGCATACCCCAAGCATTCAGGACAGTAGGTTGCATAACCTGTTTCTTGGTCCTAGGGCGAGTGGAAACCAGAGTATCCTTAAGGCTTTTGGCCTTCTTGAACGAAAACAAAGGTTTTGCCCAATTGAGGTTCCCTGTGTTAATGATGTTCCAGTGTTTGTTAATAGCACGTGTTACCTGGTTAGAAATGGTACTATATGTAGTGACACAGGTAAGGGGGATGTTAGAGTTAGTGTTCACCTTGTTTTCCAGCAACGCGTCTCTGTGTTGATTACGTGCGCGTTTCTGACATGTTGTGATCAATTTTTCAGGGTAACCTCTCTCAATTAGTTTGTTAGACAAATCAACTGCTTGGTTCCTGTAATCCGACAGTTTACTGCAGTTTCTTCTCAAACTAAGGTACTGCCCATACGGGAGATTCTCCCTCAAAGGTCTAGGGTGAAAAGTCTCGAACCTAAGCAGGTTGTTTTTAGCCGTTGGTTTATGGTATGTCTTGGTTTCTAGTTTCCCATTCTCTTTAGTAATAACAATGTCAAGAAATATCATACTTTCATTGTGGAATGAATGGGTAAACTTAAGGTTCCTATCGCAGGTATTGATCCATGCGATGAACTCCAAGAGACTGTCATTCGGTCATTGCCAGATGGCAAGGACATCATCAATGTATCTTTTCCAGAAGACCAAGTGTGGTGCAAATTGGTATCTCAATTGTGACCAAGGGTAGGGTACACCTTAGCGTGTGTATACCGCCCGGGTCACAGGTCCTGATGAAAACCTAGTAATACACACTGTAGGTTGAAACATGTAGACCCACTTATTTCTTTTCACTTTTTCACCACTAATAGTTTTTACCTTTGGACAAGTAGGTCCTTTATGGTAATACTTGTGTGTACTTATTTTTAACCTTGTCTTACTTGCTCCATAATAAAAGTAACGGAGTGCAATAAAGACAATTTTATGATCACCACTTCACTGATTCACTCAAAATACCCGCTCCACTGTAATCAGGTGTCGTAGCACACCCGAGTGGCATTCGGCTACTCGGGTGGGACCCCAATGATGAAGCATGTCACCAACTAGGTTGGTGAGTGAGGGTCTTTTAAAACCAAAAGAAATTTTCTCTGGTTTTTTCTTCATCAACGCTTCCCGTAACATCCTTAAGCTCTCTGGGGCATACTCCTTCAATTTGTTTTTTCAGGTAACTTTCAGGGGACTAGGAGTACCCCTTTAAATACCTCTCTCTCTCTTATTGTTTTACGTAGTTCAGGCAGCGCACAGCTGTGAGAGTTTCTTTATTCTCATCATGGGTGAGAATCAAGGCCTGTCTTATTCTAGTGAGGAGGTTGATGCCTTACTTGGCGACTCTCTCTCTTTGCGGATACAAGCATAGCACAAACGGTCTCACAGATAACAGACTGGGAAAAACTGACAGAAATAAAAAGAACAGGGTAAGAACTATAGTACATGGTACAATACTCACCGAGTATTTACGTAACAACACCGCACCCAAGGGGTTATTAGTCACGAATGCACCACGCATTTTTCTTGAAGATCCAGCGTTTCGGAAAGATTGGGCACAGATCGCGTGGCGGTGCACACGCGACTGGATTGTTCTGATTATAAAAACAGCACTTAGACTATCTGAGGCAATGATGATAGAAATTACACTTACTGAAAACCAGATAAAAACGACAATCACTGGTTATAAAAGGAAATTAGATGAACTGAATAAGGAGATCAATGAGTATAAGGAGAACTTAACTCAACAGAAAGCACAGAAATTTCATAAGGATCTTAAAAAGTTCTCCTATACTAAAGTTTATCCCTACTCTGACCCTGAACACATCGCACCTTCTCACAACGACAGGGTTTCCGATGCATCCAGTAATGACTCTACTGCCAGTAGCGGTTCTAGCACAGGCAGTGGGAGGTCTAATGGACAAAGAAGACAGTACAGACCACCTATGCCTTGGCCTAATTACAACGGCCCACCAGCAATGGGTTATCAAGGTCCCCCCGCAATGGGCTATCAAGGCCCCTATAATCCCCACCATCCGTACCCGATGTTTGGTTGGCAACCACCTATCCCACAACCACTGTTCCAACAGAACTCTTTCAGGCCGCCTTTTTTAGGCAGGGGCCGAAGAGGAAGGGGTCGCAGGAAAGGACAAAACCAAGTGCATTGGGAGGAAGAAGATCCAGTGGGCAATCATACGAGGAGCAGGACTCGGGATCCACAGGCAGGACCAAGCACTCCCAGGGCTTAGTCACCAACCTTTCATCGAGACCACTTTCCAATGTCGAGGAAGGGGTTCTGAATAAGGGTTTGGGATTTGTCCCCACTGCTAATGTTGACAAATTCGGTCTACACTGTGAATTATCTGGTTTCTTTAGGAAACTGAGACTGAAAGCTTTCTTTGAGGGCCGAAGTGACCCTATCCCTATACAGGAGTCTCATGACACAGGTCTCCGTTTGAAATCTACCTTTGTACCTCCAATTCATACGACCCCCATTGAGATTCTGTCTTTTGAACAAGCAGTGTTCAATGACGTAGAATGCATGGAAACAAAAAAAACTTTTTTTAATATGACCAAAGAGGATAATTCAGCTGTGGCAGAGCTGAAAAACTGTGATACTATCATAATAAAACCAGCGGACAAAGGTGGAGGTGTGGTGGTGCAAAATAAGTCCGCTTATCAAGCGGAATGTTGTCGGCTTTTAGCGGACACAACCAATTACACCCTACTTACCTCTGATCCCACGCAAGCACTCAAATCCGAGATAAAAACTCTGGTGGAAAGTGCGGAGTTCAGTGGCTTCATTTCTAAACACGAGGCAGACTTTTTAACTAAGTGTGATGAGAAAATTCCATATTTCTACACTTTGCCAAAGATGCATAAAAACAGGGATCCACCCCCAGGCAGACCCATCGTGTCTGGAATAGGCTCTCTGTTAGAACCCCTCTCTCGTTTTTGTGATTTCTTCTTCAAAACAATTGTACAAAAGACAACCACCTACTTACAAGACACTAAAAGTTTACTCAATCTTCTTAAAGAAGTAACGGTTAATGAATCCACCGTCTTGGTATCTTTTGATATCGAAAGTCTCTATACGAGTATACCCCAGGAGGTACTGAGAAAAGCATTAGAACATAGTGATTGGCCTTTTAATACCCCTAAACAATTTATTCTCGAGTGCGCCACACTGGCATTGAAAAAGAACTATTTTGAGTATGAGGGAAAGCTATATCTCCAAATAGGAGGTACTTCTATGGGAAGCACCTTCGCTCCGAGTGTGGCTGGACTCTATGGGGTCGATTCCGATTCGGGCCGGAAAAAGCACCGACCGACTCGGATCCGGAAAAAATACCGACCGACACGTACCCGTGGCGCACGACACGCCAAGTACGATGCAAGGCGCGAAAAATCCGACCGACACGTACCGAAACAAAGTCGACCGACCGAGCCGCACGGAAAGCAGCAATACGGCCGGAAAAACACGCGAATCCAACCGACCGACACGCACCCGGAACAAATCCGACCGAAACGTACACGCGAACTCCAAACCGCAAAGTACGATGCAAGGCGCGAAAACCACGACCGAGTCGGACGGAGGACAAGCCGTACGACCGACACGCATACAAAACCGAGCCGAAGCAACACAATACACCGCGACCGACGCGTACGCAGCATAGAAAACTGCACAAACACAGCGTGAACGAAACGGAGAACACCGTACGAGACCAATGCAGGGTCCGACTCGGTCACAAGAACGTTTCCAACATACACAAACAGCACAAAGGAAAAATCACCCAAAAAAGGCCAAACAAGCAATTACCAAGCCAATAAATACTGGGGGGGTGGGGACACAGAACAAAGACACACCCACAACTCCACCTATATAAAGGACACAAATCACTACCATGAGCCTTTGCAAATGCCATTCCACTGCCAGCACCCAAGAGAAAGCAACCACACACCCACAGCACATCCCTCACACAAGCCACACACCATCAGCACACCAACAAATACCTACCTCACATACACCCAGCAAAACACACACTCACACACCCTCACCTGCACACCAACACACACATCACCCACCATCACCACCCATCACCATGCCCCCCAAGAAGAATCCCAAGTTCCTAGATAGTGAATTGGAAGTCATGGTAGACGAGATCCTCAGGGTGGAGCCACAGCTGTTTGGCACACTGGTCCAACAGACCCCCATGTCGCAGAAAACCAAGATGTGGGAGAGGATCATCAACAGGGTGAACGCCCAATCACCATGTCAGCGCACAAAGACCGACATCCAGAACAGGTGGTATGACGTGCGCAGGAGGGTACGGAAAATGCTGAAGCAAGACTACATCAACAGCCAACACACCGGCAGTGGCCCTCCTGCCAAGCCAATATACCTCAGGCCCTGGGAGGAGAAGGTGCGGGCCATCCTTCCGCCAGTGAGCGTATATGGACTAGAGGACATCCCAGAGCCTGGTGAGTACACAACAAATGTACATAATATACTGCCACAAAACACACACACATCACTGTCAAGGGGAGAGTCAAACCATGCACTCATAGCAATTACACAGCAACCAGAACAGAATCATCCCAAAATGTGTATGTCAGTCAGATAAACACAACACATGCCATCAAAAAAGTCACATCCAACTGTGCCAACACATGTACAAACACAACCACAACTACAGCTAGGCAGTGGCACAAATAGAACTAACAAACACATCCACACATGTAGCCACCACAACAACACCAACACACAGTGAAGACCACTCAAAGGAAGGAATTCTGTGTATGCTGGCCAAGTCAGTGTAGCCAATAGCATCATGGGAGTCGCAGTCACACATATTGCCCCCCACAACTGTCCCATCAACACCACCATGAGCCATGCGCACATCACAGGGAGTGGAGAAGGACTCACAAGATGGCTGACACTGGCTACTGCTGTGGGGAGCACAAGGCCCTGCTGGCAACTGTGCACCAACAAACAGCAGGACACCACTGACTGACATCCTGAGAGACAACTTACACTCCCTGCAATGCAAGCACGTTCCATGGTGGGATATCTGGCTAGCTGGGTGGGAAGGGGGACTTGCAGCACTGACCATAGTCACAAGCACCTCCCCTCACACACCCCCAACACAAACTCCACAGAACCCACCTGGTAGAATGCAATGCCCCCATCCTAACACAAGATCCCACAAAGAACCACCACCCTGGGTTATGTTGTGTGAAGCACAGGGACACTCTTGGGACTCTTAGCCAAACAACTGCCAGGACAACACTCCCAGCCATCCTGTCAGCACAGCCACCCCACCCCACAGGGAAGCAGAATCAAAAGGAAGGAAGCATGGGCATGCTGGGAAGGGGGTGGAGGCAATAGCATGATGGGAGTCGTAGTCACTGATATTGGTCACCCCCACAACTGTCCCATCAACACCACCCTGAACCATGCTCACATCACAGGAAGTGGAGAAGGACTCACAAGATGGCTGACACTGGCTACTGCTGTGGTGAGCACAAGGCCCTGCTGGCAACTGTGCACCAACAAACAGCAGGACACCACTGACTGACATCCTGAGAGACAACTTACACTCCCTGCAATGCAAGCACGTTCCATGGTGGGATATCTGGCTGGCTGGGTGGGAAGGGGGACTTGCAGCACTGACTATAGTCACAAGCACCTCCCCTCACACCCCCCAACACAAACTCCACAGTACCCACCTGGTAGAATGCAATGCCCTCCATCCTAACACAAGATCCCACAAAGAACCACCACCCTGGGTTATGTTGTGTGAAGCACATGGACACTCTTGGGACTCTTAGCCAAACAACTGCCAGGACAACACTCCCAGCCATCCTGTCAGCACAGCCAGCCCACCCCACAGGGAAGCAGAGTCAAAGGAAGGAAGCATGGGCATGCTGGGAAGGGGGAGGAGGCAATAGCATGATGGGAGTCGTAGTCACAGCTCTACATCCCCCACCACATGGCCCAGCAAGCTCACACTCACGCATGCACATCCCACAGAGAGTGGAAAGGCCCATCAAAGATGTCTGACACTGTTGCTGTGTCGTGGGGAGCACAAGGGCATGCTGGGTACTGCACACCAACCAACAGCAGGACACCACTGTCAGCCATCTTGCCATTGCTCTCACACCCACACACACTGAACTCCACACAAAAGCAAGTAAGTATGGGAATGCTGGGAAGTGGGGTGGAGGCAATGGCATGATGGGAGTCGTAGTCACAGACATAGCTCACCCCCACAACTGTCCCATCAACACCACCCTGAACCATGCTCACATCACAGGGAGTGGAGAAGGACTCACAAGATGGCTGACACTGGCTACTGCTGTGGGGAGCACAAGGCCCTGCTGGCAACTGTGCACCAACAAACAGCAGGACACCACTGACTGACATCCTGAGAGACAACTTACACTCCCTGCAATGCAAGCACGTTCCATGGTGGGATATCTGGCTAGCTGGGTGGGAAGGGGGACTTGCAGCACTGACCATAGTCACAAGCACCTCCCCTCACACCCCCCCAACACAAACTCCACAGTACCCACCTGGTAGAATGCAATGCCCTCCATCCTAACACAAGATCCCACAAAGAACCACCACCCTGGGTTATGTTGTGTGAAGCACAGGGACATTCTTGGGACTCTTAGCCAAACAACTGCCAGGACAACACTCCCAGCCATCCTGTCAGCACAGCCAACCCACCCCACAGGGAAGCAGAGTCAAAAGGAAGGAAGCATGGGCATGCCGGGAAGGGGGGTGGAGGCAATAGCATGATGGGAGTCGTAGTCACTGATATTGGTCACCCCCACAACTGTCCCATCAACACCACCCTGAACCATGCTCACATCACAGGGAGTGGAGAAGGACTCACAAGATGGCTGACACTGGCTACTGCTGTGGGGAGCACAAGGCCCTGCTGGCAACTGTGCACCAACAAACAGCAGGACACCACTGACTGACATCCTGAGAGACAACTTACACTCCCTGCAACGCAAGCACGTTCCATGGTGGGATAACTGACTGGCTAGGTGGGTGGGAAGGAGGTCCGGCTGTCAACCAAACACAACCAATGCAGACCATGTTCACACCCCAGAAAATACATAGAAATGCCCAAATAATGCAGGACAATGTGCCACACCAATATCAACCCCTGACTGTGACGACTCAGGACAATGCAATGTACAGGCCCGCACCCAGAGGCACAGTCACAACTGTCATGTGTGTCAACCATTGATGCCTGCAGAAACATGACATACATTGTTTGTGTCTCCCAAAAACAGGTGATGATGGGGACACAGCAGCAGACGCTGAGGAGTCCCAGTCCCAGGCTCAAGAGGATGCCGAGCTCACTGGCGTCGTACAGCCTCTGTCCTCCTCGGACGATGAAGAACAACCTGGCACATCCGGTGCAAGTCAACATGCAGCACCAGCAGGACCACCAGCTGCAGCACCAGCAGGACCACCAGCTGCACCCCCTGCACCCACCCCTACAACGACTGTCACCACGAATACCATCCCTGCCGACATGGACAGAATAAGGAGCAACACCAGCACAGTGACCCTGGACCAACCTGGGGCCATGGACACCACCACCACCACCAACCCCCAAGGTGGACCAGGGTTATCTGTGCGTGCCACTGCACACACTGCACATGTCAGCAGGGGTGGTGGGAGGGGTGGGAGACAGAGGTCGCTGCTTGCAGACGTTGCTGGTGTGCATGATGACCCACAACTGGTACGCATAGCTGATGCGTACCAGTCCAGCACCGGAGAGCTCAGCCAGGTAGTGGGGCTCCTCAGAGACATTAAACAGCAGCAGGCTGCCCATCATGCCCGCTTGGACTCCCACATGTCCCACGTGGAGTCACACATGTCCCGTGTGGACTCACACATGTCCCGCGTGGAGTCCAAGTGGGATGCACTGCATGAGATGACGGCGGTGCACAGGGACATTTTACAATGCCTCCGCCAGATGAACAGCAACCAGTCCACACCTCCCTGTGTGCCAACAACATCTGGTGCCGAACAAACTGCAACTGCCACAGGGAGGGAGGAGGACTCTGGCGGAGAGTCCCCTGCACCGCAGCAGCCTGCACTTGAGGGCCCCCCCAAGAAGAGGGGTCGTCCGAGGAGGGAAAAGTGAGAGGCCGATGGCCAAGCGCAACTCCCAGGAAGCCTGAACCTGTTCTGGATGTTCGCCTTTGTGCACAGACTGTTCACCCTGTTGACGGCAACACTACTCCCACACATTGCATGGGGAGTACAAGTTGGACCAATGTGTCAGACAACTGTGGCCCCGATACTGGGGATCCTGTCTACCCGGACTTTCAATTCACCTAGGAACTTGGGATTGCAAGATTCATGTACAGCACAACCCATCCTATGCACTATTAACACAAATGTATCACAATAAACACACTAATACACCATACTTGCCTCTGTCGTGATTCCAACGTGGGTGCTGTTATGGGGATGATGAACTGCAAAATTACACTGTGTATGCGAACTGCAACAGCAAGGACAACACAGGCATGTGAGTACAGGCAACGTGACACACATGAGGGAGACACACCACCAGGGCTACACGACACATACACACCTAGGCCATCTGACTCATTGCCTACACTGATGTTGCCAGGGAAGACGGTGCAATGCACAGACACCACACCCATTCCCAGTTGTAGTCAAGTAGCCCACAGGTGCAGTAAGCAAATGGCAGTCAAATGTGTGACCACAGACAACGCACATCACAAAGTGAAGCACAGGTTTATTACACAGTTGCAACATGCCGTAACCACTACAGATGCAAGGTAACCCCACCTGGCAGCGGGCACACAGTCAACAACTGTAGACGGAAGGAAGTCCATGGGTGTGGCGCACATCACCTGTAGGGACACAACAGCTACCAGCCTGGATGTGCAATCACGTCGTCGGTGGACACAGTTGACCAAACGAATCTGAAAGTACCCTGTGAAGGACAGAAATGACACACAGTCAAAAGCAATGGAGTACAGGACAGAACAGCAAAACACATGCACAATACATGTTACAAGATACCCACCCAGAACCAAGTTAGCATGTCAACACTGTTGGGGAGGACAGCCCACCTGTCACCACACATCGCAACACACATTCAGTCAAGTGGCCCATGGACACACTCCAACAGCACCAGAGCACCACCCACACATCATGCCAACTCACATCATTGACATGACACCTCAGGATACTCACATTCAGCTAAAGAAGTTGGTGATGAGCTGTGTGCGGACATCACCATCACCATCATCATCATCATCGTCACTGGCATCGTGGTCCAGGCCAGGATCCTCCACAGGTGGCGGATGTTGGTCATTGTCATCCTGGATGAGAGGCAACTCCTTCCGCACTGCCAGGTTGTGGAGCATGCAGCAGACGATGATAATCTTGCACACTTTCGCAGGGGCATATGGGAGGGACCCTCCGGTCTTGTCCAGGCAGCGGAAGCGGCTCTTCAGGAGACCAAAGGTCCGCTCAATCACTCTCCTGGTCCGACCATGTGCCTCATTGTAGCGCATCTGGGCAGGTGTCACAGGGTTCCTGAGGGGTGTCAGCAACCACGGCATGTTGGGGTATCCCGAGTCACCTACGGACAGACAAGTGCACATTAGCTGACTTGGAAAAGTGGGCGGAATACTACAGATCAGATCACACACAATGGCACAAAGTCAGTACACACCGACAAGCCAGGCACGCTGGTTCTGCATCTGTGCCATCATCCTGGGGATGCGACTACTCCTCATCACAAAGGCATCGTGTGCTGAACCAGGGAAACGGGCACACACGTGTGTGATGGTCATGTCTGCAAGACACACCACCAGTGCATTGACCGAGTTGTAGTGCTTGCGGTTCCTGTAGGCCTGCTCCTGGGCCTGTGGTGGTACCAAAGCCACATGTGTCCCATCAATGGAGCCAATTACATGCGGCATCCTCCCCAGGGCATAAAAGTCACTCTTCACGTCAGTGAGTCGTCGCAGTCTAGGGAAATAGATGTACCGGTTCAGGAAGAGCAACATTGCCGCCAAAACATCGCGGAGCACACGGCTGAACATGGTCTGTGACATCCCACCAGCAGTCGCCACAGTATGTTGGAAGGTACCAGTGGCAAAGAAGTGTAGGGCTGCCATCACCTTCACCTTGGGGGTCAGCGCTGTAGGATACGGCCGGCCAGGCTGCAAATGTGGGGACAACTGCACTGCCAAATCCTCAATCAGCTGCCTGGTGAAGCGGTACCGTCGGATGCTGTCCCGTTCCACCATCGTTGCCAGGTCTGGGAATGGCCGATGGACAGCAGGAGCCCTGCAGTGCAGAGGAGAAGTAAGCAAGATTGTCAGTCACCCCACATATGCGGCATTGAACACACTCAAGATCCCAACATACATCATTATGAGGCACAACTACATGAAGTGTGCAGTACTGGAAGGACATGTATGGTACATACATGGCCAACATCTGTCAACACGGTCCAACAGGTGGCATCAATTAGTCCCAGGTTGGCCCATTGGATATCATGAGGCCGTGTCACAGTTCCCATCTCCTGCTGCCGTGTCACAATAACCCCCCACAGGGACATGTGAGGACAGATGTGCCCCAGGCACCACAGCTCAACGACAGGTACATTCCCAGGGACCCTGTAATGCCACATGGACACTGGCATTACATGGAGTATCATGTATACACCACAGCAAAACAACCATGACCCCCACAGGTAGTGGCCCCACTTGCCACGGCAGGACAGACATGGACGTCTGTGACACACACGCACAACATCAGAGTCCATGCACACACAACGTGGATGTGGAGACTGTCTCCCATTGTGCACATGAAATCAGAGACATTGTAAACACCACATGCACAAAGACTGTGGAGGACCATCACTATTGTGCCACTGGGACACCCTGGCTCAAACATACCGTCCCACATGGGACTCACGGGGTATGTGACATGACATAACATACACATACACCACTGTGAAATGTGACCATGGCACATGCACAGATATGAACAGTTGCACATCACAGTGGTCACGTACACGTAACACCCAGGATCCTGTCCCCATGAACACGTGCACAGCCTGGGGGTGGCTGCCCACAGGTGACACCCACATGGCAACATGTACACCAACATACACACAATAGGAAATGCAGCCTTACATGCCTTATGATAAAGTTTGGACAGGCTGTCGTGATGTAGGTGTGCCCCTCACTCCCTGGGAGCTATCTGTGGCTGGCATATGTCCATCTGAGACAGGCATGCTGACATATGCCAGTCACATGTACAGTGATGCGTTGAACAGCAATGGACCGATCGGTGCCTCCGGCCGGCCCATTGCTTTCAATGTGTGCGGGTACGCGTTGTACCCCTATGCGCGTTGAACTGCAATGGACCGATCGGTGCCTCCGGCCGGCCCTTTGCTTTCAATGTGTGCGGGTACGCGTTGTACCCCTGTGCGCGTTGAACTGCAATGGACCGATCGGTGCCTCCGGCCGGCCCATTGCTTTCAATGTGTGCGGGTACGCGTTGTACCCCTGTGCGCGTTGTACCGCAATGGACCGATCGGTGCGCACCCATTGACAATGGGCTTGCCTGGCAACGGACGCGTTTTCGAATTTCGAACGAGTTGGTTGCTGGAAAATCAGTTGGTCACCCACAACAATGTTGCAAAATCATGTATGTCATGAAGTTGAAGATTTGAAGGATGCTGTGGGCGTGTTTTGGTGCTGCTATTCCATGGATTGGCCAGATTCAGAAGATGCAAACGACTTCGACCTATCACTTTGGACACAAGGGACAGTATCTGCCTCTCCAGCACATATATATTGCTGGCTGTTCCCCTGAGAGCCCACTTGCCTGCACTACATGCTCCAAGACGACATCTGCCACTGCACTGCTGCTGTCTCTGCCCCTCTGGACCCTGCAATGGCACGTACTGTGGAGAGAGCCCCAGCCTTCAGCCTTGAAGAGAACCAGGCCCTGCTGGACAGCCTACTTCCACAGTACAGCAAGCTGTATGGGACACCAGGGGAGCAGGTGAGTGTTCTGTGCACTGCCTTTCTGAATGTGCATTTTGTCTGACTAGCAAGGCTGAGAGTCTGCACGCCACTGGCTAGCAGGCTCACTGAGTAGTTGTCACCCCCCATAGTGTGTAGTGACTTGCACTGGACAGGTATGGTGCAGTGACAGTGCATTTGAACATGGTTTTACTTCCCATGCAATGATACCATGTAGTGACGTCTGGCAAACTGTCCATGGTCAGCTTTGCACTGCCTGTGTACATCATGTGCCCCTATGATTGAGACATGTATATGCAACTGTGTCATGCACGGATATGTTGCATGTGTGGTAATGGCCTTTTTACTTTGTCATCCTGACAGGTTAATGCCCATCGGAAGCAGGAAATCTGGAAGGACATCGTCCGGGCTGTCCGGTCCGTGGGGGTCTACAAGCGCCGGATCCGCAACTGCCAGAAGAGGTGGCAGGACCTTCGGGGCTGGACCCGGAGGATTGCACGGGTCCAGCTGAAGCTGTCGCCTCCTCGCAGGAGGGGCGGAACACGGACCCTGACCCCCACATGCTCCAGATCCTGGCGGTGGTCTTTCCAGACCTGGATGGGCAGCTGAAGGCCAGACAGCAGCAAGGAGGGGGTGAGTCAAAGACTGCACTGTGAACTCTGTATTACATGCTTTGTGCCCTCCTCTGGCCTGGTTCAACTGCCACAGTGCAGCAGTCATGTTGTCCAGGAGCCATGTCCCTCTATTGTGCACTGCCCACTGCTCATCTGATACCCAGGTGTGGCCCTTACAGTCAGGGAATTGTGTCACTTGGGACTGTGTCCTTGCAGTTTGCTTCACTAAAGGTGGGGGACAGCATCTGTTTCCCTAACTCTGTTGTGGGCATCATGGGTGGGTCCATTGTTCACACAACGCCTGGGTTTGGACATGTGATCTGCGTGTTGCTTTGATATGCGGTCCACTTGCTGAGCTGAGCCACCACATGTGCCTGGGGTATGTGGCACACGCCCATGCAGCGGGTGGGAACAATGTTTGGGCCCCAGGAGTGTGCAGATTACGTGTGTCACACATACATAGCCAGCTATCCACTGTCCAGGGCACATCCCTCATTCATGTGGAGCAGGACAGTCATGCCTACTCCAGGCCATGCAATGCACTCTGTACTCCCACTCCCGTGTATCAGCTGACACATTGTGCACAGTGATTTGACCCCTCCGGTGTCTGCCTCTGTGTCAGTGTGCTGTGGATTAGTTGCCAGGACTGCTGGGGTGTTTCTTGGTAGGGGCTCAGCATGCCCCTGGAGATGTGACCATAGGAGACGATACTTGTGTGTCACATAGGTGTTTGATCAGCTGCCCGTGCAGACTGGGGTATGCGAATGTGATGTTCAGGCAGCTGTTCCCCATTCACAGCAAATTGTGAGGGGCTCAGGTTCAGAGGGTAGTGTCACAGGTCTCCCATATGTCCAATAGGTGTGACCTGGACAGATGAGGGTTGAGATGATGTGTTGTGTGGGGGATGTACATGTGCACTTGTGCAGCTCCAGGACTTGCATTCCCCATGACCTACTATTGTGACACAGTGCATAGTGTTGTTGTCTGGCTGCCAAGTCATACATCACTGAGACAGTGATGTATGACTTAACAGTCATGCCTCTGCCATGGCATGTGTCAACTTATTTGTGGTCCTGCAGGGGAGTGACATGTGCTACATGCACACCAAAGTGGCGCTGGCTATCAGGACATGGGTGCATCATGGTGTCTATCGCTGGTATGCATCACATGCATTTCCTATTTGACTCTGGGCATCCCTTTCATCCGGAAACCTGTACTCACTCAGTGGCAAGAGCTGTGATGTGTCCACACCGTGTCCTCTGCACTGTCCAACTACTGTGTACTTGGTGCATGTGTCCACACTGGGGTGTTGCAATCCAACAGACACCAGACAGATGGGTGCAAGGCCATGTGGGATGTGAGTGCCATGCTTGGCATCAGACTGACAATTGGCTTCTCCTGTTCAGTTAGGGCACTTTTACCAATGTACAACTAATGATGCCAGGGCTTGCTCTGTGATGTGCTGTGCTCACAGTGGTGTGTGCGTTTGGTGCAGGTGACTGATGTCTGTCTGTTTCCCCATTGTTTGCAGATACATCCACGGCCACGGAAGGGGACAGCTCCACGGACCAGGAGGAGCCAGAGAGCCAGACTGGGTCAGCAGCCGAGGAGTGGTCGGAGGGACCCAGTGGCACGGAGGGCGAGGGGAGCCACACCGAGGAATCCTCAGCACCATCCACCTCAGCTGAGGACCAGAGCAACTCGGAGGATGACTCCCTTGTGGAGGCGGGTGTCAGCAGCCACCACACCCCAGCTAGTGTTGCTGTCCTCGCCACCACCAGCACCACCACCGCCCTCCCATCGGCTCCCATTCCCAAGGTCCGTGGAGGCTCCCATGTTCGGGAGCGTGTCTCCTTTGGCCCAGGCACCGCACCCCCTGCCCCTGTGTCCCCTGCTGCCCTGAGTGAGGAGTCTGTGTACCTCCTTCGCCAGCTCCATGTAGGGCAGACAGCCATGCTGAGTGTTCTCCATGCGCACACCGCACTGTTGACTCAGCTGGTGTCGTTCATGGAGGGCATCTCATCGGGCATGTCTGACCTACAGAGGGGCAACAGGTCCATGGACTCCTCCCTGACGGCAGCAGTGTCCCTCCTCAGACAGTCCCTCACCCCTCCTGCCTCTGCTCCATCCACACTCCCCAGCACCTTGCCCGTCCCAAGCACACACACACCGGCACAGGCACACACCAGCACACACACATCCAGCACACAGACACACACGCCACAAACTAAACGCACACGCACGCACAGTCAGGGGACTGAAACCAGACTCACAGGGGATGGGGCCCTGGTACACACACACGCATCCACGGGCACTGCACAGTCCTCAGTTGCCTCTCCCTCCAAAGCACCCTCCCTTGCCTCACCTGCAACCCCAAAGACCCAGCGCCTCTTCCTCAGTGACCTCGGCCTCTTCCCCTCCGATCCAGCTGCCCCAGCATCCAGGGGGAAGAGGAAGCCCCCCACACGGAGCAGAGTGCCCCTCGCCCCCGGACACCCTCCCCCAGGCGCAGACAGACTGAGGCCCCCACCAGCAAGTCCCCCGGACTGGTAAGAGCAAGACCCCGCCGCCGCCCTGCAGCTCAAGCACCAGGTCACCTTCCTCCATCCCTCAGGCCCCCACTCCACAGGTGCCCCCGCCACACCCTGCCCCAGGTTCCCCCACCCACAGATATACCATCCCCAAGAGGCTCCGGCCTTCTCCCCTGCCACTTGCTCTCCCGGCACCACACCCCCGCTGCGCTTGTCTGTGCCACTGATGTGGTGAGGGTGTCCTCCCCCTCTGTCCAGCCCACCTTGCCTGTTCCCCATTCTCCTCCCCTGGTGGTAGGCACTGCAGTGGAGTCCACTACCACCCTGTCTGACTTGGGCACTGCAGTGGCGGACCTGTCCACTCCATCTGCAGGGTCCACTGCAGTCGTGCCGGCACCCACAACATCTGAGCCATGCCCCCAGTTGTGCCGGCACACACCATGTCAGATACCTCCACTGCAGTTGTCAGTGGCTCTCCAGCACCCACCACCCCTTCCCTGCTTCCTCCTGGTGAGCCCTGATCCTGTCCCTGCGGTGCCTGGCCTTCCCCCCGGTTGCCCCTCCTAGTGGATTGTCCCTGGTTTTGTGCAGGCATGTGTAGGGTGGCATCTGCCACTGTCACCCACTTGTGACTTTGTTGATGGACTGGCCATTGGCCTTTGTTTATGTTCTACCGGACTTCTACTTTTAATGCCACATATGCTGAATAAAGCAACTTTCTGTTCTCTAGTGCTTTTGCTTCTGATGTACATGATGTTGATGATGCTAACAATGCCCTTGCTGCAGTGATGGTGATATTTGGTCTCATGATAATGAAGTGTTACTGTGCAGGAACCCATGTGGTCCAGGGGTTATGTGTCCTATCCTGTGGTGTATCCATGTCATCCATAGCAGCATCTGAGGGTGTCATGTGTTCAGTATTTGGCAATGAGATTTCCTACTTAGATTGGCAACTTCACATCTGTGGCTTCCACCCCTGCACATCTGTTGTGCCTGCCATTGTTCTATTCGTCTACTTCCCTGACCGTGTGGCCATCTCCAGTGAACATGCAGGTTTGGGCATCAATGGGGAAGGACTCATCTGTGTTGTCAGTGCAACATTGCTATACAAGTGTGTTGGATCTGTGCTGATGATTCCGTTGGCACTTCCATGACCAGGCTGATGGGACGGGAGCCCTCATTTGTTGCTAATTGTTGATTGTGTGTCCCATTGCTGCCATGGTATGGTATCTGTTCGCCTCACATCTGCAGTCTCCACAGGGTATCTGCATGTGTGTGCCCATTGGTGCAAATATGTGGGTCTGCATTCGGATGGTCACTTCTGTCATTGTGTCATTGATGATTGTTGACGGTGTCAGCCCCCATGGGTGTTGTTTATCTGCACATGGCCAAAGTTCTGTCTTATTTGCACTGCAGGATTTGGCTCCCCCAATTTATGTTGCAATGGGACACATACACTACTTTGCCACTGATGTGTTTGTTGTTCTGTGACCAGGAATCATCCATGCAGTTTGGCAGTTGCACCTCTTACTTTGTCAACACTTGCCTTTTGGTCACTGTGATGATGGGGGTTTGGACCCCATTGCCACAATGTTCAAAATGTGCTGCAGCTATGGACCCCACACTTGCCTTTTGGTCACTGTGATGATGGGGGTTTGGACCCCATTGCCACAATGTTCAAGATGTGCTGCAGCTATGGACCCCACACTTGCCTTTTGGTCACTGTGATGATGGGGGTTTGGACCCCATTGCCACAATGTTCAAGATGTGCTGCAGCTATGGACCCCACACTTGCCTTTTGGTCACTGTGATGATGGGGGTTTGGACCCCATTGCCACAATGGTCATGGCCTGCTTGCGTTGTGTGTGCCACACACATATTTGTGTGGCACATGTGCTAGGGGGTCACATTGTATGTTAGAAGTCATGTTCGGTGTTGTAGGCATTTGACACAGTCTACACACGCTTGTCATGGTGTTGGGGGGATGTCTTCTTCTTGCATTCCCTAGGTTGTGGTGTGCTCGTTGTGTCATGCATTGTCCATCCTATGGGTGGGGGTGGTAGTGGTGGTAGGCATCCTGCCCCCCTGGGTGAGGGTGGTAGTAGTGGTAAGCATCCTGCCCCCTGGCTAAGGGTGGTAGTAGTGGTAGGCATCCTGCCCCCCTGGGTGAGGGTGGTAGTAGTGGTGGGCATCCTGCCCCCTGGGTGAGGGTGGTAGTAGTGGTGGGCATCCTGCCCCCCTGGGTGAGGGTGGTAGTAGTGGTAAGCATCCTGCCCCCTGGCTAAGGGTGGTAGTAGTGGTGGGCATCCTGCCCCCCTGGGTGAGGGTGGTAGTAGTGGTAAGCATCCTGCCCCCTGGCTAAGGGTGGTAGTAGTGGTAGGCATCCTGCCCCCCTGGGTGAGGGTGGTAGTAGTGGTGGGCATCCTGCCCCCCTGGGTGAGGGTGGTAGTAGTGGTAGGCATCCTGCCCCCCTGGCTAAGGGTGGTAGTAGTGGTAGGCATCCTGCCCCCCTGGGTGAGGGTGGTAGTAGTGGTAAGCATCCTGCCCCCTGGCTAAGGGTGGTAGTAGTGGTAGGCATCCTGCCCCCCTGGGTGAGGGTGGTAGTAGTGGTGGGCATCCTGCCCCCTGCGTGAGGGTGGTAGTAGTGGTGGGCATCCTGCCCCCCTGGGTGAGGGTGGTAGTAGTGGTAAGCATCCTGCCCCCTGGCTAAGGGTGGTAGTAGTGGTAGGCATCCTGCCCCCCTGGGTGAGGGTGGTAGTAGTGGTGGGCATCCTGCCCCCTGGGTGAGGGTGGTAGTAGTGGTAGGCATCCTGCCCCCCTGGCTAAGGGTGGTAGTAGTGGTAGGCATCCTGCCCCCCTGGGTGAGGGTGGTAGTAGTGGTAAGCATCCTGCCCCCCTGGCTAAGGGTGGTAGTAGTGGTAGGCATCCTGCCCCCCCTGGGTGAGGGTGGTAGTAGTGGTAAGCATCCTGCCCCACTGGCTAAGGGTGGTAGTAGTGGTAGGCATCCTGCCCCCCTGGGTGAGGGTGGTAGTAGTGGTGGGCATCCTGCCCCCTGGGTGAGGGTGGTAGTAGTGGTGGGCATCCTGCCCCCCTGGGTGAGGGTGGTAGTAGTGGTGGGCATCCTGCCCCCCCTGGCTAAGGGTGGTAGTAGTGGTAGGCATCCTGCCCCCCCTGGGTGAGGGTGGTAGTAGTGGTAAGCATCCTGCCCCCCTGGCTAAGGGTGGTAGTAGTGGTAGGCATCCTGCCCCCCCTGGGTGAGGGTGGTAGTAGTGGTAAGCATCCTGCCCCCTGGCTAAGGGTGGTAGTAGTGGTAGGCATCCTGCCCCCCCTGGGTGAGGGTGGTAGTAGTGGTGGGCATCCTGCCCCCTGGGTGAGGGTGGTAGTAGTGTTGGGCATCCTGCCCCCCTGGGTGAGTGTGGTAGTAGTGGTGGGCATCCTGCCCCCTGGCTGAGGGTGGTAGTAGTGGTAGGCATCCTGCCCCCTGGCTAAGGGTGGTAGTAGTGGTAGGCATCCTGCCCCCCCTGGGTGAGGGTGGTACTAGTGGTAAGCATCCTGCCCCCCCTGGGTAAGGGTGGTAGTGGTGGTAGGCATCATGCCACCCCTGGGTAGGGGTGGTGGTGCGCATTCAGGCCCCTGTGTGCATATGTGGCATTGGTGATGGGCATCCCGCCCCTATGGTGCTGCTGTTGCTGGTGTAAGTATATTCTGCATCCCTGTGTGTGTGATGTGTCGTGTACGTGTTGTATGTGTTTTGTGGTTGGTGTCTGGCTTACCTTCTGCGCCGTACGCGTCCGTGCCTGTTCCGGTAGTAAATGTAGAATATTGGTATGATCGGGACGAAGGGATTCATGGTTGGTTCGTGTCGTTCGTCCTTCTCGTTGCTTCGCGTCGTCCTCGTCGCTTCGCCTCGTCCTCGTCGCTTCGCGTCGTCCTCGTCGCTGCCGTGTTCGTCTCGGAGCCGTGGATCGTGTTGTGGCGCGAATCGGAGCTTATGTGCGCCTCTCCCGGATGCTTTGACGTGCCGTGCGTAGCGACGGGTTCGGCGCGTACGGAAAGCGCATCGTACTTGTCCGGCCGGACGGGGCTGCAGTTTTCCTTCCGTGCGACTCGATTCGGCGTTTCCGGATTCGCCTCGGTCGGAGAACAGGACCTGGTTTGGGTGAGTACGGCTCGGCCGGATTCTTTGCTGTTGTGCGCATCGTACTTGCTCGTTCGGTGTGCTGTACGGATCGGTCGGGAAACAGGCTTTCGCATGGCTTTTTTCCCGACCGAATGGTATTGGGTGCGCCTCCGACCGAGATCGGAATCGGCCCCTATGTCTTTGATTTTGAAGAAAAATACATATTGAATGCGGCCAATCCCTTTGCACCACACTTGGTCTTCTGGAAAAGATACATTGATGATGTCCTTGCCATCTGGCAAGGACCGAATGACAGTCTCTTGGAGTTCATCGCATGGATCAATACCTGCGATAGGAACCTTAAGTTTACCCATTCATTCCACAATGAAAGTATGATATTTCTTGGCATTGTTATTACTAAAGAGAATGGGAAACTAGAAACCAAGACATACCATAAACCAACGGCTAAAAACAACCTGCTTAGGTTCGAGAGTTTTCACCCTAGACCTTTGAGGGAGAATCTCCCGTATGGGCAGTACCTTAGATTGAGAAGAAACTGCAGTAAACTGTCGGATTACAGGAACCAAGCAGTTGATTTGTCTAACAAACTAATTGAGAGAGGTTACCCTGAAAAATTGATCACAACATGTCAGAAACGCGCACGTAATCAACACAGAGACGCGTTGCTGGAAAACAAGGTGAACACTAACTCTAACATCCCCCTTACCTGTGTCACTACATATAGTACCATTTCTAACCAGGTAACACGTGCTATTAACAAACACTGGAACATCATTAACACAGGGAACCTCAATTGGGCAAAACCTTTGTTTTCGTTCAAGAAGGCCAAAAGCCTTAAGGATACTCTGGTTTCCACTCGCCCTAGGACCAAGAAACAGGTTATGCAACCTACTGTCCTGAATGCTTGGGGTATGCCGAACATCACAGGTCATTTTCCATGCGGCAATTGTAGTGTGTGCCATCTGACCACAACTAGTAAGACTCTTAATTTGGAACCAGGCAAGGTCTGGACTCAGAGGACGCACACAAACTGCAATAGTACCAATGTGGTCTACCTAATGACCTGCCCCTGTGGGCTTCGTTATGTTGGCATGACTGGAAGAAAAGTGAAACAGCGAATCTGCGAGCATCGCAGTACCATTAGATGCAAGAAAATCACTACTAAATTGACTGAACACTATCTCCAAAGTAACCACACTACTAATGACTTAAGATGGACAATCATTGAAACTATAAGACCCGGGGATCAGTCCAACAGGTTTCTGTTCGAAAAGGAACAGAGATGGGTCTATAGACTGTCAACTCAAAAGAACGGGTTGAATGATGGGATTCCGTGGAATAGTGTTCTATCGAGATAGACAGTTTGGAGTATAACTTCATTCTGTGCGGGTACTACACTAGTTTGTCAATATACACTTACCATGTCAGCATACCCTAATAACAACATGATGGGTACTTTTTATGCTTTTACGGCAGTATCTACTGCCACTTATTACATTTGTGATTATCACTCCCTGATGGCATCTATGATCTCATGTCATTTACCAGGTTCATGTCCTTATTATCCTCTATCTGTAACTTTAAGTTGACCCTCCAGTTTTTCATCAAAATCTGTCGTTATCTATACAATGAGAGTATGTGTCGCGCACATATGCCGATTCTAACAATATTAAGTTATGCCGATTTTTCCTCATTTTCCCTCCTTTCGATAGAGACAGTGATTGCCTGTGTCTCTCTTAACAGACAGTCACTTTCTGATACGCCCCCTTGGCTTTTTCTTAAGCCTTTACTTACTTCTGATGTCATCACGCAGTACGCCTCTCACCCGATCACGTGACATACCCGGAAGCCTCTGGGTTTGTTATAGACCGCGAGGACGCCGGTTTCACTATCCTCGGGTTTCCTGATGGGGTCACATCGCAGGTTTGAGTAGCGGATGGCATGACTTGATGAAGTGACTACACGGGTGGGCCCCGTTTTTCAACTTTTCTAAATGGAAGAGTCTTACCTTTACTAAACGTTTTATGCTTCTCCGCAGAGTTTGACTAAAGTCAGCATCCATCCCCACGTTAACCATGAGGCAAGACGCAATTTCGTCGCGGTGTAAGCCTCTGCCTTTATATCTCTTTTCCCATTTTATTAAAATTTTTCTTTTCAGTGCAGTATTTCTAGTGTAACTTACTACGCTTTAACCAGAGGAACTGTTTCCTTGTTTCTCGTATCCACTGGGGTAATCAGTACCCTGACAACTGGCACACCTTTGACTAGTGAGGTATGACATCACACGTTTGTTGGGTTCACTTAGACACTTATCGCTATGTATTGTCTGTCTTGGTTATGAGTGTGATCGCACACATTTTGGTGCTAGATGAGCACTGACACCAGGTACATGCATTCTGTTTACGGGAACGATCTGTGTGCGATATGCACGGATATGTTGATCCATGGATACATGATTAATTAGCGGCATGGTATCTATGTGCTTTTTTCTTTCCAGAATTTTATTGTTTCCTTTCGTGAAGATTGAAAGGGTTCCCATTCTGTAAGTATACAGTATGGTATCTCAATTGTGACCAAGGGTAGGGTACACCTTAGCGTGTGAATACCGCCCGGTTCATAGGTCCTGATGAAAACCTAGTAATACACACTGTAGGTTGAAACATGTAGACCCACTTATTTCCTTTCACTTTTTCACCACTAATAGTTTTTACCTTTGGACAAGTAGGTCCTTTATGGTAATACTTGTGTGTACTTATTTTTAACCTTGTCTTACTTGCTCCATAATAAAAGTAACGGAGTACAATAAAGACAATTTTATGATCACCACTTCACTGATTCACTCAAAATACCCGCTCCACTGTAATCAGGTGTCGTAGCACACCCGAGTGGCATTCGGCTACTCGGGTGGGACCCCAATGATGAAGCATGTCACCAACTAGGTTGGTGAGTGAGGGGTCTTTTAAAACCAAAAGAAATTTTCTCTGGTTTTTTCTTCATCAACGCTTCCCGTAACATCCTTAAGCTCTCTGGGGCATACTCCTTCAATTTGTTTTTTCAGGTAACTTTCAGGGGACTAGGAGTACCCCCTTTAAATACCCTCTCTCTCTCTTATTGTTTTACGCATGTCCTATTATAGTCATGATTCCTTATATAGGCATGATCTTTCACCTACATTGGTCCTCGCTAGTACACAACGAGCTCTGAGGGCTGAACGTTATCTAGCCTGTGGTTTTGAATACAGCAGGGTTTTTCCCAAACACAGGCCCACACTGTACTCATCAATTATGCATGACTCTCTAGGAATATACCACCTGCAGAATATGTATGTACAAAGTTCACCCCTGACGTCTTCCTCAAGTCTAACAAGGGCCAATACAAACCATACGAAGCAACTAGAGTCTTCAGGGTATAAATACACCACCTCTTACCCCGGTAAGACAGAGGGAACCGAGACTTCCATGCTGACACATTGACCAGAGACGCTGAGGCTCCTGCATGCAGTCGCTTCAGCTGACAGTGGTCTAACACAGCCCTTGCAGGGTGTCCAACTCGAGACCAGGACGGGGTCCCACACTCTCTCTATTCAGGTATGGGGGTTCGACTAAATCCTAGAAGGATTCTTGGCTCTTAGGATTTTAGACCTACACACATATGCTAGGCACATTCAGGTACATCTAGTTAGGCATCGTAGGAGTACGCGCACTTTTCATAATGCTTTTTATATTCATGTATGTATTCATGATTATTGCAATATGGTAGAACTGTTCTACCCCTTCACTTTTATCGTACTGCTGATAATATATCTCTGCTATTGTCTGCTGGTTACTGCAGCACATATATTTTACACTAGAATAACAACTGTTCAATAAATACTTATTGAAACGCCCAGACTGTTTATTCTGTGTAACTCTCTGAGACAAACCGAATAAGTAAGCACGAGGGACTGAGCGAAAAGTAGTACATTGTTTCCACGATTCTGAGGAATTTGGGTTGTCATGGTCTAAGGTTGCCAGAAACTAATCTCTCCCCGATAAGAGGAGATTCTAGTGGCACTGTGAGCTAGCTAATGCAAATCCGGCTAACATACGCGGTGGGGGTGCACAGAGTTAGTCTAACACCAAGCCCACAGTTTATGTTATCCAAACGCGCAGGTCCTGCATGGGTACTATAGGAACTACACGACATGGCGCCGCCAACGTTGGTTGGGTACTTATTTAACAGTAGAATCTGAGTAGTTCAGTCGTGCTATTCTCAGAGAACCTACTCACAAAACCCCAGAGACGTCTGGAGTGGGTGGGTACAAACTCCGCCACAGCTAAGTAGTACAAGAATACTATTTATTGGCTGTTGGTTAATCAAGCTTGAAGGACATTTAGTTCCTAAATTGTGCATAACACCTCATCTTAGTTCCCTTTGAACACTTCTTCCTCTAAACATGCCTGATACCGAGGCAGGGGACCAGAGAGTTAACCTCTTCCTTTTAGAAGGATTAGAAGATCCTGAAGATGCAATACAGATTGCATCAAAATTCAGAATGACAGTCACCCTAAGACTATTAGAAAATGGTTTACAAGCGGGAGGAGGCATGGTAGTTTTCGTGATTGAGGCACATGAATCAAACAAAACAGAGGTGTTCTATTCATGGGTTACATTCCCAGCAGCAAATGCAATAACAAAGATATTTCACTACTACATAGCAGGAAATGCACCACGGGAATATTGTCCATTTGAGGACATAGAGATTCCACTCACTTACCAGGAACATTATTACTGGTTTAATGGCACCCTACCCCACGTACGAGAAAGAGTAAGATTAGGCCCGCTCGGAGGAGACGGGGCCACATGGCCAATACTAGCGGCTTACACACCGCATCCTGCCATTGGAACAATGCCACAGCCAGAATTACTCATACAACACAGAGATTTAATTAAAATCTACAGAAACCTGACACAATTTGTCATGAGGACTTTAACAATCCAACCTGCACCAGGTGCAGCAAATAGTACTCCAGCTCAGGGTACAGGAAATAAAATAACTCCTCAAACATTACACGCGGTAATGGGCAAAATGCCCGCAAAACGCGAACAAATACCATTCTGGATAGCTCAGAAAATAACTCAGCTTGAGGCAGTATTCCCAAATACTACCACCTATGAAAAACACAGAATTCTAACAATCTGCTTGCCCATGGGGATCACACCACAAGTAGAGGACTGCACCTCTTGGGGTTCAGTCTTTGCTGCCATATATGCCAAAACACATGGTATCCCGTCATTAGCAGTAGTACCTCACGTATTGAGATAGATACAAAATGAGTACGGAGCAGAGCCTGCCCTAAACTTAGGGATGAAGTTACTAAACAACTTTGATCAGGTATCAGCCATAATACTAGCTAACATTAAGGGGGAAGCAGCTTCAGTGGCGATCCGCCAACGCCTAAGGGAGTTCAGTCCAGTAGATCAACGACACAAACTACCCAAAATAATTGAAACTGCATATGCAGAACTAGGCAGAGACAGTCTAGGTGGGAAGGCATTAAAACCACAACTGGTGGGCAGTCCTGAAAAGGACACTACAAAGCAGACACCTACTTCTTCTAAAAAGAAGTGGGAAAATAAAAAACAACAAAAGTCTAAAGACAGCAGATCTCAATCCAGAGGTAGGTCTCCTCAACAGGAGCCCTCTGAAAGGAGGTATAACCTCAGGAATAGGGATAATATAAAAAAACCTGACAGGTATAAGGATACTGATACGTTCCTTTCAGGGTTCATCAAAAAACTCTGAGAGGGAAGGACGGTCAGAGGAGCGTACAAAGTCCAGAGACACGCAACGCGCTGCGGCCTACGCACCTAAATAAGAAGATAAACAAAAACAGAAACCTCAGTTCAAAAAGAAGAAGGTAGCAGGTCTTAAGATCAGACATGCCCAGAATTCGGAGGACACAGCTTCAGAACGGGGAATGGGCTCTGACGATGCTAGACAGTGCGGCAGAAGTAACAATAGCTCGCCAGAACCTGAGGGAATTTCTGGTGACAGCGGAGTTGAGTGAGTATATCACGGTGGAAACACCTGATACTCGGGTAAGTGTCCCACATAAGTTACATGAGATAACACTCCGGATGGAGGGGGACAAACCCAGAAAAATTAAAGGTCTCTTTTGGAAAAATCTGTCATCTGGTTATGACATTCTATTAGCAGAACAAGACTGGCCGCCAGCATTTGTCATGGAGTGCCCTAGGGGAGGAACGATAATTTTTCCAGCCTTTTCCGATTTCGTTCTCATACATTTAAAACATGCATATGCGCAGGAGTGGGCGGTTGTCCTAGCTCCAGCATTGTACAAAAATCATGTTGGTTGGGATGAGGATTCAACCCACCACGTGATCCCGTTAAAAGTTTCCCCAAATACTCAAAGGCAATACCCTATAAAGCAGGAAGCTAAAAAACAAGTCAGGGAGATCCTAGATCAACTTGAATACCAGGGTGTGATTGAAAATTGCACTTCACCTATGAACAATCCTTTGTTCCCCGTAGCCAAACCTGACAACACATATCGTTTAGTTTTGGATTACAGACACTTAAACACTTGCACAAAGACATTTGCAGTTCAAAATGCTGCATTAATGAATAACATTGTGCGCAAAAAATACAAAACAACACTTGATATCTCAAATGGATTTTTCTGCCAAAATATAGCGCCTGAAAGCAGGTATCTGACCGCATTCAGTGCGTTAGGGTCCCAGCGACAATTTTGTAGACTAGCCCAAGGGTATAAAAATAGCCCCGGGGTATTTTCAGCACGAGTAACAGAGTTACTCCAAAATGTGGATGAAGAAGCATTGTCCTATGTAGATGATATTTATCTGATGGACGATGACTTACCGAGGCACTTGACCAGGGTGAGCACCATTATTATGGGATTCGCCTCTGAGGGCTATAAATTTAATTTCAAAAAATCAAAAATTGCCCACCTCATTGTCCTATTTTTAGGGTATGAGCTTTCAAGTGAAGGAAAAAGCCTAGCAACTCATTTTTTAGAAAAGTGTGCGCTGCTCCAACCTCCAAAATCATTAAAGAATTTACAATCAATTCTGGGATTCCTAAATTTTGGTCGAACATACATTTTGGATTACGCAGAAAGAGTAAAACCTTTCTACGACTTAATAAAACCTGATTTTTCAATCAGACAATGGACACAGGAACATACAAATATCCTGCGTTCCCTACAGGAAGACATGATAGCTTCTAAACATTTACAGACACGCGTAAACGTACGCAACTTAGTGATCCGAGTAATAGGGGGTCAATGCGGGTACACTTATTTAACTTTCAATGAAGGCGAAACGGTACCAATCGCATACAAATCACACCTGTAAACAAACGCAGAGATGCGTTTCACTTCATCAACAAAGTGGTATCAGTTCCAAAAAAGAGACAGAAAGAGGAACTCTACAACCTATTATGGGTGTGAGTGAATATGTTGGTCTCCAGATAATGGTTGAGTGTGCTTGATGTGGAGGTAAAACTCCTATCGGTTCTTGTGCCCTCACACACCCTTGCGAGTGTAAAGCATCATCATTGGGCAGTGCTCCTCGTGGGGGTGGCGCTGCAGTCCTTCACGGGCCCCACAAGAGGGCTCTTTAGTGAAGATCTTTTTAGGAGGTGCCGCACTTGTGCATGTGGGTGTGTGGGCCAAGTGAGTCAGTGAAAGTGAAGTTAAAATAACCTATCGGTACCCAGGCTAATTTAATGAAGGGTCCTTTAGGTAGATTAAAAAGTTGTGTGGGTTTGGAGACTCTCCTTAAGCAAATAAAGGGAGGGACCAGTGTGTTCCCACCGCTCTCAAACCATAAAAAAGTGTGTGATGTTTAAAAGTGATTGGTGGTCGACATGTTTCGCGCAGCCAGTGGGTCCCTAATGGATCTCTGTGCGCTTCATCAGGACCGTGTGCATGAAATAATAAACTGTAGGAATCAGGGAAAGACACCCTATAATCCCACCATACCTATTGTAAGGTCAGGGAAAACGTCTCAGCGTCCGAGACACGTATTATTCGCGTGCTCAAAACCCAAACCTAATGGAGACACAAAAAGAGAATAAGAGAAAGGGGAAGTGGTTTGTTACTAATCTTGATATCTTATTATCAAACAGCACAACCATAGTTAATAATGTGGGAGAGAGTGCCACTTAAATAAAGCTCCGTAATTTACGTGCCCTTATTATTAATACTGTGATGTGTTCGCTATGCATTTCAAAAAGAACTGTGTGTACTAAGGCCAATACGGATTTGACCACCATCAGGCAGCGATGTCTCTGTAGGACACGCGCACACAGGGTGGTACTTGGCATCATAAACATTTATTAAAAAGGTATGGAAAGGTTATTCTGATGATTCATCCTGTGATGACTAAAAAGTGAAGGCGTTATGACAGTACCATCCTGTTCTGATCATATAACGTGCATCTTTCTATCAATAACAGGGGAATAATGTGATCGCCGATTTTGAGGACAGTGTTACGATTATCAGTGATTCGAGCATGCTCATTAATCAACAAGGGCAATATCCGTTAAGAAAAACCGCTGGTGGTTGTGCAAACATTGCTAGTGCAGCTCAGAATTCTAGTCGGTTGTATTAGAGTCCTTGAATATGGCTACGACAAATTCAGTGCGTTATGTTAACAGCGTGCCGTACACTAATAATCATAATTATAGCATTCAATACTTCTACGAGTCAGAGGAGAAAAACAATTATTCATACCCTCCCCAGATAGAAGAAGGGCCACGCCGGCGAGTGGTCAGGCTGCCGAGTGGAGTAAGCTGTGTGTAAAAAGAGCAAGAATAGAAAAAATAATAACCCACAGTTACATTCTGCACCACTTGTGTGGCGCGGTAAAGTTACCTTGTATCTGGCATTGGCAGCGATGGGAACTCACCGTCTCTCCCTCGTTGCAGAGCCTGTCAACCTGTCTCCTGGTCAGGTTCGCCGATAACTTTCTCTCAAAAAACCGGGTAAATATAGCAAGGTTACTTCCTGGTTTCTGAGAAGAAAGTGGGCGTCGTCTCACGCGTCTGTAGCGCGCGTGATGACGTGTAATGCCGGTAGCGTGCATGACCACATAGGAGGTGTATGGCGGCGGCCATCTTAAAAGATCTATGAAGATAAATGTGGTCTTGCCCAAACTGTGAATATTGATGATTGAAAATGAGACGTCCCAGCGTCCTAGTTTTATACACTCTCGAGTCTTTATACCTCCCTTTTGTTACTAATAGATGCAGTCTGTCTGTGTTTGACTGTATGTCTTTCTAATCGGTTATTCCCAGGGGGGGGGGGGTGAATTCTTCCTTAAGAAATGCTTATTGTTGTTTTTATGAAGTGATTGGGTGGAATTTACAGAGGATCTCCTTATTAGTGATATTCTACTTCATTCTGAGCTAGCTTAAAGAAGTGGAATTGGCTCTTTGTCGTTAACATAGGTAATGTTATTTCGAAGTTTCTAAACCTTCATCTATGTTGCTAATTAATCGGCTTATTTGTTAGAGGTGTAGGAGGAAATTCCTTCCTCGAAACGGGAGATGGTGTTAAGGTCTAATATTACACCCCATGTCTATGTTAGTGTCGGTCAGGGTACTCACATTACTTCTTCGAGTCGGTGAGGATTGTCACACCAGATATGTGTCACTGACATCCTATATATGTGTCACTGACATCCTAGTGACCCTGCATAAAGGATAGTCATTGTACCGGAAGGATCGGTATGGTCAATTCTGGGTCTGTCATGAGGGTCTAAATTGCGGGTCGTATTAGGATACTAGTTCGACCCACGGGATATCGTCATTAAGGCCAACCACATTACTCTTTAACCTGAACACCCAACGTTGTTCCTGTCTGAATAGTGCAGATGTCGTCCAGTTGGGGTTGGAGTCAATTATGGTCCATTTTAGACTTTCTGGTGTGTGATTTTTCTCCAGGAAGTGGGTCTGCAGTCTCGTTGTGGTTTTTTTGCATCGGATCGTGCTCTTATGTTCCCCGATGCGGTCCTTCACTGGTCTCATGGTCATTCCCACGTACCTCATTGAGCATGGGCATGTCAGCAGATAAATGCAATTTCTTGTGTTACAGTTTGTGTGGCGTTTTTGCTGCCAGGTCCTTGTCATACCGAGATCTATCTCTTTTGATGGTGTTGTCTGAGGACAGGCAGAGCAGGACCCACACGGGTAGTGTCCTACCACTGGAGGTAAGGCCCAGAGAGTAGGTTGTGTCTGGATGGTCTTCTTGGGACGTGTGTGTACCAGAATATCTTTTAAATTCTGTGTACGTTTGAAAGCAAATAGGGGTACTGGTCTTAGACTGAAATCTCCTGTTTCTAGTATCTTCCAATGTTTTTTCACAATCTTCTGAATTCTGTTCGAATTTGGTGTGAATGTGGTCACACATGTCAGTGTTTCAGTCTTGGTCTTTCCTCTAGTTTCAAGGAGGGCCTCCCTGTGGTTGTTTTTGGCTCTTTTGTGGGCTTGTCTGATGATTTTCTTTGGGTATTGTCTGGCTGTCAGATTTTCAGATAACATTTTTGCCTGGGTCTCGAATTTATTGAGGGTGTTACAATTTCTCCGTAGACGTAGGAATTGGCCTACTGGGAGGTTATCTCTCAATGCTTTGGGGTGATGACTTGGATACATGAGGAGTTTATTCCTGTCAGTTGATTTCTTGTAGTTGGTAGTCAATAAGGTGCCATCCTGTAAGGAAATCAGAAGGTCCAGAAAAGGGATGTTGTCACGTGACATAGAGCCCGTGAATTTTAGGAAAATTGCAAAAAAAACACAACGAGACTGCAGACCCACTTCCTGAAGAAAAATCACACACCAGAAAGTCTAAAATGGACCATAATTGACTCCAACCCCAACTGGACGATCCAGCTGGTATAATGACTATCCTTTATGCAGGGTCACTAGGATGTCAGTGACACATATATAGGATGTCAGTGACACATATCTGGTGTGACAATCCTCACCGACTCGAAGAAGTAATGTGAGTACCCTGACCGACACTAACATAGACATGGGGTGTAATATTACACCTTAACACCATCTCCCGTTTCGAGGAAGGAATTTCCTCCTACACCTCTAACAAATAAGCCGATTAATTAGCAACATAGATGAAGGTTTAGAAACTTCGAAATAACATTACCTATGTTAACGACAAAGAGCCAATTCCACTTCTTTAAGCTAGCTCAGAATGAAGTAGAATATCACTAATAAGGGAGATCCTCTGTAAATTCCACCCAATCACTTCATAAAAACAACAATAAGCATTTCTTAAGGAAGAATTTCCCCCCCCCCCCTGGTAATAACCGATTAGAAAGACATACAGTCAAACACAGAGTGCATCCATTAGTAACAAAAGGGAGGAATAAAGACTCGAGAGTGTATAAAACTAGGACGCTGGGACGTCTCATTTTCAATCATCAATATTCACAGTTTGGGCAAGACCACATTTATCTTCATAGATCTTTTAAGATGGCTGCCGCCATACACCTCCTATGTGGTCATGCACGCTACCGACATTACACGTCATCACGCGTGCTACAGACGCGTGAGAACACGCCCACTTTCTTCTCAGAAACCAGGAAGTAACCTTGCTATATTTACCCGGTTTTTTGAGTGAAAGTTATCGGCGAACCTGATCAGGAGACAGGTTGACAGGCTCTGCAACGAGGGAGAGACGGTGAGTTCCCATCGCTGCCAATGCCAGATACAAGGTAACTTTACCGCGCCACACAAGTGGTGCAGAATGTAACTGTGGGTTATTATTTTTTCCATTCTTGCTCTTTTTACACACAGCTTACTCCACTCGGCAGCCTGACCACTCGCCGGCGTGGCCCTTCTTCTATCTGGGGAGGGTCTGAATAATTGTTTTTCTCCTCTGACTCGTAGAAGTATTGAATGCTATAATTATGATTATTAGTGTACGGCACGCTTTTAACATAACGCACTGAATTTGTCGTAGCGACATTCAAGGACTCTAATACAACCGACTAGCATTCTGAACTGCACTAGCAATGTTTGCACAACCACCAGCGGTTTTTCTTAACGGATATTGCCCTTGTTGATTAATGAGCATGCTCGAAACACTGATAATCGTAACACTGTCCTCAAAATCGGCGATCACATTATTCCCCTGTTATTGATAGAAAGATGCACGTTATATGATCAGAACAGGATGGTACTGTCATAACGCCTTCACTTTTTAGTCATCACAGGATGAATCATCAAAATAACCTTTCCATACCTTTTTAATAAATGTTTATGATGCCAAGTACCACCCTGTGTGCGCGTGTCCTACAGAGACATCGCTGCCTGATGGTGGTCAAATCCGTATTGGCCTTAGTACACACAGTTCTTTTTGAAATGCATAGCGAACACATCACAGTATTAATAATAAGGGCACGTAAATTACGGAGCTTTATTTAAGTGGCACTCTCTCCCACATTATTAACTATGGTTGTGCTGTTTGATAATAAGATATCAAGATTAGTAACAAACCACTTCCCCTTTCTCTTATTCTCTTTTTGTGTCTCCATTAGGTTTGGGTTTTGAGCACGCGAATAATACGTGTCTCAGACGCTGAGACGTTTTCCCTGACCTTACAATAGGTATGGTGGGATTATAGGGTGTCTTTCCCTGATTCCTACCGTTTATTATTTCATGCACACAGTCCTGATGAAGCGCACAAGGATCCATTAGGGACCCACTGGCTGCGCGAAACATGTAGACTACCAATCACTTTTAAACATCACACACTTTTTTATGGTTTGAGAGCGGTGGAAACACACTGGTCCCTCCCTTTATTTGCTTAAGGAGAGTCTCCAAACCCACACAACTTTTTAATCTACCTAAAGGACCCTTCATTAAATTAGCCTGGGTACGATAGGTTATTTTACCTTCACTTTCACTGACTCACTTGGCCCACACACCCACATGCACAAGTGCGGCACCCCCTAAAAAGATCTCCACTAAAGAGCCCTATTGTGGGGCCCGTGAGGGACTGCAGCGCCACCCCCATGAGGAGCACTGCCCAATGATGATGCTTTACTCTCGCAAGGGTGTGTGAGGGCACAAGAACCGATAGGAGTTTTACCTCCACATCAAGCACACTCAACCATTATCTGGAGACCAGCATATTCACTCACACCCATAATAGTTTGTAGAGTTCATCTTTCTATCTCTTTTAGGAACTGATACCACTTTGTTGATGACGACTTCCTTAGGAGCATTGGTACAGGACCTTCTATTTCGCAACAGCTCCTAGTCCCCCCTCTCTTTGGACAGTGTTTATATGCGTTTCACTTCAACAGAAAAAATCCTGGCAGCAGTGCAGACCGCTGTAGCAAGAGAAAGAGCTCTGGCTCAGGGTAAACGCATAATTGTCGTGACCCCAGTACCAGCTTTAGAAGCTGTTACAAAAGCTGGCATTCCAAATGTGAAGGCCTTACATCCCAGATGGATACAATGGGCTAATTCTCTTACTGCAACGGATGTTGAATACAGATTTGATCCAAATTTAAAAACACAAGCATTTCTGCAATACGAACAAGAATATCCGCTTCCAAATGAGATTTTGCCTCTGGATCAGTAAGAATACATTATTTACACTGACGGATCTGCTCAACCGGCCATAGGGAGTAAGCAAGCTTACAGCGCAGTGTGTGCAATCGTTAAAGGTCGCATGCGCGATGGAAAGTTCCATCCCAGTAGCACTAAAACGCAATCTCTAGGAGACTGCACGGCTCAGTTGGCAGAATTAAAAGCACTGATACTGGCACTTGTAAATACGGAACACGAATTCCCCCACACTAATTGTGTGTGATTCCTTTTACTGTGTACAGTCGTACAATGAATATTTACATCATTGGGAACAAAACAGGTTTAAAGATGCAAAAGGTGGCACAATTAAGCATAAAATGCTATGGGAACAGGTAGTGGAGTTGAGAAACGAACTACCAAGGGCTCACGTGATACATACACTGAGTCATCAGCGTGATGGCGTTCACGTTGAAGGGAATTCATTGGCTGATGAAGCCGCAAAGGGGGCTGTACGCACAGCCGCCATAGCTGCAGTTACTCGTTCAAAAACGAGAATAGACGGTGAGATTTTGGTAGCTGGCAATGCTTCACGCAAAGGCAGCACAGCAGTACCTAAGAAATTTCCACTCAAGTACTCCTACAAGTTAGATGCACAAAACATTCCATATGCTCAGATTCCTGGGGTGGGGGATAGAGTAATACCAAATATGGATCGTAGGCAAGGCTTAATTCTAGCAGCACACGAGGGTTTGGGTTCTGCGCATACATGCGTTACAGCGACTATTTCTTTACTGAAACAGTGCTACTGGTGGCCAGGGTTAACAAACCAGACCAAAGACTATGTCTTAAAGTGCGACATCTGCCAGCAGAAGAAGGGCTCCACCGTAACACGCCCAGCACAGACACCATTGCTAAAATCAGACAAACCTCTCGCATGTGTATATTTGGACCACTGCGGACCCCTACAATCGGATGGGGCCAAGAAATATATCATGGTTGCAGTGGATTCCTGCTCTAGATTCCTTTGGGTTTGGCCTCAGCGCTGTGCTGATGCTCGAACTGTTATAAAAGATTTGCGAGTCTTTATCGGCACATACGCAGTTGGCACATTACATTCTGACCGTGGCTCGGCGTTTAGCTCTTGGGCTTACAAAGAGGCCATGGAAGGAATGGGCATAGCATTGCGGTACTCCTCTCCATACCATCCTGAGGGAAATTCCATTGTGGAGAGGAAAAACCGGGACTTAAAGCAATGTTTAACAGCTAGGGTATTAGGCAAGGGCAGTAGATGGGTCGATCACCTTTATGGGGTCCAACGAGCAATCAACAATCAGCCAAGAAGCTCTCTAGGGGGTGTCACTCCTTACGAGGTCCTATTTGGGACATGAATGTGGGTACCTGATCTTGATTGTGAAGGCACAGTGGCGGATGAAAAACCATTTGATATCCATGATCGTTTGGCTGTTTTACAAGATCTAAATGAATCCAGGACACAACAAAGCAACGTCCACTTAAAACAGACCGCCACTGATGAAGTCAAGGCAGTAACGGCAAGACCTGTCTGGATCCCAAAAGTCGGGGATCTGGTCAGAGAGAAGATTGCAGACAAAAAAGAATTTGGGCCATCCTACAGAAAGTCTGTACCGGTCCTAGCAATCCAAGGCACAAGAACTGTACTTCTGCCGCCTCTTGCCGGGAAAAAGGAGACAAGATTTGTCTCAATTGACTGAATCAAACCACACTATGTGGCCGATACTAAACAGTAGGCCTCGTGGACTCCACAGTAGCAGACGCCCTCCTCTCGCTACAATCCAAGAAGTTCAAACAGAAAGACTCATCACGTTTGAAGAGCCACCTGTACGGAATGAAGGACTAAGCAACAATGCTATGGAACTCGTTCCACTTCAACAAGAAGAAAATCAACTAAACAACCAAGTTGCAATCAGACCGACTACAGACATCTACGTCAACATGCCTCGTCAAGAGCAAAATCCAATTTCAACAAATCCCGATGCAATTCCGACAATTGATCGAACTGCTTCTGGCTATTTCATGAACTTTGATACGTTTTCACTGGATCCAAGCGAGCCGGAAACGACGCCAGCCAAAAAATCACTCAAACAGAAACTCATTGACTTTTTGAACTTTTTTAGAAAGACTTACCTGGTGTCACCCTGGATAGAACTATGGTATATCACTGGGATTTTCTTTTTTCTTTTCTGGCTAGGTTTAATTATAACTTTTAGTATGCTTATTAATGGACGATACCTCCAGCAGAGCTCTACAGCCCAAAGAGTCAATTTGATTTTAAAACCACACCAGTCTTCACATCGTGAACCAAGAGACTTGTCTTCGGTGAACATCACAGCAGTTCCTATACCGGACGGTATAGTATTTTGACAAGATTGATTTTGATATATTCGGTCCGACTGAACTTTTAAAGCTTAAACATGTATTTAAAATTTCTTTAAGTGATATCATTACCTCCAGTACATTATCTGATGATTGGGACACTGAAACTGTAAATGCTATGATGTCTAATTTAGAAAAAACTGCTGCATTTCCGAACAATGAAATGTTAGAAGGTACTTCAGACTATGATACATTGTACTGTTACCAACATTATGGTCATCATTTCTTACACAAATCTATAACACCTAGAAATGTATTTGAATACCACCAGTGGGAACACTGCCCAACACCTCCAAAAGGTAGTTCGCAAACTTTTGCACAGAAATTCACATACTTTTCAGGGTTTAATACATCTGACCCAAAGTCATTTTATTACAAAGTGGCAAAAACATCAGCACAGAAAATTATGTTAACTAACACCAAACAGATTTACTCTGCTTCCTTTATGGCCCAGTTGTCTACACAGGGTTTCGACCTATGGAAGGACTATAGATTTAAAATCAATCTGAGGTTCGAGGGACTGGCAAGTCCAGGGAACAGAAGCGCTTTTTCGAGCATGCCTCATTCCACAGCAGATGATATTTCTAAATGACACTGTGCAACAGACATCCTGTCTTGGACTAGCCAAGAACAAGGAAATTAACTCACTCGGGTTTCCTACAACATCACAGATGGGTGGGGGGCAGAATTCAACTACACAAGGGGTAGGATTAGATGACATTCTCCAGTACAACAGATCAGATCCTGATTGGACAAAATGGCTGATTTGGCCCATTGACACAAACACCTGTCTACAGAGATTTATGAATACAACCGAAGGGTTTAGTATCCATAGGCCAGATACACGCTATGTACAGAGACAACACCCAGGGTTAGTGACATCGTATAGTGTTGGGAAGTTGTGCCTTGATTGGCTAGAGACCTCAACACTCACAGAAGTAAAACATCATTTGACCTTACTCACACCTGATGTAGACCGTAGGGATTTCTTGTTAGGCCCAAGGAAAACACGTCAGAAACGTTTCATATATGCTGGCATTTATGCCTATTATAATGAAAACTGGAAAATATCCCAACAGGAGGCTGCAGAAAGAATACGGGAAATAGACCGTATTAACTTAGAGAAGGCATTAGCTGTAGTGGATAATGGGTTAACAACTTTGACCTCCAGGATTTACTCCTTAGGCAACATTGTGTCTTCGTCAATCGACATATTAGAACAAGATCTGGCCTTGTTACAACACAGGCAATCTCAGCTGCGTTCTATTATGATGCTAAGCTGGACGCTACAATCTTTGCGTGCAGGCTATGTGCCCTGGCGTTTTATAAACACCACGTCTCTGTTTTCAGAATACAATCTAACTGATAGACAGAAATGGCACAAAGGGGAGCCAAATATACAATGCTGCTTATTGAGAAACTGGAAAGGTTACCATTTACTGTAGCCGAATTACCATCAACTGAATGGCTAATTCATGGCCAAATCACTATGCCGGTCACTACGTTTCAGTTTCAATATTGCCTTGAGCAAAGGCAGGCGGGCAAATATGAACAAATGGGTAAGGGATACATTAAGGAAACTTGGGAGTTACCATATAGATATCGATGCCGGAATGGGGATCGAGAAGTATTTCTGAGCGGTGCAAACTGCAAGACCGCTTTAAGCGGTTCTTTCATGTGTCAGGATATTTCTCTACACGGAGCCTGTAGCGGTTCAGTAGCAAACCTATCGTGTCACATGACTGGGACCCCAGCTGCCGTGATCACGCCGGTTTTCGAGCTGCTCTCGAACGGGAGTTACTTGATGCTAAATGATCAAAGTTGCTGTGGGATGCTTCCGGGTGACGCCTATCTGGTCACCGTTAACTCCAGTGTTACTTGCTGTATGCAAGTATTGTTTCCGACACTGAATACAGTCAGGGAGGCGCCGCTATGGCCTTCACTGAACGTTTCTTTCATACAATTTGATACTCTGAGCAGACTGCAAGCCATGCTTTTACAGCAACCCTTGCCCTTAACCTCCGCTCGAGAAACCTATGAACTTCAAGTTGCAAGGACCTCGAGTGAGATACAGGCGCTCATACGTACAAACTGCCCCATTCATTTCGCAGAAATGGTGGGTCGTATCTTCAATATGTCTGATACGAGCGGTATTGTACACCTATTTAAGACCATAGGGTCAGGACTGTTAAGCACCTTTCATACAGTCCTTGGAGTAATCCCAAATTTTATACACTCCGTATTGGGAAGCGTATTCGTAGGACTCCCGCTTATCCTATTGCTGACTGCAGGGGTCCTATTTATAATACTACTGCTACGCAATGGACGGCCCAATTCCCGAGGGAATGGCGAACATGCTCCTGGGGCGGAAATACTGTGAACGCATGGTACAACTTCTGGGCATTTCTTGCCTGCGAGAACTCAATGCCTCCTGGTTTCTATCCTTTCGACCAGTCTGGGTAGACTGCATCTTACCTGCTCTTCGATGCCTGTTTTGCGGAGAAGAATGCACGTTGGATCTTTGTCTAACATTTCCATCAGATGCGCCTCCGGACACGGATGCAATGCTGGACCCCATAAAGGCCCACGCTCTGCGTTGTCCCCAGCGGCTTCCGATTCTGATGAACGCATTTCTTGAGAATCCACAGGTGCCGTTTGCTCCTGCTGGGTTAGGTGACTCCTCCACAGGTACCCAGGTAACAACTGCCGCACAAGCTGCCGTGGCACCGACTGTTGGCAGTGCTACATACCATCTATGTGCGATTGACATTCTCTGTGAGGCGTTGGATTTGTCGTCTGCAGTAGCTCACACTGATAATGTTGTGCTTCCCAGCCAGGACACTTAATCTCAGATTGGCTCATCGCGTCCTGGGAACGAATTCGGCTTCTCCACTCGTTTTCATAATAAACGAGCAAATTTGGAACATTTCCTAAATTGACACTTTTACTTGAGAAAAGCATGGCCTTCTTCCGCTTTGAGTGAAGCAACTTATATAGAAAAACAAAATAGACATTTTTTTTTTGTGGCAATTGGAAATAGCTGAATTGTAACATTTTTGATTTTTTTTTTACAATTTTAAAACCATGTTTTTACTTGCTTTTAAAATGTTTTTAAATTGTCCAGATTTTAAGTATAGTCATTGTCATCCTGTTCGGAAGAGGAGTGGGTGTTATGTCCCGTATAGAGGCCCTAATGTAGACCCGTTCATACATGCCCTAAATGGACGTATTTGTATTTGCCCTAATACGGTCATATTCGTACTTGCCCTATTATGGTCAAAGCCGCATATGCCCTATTACAGTCATAACTGTACATGTCCTATTATAGTCATTATTCCTTATATAGGCATGATCTTTCACCTACATTGGTCCTCGCTAGTACACAACGAGCTCTGAGGGCTGAACGTTATCTAGCCTGTGGTTTTGAATACAGCAGGGTTTTTCCCAAACACAGGCCCACACTGTACTCATCAATTATACATGACTCTCTAGGAATACATCACCTGCATAATATGTATGTACAAAGTTCACCCCTGACGTCTTCCTCAAGTCTAACAAGGGCCAATACAAACCATACGAAGCAACTAGAGTCTTCAGGGTATAAATACACCACCTCTTACCCCGGTAAGACAGAGGGAACCGAGACTTCCATGCTGACACATTGACCAGAGACGCTGAGGCTCCTGCATGCAGTCGCTCCAGCTGACAGCGGTCTAACACAGCCCTTACGGGGTGTCCAACTCGAGACCAGGACGGGGTCCCACACTCTCTCTATTCAGGTATGGGGGTTCGACTAAAGCCTAGAAGGATTCTTGGCTCTTAGGCTTTTAGACCTACACACATATGCTAGGCACATTCAGGTACATCTAGTTAGGCATCGTAGGAGTATGCACACTATTCATAATGCTTTTTATATTCATGTATGTATTCATGATTATTGCAATATGGTAGAACTGTACTATCCTTTCACTTTTATCGTACTGCTGATAATATATCTCTGCTACTGTCTGCTGGTTGTTGCAGCACATATATTCTACACTAGAATAACAACTGTTCAATAAATACTTATTGAAACGCCCAGACTGTTTATTCTGTGTAACTCTCTGAGACAAACCGAATAAGTAAGCACGAGTGACTGAGCGAAAAGTAGTACATTGTTTCCACGATTCTGAGGAATTTGGGTTGTCATGGTCTAAGGTTGCCAGAAACTAATCTCTCCCCGATAAGAGGAGATTCTAGTGGCACTGTGAGCTAGCCAATGCAAATCCGGCTAACATATGCGGTGGGGGTGCACAGAGTCAGTCTAACACCAAGCCCACAGTTTATGTTATCCAAACGCGCAGGTCCTGCATGGGTACTATAGGAACTACACGACATTGGGTGTGTCACTAGCTGTATCGGTGTGTGCCTGTGCCTAACAATGTGTTACTGGGTGTGTCAGACTCTGCATCAGTGTGTGGCTGGGTGTGTCAGTGGCTGTATCTGTGTGTGTATAGGTGTTTGAGGCTGTATCAGTGTTTGGCTGGGTGTGTAAGTGAGTGTATCAGTGTTTGGCTGGGTGTGTCAGCTGTTTTGGTGTGTAGCTGGGTGTGTCAGTGTCTGTATTGGTGTTTGCCTGGGTGTGCAAGTGGCTCTATCGATGTGTGAGTGGGTGTGTTATTGGGAGTATGAGTGTGTGCCTGGGTGTTTCAATGGCGATATTGGTGTTTGCCTGGGTGTGTCAGTATCGGTAACAAAGTGTGCCTGGGTGTGTTAGTGTCTGTATTAGTGTGTGGCTGGGTGTGTCTGTGGCTGTATCAGTATGTGTATGGATGTTTGAGAGGCTGTATCGGTGTTTGACTGAATGTCTAAGTGGCTCTATCGCTATTTGTCTGGGTGTGTCAGTGTCGGTGTGTGCAGGAATGTGTCAGTTTCTGTATAGGAGTGTGTCATTAGTAGTCTCAGTCTGTGCCTGGGTGTGTCAGTGTCTCACAATGTGTACCTTGATGTGTCACACCCTGTATCACTGTGTGGGTGGCTATTTGAGAGGCTGTATTAGTCTTTGGCTGGGTGTATCAGTAGCTGTATTGATGTGTAGCTGGGTGTCTCAGTACCTGTATCAGTGTGTAGTTGGTTGTGTGAGTGGCTGCATTAATTCTACCTTGGTGTGTACCTTTCCAATGTAATCTTATGAAACAGTGCTGAAAAAAATAATTAGTAAAATACATTACTCAAATAGATGATACCATACATCTGTATGAAAAGAAAAAAAACACAAAAATGAGTTAGTATTACAATATATAAAATGGCACAATATAGTTACAATTTTGATAATGCACAACTTCATAATAACAAAACAAATTACTACTCATTTCTTATGCTGTAATGCTATGTTACATTAAAATTAAGCATTTCATTTTCCCTTTTATTAGTGTTGTCAAGTTCTATACTCATACACTTTAAATGATGTACTATTGAAAGAATCATCACTGTACGGGCTTACTGGTGTACACTCACCTTTGTGATTCAGCCATATTATTAGCATTACACGATTATCACACTTTATTGTTCAGATTATATGCCATCTTGTTTTCCTCTGTATTCCGTTACCCGTCTCTTGGTATGCCACTGTATTATATAATTTAAAAACTTCAGTAAACTGATTCAAACAAACAAAAAATGAAAGAATCGTCATTGAACATTAGGGAAAAAACAATCATAAATATTATAGAAAAAAACTGCACACTGTGTCACTGCAATTAAGGAACAGTGTGCATTGCACTCACTATTACCTATACTTGCACTATTCATTTTCAGAAATAATATGCTGAAAATGAGACCCTCCTTATCAGAACTACTAATAAATATATAAGGCACACCAGAATATGGCAAGCCTTATAAAGACATCACCCCTGGTAGGCCGAATTATGTCATAAATACTGATAATAGATCTAGAACAAATACAGTATACCTCTTTCACAACTCTAATCCTCCTTAGAACATTGGTTTCAAAATTAAAAGATAAGAATTTCGTAGCTTAAAAGGCAGTCTTTGCTTGAATTTGAGGTTGCTATCATTACATTCTGTCCATCCACTTTTACCTTTTATATAGACAGTGTAGTGACCAGTTGTAACAGTAACTCTTTCATGAAATACGATAGCCATGGTAGTATATCTTCTTCCTGAAATAGATATTTGTCCTGCTTTGAAATCTGTAATCTATTTCTTTTTACTTCCATCTGCTATGCATTGTCGCAGGATTAAAATAAGATTTGTCGGGGGCGTGGCCGGGCAAGATGGCCGAACGGACGTAATCCGTCTCGACTCCCGATCCGCGCTCAGGACCCGGGTGGATATGAGCTGACAGACGCCACTGATACTGCTGCCATGCCCACCAAACTATAGCTCAACGGTCAGTGGTCAAGGGGAGATCCGGATTACAGGTGGAGAGGCTGCATTTCTGCCGGTTTGGGGCCGCAAGAGGCCGACCGCGAAACTCCGCAAAATGGCGGCTGCCAGCTTCCAGCGCAATAGAAACGGCGGAGTGGCAACGGAGTAACTGAGAGGGCGCCCCTGCCTAAAGAACCCCCACTGCTGGCGGAGACGCTCACCGGAGGCACTCGACGGTGGCAACAGCCAGGGACAGGGCCGCCAGGGCTATGGAGTGTCCATTGCGGAAGCCCTTGCCGTCCTGCGCTGCGGCGGAGAAGGAGTCCGAGGTGCTAGGTGAGCGGATGGCAACGCTGAGGGGGGGAAGGCGATCGACACAGTGGAGGAGCCATGCGGTGCCCTGACCGACTCCTATAATTGAACAGAACACTCCTCCGCCAAGATCCCTCTCGGAGCCCCTTGCCTGACTCTAAGATGGTGGCCGAGGCGAGACGCAACTCCAATGCGGGGAGATTATCTTAGATCACCCACTGGCGGAATGTGGCGGATGTGAGACAAGCAGGCCACACTACCTCACAGCTAAATAAAAGGAGAATGCTCTGAGTGAGACGGGGGCGACATGGGGGCCACGACCTGCATACCAGCGGAAGGAGGACGTTGACACACTCGGACTAGCAAGGGCAGGCCGGGAGCCCACTATGGCCTTCGGAGCAACGCGGCCCAAGTTTTGATTAAAAGCACCTATCCTAGCGGGCAACAGGCACGAATAGGACCCCGCAACGGGACACACGCATTCTGAAGGAGGAGAGCTCCTGCTGATGGCAGACCCCGGGCAGTTGGCTAGTCAAGTCAGGAAGGATCTGCTTCACTATTTTGGAGGGGGTGATATGAGGAACTGACCGGGGAGTGGTATACCGGCAGAGCGATCCCGTCGCGAATGGGCTGATAGCGCCATTACCGGAAATCACAGAACTGTTGCTCCAACATACTGGCCTACCATTGACGGCCGCCGACACGATCCCAGAGGAGTGACACGAAGCACCAGGTGCACCGGAGGATCACTGCTCCTCCGCTGGGGCGAGAGATACTGCGGGGCCCGTCTCTATTCCGCCGAAGAAGACCGCGAGCAAGGCCTCCAGTAAGGTTTCTAGCTTCTTTCAGCCAACGAAAAAACGACCACAACTAGAACGCGACGACTCTTCCGACGCTATGGCCCTCACGAAAGAAGACTTGATGGCGTCTCTACGAGACTTTAAAATGGAACTACGAGCAGACCTCAGTCAGGACATTAAAGCCTCCATCGATCAACTGAAATCCGACTTGAACGGCCGACTGGCCACAATCCAACAGGATATCGACTCAGTAGGCGTGAGAGTTGTGGACCTGGAAACGCACACTCAAGATGTGGAAAAGAAAACTTCTGAGACGCACGATCAGCTACGGGACCTTCAAGAACAACTACACCTGACACAACTAAAAGCTGAGGACTTAGAAAACAGAGCTCGGAGAGACAACATACTTGGAGGAGGGAGTCGAGGGGCCGGACCTCAAGGCCTTCCTTGAGGGCTTGTTCGCAGAGATCGTAAGCCCACAACTACCTAAGATCAAGTTGGAGCGGGCGCACCGTGTAGGGGGCCCATCGACTGGAGATAGGAGACGAACACGGGATGTGCTTGCCAAATTCCACTCTTACAAAGTGAAAGTAGCGGTCCTTCTTGCGGCCCGGAAAAAAGGCGACATCTCCTTCCAGGGTCACAAGTGCAGTATCTATCAAGACCTGGCACCCGCCACCCTGGCGAGAAGGCAGTAGTTCAAACCCATCACGTCGAAACTACGTGAGGATCATGTCAGATACCGATGGACCTATCCATTTGGCTTGAGCTTCGAACATAAAAACAAGCAGCGACACGTCACTGAGCTACAGGAGGGATTGAAAATGTTAGGCCTTCCACCTCTGGATCCCGAGACCACGTTGGACCAATCCAAGGAAACGGGTCGAGACAACAGGAACGCACCTCGATGGTCTGTGAGTCCGAGAGGAGGTCACAAGTGACGTCCGGACTAAGGAACTTTGAGATATAGACACATATCGTTCAAGGTCCTACAAGGGTCACAACGATGGCCAGACATGCGTAAGAGGGGCTCACACACGGACTAAGCACGCCAGACCCACCGGGGAACCGGATAAAAGGTCCGTGTCATGCTTTGGTGGTCTTATCATGACGGCGATTGCTTTTCTCTTTGAACACTCGGGATGGGTGCGGATGGGATCTCCGGCTTCGCCATCCACCAACACGCCCAGGCGGGTAGTGATGCCCGCAGTCGGAGTCTCATCAACACTTCGACACATGTTGCTGTTGGTAATGTTGGAGGGTATTTCCTTTTTATTTCTGTTGGGAGGGGAAGGGCTATGGACATGGTGGCGGCTCATCCGGATTTTTAAATGCAGACACGATCTAGTCAGGGCATACCTACCACATAAGGCGAGACAGAGTGGTCATCTGATAGCAGGCACTGGGGACGGGAACATGATTCCAGAGATGGGGAATAAATCTACGGGGGAGGGGACACCGAGGGGAAAATTATACTCTCTATAGGATCGTGGAACGTTAGGGGTCTTAACTCGCCCCAAAAACGACAGAAAGTTTGGAAATACCTCTTAGATCACCACTTTGACATAATGGCTCTTCAGGAAACTCATCTCCAAAGGACTGAGGAATCGAGACTTCGACACAAACAATACCCACTTATATACAGATCCTCAGCGCTTACCAGGCACCGTGGTGTCGCACTCCTATTCCACAGCTCAACACAATTCCAGCCGACAGCTACTCAGGCAGATAAGGAGGGTAGGATAATTATGGTCAAGGGTCTTCTGAGGGGGAGACTATGCACTTTTATTGCAACATATGCACCCAATGTAGGCCAGGCAGCATTCGTAGCTACATTACTAGATAAAGTAAGTGGGTTTGCAGAAGGACCAATAGTCCTACTAGGGGACTTTAATCTCACTTGGCAGGCTGATCTTGATAGCACCCAATCACACAGAACGGGAACGAGCTCCTTTTCCGCAGATCTTAAACAGAAATTCCACGACCTGGGCCTTAGAGATGCCTGGCGCACGCTATACCCTCAGACCAGGGATTACACCTTTTATTCGCATGTACACCATACCTACTCTCGACTCGATCACATATTTCTCAGCCAGAATCTACTAGGCTCCCTCCGAGAGGCCAAGATCTTCCCCCTTGCCATTTCGGATCATTGCCACATCTCGATCTGCCTGAGCTGGTGTGGAACGAAATCCACAACACCCAAGTGGTATTTTCCGATCTCCCTCATGAGAGACAGATTGCTACGTATTGAACTACGAGAGGCGATCACAGACTTTTTTCGGTTAAACATACCTGAAGATACCTCAGTATTTAATAATTGGGACGCTTTCAAGGCGGTTATATGTGGGAAGTGTATAGAACTAAACTCGGCTTTAAATAAACAACGGACTAAGGAGAGGGAAAACCTAGAGGCAGCACCAGAGACAGCGGAAAAAGACCACAAGACCAAACCCACTAGGGGATCCTTACGCACTCTTACGGCACTAAGGGGGGAAACTCAAGGCAATCTATAACAATCGCGCAGAATACACACTGCTGAAACTACGCCACATCTCATACTCTCAGGGCAACAAGATTGGCAAACACCTCGCCAGACAACTTAGAGAGAAGCGTGAAAGGGAATATATTGGCGGTATACGGGATGGGGAAGGCAGGCTGGTTCACACAGACACAGGAAAGGCTGATATTTTTGGAGCTTTTTACAAGGCATTATACACTGGGGACACACGGGACATAGAACAACAAAAGGATTATCTGCAAGCGTTACAATTCCCTCAGGTCTCCCAGGTCTGGAACGACACGCTTGCGGCCCCCATTACACAAGAAGAAGTGGGCGCAGTCATAAAATCACTCAAACCCCACAAGGCTCCAGGTACAGACGGCTTGACGGCCCATTTTTATGAGACCTTTGCACCGGACCTTATCCCACACCTCATGCGTCTTTTTAATAAAATGGCGGACGATGGAGATGTGACCCCCTCGATGGCCGAAGCAGTGATAACGGTTATCCCTAAACCAGGGAAGGATGTCCAGCTGTGCCCCTCATACCGTCTCATCGCCCTTTTAAATTTGGATGCAAAGCTCTACTCAGCCATTCTGGCCGCCCGGATGAATGATCTGATACCAGACCTGATCCACCCTGATCAATCAGGCTTCATAAAAGATCGGCAAACCCATGATAACATTCGACGAACAGTACATCTCATTGAGAAAGCCACCAAACGCAAGATCCCAGCAATTCTGGTGGGGTTAGATGCCGAGAAGGCTTTTGACAGGGTGGACTGGTCATCTCTTTTTAACACACTCACACACTTTGGCTTCGCGGACAAATTTATTAACATGGTCAGGGCTGACTATATACAACCACGCTCTAGGGTGCAGGTAAACGGGACTATCTCGGCCCCCTTTTCCCTCATGAGGGGGACAAGGCAGGGGTGCCCCTTGTCACCCCTATTGTTCGCCCTTAGCATCGAACCATTGGCGATGTCCATTCGGGAGAATGAGGCGATTAAGGGTATACCCTTTGGGAACGATATCCATAAAATCTCACTCTTTGCGGATGATGTCCTTTTGTCCCTTGGAGAACCAGCTCTTTCTCTCCCAGCCCTACAGTCTGAGTTAGCTCGCTTTGAAAATGTAGCGGGTTTCAAAGTCAATCTGAATAAATCGTACCTACCTAATCTTACGGTCCCGACCGAGGTGGCTAGGGAGCTGCAGGCACATTCCCCACTCCAGTGGGCTACTCACTCTCTGCAATACCTGGGGATCCAGCTGACACAACACGTGGACGGGCTTTATAAAGCTAACCTCCCGTCCTCTCTCCTTCAACTCCAAAACGATCTAAAACGATGGAAGCCTTTTTTTATTTCATGGCTCGGCCGCATCCACTCGGTCAAAATGACGATACTCCCCAAAATGTTATATCTCTTCCAGGCCTTGCCTATAGAGCTTGATAAAGAATTTCTTCCTAAAATTAGATCCTTGATCGCTCGCTTTATCTGGCAAGGGGGAAGGGCGAGACTATCTCTATCAACTCTGAGGCGACCAAGGGCGGAGGGAGGGGTAGGATTGCCAGATCTTGGCCTCTACTATAAAGCTGCGCAATTGCGGATAGTGGCAGAGTGGTCAAAACGGGAATCAGAGAAACACTGGCTACACATGGACCGAGCCATTGCGGGGAGGACAATCTGATCTGGAAACCCAAGGGGGAAAGACCTCTGAACACCTACATTAGCACACCCACGCGCACCACCCTGACGGTATGGGACTCCCTTGCTCGGAATACACAGTGGACCTCATTCCCTTCACCCTACACACCAATACACTTCAACCCGGCCTTTCCCCCGGCTCTTCAAGAGGGACCTTTTACCCCATGGAAGGAGGGTGGTTGCCTAGTGCTATCCCAGTTATTTCACAATTACGACATTCTTACCTTTGACAACTGCAGAACGGAGTTCCATTTAGAGCCTAACGAACACTTCCACTACATACAGCTTAAACACTGGGCCCTTACCCCCCATATTCGAGCCGCGGCCACGAGGGAGAAAATGAGGTTTGAAACATTTGTGCAAAAGGTGGGCTCTATGAGGGGAGTGATTTCATTCCTCTATACCCTCCTGCTCTCATCCACGCACTCTCCGCGACCTAGATACATGGCAATGTGGGACGGAGTGCTACAAAGGGACGTACTTGACAGAGAATGGGCTGGATTGTGGTCAGATATTACGAAATTTAATCACTCCTTGGAACTGCGGGAAGCTCATTTAAAGACATTAATTGACTGGTATCTTTACCCCACTAAACTTAAACGAATCTTCCCAAATACCTCAGATAAATGTTGGAGGGGTTGCGGACTGTTAGGCGACTTCCGACATATTTGGTGGGACGGCCTTTTTGGGAGGAAATCCTCGCGCAAATCAAAAGCATGCTGGGTTATCCTATACTGACCACCATTTAGGGGATCCTTCTGGGCATACGAGACCCAGCGCTTGAACATCAAACTAAAGCGGACAAAGCTATTATGTGGACGTGTATAGGGGCCGCAAAGGTGACGATCACAACAGCGTGGAAGAAAAAGGCATCCCCCCTCCTTATCATTGGAGGCACTCTAGGCTCTGGAGAATACTCTGTCTCGAAAGAATGACAGATATTTTCCGGGATTATTATAAAAGTTTTGAATATAGATGGGGTCCATTGGTTGCCTTCCTCACACGGGGCTTACCGCTGGCAGTATGGCCGCCCACAGTCAGGGACATGCACCTATTCCAGTTTTAAACGCTCTCCACATGACTAGATCATAGACGCTATTGCATCGTGTCGCCGCCACCATTTACATTGTTTGTTGGGAGGGGGGTGGTTTTTTTTTTTTCCTTTCGGGGCACCTTCCCAGTTGGAAGGAATAGAGTTGCATCCTGTCACAAAAGAAAAGACGGGTTGCTTGTTTACCTATCTAACCACACAAGACATCCCTAGCCGGTACAATACTTGAATCTGTATCCGTAATTATAGGTCTACTATTGAGATGGCCTGGGCTCGTGCTATATGCTTAAGTTTACACGTAGTATAAAGAATACTGCTATACTTTATCCAAATGTTGTGACGTCTCTATTGATGCATTGTAACGAAATATATGTTAAATGCCAATAAACACAAGTTTGAGAAAAAAATAAATAAGATTAGTCCCACTTCTTCGTACATATAATGTTGACATGAGATCGGATCGACAATTTGGGCAGATATTGTTTTGTGTAGCTTGTTTGCAAAACTGTGTCTTTGACAGATTGCACAATCTGGTAGAGTTAAATAAAGAAATCGCTCCGACTCTGTACTTGATGTGAATGGGCAATATTCACACTCATGGTTCCATGAGTAAGTAAGTCCAATTAAATCATCAATACATATTTCTTCTTCTAATACTCAAATGATCGCCATTATAAACTCCTCTGCATCCTGTTGAGTGTTTGGAGTAAACTGTACAGATCTATCTACAAGGTCTCGAATGTGTGAAGCACAATGTGTTATAGTCCTATCAGTATGTAAACGTTGCAGCAAACCACACAGTACAGAACACAGTTTCTTCTGTGGTATTTGTCCAACTGCATATACAAGATGTGGTAATTGAAGGAGTACGTTTAGAACAACTTTTGCATGGCTGTTGACACAAGAGGTGTTTGACAACTGGTAAACAAGAATATCTCCCTCATTATTATTATTCTTTCTTAACAACCTCTTTCTTCTCTATTATTTATTTCTATCCAACGACGTCAATGCACTCCTTGGGAAGCTTTTGCTTTGGACAGATCATGCGTTTTTCATAAATAGGATACTGTCCTAAATGAGGACAATAAACCCTTCAAGAAAGTTACTTGTTTTACAAGTTTCGTGACTTCGCTGATCTACGGACTGGAATCGTGAATTCGCTCGATGACAAACCTAAACCTTGCCTTTTGATTGGGCAGATTAGGACCCCACCCATGTACATGTAAAACCACACCCAAAAACAGTTATTTCTCCAGTGAACTCTATAGAAAGAGAATTCAGAAGCAGTGGTGTTCTGTTTTTTGTTCACTTTCGTGAATAATTTGATGGAATGACTGAAGCTTCATCTTCTGTCTGAGATGAACATCCAGAACCTGTTGAGGATAAGGAGCAAGATATATTACCTGCAAGAAAACAAAGTGATGTCTGGAAACATTTTACAATACCTTCAGGGGAAAAGAAGGTTACTGCTAAATATGTGCAGTGCAGTAATTGCGGCAAGCAGTTATCCAGCGGCACTGCAAAAAAGTATTCATATGGGACAAGTTCCATGTGGAAACACTTAAAAACAATTCAAGAAAGGGTCTACAACCATATGATGCGTGAGAAAGCAGGTCCAAGAAGACTTTCCACCTGTACAGCACTTGTGGGAGAACCATCATCAGCTGTAGTCATTACTATACCAGCTCCTTTCTTACTGTGCAAAATGCCACATGCTTGTCACTGTAAATATGTCTTCTGTGGGTGCAGGAAACAGGCAAGAAGCATTGCAGTTAGTGTTTTTTTTTTGGCTTCCAGTTGCCAGTTAATGCTTTTTGAACACTGAAGCCAATTTGCTTCTTTGCATTTCCTTAGCTTACCCTTTTAGAGCCCTGTTTACTTTTTGTTGGAAAAAAACCAACTGTTAAAAAAACCTTCTACAAAATAATGGTTCTTTTTAGAACCGACACCTCTTCAAATAAAGAGCTATCTCTGTGTTTTTAATGTGTCAGTGACTCTTTAATACAACTTGGATCAGCATTTACTTTGCTGTCATCAAATGCAACCAAAAACAAACCGGACAATGTTTGAGATAAGGATACATATGACATTCCTTCCTTAAACACTGTACTCCCAACATTAACCAATGCTGAATCTACACTTAAACCTTGAGATTTATGAATACTTACAGGATATGCCTGAGAAATTGGAAACTGTTTCTGTTGCACATATAAGTCTTTCACAAGCAAAAAATGTTCAATGGCCCTTCCAGTCTGGTTTACGCTACCAATCTGATCAAATTAAATTGCTAGGTACTCTATCTCACTCCTGTTAGGAAAGCTAATGAAATCAATAATTTTACTGATAACACCATTAACTAATCCTTCGACATCTAAATTTCAGCGCAAAATTACTCTACAGTTCTTGCAAACACTTAAACATTTCTCCAATCCTGCAGTTTTTGAAACAGATTTTTCCAACTAATCCAAATTTGTTTGCAATCTTTCATTTCGGAATACTGTGACGCCCTGTTGTTCCATTTTGTCTATGCCCGTCAGTTTCAAAATTTCCTCTTTCGCAGTTGTGCAATTCGTTTTTGAAAGCACTCCGCTAGTGTAGGCATTAGGCACACAATAGGTTTTTCCTTCCTGAATGAAAGCAAACATTATATCTGCTGCTGCCTTGTTTGTTGGAAACACTTTATTAAGAATACGACTTTTGTAGCAGACGCTTTCCCTCTTTAGAAAGAACACCTGCTCTAATATCCTTCAAAATATTCCTGTATTCAAAGTCAGATGCTTGCCGCATATTCCGAATTAATTTTTTCTATTGGAAGTTTAACCAAATATTGACATTTCCAATGCTTCTCAAAGAATTTCGAGTTTCATCGTGGAGCAGTGTTTTGAACACAAGCTGTCTTTTCACAGGTGTAAGTTGCAGCTGATTTCCAAAGACAATCAAGTGTTTTCCTCCAAATACGACCTCGTAGTCTGCTTTTAGAATCTGTTGCATTCTTAAATGTTCAAAGGAAAGCATTGTTTGAGACCATGCTCACCTCATCGTTGAATAAAAGCTTTAACTTTTTTAGCACTCTCAACACTTCATGGCAACCTTCACCAGATTACTTTTGATATTCTATTTTGTTTTCATGCTCCACAGGCAGCATTAAAAGTCAATGTAAATAATTCCTTTGATTGTGCAGCTACTCCAGTGGGTTTCTGTTACTATACATTACAAATTACACTCTGTAGACGTCTGTACGGAAGCAGTGAGAACATGTACTAAAAAGCTTTTACTGGTGCCAGCTTAACTGCTAACATACAACATTATAGGCTTAAATGACGTGCATGCACATTTTTCTTGTTATGGAGAATCTATGCTCCACTTTATCTTTTACTCCATATATATTTCATTATGCTTGTCATTTAGTTGTGCAACTAACTCTTCCAAATCAATAGTTTCCTGTCTTACTAGTTGCATTGCAGTCTCCACCTCATTCATTACAATGGCAGCTTAATTTTCAATCATTGGCTGTTCAAAAGAATCTTGACTTAGAGGACCTTAACTTTGGCTGCTTTGTAAACTCCCCTTAGTTATCTCAGCAGCAATTGATTTTTTCTGTTCAATTTCATCATGTAACATTTTCAAATAGTTAGGAAATACTAAACACTCAATGCTATTCTTTGCAGCTTTGAAAGAGTCTTCGTAGCTGTCAAACTGTCCTAGTAATTCTGATTCAGAACACTAAGGCTTAAATAGCTGCAGAAGTGCCAAATAATCTTTTTTCAGCAGTCTGGCAACTCAATTTGTATATGATTAATTAGTCTGCCTTTGCTATGTCGTACCAAACAACCAACGCAACCAATTACTGGCAAATTTTCGTTCATCTACATTTTCTGTTACATTGCTTCTATATCTATAGTTTTGAAGTATTTCGTAAAGACATACATTTTCAAGATGTGGATTCCTTTTTTGTCCAGCATGTTCGTTTTGATAATATATGTACTTCCTGGGTCAAATTCTGCAAGGTACTGAATTTCAGGAAAAGACTTCAACACTATATTTCACGTGCATGCTAGGCATAGACTCACCCAAACAATTCCTCTCGACTTAGATTATAAACGAGCTAAACTCAACCGATCACAGAATTCGTAAGATCCAACTTCCCTGTGTGAAAGCATTTTCACATTGAAGCAGTACAGTTTCTTTGTTAAAGACTTTTCAGCAGAAATCTCTTCCCATATATCCTCCATCTCCATCTTTTCAGATTTCGTTATGCATGAAGTAGCATAACGAGCAGCAGCTATGGAGTTGTCTGCCACAAACTGAATATCCATATTGGCATTCCACATTTTGAGAACGGCAGGATTGTAGTTGATATATTTTGAAGCTTCTGTTCTCCTCAGGTTGTTGATGTTTTTGGGCGTTTTTCGAGCAAGCGTCTGGCTGACTGCAGACAAAAAACTGTTGACACTTCCTTTGGAAATAACAGGTCTTGGAAATCCAAAACAACATTTAGTGTAAAATGTTCCTTTCACTCTGTACTTCCGCCCCAAATTAATGTGATTGAAAATTCAGAGCTTTCTTGATACTCTTTACGCCAAAAGAAATCAATGACTTCTCCAAGTGGTGGATTTCTTTTGGTGCAGATGAAGGCGAGCATGGTTTGAAATCTGTGGTTAAAATACCTACAAACATTTGCAGGATCCGAAGAGCAAAGTTCTCCCGGTATCTTCAGATTGCTTTCCTTAATATTATAATTTGCTTCTCTCAAAAAGTCATGTAAGTCTTTCCAGCCATACTCTGCACAACTGAGGGTCATAAACCAAGTTGGTGCACCTAAATTTCGCAACATACAACAACATACAACAATGACACCAGTATTCATTGGTGCAACATTGGCATGCCATTGAATTTATCAAATTGTATTCCAACTTGTTAGACCTGGCATCTTTGGCATGGTTTCCCCTGACTTTTTGCCTCCGGACCTCTTGTTTTGCTGACGTCATTTTTGCTGGCTTTAGGATTCAGGGCACTTTACCACTGCTTACCAGTGCTAAAGTACATATGCTCTGTACTGTAAACATGGTAACATTGGCCTATCCACAATTGGCCTATTAATTTACTTATAAGTCCCTAGTAAAGTGCATTATAGGTGCCCAGGGCCTGTAAATTAAATGATACTGGTTGGCCATCAGCACTGATTGTGCCACCCACTCGGTAGCCCTTTAAACATGGATCAGGCTTGCTATTGCAGAGCCTGTGTGTGCAGTTTTAAACTGCCATTTTGACCTGGCAAGTTAAAATACTTCAGAAAAAGGGGTGACAGAGTGCACACCGATTTCTTCCTTTTATTGACTTTTATCCTGTTTTAAGTCTGTTTGCGTGCAAGCCCGAAAACGTGGTCTGCCCTAAACCACATGCGTAAGTAAACACTTGAAAAGAAGGGGCGACATCTCACCCCAATGCCGGACGCACTGCGTTGATTCAAGCATAACACTGATGCCATAAATTCATACAGTTTCATCATTATTTATTTCAATTTCATCCAATATTCCAAGCATCTAGCTTTAGGCTGAAATACAAAACGTAGGACATCGTATAATTGACGTCGTAAATGTTATCTAAGGGCGGGCGGGGAATTTAAGTTTGATGCCTAGGAAGACTGAATGAATAGTGTTTGGGGTAGTGTAAATAACGCGGTTTGGTAGACATGATATTGAGGCATTTTATGATGGCAAACGCAGTGTAGTATGGGATCTGTAGTACATTAGCTTTTGGTAATTACTGTGAACGGGGGATTCTGAGGGGTGGGGCCGTATTTATTGCAATGTGGCCAGTGAGTGAATGATGGAGGTGAAATTCAGGTTGAGAAGGGGGTCAACACTTAGATGAATAATAGGTTATGGTTAAAGCATATAGAAGGCAACGTGACTGCTTCAGCAGCACGCAATTGGGATGTATAGGGTTAAGTGTTGATGATAGTTAATTAAAGGTGGAGGGCGGAGACAGAGCACAGGTGCTTAAATTGCAGAATAAGGTGAGAAGTATGTGGACGGTTGTGAATTAGTTGTGAGGCGATTACAATAACGGATCTTGAAGGTAATGGTTTAGGCAGATAAGATTTTGCTGTTGGGTAACAACTAGTTTGTAAGGGTTTCATGCATGTTTACTGGAACGGATATATGTGGGTTTAAATGGTGGTATTGAATACGAGAGAAATGAGGGAGGTTGAGAGAGGAGGATTTGGGCATCGATTTAGTGGTAGCGTTTTGGCTACGTTTAGCGGGAAGACGTTGATTATGGTGAAAAGTTACAAAGCAAGGGTTTGCAAAATGTTGTGCAGTTATCAACATGTTGAATCGGTTTAAATACATGGTCTCACAATAATGTTTTTAAATTGTAGAGCACCCCTGACGAAGGGCCAGGAATAGGCCCGAAATGCATTGGGTTACCAGGATTAACTAATGAGGATTACTTATGTACACTCCGTGCTACAGTATAAAGCCTGGATTGGCATTTCTGCAGCTTTTAGGATACAGTGAAAAACGTTAGACGCCTCTCATGTGACAAGAGGACAAACTATGGAAAATGTGGAATATTGGATGAAATTGAAATAAATAATGATGAAACTGTATGAATTTATGGCATCAGTGTTATGCTTGAATCAACGCAGTGCGTCTGGCATTGGGGTGAGATGTCGCCCCTTCTTTTCAAGTGATAAGTTAAAATACTTGCCAGACCCAAACCTTCCCTTTTATTACATATAAGTCATCCCTAAGGTAGGCTCTAGGCAGCCCAATGGGTAGTGTGTCTGGAGCAGGGCAGGAAAGGCGCGGACCTTGTGATTGACAAAGACCTCTTTGATGTCTCCCCCACTTCAAAGGCACATTTGGGTATAAGTACTGGACCCCCGACACCCCCAATTCAGTTCACTGTTGGGTCCTGAGGAGACTCTGCAACAAAGAGGAGCCGTGCTGCCCGGAGGGACTGCCCCTTTGCTAGCTGCTTTGCTGTGTTGGCCTGCTGCCTGCTGATTGTTGTGCTGCCAAAAGTGACTGCCACTTTGCAACTTGCTCCGCTGTGCTGGCCTGCTGCCTCTTGTAGTGAGGGAGGATTTAAGCTGTCCTCTACAACCTTTTAACCCAAGAACTCCAAGGGCTTGTTGGCTTGTCCCCTGTTTTTTCAAAGTCTCAGGGCCTTCAAAGAATTCACCGGCATCCACACCGCAGTGGATGCCGCTTAAAAATCAGTGCTTACAACGTTTCTGACCAGTACGTGCCCTGAGCTGCAGGTGAACCCTGTACCCCATGCTTGGTTGCACCCAGGGCAGGCACCCCCATTCTAGGCTGCTTCGCCACCTGTGGGCACGACTTCCTGGTATGCCGTGTAAAGCCGCTGACATCGAGGGAAGCCCTTTTGCAGCGTGGCGCCCCGTCCTCCTGTTGCCAGAGCAGCCAAAGTGTCTTCCGAGGCCACCGCTTCATCTGAGCGAATGCTGCACGCCAATGTGGACACACCAGTAGTCTCAAAGGAGAATGCCGCTGACAAGTGCCATTTGGTCATCGGACCATCAAGGATGGTCTTGTGAGCACTTTCTCGCTGGTGACGCAGGCCCAAACTGCGGAGCCATCACCTCTGCATGCCCAGAAGGAATGTACGGTTGACCCTTGTAGCTGCACTGCACTTTTGATGGGCGGGTTAAATTGCGAGTTCACGGTCGCAAGGGACCGAGGGAGGTCCCTCATCCACACACATAGTTTGTGCCCCTTTTTACAACCAGAACCATTCTAAGGACTTGTGGAGCACTGTTTTCTTCTCACTCCAATGTGTAAGGAGTCCATCTGTTGATCCCCGATGGGGATTGTTGTAATCCCAAGAAACTTACCAAAAATACTTGAATAGAAGTGCAAAGGTGCTTCCATGTGTGCTGGTTTGCATACATGTCCACCCCCAGCTCCCATTTTGTGTTAGCAAGTGAGTGAAACCAGCCCCCCAGTACCCCATCCTAGCAAAAGGGATATTCTACATCAGAGAGAGAACAGAGGGTGCTCTGTGACAGCAGTAATCTGCTGTGAGCTGTTTAAGCTGTGTTTTATAGGGATTGTGCACTTCGTTTTTGGCTAGGAGAGTGAGTAAAGTTTTTATACAAACAGTATTGTTAGAGGACAAAGTTTGTTAGGCCCCTACCTGCAGAAGTCCAAAGTGTGGATTGAGCCTGTCTGTCTCCTAGGAGATTCTGAATAGAGGAGCAGCTCCCCAGCCCCAGCCCCACCCCAGGCCACCAAACCTAGGCCTGCTGATTGGCTCCCCAGCTCCCAGGCAACCCTGAGCCCTCCTATCACACCAGTCCAGGCCCCTTAAGGGTTTGCTGGGTGAACCCCCAAAACATTCACCTCCATTTTGTGAGATGCAGTTTACCTGTGCCCCAGATTGCAGTGAAGCAAAGTCCAGGAGGTGGTAAGGAGGCAGACTAGTGCTGTCTCTCTCCTAAAATTTAAAAAAGCGATTTTTCCCTGCCCGTGATTGCATCATTTTCTGTATTTTTTTTATTTAACTGTCTTTGCCTGTGGTTGTTACAGTTTAAAAATTGTAGTTTTAACCTGCCCGTGATTGCATAATGTATAACCTGTTTGGTGCTTAAAGTTGTGGTTTTTACTTGCCCGTGACTGCTTCCATTTAACCTGTTCAATTGCGGGATTTGCAGTCCATACTCTGTAGTTTTTCCCTCTCATTCCCCGTGACTATCAGTTTTTCCCTCCAAATTTCTCCCGTGCTCTGTGCTAACACCTGTATGTTAAGCAGTCCACCCCAGCTCCCATTTTGTGTTAGCAAGTGAGTGAAACCAGCCCCTCCTTCTCCCCCCCTAGCAAAAGAGATATTTCTACATCAGAGAGAGAACAGAGAGTGCTCTGAGACAGCAGTAATCTGCTGTGAGCTGTTTAAGCTGTGTTTTATAGGGATTGTGCACTTCGTTTTTGGTGAGGAGAGTGAATAAAGTTTTTATACAAACAGTATTGTTAGAGGACAAAGTTTGTTAGGCCCTTACCTGCAGAAGTCTAAAGTGTGGATTGAGCCTGTCTGTCTCCTAGGAGATTCTGAATAGAGGAGCAGCTCCCCAGCCACAGCCCCAGCCCCACCCCCAGGCCAGCAAACCTAGGCCTGCTGATTGGCTCCTCAGCTCCCAGGCAACCCTGAGCCCTCCTCTCACACCTGCCCAGGCCCCTTAAGGGTTTGCTGGGTGAACCCCCAAAACATTCACCTCCATTTTGTGAGTTGCAGTTTACCTGTGCCCCAGATTGCAGTGAAGCAAAGTCCAGGAGGTCGTAAGGAGGTAGACTAGTGCTGTCTCTTTCCTAAAAATTAAAAAAGCGATTTTTCCCTGCCCGTGATTGCATCATTTCTGTATTTTTTTATTTAACTGTCTTTGCCTGTGGTTGTTACAGCTTAAAAATTGTAGTTTTAACCTGCCCGTGATTGCATAATTTATCACCTGTTTTGTGTTTAAAGTTGTGGTTTTTAGGGGGGGCGTGGTCTAGCTCATGGTCGAGTAAGTCGCACTGAGCACGAGCTCCCGCCAGAGCCCTGAATCCGTCCATAATCCTGCAGTAACCCGCAGCTAAATCGACTCCTACCTCTTTCCCCCGAAGGGTCTCTCCCCCTCGGTGGCTGATGGGGCCTGATGAGCGCCCGTGGAGGAGTGTCGCGACGTTTGGACACCGAGGCCGACCGGAGACAGCTACACCAAGATGGCGGCCCGTGGTGCTGGCGCGGCTCCGGAGATCCCCCTGATGCAGCTGGAGTAGTCGCCGGCCGCTTGGAGACTGCCCATCCGCGATAGAACCACGGAAGACAACTGAGCGGCTGAGGTGCGGTGGCCCCCCTTCTTCCCCCCCGAGAGACGTGGCGGGGTGGTGCAGGAATTGAAGGAACGGGCCGAGACTCGGCGACACAGACGGCGCCCTAGATCGCACTGGTGGGGTATGGCGTGCTGAGCGTGCATGTGAGCAGCGGAGGGGTGTGTACGGCCCCCACCCGACCCTGCGACCATCTGAAGTGGTGGCCGGGTGGAAGATATTGCCCGCGGCCTGAGCGCGAGGCAGGAGCCCGCCTGGGCCATGACCGCACGATCCTGAGGCCCGTATCAGAGACGCAGAGGGCAGCAGAGAGAAGACCGGGGCGGCCCACCCCGGCTTAGCCCCTGGTGGCCCGCCGGTGGCCTGAAGGTGAGGTGGCCCCCCTCCCACTTCCCCGTGAGGCGGAACAGTGACGGCGGCCTGGGCGCGTCCCGGGCCGCGACTGCAGACAGCACCGGCCCGCGTGGCGGGGGTGGGGGAGAGAGATGGACCCCCCGCCCGACAGAGGAACGAGCCAAGAACAGGAGAGGAGTGGCATGAGGGCAGGACAGAAGCCTGCGCCTCCCGCAAGGGAAGGTCACGGGGCCCCCTGAGACGAAACAGGACTGAGCCTGATGCAACAGACCCCACAGCGAGAGACACGCCAGATGGATCGGGAGGGTCGTCTCCTGCCGGGGTCGGGGAACATCGGAAGACCCACACCTAGGCACAGATCGGGGGGGTCCATCCCCCCCTGTACCTAGAGGGGGACAGAGGGAGGCCTAATACCACTCCTGCAGTAGGCGCCGGGCCTATTGAACCACGCCAGTGCCCTGACTTGAGGGTTATCCCGAAGGATACACCCGGATACATAGAGCCGGTTGACATTTCCTGTGGAGATTGTAGCGGACGGCGAGACCTGGAGTCATGGGAAGTGTCCCGGCCATTGACCAGTGTCACGTGTGTGCCACCGAAAACCTCTCCGAACGAGACCCCGAGAGGGCCGGAGAACGTTATCCCACCGGACCAGACATGTGTGACCACGCAACTGGGCAGCTTGCCACCCACACTAGCGGGACGCAGGTCAGAGTCATGGCTAAGGACAAGGACCCGAAGCTCCAGAGGCAGGGAAAAATGGATAAATACACCATGGTGCTCCCTACGCAATCAGAGGCAGCAGAGGCAGCGCAACTGCCCTCCGACACGGCCCTACTCCTCCAGGCCATTCAAAGCTCCAGGGAAGCCCTGGAAGGGAAGATCGGAGAAGTCTGCTCAGAGGTGTCGCTACTCAGGCAGGACCTCCGCAGAGTTTCCGGGAGGGTGACGGAAGCCCAAACCCGGGTATTGGCGGTGGAAGACACAGTCAAGGACCTCCAAAAGGAAATGAGGGACATGCACAGCGCCACGGCAGACATGCAGTGGAGGACTGACGACGCGGAAAATCTGGCCCGAAGGAACAACCTCGGCTTCGTGGGATTCCCAGAGGGGGCGGAGGGCACCAACACAATGGCATTCTTGGCTAACTGGCTGACCGATCTCATCCCGGCGGAGCATTTCTCCCAATGCTTCGTCATAGAACAAGCGCATCGCGCATTGAGTGCTAAATCTCCTCCTGGGGCCCCGCCAAGACCCATCATCGCAAAACTGCTGAACTTCCTGGACAGAGACATGATACTGATAGAAATGCGTCGCAAGGGGGAAGTCCGCTACGAAAATCTAAAAATCATGACTTTCCTGGATTATAGTCGAGAAGTCCAGAAGCAACGGCGCACTTTTGACTCTGTCAAGGTCAAGTTCCGGGCCCTTCATCTACAGTACATGCTCCTATTCCCGGCAAAACTAAAGGTCCTTTTCCAGGGGAAGGCCTTCTTCTTCCAGACCCCGGAGGCATGGGCCTTTGTGGAGGAAAGACCAGTGCTGTGACCCCTCGGAGGCGTATCCTTGGACAACCGCCTGCCGCGAACCAGCACCAATTGGGGGGGCTCTCCCCGACGACGAAGTCGCAGAACTGCGAGCCGCCCATGGAGACTACGTAAGGGTACCCCGTATGCCCTCAGAAAAATCACGCAGGACAAGGTGCTCCAAGATTGCCGTAAAGGAGAGCGCTCCCAATCTGAAACGGACATGACGCAGAGAACCGGCTCCCCTAACCAACAATCGGACTCTGATGACAATGATATGTCCTCTGGACCTGAATCACGTCATCCATTGGAGGAGGCAATCCAGGCACTCGAGCAAAGGATGGAGGTCGAGAGGCCACCAGATGGTGCTCCCCTCGTGGAGACTGAACCAAATGATCTGGGTACTGCATCTTGAAAGCCGGCGAGGAAGTATTGTGCGTCAGTATGGACTCCCCCCTGTTTTTTCCTTTGAAGCACCCCTACGCTTCGAACTGTGAACAGTTTGAACACCTGAGCAACGAACTGTAGGAGTTGGGGTTCATAATTGGGGTGGCGGGGACGACAGACCGACCTACTCTCATCGGCCAAGGGTCACTTCCAGCGTTGGGGGGACAGAAGGCTTTGGGGGGATGGAGGGGTTGCACAGTTGGGGTTTCAATGTTTGCACTTTGGTTTGTTCAGCGCAAGGGTCGTCACGACAGGACACTCCCACAGAATGAAGAACATCGGGGAACCACACTCCCACACACCCTAGATTTTAGTGCCATGGGTTCAATACCGCCAGATGTAACATGACCCAAACACCTACCCTAACGGTTATGACTTGGAACGTTAACGGGCTGGGGGACAAGATTAAGCGTGGACTAGTGTCGCAAAATATTAAGAGGCTCCACCCGGACAATGCATTGCTGCAAGAAATGCACCTCAAGGGCTCGCAGTGTGGTTTTATCGGCCGTGGAGCCTACAAGGTCCTGGCACAAGCAGGATTCACCTCTGGGGCGAGGGGGGTGGCTATCCTGATCAAGAAGAACATTCCCTTTCAAACCTCACACCCCTGGCAGGACCCCCTCGGTAGATACGTGGGAGTCTCGGGGCTATGGGATAGGACAGAGGTCACACTGCTTTGCGTATACGCACCACCCAGGCTGCAAGCACCCACCATGACTAAGGTGATTGACATTTTGATTGAGACGCCTTCAGCCCTGCACATAGTGGGTGGCGACTTTAAAGACGTAATGGACCCAACTTTGGACCGCTCGGGGGGGGGAGGGGAGACGGACCCCTACCGACCACACCGCTTCGGCGGTTCTCCACAACAATGGGACTGACGGATGTTTGGAGGGAAAAACACCCCCTAACCAGACAGTTCTCCTTTTACTCCGGGGCCAATGACACGCACTCCAGACTGGACTACATATTTAACCCCCAAGGGAAAGCTGCGCGATGCCGGGCGTGAAGAGTACACAGCTAGGGGCCTCTCGGACCATTCCCCGCTCCTGGTTGAGATGGGTCTGAGGGAACGGGGAGGCGCCCGTAACTGGAGGTTGAGTCCGTGGGACCTAAGTAACGCCAAAATTGTGAGTGGGCTCAGGGCGGACACCGAAGTCTATCTCCAGGAAAACAAAGACTCGGCTTCCCCTGGGGTGACAGTCTGGGAAGCCTATAACACTGTGCTGTGGGACAGAGCCCAAAACCGTACAGCTTGGGAAAAGGATAAGGGATTGGCAGCACTGGAACACAAAATAAGCAAACTAGATATGCAGGTAACTCAGAGCAGTGACCCTGACATTACGCGTAGGCTTGCAGCCCTGCGAAGGGAATACAGGGAACTGGCCACAGACAATGCTAAACAACTACACCTGGCGACATTACATCGCCTCTACGAGGTAGGGGATAAGGCGGGGAAGCTCCTACCCTGGATTAGCAGATGAGAGGTCCAGGATAGATGGGTGAGGGAGGTGTTAGACTCCCAAGGCACCATCCAGTCCACTGATGAAGGGGTGGCCAACGCCTTCGCAGGGTACTAATGGATGTAGGGTTTTTAGAGAGGAAGCTTGGCGCTCTAGCTGATATGCGTTGTGTGTGTGGTGTTGCGAGTAAGGACGGTGCCACCAGGTCGGGGGAAATACCCTGTAACCCGCGTAATTGTGTGAGTCGTGAAACTCACACCAGAAATGTGAACAGAATACTGGGCACACGTTATGGGGATGTCTTACTAGTAGAAATGTCTTGTATGATCTCAAATTCTTAGTGGTCAACACCAGAGTAATCTTCAAAGTATTTATTTGAGCAACCACATAAAGAAAACAACCAGCCGACACGCGTTCGGTCACACGATGGAGGTATCTCGTGACTCTTCAGGGCTGAGGTTAGTAATTGACAAACCGTAAATGTGACGTGGCAAATTGCGATATGAGACACCTGCCGGGTAGAAAGTGGAAGGTGCGGGTGCTCTTGGTATGAAGCCGAAGGCGAGTATTGCCTCAGTGGGATCTCTGAGTGTAGAGCCTGAAACTGATGAAAGGATTGCTGGAAAAAGTGGACTCGACAGGGTAACGTCAAGCCCGGCTGGCAAGATGACTGATGAAACGAAGAATGAAAGTGAAACGCGGGTGTACTGTTGAACAGGTGAGTATACCATGTAAAAACATGTGAGAGGATGTCCAGTGTCAATAAGCGTGTGGAAGGCGGGTAAGCCGGCCAACTCAGATCCGAGCGAGGCGGGACGTCTGACACTGGGCTTAAAGCCAACGGACCGACCCAGTGTCAGACGTCCCGCCTCGCTCGGATCTGAGTTGGCCGGCTTACCCGCCTTCCGCACGCTTATTGACACTGGACATCCTCTCACATGTTTTTACACGGTATACTCACCTGTTCAACAGTACACCCGCGTTTCACTTTCATTCTTCGTTTCATCAGTCATCTTGCCAGCCGGGCTTGACGTTACCCTGTCGAGTCCACTTTTTCCAGCAATCCTTTCATCAGTTTCCAGGCGCTACACTCAGAGATCCCACTGAGGTAATACTCGCCTTCGGCTTCATACCAAGAGGCACCCGCACCTTCCACTTTTCTACCCCGGCAGGTGTCTCATATCGCAATTTGCCACGTCACATTTACGGTTTTGTCAATTACTTAACCTCAGCTCTGAAGAGTCACAGGATACCTCCCTCGTGTGATGAAACACGTGTCGGCTGGTTGTTTTCTTTATGTTGTTGCTCAAATAAATACTTTTGAAAGATTACTCTGGTGTTGACCACTAAGAATTTGAGATCCTACGAGACATTTCTACTAGTAAGACATCCCCATAACGTGTGCCCAGGATTCTGCCTTCGCAGAGTACTACAGGGACCTATACCAGGCCCAAACATCCAAATCGCGTGCCGACATTCAGGAATACCTGGCAGGGATTCCCACCCCAGTACTAGGCGAAGTGGAAGCACAGGGCCTAGATGACAACCTGTTATTGGCGGAGGTTCAGGAGGCAGTGGCGAAACTTCGCCCTGGGAAGACACCTGGTACAAGCGGGCTACCCGCGGAATTTTATAGGCGATATACGGATATTCTAGGTCCCCACCTCCTCCGACTCTTCACTGACTCCTACGAGGAGGGTGTTTTCCCACCAGACCTGCGGATGGCTACTATCGTGGTCATACCCAAGGAGGGCAAGCCCCGTGACCACTGTGGGTCCTATAGGCCCATTTCATTGCTAAATTCGGAAGTCAAAATACTGCCCACCATACTGGCAAAGCGTGTCCTGGGGGTGATCAGGGAACTGATCCATGAAGATCAGTCGGGATTTATGCCGGGCAGATCTACCCGCTTAAACCTCAGGCGCACTCACAACTGGCTCATGAAAGTACGGAGCCGGACAAGCCCACAGGTGTTTTTATCATTAGACGCAGAAAAAGCTGTTTCTTGATGCCACTCTGGCCAAATTTGGGCTAGGACCGAAGTTCCGCAGCTGGGTGGCACTCCTGTATCACCAACCGAGGGCCACAGTGCGAGTCAATGGTCGGTGCTCTGCGCCTTTTCCCATTGAGAGGGGAACACGACAGGGCTGTCTCATTTCACCCCTTCTTTTTGCGCTTACCCTCGAGTCTCTGGCCTGCGCTGTCAGGGTGCACCCCTCTATTCGTGGTTTCCATATCGCGCACACGGACACAGAGGAAGAGAAGATTTCTCTCTATGCTGACGACCTTTTGATGTATATCTCCCACCCCAAAATGACCATCCTGGCCCTATTCGAATTGATCAATGAATAAGGCAGCCACTCGGGATACAAAATAAACTGGAATAAGTCCACACTTTTCTGCCCAACCACCGCACAAATAGACTGCTTCCAGCCCTGCCAGGAGAACTCCGAGTGGTGCAAAGGGGCTTCAAATACTTGGGCATTTTTGTCACTCCCCATCCGGAGGTGTGTAGGAAGGAAAACCTGGGAACAGTCTTGAATAACTTTAAGTCAGACGTGGAAAGGTGGAGAGACCTCCCTCTTACCCTACTCGGTCGAGCGGCCATTTTTAAAATGATCACCCTGCCCCCATTTCTTAATGTCCTTCAAAACTCGTACCATCCCCTACCCAAAGCTGTATTTACGGAAATAGCCGGCAAACTTAGAACACTAGAATTGCACTCAAGACACTGCAACGCAATCCCTTCAATGGAGGGATTGCACTCCCCAACATTGAGGCCTACTACTGGGCATCCCACTTGATACCCATAAACGATTGGATACACAAACACAGAGACCACCCTACGTACCGACTTGAAAGGGAGGCAAAGCTACCTCATACACACCTACGTTACATACACGGGGGAAGGGTGGTTCCCGCTTGCTGCCCGCGACTCAAGTGACCCTAGCGGCATGGACGAGGGCGACTAGGACCATGGGCTGGACGGGACGGATCACGAAGAACACTCCACTTTGGGAGGGGACTTGGTTCAGGGAACTACACAAACTCACGGGGTTTGGGGCCTGGGATCTCCTTGGGATCTCCACGATAGGGGACATAGTCGAAAAAGAAGAGCTTAAAACATGGGCTAAGCTTAAGCAGGAATACGACATGAACAACTCCCAATTCCTTAAGTACGTGCAACTGTGAAACGCCTGGCAGGCGGAGAATATCCCCAGCGACCAACTCCCGGAATACGCGTCTCTAGAGGGCAGGCTCTTGCAAGAAGAGCTTACTCATAAAGCGGTCTCTTTTACGTACAAAACCATTAACAACAATAACCCAGATGGGTTAGTGGGACGCCGATCACAGTGGGAGAGGGAGGTGGGGGCCATTGAGGATATAGATTGGGAGGCGGCATTAATGCACCCCAGAGAAGTCGCCATAAAGGCGAGACTCCGGTTAATTCAGTTTAAGATACTACACCGAACATACTACGACAGAGACAGACTGCATAAGATGGGAAGGGCAGAATCACCACTTTGCCTGACTTGCACCACGGCCAACAGCGCTTTATTTCTACACGGTTTGGGCATGTCCTGAACTTCAGTTATACTGGAGACAGGTATTAGGACTACTGGGAACTGTCCTTGGGGTGACGTTGCCGATGGAGCCCAGGTTTGTGATCCTAGGGATACCAAGCGAGGTGGACATCACCAGAACACAGTTAATTTTCGCCTCCTTGGGGGTGGTAGTAGCCAAAAGAGATATAGCCAAGAGATGGGGGGTGGCCGATAAGCCGACTATTCAGGAGTGGATGAGGGGTATGGACATATATATGACGGCTGAGCACACCACATACCATAGCAGAGGGTGCCCAAAATTCCATAAAATCTGGGACCCGTGGAGACGGCACTTCGGACTTGACATGGGCAACGACACACAGCAGTCCACTGCACATACCACACAAGGGACTGCGACTCGGAGGCCCACGGACGCACTGCCCTAGCGATCATCAGTGAGGCCCAGTCATTACTGTTCCTTGGTTCAGAACGAATCCACATAACCATAGCGAGAAGTCACTGGTGGCAAATACTAGTTTAAGCGAATTCCGGGGAAGGGGGGGGTGGCTTTTTTGTTGACGACAATGTTTGTACCTGTTTGAGATCACATTTTTTGCAGATGTATCATGCAAAACTGTCTTGTGCTGACTGTTTAGTTCAAAAATAAAAATAAATTCCCCCAAAAAAAAAAATGTGGTTTTTACTTGCCCATGACTGCTTCCATTTAACCTGTTGAACTGTGGGATTTGCAGTCCATACTCTGTAGTTTTTCCCTCTCATTCCCCGTGACTATCAGTTTTTCCCTCCAAATTTCTTCCTTGCTCTGTGCTAAGACCTGTATGTTAAGCAGTCCACCCCCAGCTCCCATTTTGTGTTAGCAAGTGAGTGAAACCAGCCCCCCCGACCCCCCCTAGCAAAAGGGATATTCTACATCAGAGAGAGAACAGAGGGTGCACTGAGACAGCAGTAATCTGCTGTGAGCTGTTTAAGCTGTGGTTTATAGGTATTGTGCACTTCGTTTTTGGCTAGGAGAGTGAGTAAAGTTTTTATACAAACAGTATTGTTAGAGGTCAAAGTTTTTTTTTTTTTTTTTAAATTCTGTTTATTGCATTTATAAAATAAAACACCACAAACATCAATACCACTATGCGAACTAGGGGTCGCGTCAATCCAGCCATGAATACATTGTAATCAACACCATCACAAGACTTATTACACATCATATAAAATGATTGAGATCAGTGCACTCCGGATATGGCAGAGGTGCTTTCCAGCTTAGTGTCCCTTTATACTCAATCCTGCAAGTCAGACGAGGGCTTCCTCTGTAGGAACTGGCGCAGTGGCTCCCATATGTCTTTGGGTTTGGATGATATCGGCAGTTCCTCCGCATATAGCTCCAGGTTTTCCTAACAGTATACCATGTCTCTGATCCAGTGCGCCATTTTCGGCGCCTGCGTAGCCTCCCAAGTTATAGCAACTCTGCGTTTAGCCATGAGTAGAGCTATGCGTATGAACTTACCCAGAACTCCTTTTGCATGAGGAACATAACATAAAAGGCAAACCAGTGGTGTACAGTGGAGTTCCACCCCAGACATTTCCTGTATATTCTGCACCACTTGTTGCCAAAAACCTGCCACGCTTCCACATTCCCATGCGAGATGCATGAAATCCGCTCCCAACATACCACATCTTTTACAGTTGCTAGTATCTCTCAGACCATATCTATGGAGGCGAAGGGGCGTGTGGTATGTCTGATGCAAATATTTGAAGTGAATTATTCGGAGGTTCCCATTGTCAGTGAGTTTACTAGTTAAACTGCACACCCGCTCCCATACCGCAATTGTCATAGGGGGGGTCAACACATCGTTCCAGCGGTCTAAGCTCTTGTCTGACATGCTAGTCATCTCAGCCCTTATAGCCCTGTATAGCTTCGTAATAAGCTTCTTCCGCGTGGGAGTGGTAAGTATTAACTGCAAAGCTTGCAGAGCCGGAGGTTCGGCCGGGTATGTATGATAGTGTGATTTGATAGCCTGCCTTAGCCGATGTATTGCAAATCTGAAAAGCAGTGTGGGATTAACAACATATTGCAAGTCCTCAGGTGTGAGGAATGTGCCATCTGGATAAAGATCCTGCATAGTGGTCAGCCCCGCCTCCCTGAGCAGACATAAGGGTCCGCTTTCCTGTGTTACCGATAGCACCGCGTGATGTGCCAGCGGCATCGCTGGGGCATATATAGGCAGTTTGTCAGCGAGCTGTGCTATTGTTTGCCATGCCGCTATTGTAGTATCTATTGTATTTATTTCTATTTTTGATGTGTTCCGTCGCGTGTGGGTGATGATGCTGCGAAGAGGCACCGGAAAAGCATCACCGTCCTCAACCGCCACGTGAGGTATGAAGTCGTGCCTGTTAAACCAATAATACGCATATTGTGCTTGGGCACACAGGTAGTATATGTACGGGTCCGGTGCACCAAATCCCCCCTTGGTATAATCCAGAGTAATGGTTGCCCATGCTACCCTAGCCTGTTTGCCTCCCCAGATCAATCGTATCAATGATGTTCGCAGTGTAGCGAAGAACCTCTGCGTCAGTTTTATAGGGATGTTAGAAAAAAGATAGAGAAAACGGGGCAGTACCACCATTTTGATAAGAGCGATGCGGTCTGCCAGAGACAGCGGCAGTGCTATCCATGTGTTAGAGGACAAAGTTTGGTAGGCCCTTACCTGCAAAAGTCCAAAGTGTGGATTGAGCCTGTCTGTCTCCTAGGAGATTCTGAATTGAGGAGCAGCTTCCAACTCCCTGGCCAGCAAACCTTGTCTGAGGTCGCTGGGACCTTATATAGTCTGCTATTGGTTAGTACATGTGTGCACTGATTGGTGGTTGTATTGTTATATCCCGCATAGAGGCCCTAATGTAGACCCGTTCGTACATGCCCTAAAATGGACGTATTCATATTTACCCTAATATGGTCATATTCGTACTTGCCCTATTATGGTCATAGTCGCATATGCCCAACTATGGTCATAACTGTACAGGTCCTATTATAGTTATGATTCCTTATATAGGTATGATCTTTCACCTACATTGGTCCCAGCTAGTACACAACGAGCTCTGAGGGCTGAACGTTATCTATCCTGTGGTTTTGAATACAGCAGGGTTTTTCCCAAACACAGGCCCTCACTGTACTCATTAATTATGCATGGCTTTCTAGGACTATACCACGTGCATAATATGTATGTACAAAGTTCACCCCTGACGTCTTCCTCATGTCCAATACAAACCATACTGAGGACCGAGACTCTTTATGGTATAAATACACCACATCTTGCCCCGGTAAGATAGAGGGAACCGAGACTTCCATGCTGACACACTGACCAGAGACGCTGAGGCTCCTGCATGCAGTCGCTCCAGCTGACAGCGGTCTGACACAGCCCTGACGGGGTGTCCAACTCGAGACCAGGACGGGGTCCCACACTCTCTCTATTCAGGTATGGGGGTTCGACTAAATCCTAGAAGGATTCTTGGCTCTTAGCTTTTAGACCTACACATATGCTAGGTACACTCAGGTACATCTAGTTAGGCATCGTAGGAGTACGCGCACTTGCATAATGCTCTTATATTCATGCATGTATTCATGATTATCGCAATATGGTAGAACTGTTCTATCCCTTTGCTTTTATCGTACTGCTGATAATATATCTCTGCTATTGTCTGCTGGTTACCGCAGCACATATATTTTACACTAGAATAACAACTGTTCAATAAATACTTATTGAAACGCCCGACTGTTTATTCTGTGTAACTCTCTGAGACAAACCGAATAAGTGAGCACGAGTGACTGAGCGAAAGGTAGTACATTGTTTCCATGATTCTGAGGGAATCAGGGTTGTCATGATCTAAGGTTGCCAGAAACTAATCTCTCCCGGAATAAGAGGAAACACTAGTGCCACTGCGAGCTAGCTAATGCAAAACTAGGCTAACATATATGGTGGGGGTGCACGGAGTCAGTCTGCCACCAAGCCCACAGTATATGTTATCCAAACGCGCAGGTCCTGCAGGGGTACTATAGGAACTACATGACATGGCGCCACTAACGTTGGTTTGGTACTTATTTAACAGTAGAATCTGAGTAGTTCAGTCGTGCTATTCTCAGAGAACCTACTCACAAAACCCCAGAGACATCTGGTGTGGGTGGGCACAAAATCCGCTGCAGCTGAGTAGTACGAGAATACTATTTATTGGCTGTTGGTTATTCAAGCTTGAAGGACATATAGTTCCTACAATTGTGCATTTACACCTTATCTTAAAAATTCTTTAAACACCCTTCTTCCAATTAAAAATGGTGGAAGAAGCAGAAGAAACAAGGAGAGTTACAACAGACCTCTTCGGTTTAGGAAAAGAAGACCCTGAAGATGCAATACAAATTGCACCAAATTTCAAAAGGGCAATCACCATAAAACTTCTACAACATGGCTTAAGAGCCAGGGGTGGTAATGTAATTTTCGTGATTGAGGCACACGAATCCAATAAAACAGAGGTGTTCTATTCATGGGTTACATTCCCAGCAGCGAATCCAGTTACAGATGTATTTCACTACTACCTAGAAGGTGAAACACCAGCGGACTATACTCCTTTTGAGGAATTAGAGGTTCCGCTCACTTACCAGGAGCATAATTACTGGTTTAAAGGCGCCCTACCCCACGTACGAGGAAGAGCAAGATTAGGCCCGCTCGGAGGAGCAGGAGCCACATGGCCCATACACACCACATCCTGATATTGGCACAATGCCACAGCCAGACTTACTCGTACAACACAGAGATTTAATTAAAACCTACAGAAACCTCACACAATTTGTGATGAGGACTTTAATAGTTCAGCCTGCACCAGCTGCAGCACAAGACACTCCAGTCCAAGGTACAGTTAATAAAATAACTCCACAAACATTACACGCGATAATGGGCAAAATGCCAGCAAAATGCGAACAAATCCCATTCTGGATAGCTCAGAAAATAACTCAGCTTGAAGCAGTATTCCCAAATACTACAACCAGTGATAAACACAGAATTCTAACAATCTGCTTGCCCATGGGTCTCACACCACAAGTAGAGGACTGCACCTCTTGGGGTTCAGTCTTTGCTGCCATATATACCAGAACACATGGTATCCCGTCAATAGCAGTAGTACCTGAAGTATTAAAACAGATACAAAATGAGTACGGAGCAGAGCCTGCCCTTAACTTAGGGATGAAGTTGCTAAACAACTTTGAACAGGTCTCAGCCATAATACTAGCTAACATTAAGGGGGAAGCAGCTTCTGTGGCGATCCGCCAACCCCTAAGGGAGTTCAGTCCAGTAGATCAAAAACACGAACTACCCAAAATAATTGAAACTGCATATGCAGAATTGGGCAGAGACAGTCTAGGTGGGAAAGCATTAAAACCACAACTGGTGGGCAGTCCTGAAAAGGACACTACAAAGCAGACACCTACTTCTTCTAAAAAGAAGTGGGAAAATAAAAAACAACAAAAGTCTAAAGACAGCAGATCTCAGTCCAGAGGTAGGTCTCCTCAACAGGAGCCCTCTGAAAGGAGGTATAACTTCAGGAATAGGGATAATATTAAAAAACCTGACAGGTATCAGGATACTGATACTCGTTCCTCTCGTTCCTTTCAGGGTTCATCAAGAAACTCCGAGAGGGAAGGACGGTCAGAACACAGACAAGAGGAGCGTACAAAGTCCAGACACACGCAACGCGCTGCGGACTACGCACCTAAAAAAGAGGATAAACAAAAATCTAAACCTCAGTTCAAAAAGAAGAAGGTAGCAGGTCTCAAGATCAGACATGCCCAGAATTCTGAGGACACAGCTTCCAAACGGGGAATGGGCTCTGACGATGCTAGACAGCGCGGCAGAAGTAACGATAGCTCGCCAGAACCTGAAGGAATTTCTGGTGACAGCGGAGTTGAGTGAGTATATCACGGTGGAAACACCTGATACTCGGGTAAGTGTCCCACATAAGTTACATGAGATAACACTCCGGATGGAGGGGACAAGCCCAGAAAAGTTAAGGGTCTCTTTTGGAAAAATCTGTCATCTGGTTATGACATTCTATTAGCAGAACAAGACTGGCCGCCAGCATTCGTCATGGAGTGCCCTAGGGGAGAAACGATAATTTTTCCAGCCTTTTCCGACCTCGTTCCCATTCACCTAAAACATGCATATGCGCAAGAGTGGGCGGTTGCCCTAGCTCCAGCATTGTACAAAAATCATGCTGGTTGGGATGAGGAGTCAACCCACCACATGATCCCGTTAAAAGTTTCCCCAAATGCTCAAAGGCATTACCCTATAAAGCAGGAAGCTAAAAACAAGTCAGGGAGATTCTAGATCAACTTGAATATCAGGGGTGATAGAAAATTGCACATCACCTATGAACAATCCTTTGTTCCCCGTAGCCAAACCTGACAATACATATCGTCTAGTTTTAGATTACAGACATTTAAATACTTGCACATAGACTTTTGCAGTTCAAAATGCACACAGTGCCGCATTAATGAATAACATTGTGCGGAAAAAATATAAAACAACACTTGATATCTCAAATGGATTTTTCTGCCAAAATATAGCGCCTGAAAGCAGGTATCTTACCGCATTCAGTGCGTTAGGGTCCCAACAGCAATTTTGCTGACTCCCCCAAGAGTATAAGAATAGCCCGGGGCTGTTTTCAGCAAGGGTAACAGAGTTACTCCAAAATTTGGATGAAGAAGCATTGTCCTATCTGGATGATATTTATCTGACGGACGATGACTTACCAAGGCACTTGACCAGGGTGAGCACCATTATTATGGGATTCGCCTCTGAGGTCTATAAATTTAATTTCAAAAAATCAAAAATTGCCCACCTCAATGTCCTGTTTTTAGGATACGAGCTGTCAAGTGAGGGAAAAGCCTAGCAGCTAACTTTTTAGAAAAGTGTGCGCTGCTCCAACCTCCAAAATCATTAAAGAATTTACAATCAATTCTGGGATTCCTAAATTTTGGTCGAACATACATTTTGGATTACGCAGAAAAAGTAAAACCTTTCTACGACTTAATAAAACCAGATTTTTCAGTCAGACAATGGACACAGGAACATACAAATATCCTGCGTTCCCTACAGGAAGACATAACAGCTTCTAAACATTTACAGACACGCGTAAACGTACGCAACTTGGTGATCCGAGTAATAGCGGGTCAATGCGGGTACACTTATTTAACTTTTAATGAAGGTGAAACGGTACCAATCGCATACAAATCACACCTGTACACAAACGCAGAGATGCGTTTCACTTCAACAGAAAAAATCCTGACAGCAGTGCAGACCGCTGTAGCAAGAGACAGAGCTCTGGCTCAGGGAAAGTGCATAATTGTCGTGACCCCAGTACCAGCTTTAGAAGCTGTTACAAAACCTAGCATTCCAAATGCTAAAGCCTTACATCCAAGATGGATACAATGGGCGAATTCTCTTACTGCAACGGATGTTGAATACAGATTTGATCCAAGTTTAAAAACACAGGCATTCCTGCAATACGAACAAGAATATCCTCTACCAGGCGCAGAGGACGCTCGTGCATTGGAAGAAGAGATAACGCTTGAGGAAGTAGGAGCCGCTATCAGCTACCTGAAATCTGGGAAAGCCCCGGGTCCTAACGGACTACCACCAGAACTCTTCAAACAAAATGCCACACTATTGAGCCCCCATCTGTTGAACCTATACCTAGAGGCCCGAACTGTGGGTAGCCTACCGAAAGATCTCCAGACTGCCACAATAGTGGTTATACATAAGAAAGATAGACCGCCACAGAAGTGCAGTTCATATCGCCCCATCTCGCTTCTAAATATAGAGACGAAGATACTGGCGCGTATCCTCACTGGCAGGCTTACAACAGTCATATCTAGTCTCATTCATCGTGACCAATCTGGCTTTATGCCAAAGAGGTCCACAAGATTAAACCTGTGGAGAGTTCATAATTGGCTTGAGGTAGCAAGTAATAGGGCAGACCCACATCTAATACTATCACTTGATGCTGAAAAAGCATTCGACACTGTCCACTGGCCTTATCTTATGGCTACATTGGAAATGTTCAGTTTTGGACCCAAATTTAGGCAATGGATAGCTCTCCTATACGAGAAACCGAGGGCCAGGGTACGGATAAATGGTGCAATCTCTGGGGAATTTTCAATAGAGCGTGGGACAAGACAGGGATGCCCTCTGTCCCCCCTTCTTTTTGCTCTCGTACTGGAGCCCCTTGCGTGCGTCATTAGAGCACATCCAGATATGACAGGGTTTCGGCGTAATAAAACTGAGACTATGGATGAACGAATATCATTATACGCAGATGATATTCTTCTTTATGTCACGAACCCCGGGATAACACTCCCACGAGTACTGGACAGTTTTGACTGTTATGGTAGAAATGCCGGGTATAAAATTAATTGGGAGAAATCCTGTCTCTATTCTGCGAATCGGGGATGGGGACCTCTAGACTGTGTGAGCCAGCTCCAGGTGGAAGAACATGGGATGCGATATCTGGGTATTTACGTGTCCACTGACCGACAAGAGGCCCTGAATCGTAATCTCCATAGAGTCCTTCGGGAATTCAAAATAGACATTGAAAGGTGGAGAAGGCTGCCTCTGACACTGCTAGGCAGGGCCGCATTGTATAAAATGGTAGTATTGCCTAAATTCCTTTACATCCTCCAGAACACATACTACCCAATCTCAGAGGATGTTTTTGTGAAGATAGACGATGCTTTGCGTACATTCCTCTGGGATGGAAGGCCCCCCAGGGTGGCCTTAGCCACTCTACAACGTAATCAGTACAATGGTGGAATATCGCTACCAGATATTAGAGCCTACTATTGGGCCTCCCACCTGATAGTGATTAACGAATGGGAACACTTGCCTGGAGACCACCCTACTTATGCGTTGGAGCGCACGCAATTTGAAACACATCCACACACCCACTACCTTTATGGAGGGAAGGGAGTTGCGAAATTATTAGTAGCTACGCAGGTGGTGGTTGCTGCCTGGAAAAAAGCAGAAAGACAAATTAAATGGACTAATATCATCACTAGAGAAACCCCTCTCTGGGTGGGAGTGAGACTCAAAGAATTCACAAAATTGACTGGGTTTAAAAAATGGGATCTGCTGGGTATTTCCCAACTCAAAGACATACTAGACCACAACGAACTCGCTACCTTTACCGTCCTCCAGAAGGAGTACGATCTACACCAGACACAACACTATAAATTCCTGCGGTTGGCCCATGCGTGGGAGGCGCAACGTGTAGACATGGAGAAGCTCCCGGAATACGCCCCGTTAGAGGGTAGACTCCTCATGGGTGAAATTGCGGAAAAAGCAGTTTCCTGGACATAATAAATAATCAGCCAGATACGCTTCTGAAACTTAGGGCTAAATGGGAAACTGAGCTGGGGGCCCTTGAAGATGTGGACTGGGAGACTGCGCTGATGCATCCAAGGGAAGTGGCCATCAAGGCGAGGCTTAGACTTATTCAATTCAAATACCTGCACAGGGCTTATTATGACAGATCCCGTCTACATAGAATAGGGAGGGCTGACACCCCTAATTGCCTCAGATGTAATGAGGAATCAGGGACCTATTTTCATACCATATGGGAGTGTCGGGAAATACGATCTTACTGGGAGAATATACTAACTGAGATGGAGGCCGTGCTGGGCGATGCGATACCTAGAGATCCCAAATTTGTACTACTGGGCATTCATACAGAAGTGGATCTCCCGAAGCCAAAGCTATTACTAACTAATCTTGGCTTGGTGGTTGCCAAGAGAGATTTGGCACATAAGTGGGGGTCGGCACAGGGACCCACATTGGATGAATGGAAGAGGGGGATGGATATGTACATGACAGGAGAAAAAACCACCTACGTGGCCAGGGAGTGCCCAAAAAAGTTCCAGAAAATATGGTGTCCGTGGATACAATACTACGGCCTGGAGATGGAAATTTCGCAAATAGTCACCAAACGATAGAATATAATGATGCCGAGTGGGGGGTGGGAACGGAGACAAGGGGGATTTGAGAAATATGAAACTTTGACCTATGTACCAATGCTGCAATTATCGATGCCTTTCCATGAAAATGTCACTAAGATTTTGCTTCCATTACCTGCAGAAGTTAATTGTATTAATGTTGAATTGAAGAAAATGTTAATAAAGAAATTTATAAAAAAAGAATATCCTCTCCCAAATGAAATTTTGCCTCTAGATCAGTATGAATACATTATTTACACTGACGGTTCTGCTCAACCGGCCATAGGGAGTAAGCAAGCTTACAGCGCGGCGTGTGCGATTGTTAAAGGTCACATGCACGATGGAAAGTTCCATCCGAGTTGCACTAAAACGCAATCTCTAGGAGACTGCACGGCTCAGTTGGCAGAACTCAAAGCACTTATACTGGCACTTATAAATACGGATCACGAATTCCCCACACTTATTGTGTGTGATTCCTTTTACTGTGTACAGTCGGACAATGAATATCTACATCATTGGGAACAAAACGGGTTCATAGATGCAAAAGGTGGCACAATTAAGCATAAAATGCTATGGGAACAGGTAGTGGAGTTGAGAAACGAACTACCAAGGGCTCACGTGATACATACACTGAGTCATCAGCGTGATGGCGTTCACGTTGAAGGGAATTCATTGGCTGATGAAGCCGCAAAGGGGGCTGTTCGCACAGCCGCCGTAGTTGCAGTTACTCGTTCAAAGACGAGGGTAGACGGTGAGATAATGGTAGCTGTCAATGCTTCACGCAAAGGCAGCACAGCAGTACCTAAAAAATTTCCACTCAAGTACTCCTACAAGTTAGATGCACAAAACATTCCATATGCTCACATTCCTGGAGTGGGGGATAGAGTGATACCAAATATGGATAGTAGGCAAGGCTTAATTTTAGCAGCACATGAGGGTTTGGGTTCTGCACATATAGGCGTCACAGCGACTATTTCTTTACTGAAACAGCGCTACTGGTGGCCAGGGTTAACAAAGCAGACCAAAGACTATGTCTTAAAGTGTGACAGCTGTCAGCAGATGAAGGGCTCCACCGTAACACGCCCGGCGCAGACAACATTGCTGAAATCAGACAAACCTCTCCCATGTGTTTATTTGGACCACTGCGGACCCTTACAATCTGATGGGTCCAAAAAATATATCATGGTTGCAATGGATTCCTGCTCTAGATTCCTATGGGTTTGGCCTCAGCGCTCGGCTGACGCTCGAACTGTTATAAAAGATTTGCGAGTCTTTATCGGCACATACGCAGTTGGCACGTTACATTCTGACCGTGGTCCGGCGTTTAGCTCTCGGGCTTACAAAGAGGCCATGGAAGGAATGGGCGTAGCATTGCAGTACTCCTCTCCGTACCATCCCGAGGGAAATTCTGTTGTGGAGAGGAAAAACCGGGACTTAAAGCAATCTTTAACAGCTAGGGTATTAGGCAAGGGCGGTAGATGGGTCCATCACCTTTATGGGGTCCAACGAGCTATCAACAACCAGCCAAGAAGCTCTCTAGGGGGTGTCACTCCTTACAAGGTCCTATTTGGGACAAGAATGTGGGTACCTGATCTTGATTGTGAAGGCACAGTGGCGGATGAAAAACCATTTGATATCCATGATCGTTTGGCTGTTTTACAGGATTTAAACAAATCCAGAACACAACAAAGTAACGTGCTCCAGAAACAGACCGCCACTGAGGAAGTCAAGGCAGTAACGGCAAGACCTGTCTGGATCCCAAAAATCGGGGATCTGGTCAGAGAGAAGATTGCTGACAAGAAAGAATTTGGGCCATCCTACAGAAAGCCTGTACAGGTCCTTGCAATCCACGGCACAAGAACTGTACTTCTGCCACCTCTTGCCGGAAAAAAGGAGAAAAGATTTGTCTCAATTGACTTAATCAAACCACACTATGTGGCCGATACTAAACAGTAGGCCTCGTGGGCTCCACAGAGTAGCAGACGCCCTCCTCTCGCTACAATCCAAGAAGTCCAAACAGAAAGACTCATCACGTTTGAAGAGCCAACTGTACGGAATGAAGGACTAAGCAACAATGCTATGGAACTCGTTCTACTTCAACAAGAAATTAATCTCCAAAATGAAAATCAACTTAACAACCAAGTTGCAATCAGACCTAATACAGACATCTACATCAACATGCCTCGTCAAGAGCAAAATCCGATTTCAACAAATTCCGATGCAATTCCAACAGTTGATCGAACTGCTTCTGGCTATTTCATGAACTTTGATACATTTTCACTGGATCCAAGCGAGCCGGAAACGACGCCAGCCAAAAAATCACTCAAACAGAAACTCAATGAATTTTTTAACTTTTTTAGAAAGACTTACCTGGTGTCTCCTTGTATAGAACTATGGTATATCATTGGGATTTTATTTTTCATTTTCTGGCTAGGTTTAATAATAACTTTTAGTATGCTTATTAATGGACGATACCTCCAGCAAAGCTCTACAGCCTAAAGAGTCAATTTGATTTTAAAACCACACCTGTCTTCACATCGTGAACCAAGAGACTTGTCTTCAGTGAACATCACAGCAGTTCCTATACCGGACAGTATAGTATGGGACAAGATTGATTATGATGTATTCGGTCCGACTGAACTTTTAAAGCTAAAACATGTATTTAAAATTTCTTTAAGTGATATCATTACCTCCAGTACATTTTCTGATGATTGGGACACTGAAACTGTAAATGCTATGATGTCTGATTTAGAAAAAACTGCTGCATTTCCGAACAATGAAATGTTAGAAGGTACTTCAGACTATGATACATTGTACTGTTATCAGCAATATGGTCATCATTTCTTACACAAGTCTATAACACCTAGAAATGTATTTGAGTACCACCAGTGGGAACACTGCCCAACACCTCCAAAAGGTAGTTCATAAGCATTTGCACAGAAATTCACATACTTCTCAGGGTTTAACACATCCGACCCGAAGTCATTTTATTATAAAGTGGCGAAAATTTCAGCTCAGAAAATTATGTTAACAAACACCAAACATATTTACTCTGCATCCTTTCTGAACCAGTTGTCTAAACAGGGTTTCTATCAATGGAAAGACACAATAGATTCCAAATCAATCTGGGGTTCTAGGGACTGGCAAGTCCAGGGAATAGAAGCACTTTTTAGAGCATGCATCATTCCGCAGCAGATTTTATTTCTGAATGAAACTGTGCAACAAACATCCTGTCTTGGATTAGCCAAAGGCAAGGAAATGAACACACCGGGGTTTCCAACACCATCACAGATGGGTGGGGGGCAGAATTCAACTACACATGGGGTGAAATTAGATGACATTTTCCAGTACAACAGATCAGATCCTGATTGGACAGAATGGCTGGTTTGGCCCATTGACACAAACAAATGTCAACAGAGATTTATGAATACAACCAAAGGGTTTAGTATCCATAGGCCAGATCCATGCTATGTGCAAAGACAACACCCAGGGGTAGTGACATCGTATAGTGTTGGGAAGTTGTGCCTTGATTGGCTAGAGACCTCAACACTGACAGAAGTAAAGCACCACTTAACCTTACTCACACCTAACATGGATCTTAGAGATTTTCTACTAGGTCCCAGGAAACAACGTCAGAAGCGTTTCATATATGCAGGCCTTTATGCCTACTATAATGAAAACTGGAAAATATCCCAACAAGAGGCCGCAGAAAGGATACGGGAGATAGACCGTATTAACTTAGAAAAGGCATTAGCTGTAGTGGATAATGGGTTAACAACTTTGACCTCCAGGATTTACTCCTTAGGCAACATTGTGTCCTCGGCAATCGACATATTTAGAACAAGATCTGGCCTTGTTACAACACGGGCAATCTCAACTACGTTCTATTATGATGTTAAGCTGGATGCTGCAATCTTTGCGTGCAGGCTATGTGCCATGGCGTTTTATAAACACCACGTCTCTGTTTTCAGAATACAATCTCACTGATAAACAGACAGAAATGGCACAAAGGGGAGCCAAATATACAATGCTGCGTATTGAGAAACTGTAAAGGTTACCATTCACTGTAGCCGAATCACAATCAGCAGAATGGCTAATTCATGGCCAAATCACTCTGCCGGTCACTACGTTTCAGTTTCAATATTGCCTTGAGCAAAGGCAGGCAGGCAAATATGTGAAAATGGGTAAGGGATACATCAAGGAAACTTGGGAGTTACCATATAGATACCGATGCCGGAATGGGGATCGAGAAGTGTATCTGAGTGGTACAAACTGCAAGAACGCTTTAAGCAGTTCTCTCATGTGTCAGGATATTTCTCTACACGGAGCCTGTAGCGGTTCAGTGGCGAACTTATCTTGTCACCTGTCAGGGACCCCAGCGGCCATGATCACGCCGGTTTTCCAGCTGCTCTCGAATGGGAGTTACTTAATGCTAAATGATCAAGGTTGTTGTGGGATGCTTCCGGGCGTCGCATATCTGGTCACTGTTAACTCCAGGGTTACTTGCTGTATGCAAGTATTGTTTCCGCCACTGAACACAGTCGGGGAGGCGCCGCTATGGCCTTCGCTGAATGTTTCTTTTATACAATTTGATACTCTGAGCAGATTGAAAGCCATGCTTTTACAGCAACCCGTGCCCTTAACCTCCGCTCGAGAAACCTTTGAACTTCAAGTTGCAAGGACCTCGACCGAGATACAGGCGCTTATATGTACAAACTGCCCCATTCATTTTGCAGAAATGGTGGGACGTATGTTAAATATGTCTGATACAAGCGGAATTGTACACCTATTTAAGACCATAGGGTCCGGACTGTTAAACACCTTTCAGACAGTCCTCGGAGTAATCCCAAATTTTATACACTCCGTATTGGGAAGCTTATTTGGAGGATTCCCGCTCATCCTGTTCCTAATCGCAGGAATCCTGATTGTAATATTGCTGCTACGCAATGGACGGCCCACTTCCCGAGGGAATGGTGAACACGGGCACACATGAACGCATGGTACAACTTCTGGGCATTTCTTGCCTGCGAGAACTCAGTGCCTCCTGGTTTCTATCATTTAGACCAGTCTGGGTAGACTGCATCTTACCTGTTCTTCGATGCCTGTTCTGCGGAGAAGAATGCACGTTGGAACTCTGTCTAACGTTTCCATCGGATGCGCCTCCGGACACAGATGCAATGCTGGAACCCATAAAGGCCCATGCTCTGCGTTGTCCTCAGCGGCTTCCAATCCTGATGAACGCATTCCTGGAGAATCCACAGGTGCTGTTTGCTCCTGCTGGGTTAGGTGACTCCTCCACAGGCACCCAGGTAACAACTGCTGCCCAAGCTGCCGCAGCACCGACTGTTAGCAGTACTACATTCCATCTAGGTGCAATTGACGTTCTCTGTGAGGCGTTGGATTTGTCGTCTGCAGCAGCTAACACCGATAATACTAAACTTCCCAGCCCGGACGTTTAATCTCGAATTGGCTCATCGCGTCCTGGGAAAGAATTAAGGGTGGGCGGCAAATTCCGTTCCGCTCGCGGAACTTGCGAAATTTCGGCATTTCCGCGTGGAACGTGGAAATGTCGAAACTTCCGCGATCTGCGGCGGACCGGAATTCGGGTGCATGAAGCACTTACAGATTTAAATAAAGCAGGTGCCCGAGTTGAAGCTCAAATTCTGTAACGCATTAATCAGCACAAAAAATTCGTGAGCAAGGTCGAGGCTAAGCAGGAGTGCTTTCTGCCCAGATCTACCGCCAAACAATAGCTGTAATCCCTGATGGAGGTCTTTGCATCCTTGATTTTCTCGAGCGCAATCCCCATGTATGTAGGTCCAGTGGCCAGGAGGTTCTTTCTCCTCATCTGCTGCTCAGATCGTGCTCTGACCCTTTATAAACAAGATGCATGTGAACTCGCATGGATGCCCCGCCCGTTTTGCCCCACCCCACATACACTAGCGGTATGCAACGTCTTCCCGCCCTTTCCCCACTATGATGGACAGCTTACTCAAAGGACCCCGGCGCCTTTCCGGCGCGGTGGCAAAGTTACAGACACACAGGTCACTGGGGACAATTCTTCTGGTCCTTTACGCTGCTGTAGTGTAGGAAAGGCACTATACATTTACCCAACGAGGTAGCACTTACTGATTAGCCAGTAGAAAGTACTCCAGTTGAGTAGAGGTATTGCACAAAACGGTGGCATCTTCGTGGATAAATATGCAGGGCAGGTGTGCAGAATTCGTGAGCGTGGTTAAGCAGATGTGCCTTCTCTCCATTTCCAACGTGAAAAGTTAGCTGTAATCCTTGATGGAGGTCTTTGCATCCTTGATTTTCTCGAGCGCAATCCTCGTGTAGAATTCGTGAGCGTGGTTAAGCAGATGTGCCTTCTCTCCATTTCCAACGTGAAAAGTTAGCTGTAATCCTTGATGGAGGTCTTTGCATCCTTGATTTTCTCGAGCGCAATCCTCGTGTAGAATTCGTGAGCGTGGTTAAGCAGATGTGCCTTCTCTCCATTTCCAACGTGAAAAGTTAGCTGTAATCCTTGATGGAGATCTTTGCATCCTTGATTTTCTCGAGCGCAATCCTCGTGTAGAATTCGTGAGCGTGGTTAAGCAGATGTGCCTTCTCTCCATTTCCAACGTGAAAAGTTAGCTGTAATCCTTGATGGAGGTCTTTGCATCCTTGATTTTCTAGAGCGCAATCCTCGTGTAGAATTCGTGAGCGTGGTTAAGCAGATGTGCCTTCTCTCCATTTCCAACGTGAAAAGTTAGCTGTAATCCTTGATGGAGGTCTTTGCATCTTTGATTTTCTCGAGCGCAATCCTCGTGTAGTTCCTGTGACCAGGAGGTTCCTTCTCCTCGTCTGCCGCTGAGATACTGCTCTGACCCTTTATAAACAAGAGGCATATGAACTGGCCTAGAAGCCCCGCCGTTTGGCTTGGCCCCGCCCCACATACACTAGCGGTATTCAACGTCTTACCGCCCTTTCCCCAGAATGATGGACAGCTTAATCAAAGGACCCCGGTGCTTTCGGCGCGGTGGCAAAGTTACAGACACACAGGTCACTGGGGACAATTCTTCTGGTACTTTACGCTGCTGTAGTGTAGGAAAGGCACTATACATTTACCCAACGAGGTAGCACTTACTGATTAGCCAGTAGAAAGTACTCCAGTTGAGTAGAGGTATTGCACAAAACGGTGGCATCTTCGTGGATAAATATGCAGGGCAGGTGTGCAGAATTCGTGAGCGTGGTTAAGCAGATGTGCCTTCTCTCCATTTCCAACGTGAAAAGTTAGCTGTAATCCTTGATGGAGGTCTTTGCATCCAGTGGCGGACGGTGACATTTGAAAGTGGTGTGGCGTAAAATTATTGTCATACTGCACCGTAGCGAGCGAGCGTAGCGAGCGAGCCCAAACACCCTAAGGGGGGTTCGGGGCGGTTCTCTCCCCGAGAAAATTTTGAAAAAAGAGTGGGAAAATGGTGCATTTTCAAGCAAATTTGAGAAAGCAGGAAGGTTAATAAAGCAATTCTTCTCACCAGAGCTTATTTTTATTAGAACAATATTATGAGTTTGTTGAGCGATGGGTAGGAGTCTATTCATTTCCTGACGAAATAATAACCTTTATTTATAAATAAGCTACCTAGAAGTGATTTGTAAAGTGCAATTCGGTGTACATGTATCTAAAATAATATATTTCTACAAATACTGCATTTTGATTTTCTCACAGAAACGGCGGAATACACTTTCAGTAGCAGTTCTGGAAAAAAGTTTTAGACTCGGAGGGGTTAATATTTCTCCTGACATTTAGAGGATTCTGAGCAGCAAAAACCGTACAGGATAATTGCTCCCTAAGGGACCAATCCACAGGTTACAGATTTCTGCACTTCCAGTAAAACCGAGTCCCGGATAAGATTGTGTCGAACCACCAGTTTAATCCTTCAGCGCAGGCGCACTGTTTACCCAAGCTCCACTAACTAGGGGAAATATCGGCTGTGCTGCAACTGATTAAGTGAAATCCAAATACCTTCATGCATTAATAAGAAAGAGACCTCTTTTTCCGTTAACTCAGATACTGAGAATAGCAATTACCACTTTCACTAAAATGTTTTTTCGTTCCTAAAAATAATCCACAAATTAAACCAACACACACCAGCTTATATATGCAAAATGATATCACACTGCAACCATAAAAACAATACCAAGTCTTCACTTTTTTGTCATTTTCACGCTTGTTAACACTGTCTGGCCAATGGTTGCACCTCTTTAGTTCCAGTTTAACACACAAACTATAGCAGCAAGCAACAGAAAGGTGACGACCAGTCATCCTTTGCAAAGGGCCTTCCACTGGAACAGGTTTTACTGCTTTTTTAATATCTTTTGAACCGTTTGAGTTAGAAACAACATTTTTGCCAAAATCGGCAGATTATGCAGTGGGTGACGGATTATGTGGCAAACATAGGTTCTATGGCAGTGGCCCTGCCGATACACCACTGGAGAAACTGCAGCACCCTAACACATCTCTATAGCAAGTCTGTCTGAGCTAAAAGAGTTATCAGTCAGACACAGACCTGTAGGTAACACCAAAATATAGCAATAAGTAACAGAAAGGTGACAAGTCAACCTTTGCAAATGGCCTTCCACTGCTCTGCAATGCGTGTAGCTGCGTTTTTAGTAACTTTTGAACTGTTTAAGCTAGAAATGCGTTATTTCTTATGCAGCAGATGATGGATATGTGCTAAATGAGGTAAATCCATAATTTTGTGAAAAACGCTGCAGCCGCGCAATCGCATAATGCTAGTGGCTCTAATAATATCCCCATATCCACTGAAGCTTCATGGATAAGGATGCTGCTGGAAAGCTCTTAAGCACATTAGGCAACACACACAAGTCCTGCTGTGATTGTGGCACCTGTAGGCGCTGTCCTGCCCTCCAGTGACTGTCAACGCCGACCTCACATAGTGCAGGGATTCGGGAATTCACTGTATTAAAGATCTCGACTCATTCACACTTTGTTAGCGCGGCGCTGACAAAGTGTGAAGGAGTCGAGATCTTTAATACAGTGAATTCCCTGCACTATGTGAGGTCGGCGTTGACAGTCACTGGAGGGCAGAGAGCGCAAGTAGCGGCCACAGGAGGAGGTGCCCGGAAGCAGCTTTAAAGTGTCCGGGACCGGGTGTCACTGTCACACATCTACTAGGGCACGCGCGTATCTGTGCGTGTACTCTGGGCTCCTAAACGTTCGGTTGCAGTTGTCACAAAGGGATCCCATTGAAGTACATGTCATGATGCGAACAACATGGCTGCCATGCCGGGAATCTGCAAGAGGTCATGTGAAAGGCCACTGCAGGGCTATACAGAAATGACGAGGCCGCAAGAGCTAATGGCGCGTGTCCGCCCAAGAAATGAAATGTGTGCTATTTTGAATAAGACATGATGAATGGGGGGGGTGGGGGTTCTGAGACCCCACTATCTGAGATTGTGGCAGCCCACCTAGTCGCCACTCCACCCCCAAAGCCTGCTTCATGTTGTTAGTAAGTCCTCGTGAAGATAGGACGTGACTAGTAGCCGGGAATCTGTGTGCCCGGCCAGGCTGAAGTGAGGGGTCGGTCTGTCACGAGGTTACTCTCAAAGTATTATTGTGAGGGTTCTGGGGACATGCATGTAAAAGTGCTTTGTCACGAGCTAGGGTATGCCTGGAGTGTAGAGCAACCATTTGGTCTGGGGCGGATTGCATGCACTGATGCATCGACATAGCTTTCACAAATAGATTGCTGGAGCAAGTGCAACCTTTCAGGGACATTTGCATTGCCTGAAAAGGTCAAAAAGCAACATTTGCAGGAATAAACAATCTAAAGAACGACATTTTACATCAACAAATAAGTCCAAATGTCGTTGGAGAATTGTACCGGTGCCAGCGCAATTTATATAATCTGGAAATGTAAGTGCAAACTTGGACTTGCTCCATAGCTAAATTACTCTGTATTATTTCCCCGATAGCTGACAGCAATTTACAGCTGAACACCGAGCACCCTTTCGTGTTCTTTCATCTACGAAACTATCTGGTCTATTCCAGCACCTTTGTACACAGAAAAAACACACGTGATATCCGCCTATGCCATCAGGCACAGCATACAAAATGCACTGTATGCACTTTGAGACTGGCTTGTCCGTGATTATGTCATTTGGTTGCGCCAATAGGGACACACAGTGCTTGAAATGGAAATTCAGAAGTACTCCCTGTCCCAGCGTGTAGCCGTTTGCTGTTGAGAAGTGGCGGTACTCACTACTCTCTAATTAAAAGCATCGGAGCAATGCCGAGAAGTGCCTTTTCTATCCTTTCCAAATTAAAGAAGTGCAGGTACTGAGTACCTGATAGTTTCAACCCATTTAAAGTACTGGGAGTCACAAGAATTAAGCAGCGGTGGAGGACCAAACTATACAGCAGGGTTGACTAAATTATGAAGCAAGAAAATGGAAATTATGTGGCGCAGTGTGGCCCGTTTTTGTGGTGGTATTACTTCATTAACATGTTGCCCTGTATTTTGTAATTTTTGATCACCTATGACTAGAAACAATGTTTGTTAAACTCTACAGATTATGCCGCAGATGGTGGATTATGTGGTAAATCCATAATCATGTGAAAAAGCTGTGCCTCAGAATCACATAATTCCAGCGGCCCTGCCCATAGTGTGCTTGCATGTTTCAGAAATATCTTAGTCTTCCCTTCCGGGTAATGTGAGCATCTAAGAAGAAATGGTGTCGTTTCGGGTGGCTGGATGTTTGGATGCTAGAGTGCAAGGATAGATGCATGGCTGTTGGGTGCGTTGGTAGATGTATGCACTGATGGATGGCTGGGTGCATGGATGGATGATTGAGTTAGGAATGGAGCGATCGATGCTGGTGAGCTTGCGCTGTTCAGGTTTAGCGGGAGAAACAGGAACGTAGATAGAGAGGCCTAAATAATCATAAACCTCCCTTGGTCAGAATTGGATGAATTATATATTCCAATTGTTGGTGGAGTCTATACGTGGTATATCTAAATGATGTAATGTTGGTATTGTGAATGTGTTTAGCGCTTTCTGCAAACCGGCAGTGATGATTAAAAAAAAGAAAAAAAAGATGGGCATGGTGGTGGGCGGAGGGACACAAGGCAGCCTGTGTCGGTGTCAGTTGAGCTGCAGGATCGGCCCATGCGCATGCAATGCAGTCACACAGAACTTAGGGGCCCCCGCCCGACTCTTACTTGTTGTTTTCCAATTCCAACGCGAATCGCGATTACGATTCACGAACAGATTATTAGCCACGGCCCACCACGAGCAGCTAGACAGACTGTGTCACCTTGAAGGGCTGTGACGCAGGCCAGATATATTATTAAAAATGTATATACTATAATGCGCATGGGCCGATCCTGCAGCAATGATACGGTACCACTACCTGATACGTTATTTAGTGGTACCGTATAATTGCTGCAGGATCGGCCCATGCGCATGCAATGCAGTCACACAGAACTTAGGGGCCCCCGCCCGACTCTTACTTGTTGTTTTCCAATTCCAACGCGAATCGCGATTACGATTCACGAACAGATTATTAGCCACGGCCCACCACGAGCAGCTAAACTAGACAGACTGTGAGTAGACACCTGCACGCCACGAGGTCTGTGTGTGGTGCGAGTGCGACTCGTGACTCCTGTGGCGCGGTGACGTGCCGGACTGCTGCCTGCGCTGCGACGACACACGCCAGCGAGAAATGGCCAATCACTACTGCATGGCTTCACATAAGCCACAGTGTTTGGCCATACAAGCCACCAACCACGCGCGGCACCCATACAGCGAAGCCTGCCCTCAGGCTCAGGCTGCGCGGTGTCTCAGCCAATCCTGGCGCTGCATTATCAGCGCCACTGCGCCGCAGCGCCAGGATTGGCTAGGAGCAGGGTTACTCCCCGCCCATTATGAGACCCGGGGGCTGCGGTATGATGAAGCAGCACCCTCGGGTCCCTCGCTACTAGTCGTACTAAAGGGAAGGTACTACTGTGCGCATGTTCGGGCTGGTCATAAAAATGACCAGCCCAAAAACGGACATGCGCGCACTGCTGCTGCACTGCTGCGCTTGCGCTATAGTGCCGCGCTGACTCAAGCTGCCGCAGCCCCGCCCCCACCCCCTTCAGCGCCGTCCCATTGAGTCGGGCTTGTCCCGGTAGCGGTCAGCGCGACAGCGCTGCGAGATTACTTTTGTTTTACTTGATTTTAATTTAAATTATACTTGACGGTCGTCCATGTGGCTTAGTGGGGCAACGCCCCCAATGGACGCACCGCCACTGATTATGCATCCTTGATTTTCTCGAGCGCAATCCTCGTGTAGAATTCGTGAGCGTGGTTAAGCAGATGTGCCTTCTCTCCATTTCCAATGTGAAAAGTTAGCTGTAATCCTTGATGGAGGTCTTTGAATCCTTGATTTTCTCGAGCGCAATCCTCGTGTAGAATTCGTGAGCGTGGTTAAGCAGATGTGCCTTCTCTCCATTTCCAACGTGAAAAGTTAGCTGTAATCCTTGATGGAGGTCTTTGCATCCTTGATTTTCTCGAGCGCAATCCTCGTGTAGAATTCGTGAGCGTGGTTAAGCAGATGTGCCTTCTCTCCATTTCCAACGTGAAAAGTTAGCTGTAATCCTTGATGGAGGTCTTTGCATCCTTGATTTTCTCGAGCGCAATCCTCGTGTAGTTCCTGTGACCAGGAGGTTCCTTCTCCTCGTCTGCCGCTGAGATACTGCTCTGACCCTTTATAAACAAGAGGCATATGAACTGGCCTAGAAGCCCCGCCGTTTGGCTTGGCCCCGCCCCACATACACTAGCGGTATTCAACGTCTTACCGCCCTTTCCCCAGAATGATGGACAGCTTAATCAAAGGACCCCGGTGCTTTCGGCGCGGAGGAAAAAGTTACAGACACACAGGTCACTGGGGACAATTCTTCTGGTACTTTACGCTGCTGTAGTGTAGGAAAGGCACTATACATTTACCCAACGAGGTAGCACTTACTGATTAGCCAGTAGAAAGTACTCCAGTTGAGTAGAGGTATTGCACAAAACGGTGGCATCTTCGTGGACAAATATGCAGGGCAGGATTCATTCTGGGACGATGCTCGTCTGCCCCTGAGAGTGACCCTGCATAGATTACAACGGGCGCAGCGAAATCTCCGCGAGCACGCGAAATTCCGCGTGCTCGCGGAGATTTCTTGCCGTTTCGTGGAATTTTGCGGAACGCAACTCCGCAAATTCCGCCCGCCCCTGGCTAACGGAGCATCATTATGTCCTCATTGGCCAAAAGACAGTGTCCAGATGTTGATATAACCCGTAAAATCAGTACAACTCATAACCAAAAAGAGATACAAAAACGGAGAGAAGGAAGAAGAAGGAGAAGAAAAGGTTTGATGGGCTACTTAAGAAATTAGCATCTTTCACAAATAGAAACGGAAAACACGTTCATCCTTATTTAAAATTAACAGAGAGGTCTGTCATGTCCGTGTACTTTAAAAGAAACAGCAACACAGCAGAATTTCAGCATGCAATAAAACACACGTATTTCGTGACCACGGAATTAACAAAAACAGCTGGATATATCATATACACAACATGGATACTGTAATAATAAGCAATATCAGGTATGACAGTAAAGAGTATGTTTCTTCCCCTGTCACAAGAGATGACCTCTTATGTTGGTCTACATTAACTATTGTGCCAAATCTGGGGAGCGGATGTGGTGTAACAGGCAGAGCTGCCGAGTTTGGAGCTGGGCATCAAGGCTCGAGTCTCAGCTTCGGCTCAACATCATGTGATCCTGGACAAATTATTTAAAGCCCCCGTTCCTACAAAAAATGAATGTGTCCTCGTGCAATGTAACTGGTGCTCAAGTAAATCCTCCAATACCTTTCGGTCTACTTTGTGCTATATTAAACTGCAGAAAAATAAGGGTTTGCTTGTAGTGATGTGTCACTGATAGTTATGACAACAATACTTTTTAAAAGTCACACGTTTTGCTATTGAGACTTTTCAAAAGGTTTGCAACTTTGAACAGAATGTTTTATTACTGTTTCTGTTTCACAGGAACCGCAACTTTTATATATGCACATTTCTATTAATTCAACCTCAGAAGGATTAAAGGCTGAGTCGTTTTTCCAGAATATATATAATATACACATATATTGAGGCTGATAATATTTGCATGTATATTTATATTTAAATTCTGGAAAAACTGACTCAGCCCTTAATCCTTCTGAGGCCGATAAGATATCAATGTGCCAAAATAAAAGCTGTGGTTCCTATGAAACAGAAATGCTAATTCCACTACCTGTTTAGAGATGTAAACCTTTTGAGAAGTCTTAAAAGCAAAATATATCTATAGAGAGAGTGTGTGTGTGTGTGTGTATAAAAATGTATTATAGTTCAGTGGGTTAATGTGCCTGCTGAAGAGATCTGTGTCTAACAGGCAGACGCAGGTTTAAATTCTGGAAAAAGTGTCTCAACCATTAATCCTTCTGAGGTCAATAATGAAATAACAATCTTTTATTTGGGTACTAGTCACACCTCTGAATTATAGTGCTATAATTCTGCAAGACTATGACATCGTAACACATCTAGCTTAAATGCACCTACAGGAATGAGATCGCAAGATAGGCACACTGAAAATAACAGTGTAATTACCGTAGAAACTCAGTAGTGAGCTTTTGCTTTTGCTTAAAAGGAAAGTTTGTGTGAAACATGGTTCGGACGCCCAAAGGCCAGAAGAGGGTTACTGTGCTCAAAGTGTGGCAAATGGAATATTTTACCCCCTGTGTTCTGGGGCCAATTTACTGTTAGACGTTAAACTGAATACCAACTAAATTCCTTTAGTATTTGACGCACAGGGTGGCAAAACAGTGTCAGTGTGAGGTGATGACCAACGCCGAAGAAAGACAGGCAGGCGTAGGCTCTTAGACAAGGTCTTTATTGTAGCTCCTCATCCTACAACCGAAATAAGAAACTGACAAACTATTCAAGCAGTAACATTCTTAGATTCTCCACGTAGTTCCATGGTGACAACATAGAACAGGAGTACAGAATAGGAAGGAGTCATAGCATAGCCTATACACGAGGGGAAGGACAAGAACACCACATCACCTCCCTTTTTTCACCAACAACAGAAAAAGATGCAAAGTTATTGAACAAATGAACAACACAAAATGCAGTCAATAAATGCATGAAATTTACTAACTGTAATCTCTTAAACGAAGAGGAATTTTCCTCACCCTACTAGGTCTCCTTTCCACAGGACATGGAGGAGCGGCAGGAGGAGCAGATGGCCCACTGGACGAGTTCTCCTCAACACATTTGGAAGGACACTTAACAATCCTGTTAAGGTTCCATACTCTGTGATCCTGGGTTTTTACCGCGTTCCCCAGAAGTTTGGTAACCCTTATCGGTTGTCCAAACTTCGACTTACCAACCCTTCTTTCAGGGATTCTCACTCTAACCCAGTCCCCAACTTGAACAATAGTCTTCTTCACAGCATTCCTCGCATCAAACTCCAGCTTCCTTTTCTCCATCTTCTGCAGTTCGCGATCCTTCCATTATACAGTGCGGTCAATCACGCCCCCAACTTCCATTCTTCTAGAGGTAACCCAGAGAGGATTGACCTGAGTACTAGCCACCCTTCCTTTAAACAGCGTGAAAGGAGAAACCCCGGTGGATGAATGTGGGGTAAACCTGTATTCACATACTTTTTTTTTAATGGCTTCCTCCCAGTCACAACTAGAGACAACAGCCAATTGCATGGCCTCCTTGAGCACTCTCACAAATCTTTCGACAACACCATTGCATTCAGGGTGGTAGAGGGCGGCGCGCTTATGCGTAATCCCCCTTTCACTCAAACATTCTTCCACAGCACCGGAGGTAAATTGCACACCATTGTCTGTTAACACAGAAGCAGGCAACCCTTCACTAGAAAAGAGATCATCTAAGAAACTGATCACAGAAGACGAGTCCACCGAATTAACTAGTTTAATTGCAGGCCACCTGGAAAACATATCCACGCACACCAATACATAACGATCCTGAGTTCTGACCTTCACAGGACCCAGGATATCCACAGCGACATCAACCCAGGGACCATTAGCTTGCTGTCTGATGACCATGGGTTGAGTCCTACACTTAAGAACCTTATCAATGTTGGCACATTGTGAACAAGAGCGCACCAATCTTTCAATCTGAACATCCATCGCAGGCCACCAATATGTTTCCCTGAGTCTTTCCTTTGTTTTAGCTATGCCCATGTGACTAGAATGGGCACACTCCACAAGCTTGTCACGCAGGTCTGAAGGAACCACAAGCCTACTGCCTCTGAAAAGCAACTCGTTTGAACACGACAACTCCTCCTTCACACACCAAAACCCTTTAACTTGGTCATCACAATCGCGCTTCTCGTACCACCCATCACGTACATAGGTGATGACCCGCTGTAAAATGAGATCACTCACCAGACTGGCCTTCCATTCACCCTCTGTCACAACACCTTCAGTCACAACACACACTCTCAGGTCTTCCCCAGAGTCTTCCCCAAGAAAACAGTCATCATCACCACCATCAGGAATAGCTGAACCACTGAGCCTAGACAAACAATCCGCAAGAATGTTACTTGCCCCAGGTAAGTAAGAGACATGAAATTCAAAATCTTGCAGAGCAATTACCCATTTCCTAATTCTATGGGAAACACAATCAATACCTTTTTTTTCAAACACCTCTTTTAAAGGTTTGTGATCTGAGACCACTGAGAAATGCTTGCCCCAAAGAAACTTTTTGAGCTTCCGAACTGCCCAGTAGACAGCCAAAGCTTCTTTCTCTATCACAGAGTAGTTACACTCTGCACCTCTAAGCGGCCTGGAAATAAATAGAATGGTGTTATCAGTGTGTTCACCAGGTTGCAGGAGAACAGCTCCCAACCCCTTAGAGCTAGCGTCTGTCATGACGAACGATTCTTTTGTAGGATCAAAGCTAGATAGATTAGGAGCCTTGTTCAAGCAACTCTTGATGAGATCAAACTCGTCACAACAAGACTTGTCCCAAATGAATTCACGTCCTTTTTTAAGCAGAGCTCTCACATTTTCTGTTTTTTGTGCAAAGCCAGGGACAAATTTATTATAGAATTCTGCCATCCCCAAAAATTTGACAAGCTCATCCTTGTTCACAGGATAGTTGAGATTGGAGATGGCTTCAATTAAGGATGGTTTAGGTTTGATACCTGAACCAGACACCAGGTGACCCAGATATTCAATTTCCCTGACATCGAATTTACACTTATCTAACCTGAGGGTGAGTCCTGAGTTTTGCAATTTGGACAAAACCTCTTTCAGTCTAGAATCATGCTCTTGCAAATTTACCCCATGAACAAGCACATCGTCTTGGTAGACTTTCACACCTTCAATGCCACTCAAAATATTCTCCATCACCCTTCGGAATACTGATGCAGCTGATATTAAGCCAAACGGCATCCTGAGAAATTTAAAGGTGCTGAACGGGGTGATGAAAGTGGTCAGATCTTGGCACGAGGGATGGAGTTTGACCTGGTGGTAGGCCGAGGAGAGGTCCAACGTGGAGAAATGGGAGGCCCCACCCAAAGAGGACAACATTTCAGCAATGTTTGGTAGCGGATAGCGATCGACAACTACAGCTTTGTTGAGCTCTCTGAGGTCAATACATAATCTTGCCTCTCCGTTGGCCTTGCGGGCCTCACCACCGGAGAGACCCATTCAGTGGCCTCAACCTCTTGTATGACACCATTCTTTAACAATTTGTCTAATTCGGACCTCAGTCTGTCTTTAACTAACAAAGGTACATTTCTAACCTTCGCCACCCTAGGTACAGAATCATGTTTCAACTTGATCATGTGTACATAATTTTTAAGACAACCCAGCGTATTATCAAACACACCTGGAAATTTAGTAATCCACATGCTGCGATCAGTGACAGCAGCCACTGAAGGAGGTTCTCTTAAACAAACAGAAGGAGACTCATTTGGGTCAAGATATACTCCAAGATCACGTTGATGAGACCAACTAATAAGGGAATCTCCTTTCATGGATACGTATATTTTCCCCGCAGTGATTCTTCCTTTAAAATCTATAGTACCCATAAAATAACCCAACAAACTAATTATTTCTCCACCATAGCCTCTTGGGACAATGTCCGGTTTAAACAGCTTTACTTTTCCTGACAAATGTTTCTCATAAAATATTTTAGGCACAAGGGTAATTTTAGCTCCCGAGTCGAATAACATCTTAACAGACTTATCACTAATTAGAACCTGTTCCATGGGACCCTCAACCTCTCGATCCTTGACTTGACAAATAAACAGATCATCATCATCTTGTTCATAAATATCCACCTCCCTTACTTTCTTTTGATTTATGTTCGATCTGCAGCATTTCGAAAAATGGCCCTTCCTCTTACAGATGGAACAAACAGTCTTCAAGCCGGGACAATCCTTAAAATTAGCTACATGACCTGGATTCCCACAACGGAAGCATTTTACAGAAAAGGATTTGATGTTTGTAAAGGAACGTGTAGACTTAGACACTAAAGGAGAACTTTGTGGATAGGGTTTATGTGATTTATCAGTTGATGAGGTTTTAACCTCCTTTACATCAGTGGAGGTACTCTTATGACTTTCTGTATCTTTGCGAATAGCTTCAACGCAGGCTTTGGAGTGTTCATGCATTTTCATAGTGGTAACCACCTCTTGAAGAGGAGGATTGTCCTTTTGCCAAAGACTGTCTTTTGCCTTATCCATAGAACAGCCTAGCATAAGCTGGTCCCTTAGTCTTTCATCCAGACTGCCAGCGAATGAGCATGTTGAAGCAAGCTTGCGTAGAGCTGTGACGTATTGCTCAACAGACTCTTCGTGCCTTTGCATCCTCTTCCCAAAGTGATAGCGTTCTAAAATCATACTCACTTTGGGAAGATAATGCAAGTCCATTTTTTTAATGCATATTTCGTATTCATTGAGAGAGTCAGCTTCACTGTCAGGAAGGTCTGGTAGGTGCTCGAATACTTCTTGTCCCTCCGAACCCAGGCAATGTAGAAAGAGTGAAGATTTCCTCTCTGCACTTAGTGACGTACCGCAAACCCTTGCATAGTTAGAGAATACCTTTTTCCACTTTAGCCAGGGTATGGGAGGATCACCAGGGGCGGAGAGAAAAACGGAGGGGGAGTGACATTTTGCATGGCACCTGGGGAGGATTACTTATGGAGTAAGACACAAAATAGCGTAATGAATCACTGTGAGAAATAACCAATTTTGTATAACACCCAATCGTAAGTAGCAGACAATTATAAACGAGCTGTGCAGATCAGCGTGTGATCTGGAAACAAGACAAATCTGTAGTATAATATAAAGAGACAGGTGCAGCAATCAGTGTAAACTGTGCTGATCAGCATAAATACAGAAGCTGTGCTGATCAGCGTAAATACACGTCGTGACAACAGTTTGTAAACAGATAAGCTGTGCTGAACAGCGTGATCAGCATGGAGGATGTGCAGAACAATGAGAACAGTTTGTGGAGAGACAAGCTGTGCTGATCAGCGCAATGAAAGTGGAGGACGTGCAGCACCAAGATAAGAGTCAGACAAGGCTGTGTAGGGCAGCGCAGTTGAAGGACAACAGGAAGCGCAGCACAAGGTGGGTGAAGGTAACTATGATGATCAGAGTTGTTGGGATACTAAGGTTAGCAAAGTTAACTTACCACCCGATTATCAAACAAGGTGGAGAAAGGCAAACCTCATGGATGTAGGATGTAGATTCCTCGCATCAGAACTCTCCGTCTCTGTGTATGAAGTTCACTCTGGAACTTGACCAAGATGAGCCATGCCGTTACATTGCGCGCAGCGCGAAGTCTCCGTGTTGAAGTTCACTGAGAACGTTTCCAAGATGGCCGCCGTCACGTTGCACGTAGACCTAATCGTGACGTAGTCGGGTCACTCACCGGCAAAGATATCAGCAATGACGTCTTGACGCAAGCCAGGCAGCAGCACGAAGAGTGTTCCCAAGTCGCTAGGGAAGACGATACGATGACGCCGGTGGGAAACACCTATGCTGGAGTCAGGCTTGGTCAGGCTGTTGCCAGGCAGCGCAGAAGTGGCGAAGAGAAGGCCGCAAGAGTGCCGAGCAGCCCCGGTTGCTAGGCAGCGTTGAACGCAGGGCTATGCCGGAACCAAGCAGGCCCTGCACGGCCAAAGAAGCACAAACAGGAGACCAGCGAGGCAAATGAGACACTCCCAGGAATTGAGTGCGAAGGTAGCGACGGTCCGCAGAAGACAGCGAGTGAAGGAAGGAAGGACACAGCGCGGATAAGGTAAGCAGCTTTAGATAGTTGGGTTGAGTTGAGGTCTGTGGAGCCGGTGGGTTGGTTTCCGCTCGTCGCCAAAATGAGGTGATGACCAAGGCCGAAGAAGGACAGGCAGGCGTAGGCTTTTAGATAAGGTCTTTATTGTAGCTCCATATTATCAGACCTCATCCTGCAACCGAAATAAGAAACTGACAAACTATTCAAGTAGTAACATTCTTAGATTCTCCACGTAGTTCCATGGTGACAACATAGAACGGGAGTACAGAATAGGAAGGAGTCATAGCATAGCCTATACACGAGGGGAAGGACAAGAACACCACACAGTGCTTGTGAAGTAATCCCCAAATCATTTTCAAATCATCCTGCAGTCATCAGGAACAGTCTCATCTTGTGATGTAATTAGATACCCATCCTCAAATCATCAGATATAATCTCATTGTGTGAAGTCATCAGGTACTCATTTTCAAATCATCTTCAAATCATCAGGAACAAGTTGCTAAGCTTTGCTGATGACTTTAAGAGCTTGATGATGTCGGATGATGGGAAAATGACTTCTAAGGTAGTTGGATGATCATCCGATGACTCTGGGATGACTTCTAAAGTAATCCTGTTTGACTTGGGACACCTCGCGCACCCTCCGATTGCCTTTATTTATCTTTGCGACTCAGATGAAATCAGGTTAGGTTCCGAGCAAAAAGAAAGAGGGTAGGTTACTGTCCACAGTCCCTTCATCCCATCGATGATTATACGATACCAGCAAGAAACGGAATGACAACGAACGGCCTTATTAATTGTAAGTCACCTCTTCTGGGCCTTCCAAGGTCGTGACTGGCTTAACTAGCGCAAGGCCGTTTGTGCGTATGACGCAGCGTACGACCCCTGACCTTGTTGTTCACGTTCCTTAAACTTTCAGTGGCGTCGGAAGTGACGACGACAGGGTTGCTGTAGGTAAAAAGATCTGTGCAACATTAAGAATGTACGTTGTCGACACCGAGTTCTGTGACGGAGCTGGTTGGAATTTACATATACTGTTAGAAATGGGATCTCTAGTTGGCAAGGGCTTGCACCTTTGTCCAAGTAGGGACCCTTCTTCCTAGTCAGGGTAAGGGTGTTACACTCGTGAAGTAACCCCTGCTCACCCTCGTGGTAGCTTGGCACGAGCAGTCAGGCTTAATTCAGAGGCAGTGTGTAAAGCATTTGCACATAACCAACAGTAATACAGTGTAAGCACTACAAACGGACACCACACCAGTTTAGAAAAAATAACCAATATTGTATATACTCAAGACAAGACCAATTACGACAAAAATCCACAATACTATACTTTAAAAATGAATGCTTGATACGGTAACTTCTTCTTTGCAGGAATAGCACAAAAGCAAAGTTCGTACGAGTCGGTAGCTCCGTCCGAGCCTACCGTGATGCTGAAAACCACAGAGTCTAACAGTTCCAGCCGACCGCGTCGATACAGGCCAGCAGAGTCGTGAACAGACTCTGTTACAGTACCTTTCTCGTTGTGGCTGGTACGGAGTGTACGAACCGGTCGGCGTTCGTCGCGGTTGCGGTGCAAGACGGAGCGATGCAAGGTGCGGTGTCCTCGATGCGGTGCAGGCAGCGGCTCGATGAGCGTCGTGCAGACGGAGTCGGTGAGTCCAAGGCGTGCGATGCAGGGTGAGACGATGCTCGATGCGGTGCTGACAGGTTGCGATGCAGGCGACCTAGCCGGAGTGCGGGAGCTGGCGTCAGACGGCGGTGCGAGTCGGAGCGGTGCGTCGCAGACGTGCGAGCGGTGCCCCAAATGCGGTGCGGTCTCGACTCTTGAGCCAGCTGCAGCGACCGCGTCGGGTCGGGTCCAGTTGGTTCAGTGAAGCGATGCGATGCGAACTGCGGTGCCCACAGGTCACGGTGCAAGCAACGGCTCGATGTTGGCGGCGTCGGACGTCGCCCACGGTGAGACCAGGGTTGCGATGCGAAGCGGGGCGATGCGGTCTGCGGTGCAAGCAGGTCACCGGCCAGGGATGGATTCGGTTGACAGCGTCGGTTGCAGTTCCCTTCCTCTGTGGCAACTGAAACAGCGTTCCAGAAGCGGTACCCAGAGGCTTGTGAAGTCTTTGCAGTCCCTGAGACTTCTTAACAGGAGGCCAGCTCGGTTCCAGGCCCTTGGAGATACTCAGCACAAGTTTGTAGAAAGTTCAGTCCAGTCCTTTCACTGCCCAAGGCAGAAGCAGCAGCTGCAGGCCAACCCAACAAAGCAACAACACAGCAAAGGGGCAGTACTCCTCCTGGCAGCTCTTCCAGCTCTTCGTCTTGGCAGGTTCCTTGATTCCAGCGAGATCTAAATTCATGGGGTCAGGGCCCCAATATTTATATCCCAAATTCCTTTGTTCTCTGAAGGCAGAGAGGCCTTTGCCTAGTCCAAACCAGTTCTGGAGCACTTTGTTGACAAGTCTCCGTCCCTTCTTTCAGTGAGTAGGCCAGGGACATCAGACGCACCACAGGAGGTGGAGCCAGCATTGTGGAGGGAAGGCACTGTCCTTTTCAGGGCCCAGGTGCGACCCCTCCCACCCATCTACATGTAGATCTTGCTATTCAGCCCTGTGCTGACTCACCCTGTCTCCTGGCATCCCCCAGCCCCTGTCACTCACATTCCAGACAAGGAATACACAACCTCGCAGAGGCAGGCTTGGATGGTTAGACAAGAAAATACCCACTTTCTAAAAGTGGTATTTTCAAACACAGAATGTTAAAACCAACTTCACTAAAAGATGCATTTTATCATTCTGAGTCCAGGCATACTAAACTCGAATTTCTACCACGTTCCCGGGGTCAGTTAGGATTATAAACTGTAATAATCAAAACTGCCCGTTCTGGCCTAGGGGGAACAGGTAGCCTTGCAATAGTGAAAACGAACTAGGCTGTAATTCACTATCAGGACATGCCGCACACACCAGGGCATGTCCTACCTTTCGCATACAACGCACCCTGACCACAGGGGTACCTTGGGCCTACCTTAGGGGTGACTAACATGTAGCAAAGGGAAGGTTTAGGGACTTGCAAGTGTGTGCACTTGCTAAGTCGACATGGCAGCCCCAGCCGGCGCACAGGCTCTGCGATGGCAGGCCCGAGTTACACTTTACGGGCTGTTTGCGTGGGTGGCACAATCCAGTGCTGCAGCCCACCAACAGCATTTGGTCTATAGGCCCTGGCACTCGCAGTGCACTTTACAAGGGGCTGACACATAAACCAAATAGGCCAATCATGGAAACACCAATCCATAACACATTTTATACAGGAGCACTTGCACTTTCCCACTGGACAGCAGTGAGGAAAGTGCGCAGAATCATTACACCAGCAAAAACAGAGTCAAAACCGGGAGGTCAGAAAGCAAAAAGTCAGGGGAAACACGCCAAAAGATGCCAAGTCTAACACATGTCCCCTCCAGCTGAAAGTAGGGAGAACTACCCAACCCCATTGGAGTTCTCCTCACTAAGGCGGAAGAATCTGGACAGACCATCTGCGTTGGCGTGTTCTGTACCAGGACGGTGCTCCACCGTAAAGTCCATTCCCTGTAGGGAGATGGACCACCTCAGCAGTTTTGGATTCTCACCCCTCATTTGCATCAACCATCTGAGGGGCCTGTGGTCTGTCTGAACCCGGAAGTGAGTCCCAAACAGGTATGGTCTCAACCTCTTCAGTGCCCAGACCACAGCAAAAGCTTCCCTTTCTATGGCACTCCACCTCTGTTCCCTGGGAAGTAGTCTCCTGCTAAGGAAGACTACAATCTGATCCAGGCCCTCTTCGTTCAGTTGTGAGATCACCGCTCCCACACCATGCTCTGAAGCGTCAGTCTGCACGACAAATTCTTTGGAGAAGTCAGGTGCCTTGAGCACGGGCGCCGTGCACATGGCTGCCTTCAGGGCATCAAAAGCTTTCTGGCAGGACTCAGTCCAGATCACTTTCCTGGGCTGCCTCTTAGAGGTCAGCTCTGTTAAGGGGCAACGATGGTGCCATAGCCCTTAACAAATCTCCTATAGTAGCCGGTGAGACCTAAGAAGGCTCTCACCTCTGTCTGGGTCTTGGGGGCTCCCAAGCCAGAATGGTGTCAATCTTGGGTTGTAGGGGCGCCACCTGGCCGCTTCCTACCTGGTGCCCCAAGTACACCACAGAACCCTGCCCGATCTGGCACTTACTGGCCTTGATCGTGAGGCCTGCACCTTGCAGCGCCCTCAACACTTTCTCAAGGTGCTGTAAATGTTCTTCCCAGCTGGAACTGAACACAGCAATGTCATCCAGGTAGGCGGCACTGAAATCCTCCAGCCCAGCCAACACCTGATTGACCAACCTCTGAAAGGTGGAAGGGGCATTCTTCAACCCAAAGGGCATCACACGGAATTGGTAATGACCTTCTGGGGTTGAGAATGCTGATCTCTCCTTGGCCCCATCGGTTAAGGCAATCTGCCAGTACCCAGACGTCAAATCAAACGTGCTGAGGAACCGATCAATGACCTCATCAGCTCTGGGGATGGGGTGCGCGTCAGTCCTGGTGACGGCATTGAGCCCACGGTAGTCCACACAAAACCGGAGTTCTGGAGTGGCACCGGGCGCCGCAGCCTTTGGGACCAAGACCACTGGGCTGGCCCAAGGACTGTGGGAGGGCTCAATCACCCCTAACGCCAACATCTTAGAGACCTCCTCCTTGATGCTGGCTCTGACCCGGTCAGTCAACCTGTAAATCTTGTGCTTCACAGGAGGGCTGTCACCGGTGTCCACGTCATGGGTACACCATTGAGTAACACCGGGGGTCAGAGAGAACAGTGGGGCGAACTGTCCCAACAACTGGCGACAGTCCCCCTGCTGCTCCTGAGTCAGAGTAGGGGAGAGGATCACACCCTCTACTGACCCATCATGCTCCTTGGTAGACAGGAGGTCAGGGAGAGGCTCACTCTCCTCTTCCACCCCATCATCTGTCGCCAAGAGCATACTCACTTCGGACCTCTCGAAGTGGGGCTTGAGGCGGTTCACATGAAGGACCCTCAAAGGGTTCCTTGGAGCCTGCAAATCCACCAGGTAGGTGACGTCACTTTTGCGCTCCTTTACCTCATATGGCCCAGTCCACTTGTCCTGCAAGGCACAAGGTGCCACTGGGGCCATGACCCACACTTTTTGCCCAGGTTGAAATTCGACCAGAGTGGCATTCTGGTCATACCATCTCTTCATTTCTTCCTGGCTTGCTTCTAGGTTCGCCTGAGCGAGTTTCCTGAAGCGGGCAGTTTGGTTTCTAAAGGCTAGCATGTAGCTAAATACATCCTGGGAGTTTTCCTGGGAGCCGCCTCCCAGCCTTCCTTTACCAAACTCAGAGGTCCTCTGACAGGGTGGCCATACAGGAGCTCAAAGGGGCTGTACCCAAGAGACTTCTGAGGCACCTCCCTGTATGCAAAGAGTAGGCATGGCAAGAGGACGTCCCACTTACGCCTCATGGGTTCTGTTAGACCCTTGATCATGCCTTTCAAGGTCTGGTTGAATCTCTCCACCAGACCGTTTCCTTGTGGGTGGTAAGGAGTGGTGAACTTGTAGGTTACACCACACTCCTTCCACAGGGATGTCATATACTTCGATATGAAATTGGTCCCCCTATCGGAAACCACCTCTCTGGGGAATCCCACACGGGAAAAGATCCCCATTAACGCCCGGCCCACCACTGGCGCCGTCGTTGTCCTGAGAGGGATTGCCTCCGGGTACCGGGTGGCATGGTCCACCAAGACCAGGATGTACCTGTTGCCCATGTCTGTCTTGGGATCCAGTGGCCCCACAATATCCATCCCTACCCTTTCAAAGGGTGTTCCCACAACAGGGAAAGGTTGGAGAGGAGCTTTGACCTTCCTCCCACTCTTACCACTTGCCTGGCAAGTTTGGCAAGACCTACAGTGTGCATCTGACTGCCTTCGCATTTGGGGCCAAAAGAAGTGGGTGACAAGCCTGTCAAAGGTCTTGTCCTGCCCCAAATGTCCTGCCAAAGGCACGTCATGAGCCAGGCCCAGTAGGAAGGTCCTGAAGCGCTGGGGTACCACCAGCACACGGGCTGACCCAGGCTCAGCAACCTTAGGCTCACTGTATAGGAGACCACTCTCCCAGTAGATCAGATGTGACCCGGACTGGTTACCAGCTGCCTGGTCTGCAGCCTGCCGCCGCAGACCCTCCAGAGTAGGGCACTCGCTCTGCTCCCTGCAGAACTCCTCCCTGGTGGGACCCCCTTCTTGCTGCCAATGGGTCAGCTCAGAGATGTCTCCCAGTTCGGCTACCTGCTCCCCTGTAGGCACCGGGGCGTCCCCTCGAGGTCCGCCTCCTCCCGGTCCGTGGGAACTTTGGGGGCCGGTTTCCCACGCCCCTGCCCTTTCTCTTGGCAGGGACTTGGGCCACTGTTCCAGGCTCCAAGTCCTCTTGATCACCCTTTCTGGCTGCCATTGACCGAGTAGACACGCATGCCCACTCTGGCAACCCAAGCATCTCCAAGTGAGACCTGAGCTCAACCTCCTTCCATGAGGACTGCTCCAGGTCGTTTCCTAGCAGACAATCTACAGGCATGGTAGGGCTCACAACCACCCTCAAGGGACCTGAGACCCCCCCCCATTCAAAGGGAACCTGCGCCACCATACATTGGCGCTCTGAGTTGTCTACCGCAACTACTTGGTGGAATGCCCCTGGGACTACTTGCTTCTCAGACACCAGGTGACACCGGACTGAGGTCACACTGGCTCCAGTATCTCTGAGAGCCTCTACCCTGTTCCCATTGATGGTCACCCAGGTGCTATATTTCTTTGTGTTAGGGGCACCTGGTTTCCTGGGACCATCTCACTGTCCCCGAGTGAGACAAGGGTCATTTCTGCGGGATCCCCACCCTCCTGTGGGCACCCCTCCTCCCCAAGCGCTACACTAGCCAACACTTTGGACTGTCCACCGGTGGGTGGCTGTGTCCCCTTTGGGCACTTGGGGTCCCCCTTAAAGTGACCTACCTGGTCACATGCATAACACTTGCGGGGGCCGGTCTCAACAGGCTTCCCTGTAGAGACCCCTTTCTTCTTATCACCGGGGGCTGGGAACCTTTACCCTGGGTACTAGTTTGGGGCCCTTTAGAGAACTCCTGTGCTTTACCCTTGTCCCCCCACCTTTCTGCTGGGGACCCTGCCCACCTTTGGCTGAGTCTCCCCAAATGCTTTCTTGTGGACCCTGGTACTCACCCAGCGGTCCGCTTCCATAGCAAGCTTCCTGGGGTCAGTTAGCTTACTATCCACTAGGTGCTGGCGCAGATCTGCAAAACATAGACTAGACAAGTGCTCCCATGCAATCAAGTTGTAGAGCCCCTGGAAATCTGTTACACTACTGCCCTTTACCCAACCATCCAGCGACCTGCAGAACAAATCCACACATTCCAACCAAGTGTTGGCATCAGACTTCTTACTGGACCTGAACTGATCCCTGTACTTTTCAGGAGTAAGACCATACTTAGTGAGAAGGGCATCCTTCATGTCAGCATAGGTGAGGTGATACCCCTTACCCAAAGCTATCAGAGCATCCCTTGCTTCTTCAGGAAAAAGTGGCCACAATCCTGCTCCCCAATTCTCCTCAGGGACCCCATTCATGTGTATGGCTGCCTCATAACCCTGAAACCACCTTTGTATGTCATCCCCCTTCTTGAACTCCTTGCCTACGTTCTTGGGAATGTGCACAATCCTGTCTGCCTTTCTGGACGAATTGCTGCCACCATCTGAGCCTGACTTACTCCTAAGTTCTAGCTCCTTCAGTTCTCTCTCATGCTCTAAGAGCATCTTCCTCTCCTCTATGGCCAATCTCTTCTCCTCCCGCTCACTCTCCAGCCTGAGCTTCTGCAGCTCAAACTGCCTTGCCTCCTGCCTGTCCTCCAGCTCCTCTGGGGACAGACTGCTGCTGCCTGACCTGGCGGGTTCCCCCCTGCCCAAAAGCACATCCACCCTGGAAATAGGCTCCTCCACCTCCTCACTGAGATTACCAGGCTGCCCATTGGCATGTCTGGCTGCTACCCAGGCCCTCAGCGCCTTCTGTAGCTCCTCCTTCCTTGTGAGGCCTTTAATTTGGACTTTCAGGTTTTTACAAATCGCCCGTAGCTCCTTTACGGCGTAGGATTCCAACCTATCCTCCTCAAAGATAACTTCCAGAGATGCAACGGATGATGCAATTGATTCAGGCATGACAAAAGTAGTGAGTTGAAAACTGGCAAGATCAAAAATAGGCCAAAAGAAAAAGAACCAGTATGTGGTACGTAATGGTCTGCGATATGGTAGTAGTGCACACCAATCACTGTAAGTCAAGTGCAAACACAAGTCCTATCCTCACCGCTGACAACCAATGTTAGAAATGGGATCTCTAGTTGGCAAGGGCTTGCACCTTTGTCCAAGTAGGGACCCTTCTTCCTAGTCAGGGTAAGGGTGTTACACTCGTGAAGTAACCCCTGCTCACCCTCGTGGTAGCTTGGCACGAGCAGTCAGGCTTAATTCAGAGGCAGTGTGTAAAGCATTTGCACATAACCAACAGTAATACAGTGTAAGCACTACAAACGGACACCACACCAGTTTAGAAAAAATAACCAATATTTTATATACTCAAGACAAGACCAATTACGACAAAAATCCACAATACTATACTTTAAAAATGAATGCTTGATACGGTAACTTCTTCTTTGCAGGAATAGCACAAAAGCAAAGTTCGTACGAGTCGGTAGCTCCGTCCGAGCCTACCGTGATGCTGAAAACCACAGAGTCTAACAGTTCCAGCCGACCGCGTCGATACGGGCCAGCAGAGTCGTGAACAGACTCGGTTACAGTACCTTTCTCGTTGTGGCTGGTACGGAGTGTACGAGCCGGTCGGCGTTCGTCGCGGTTGCGGTGCAAGACGGAGCGATGCAAGGTGCGGTGTCCCTCGATGCGGTGCAGGCAGCGGCTCGATGAGCGTCGTGCAGACGGAGTCGGTGAGTCCAAGGCGTGCAATGCAGGGTGAGACGATGCTCGATGCGGTGCTGACAGGTTGCGATGCAGGCGACCTAGCCGGAGTGCGGGAGCTGGCGTCGGACGGCGGTGCGAGTCGGAGCGGTGCGTCGCAGACGTGCGAGCGGTGCCCCAAATGCGGTGCGGTCTCGACTCTTGAGCCAGTTGCAGCGACCGCGTCGGTCGGGTCCAGTTGGTTCAGTGAAGCGATGCGATGCGAACTGCGGTGCCCACAGGTCACGGTGCAAGCAGCGGCTCGATGTTGGCGGCGTCGGACGTCGCCCACGGTGAGACCAGGGTTGCGATGCGAAGCGGGGCGATGCGGTCTGCGGTGCAAGCAGGTCACCGGCCAGGGATGGATTCGGTTGACGGCGTCGGTTGCAGTTCCCTTCCTCTGTGGCAACTGAAACAGCGTTCCAGAAGCGGTACCCAGAGGCTTGTGAAGTCTTTGCAGTCCCTGAGACTTCTTAACAGGAGGCCAGCTCGGTTCCAGGCCCTTGGAGATACTCAGCACAAGTTTGTAGAAAGTTCAGTCCAGTCCTTTCACTGCCCAAGGCAGAAGCAGCAGCTGCAGGCCAACCCAACAAAGCAACAACACAGCAAAGGGGCAGTACTCCTCCTGGCAGCTCTTCCAGCTCTTCGTCTTGGCAGGTTCCTTGATTCCAGCGAGATCTAAATTCATGGGGTCAGGGCCCCAATATTTATATCCCAAATTCCTTTGTTCTCTGAAGGCAGAGAGGCCTTTGCCTAGTCCAAACCAGTTCTGGAGCACTTTGTTGACAAGTCTCCGTCCCTTCTTTCAGTGAGTAGGCCAGGGACATCAGACGCACCACAGGAGGTGGAGCCAGCATTGTGGAGGGAAGGCACTGTCCTATTCAGGGCCCAGGTGCGACCCCTCCCACCCATCTACATGTAGATCTTGCTATTCAGCCCTGTGCTGACTCACCCTGTCTCCTGGCATCCCCCAGCCCCTGTCACTCACATTCCAGACAAGGAATACACAACCTCGCAGAGGCAGGCTTGGATGGTTAGACAAGAAAATACCCACTTTCTAAAAGTGGTATTTTCAAACACAGAATGTTAAAACCAACTTCACTAAAAGATGCATTTTATCATTCTGAGTCCAGGCATACTAAACTCGAATTTCTACCACGTTCCCGGGGTCAGTTAGGATTATAAACTGTAATAATCAAAACTGCCCGTTCTGGCCTAGGGGGAACAGGTAGCCTTGCAATAGTGAAAAACGAACTAGGCTGTAATTCACTATCAGGACATGCCGCACACACCAGGGCATGTCCTACCTTTCGCATACAACGCACCCTGCCCACAGGGGTACCTTGGGCCTACCTTAGGGGTGACTAACATGTAGCAAAGGGAAGGTTTAGGGACTTGCAAGTGTGTGCACTTGCTAAGTCGACATGGCAGCCCCAGGCTGCGCACAGGCTCTGCGATGGCAGGCCCGAGTTACACTTTACGGGCTGTTTGCGTGGGTGGCACAATCCAGTGCTGCAGCCCACCAACAGCATTTGGTCTATAGGCCCTGGCACTCGCAGTACACTTTACAAGGGACTGACACATAAACCAAATAGGCCAATCATGGAAACACCAATCCATAACACATTTTATACAGGAGCACTTGCACTTTCCCACTGGACAGCAGTGAGGAAAGTGCGCAGAATCATTACACCAGCAAAAACAGAGTCAAAACCGGGAGGTCAGAAAGCAAAAAGTCAGGGGAAACACGCCAAAAGATGCCAAGTCTAACATATACCCTTTCCAGTTGGCTGAATTTATTAGTGATCAAGGTGCCATGATGCCACCCTCGGCGGAAAGCTTGCAGCCCTGGCCTTTATATGGTAACAAATAACGTTTTGGGGGGGAGCGTCTATTAGTTCATTTGATTTGAATAAGAGCCACTCCCAGAATGTGTAAGGTTGTTTTCTGCTTACCTGAGATAGTGGTTGTCAAGTTTAACACCCATTTCAGTCCGTAACACGCATCGCTTCAAATGGAAATTCAACTAAGTCTCAAACAAGTTGCATTTTAAAATATCAGTGACGTCTTCAGTGTGCCCAGCAGTTTTCAGGGCATAATAATAAAACTGGTTGCACTTACTGTGAGATCTGTGTTTTGGCTAGTGACAGTTTTGACTCATAACGTAGCATAGAGGGTTACTGTTCCTGCTGCAAAGTAAAACGTGTAAAATGCAGAGCACAGCTATTTTATGTAGAAAGCTCAGTGGATTACTGTTTTTGCCACAGAGATCATTTTGTTCCTTGCAGTTCATAAGTTACAGTCCCTCTACTATATCTCAGAAAACTGAACTGACTTCAGGGAACTGCATGTACACTACAAGGCATGGTTTTAGAACCTTTTTATTTTTTCCTTTCAATCTTTCATTATTGCAAGTTTCTAAAAAGGGATCACTTGGGTCGTAATAAAAAAATCCAAAGTCTTATTAGTACAGACAGCCCAACCACTAGGTTACGTTACGTTTTCAATCCTGACTTTGCCTGTCTACAGATGAAGCATTGGGAGAGAGGGGGGCAGACCAGACAGACCAATTTGTGTGTGAAAAAGGCCCCTTTATTGAAACAGGTGCACATTACAAATACCATACCTGGCAACTGCCTTACAAAACTAAAACCTCGCTTTACATCTAACAACTGACCCCTGATCCCCCCGCCCCTACCATCCCCTCAAACATTCCCCCACCCTGCCATTAACATATCCACAATATTGCAATGCATTGCAGTTAAAAATGTGCCTTACTATAAAAACCAACCTCCCATACCTGCCTTTCTGAAACTGTAAATAACAAAACATCTACAACTGAAACTTAAACTACCTGCCTACCCTTTCCCTGCCCCTGCTACAACTTCCAACCCTTATCCAAAAACCTCTGCCAACCATGTCCAACTTTTCAAAACCCCCGCCAAGCACATGTTCCAAGCGACAGTACACATAACAAACCCTTTGTGCACCTGGCCCAAAGATAGCCCACGCCAAGTAAAACAGAGCAAATATAACCCCAGGCAAATCCAAATGGCTAAGGGATGGGAGGGAGGGGGAAATTATTTCACTACGCTAGCTCCCAGCCACCAGGTCACCAAACCTAAAATGGTGGCTGGGAGCGCCCTTCAACAACCCTTATAATTGGGCTATACTTGGACTACACCCTGAGGAGCCCAAAAACTACAAAATGGCAGGCAGCTGGCCAGCCCAACCCCTCCCAAACTGTCCGGGGGGGGGGGGCAGACCTCCCTGCGCTCGACTGCCCCCCAAGCCCCAATTCTTAATATATAATGCTTCTTAGCATGGATGATATATGACCCATTTCTACACCTTGTTACCCTAATTGTCTCATGTAGCATTTCTTGTAGATAGTTTTTCACACTTGTATGATTCATTGTCTCTATATTGCGTGTGTGTGTTGTAAAGCACTCTGACACCCACCAATGGGATGAGTAGCGTTATAAAACAAATTAATACATGAAATTAGTGCTATTTAATTTGCTATTAGTGTAACTACTCAAACACAGATTGCTCTGACATTATTAAAGTGCATATATATCTCTTACATACAGATGTTGAACAAAGTCAAACACCTGACTCCAAATCAAAGTTTCTCCCCAGCACTTGTGAAGTGCTAACAAGCTGAGTGCCTTTGTTTCCCTCCACTGGCATCAACATATTAGGCTCCAGGTAGCTAGCTCATAGCCAAGAAAAGACTCCAACAAAAGGAGTGCTGATGGCCCTTTAAGTAATACCTTTGTATTGGGCCCAACTGGAAGGGAAAATAAGAAGCCCATTACACCCACTGCAGGTTGCTGCTCAGAACAGAAAGCAGAGATGGCCAGATGCTGTGGAATGTGGCCTGGGGTCTGCCAATTACACCATGGCAAATTCAGGATATCTCAGTGAGGCTGGCCTGACTGGCTCAAAAGCAGCTGCCAGATCTGGGATACAGCTCGATCCCCCTCCTTTCCTGCACTGAGCTTACTTGATGATGGAAAATCACTAATCTATAGACATTTGGACTGCAATCAAGAACAAAATGGCAGTACGAAATCTTCAAGTCTAGATGAATACTTAAAATACACTGCCTTAAGAGGCCGAAAGGTTGCAAATTAATAGCTATAATTTTAAAAGTGGAGTAGAGGAGGTAGCAAAACGTGTGAGGCAGAGAGTAATGAAGTAGAAATGAATTAGAAGTATGGGGATGCTGCATTTGGTGCCACTTAGTACTGTGGCTATGTCTGCTGCAAAAGTAGAGGTCAGGCGTGCTTTTTGTTTTTTATATTAATACATTTTGTTACCAAAGGGTCGGGCTCAAAAGTGTTGGTTGCCTTCCTCTGGTGACAGCATTGGGTAGCTAGACAGAAAAGTAGAGAGGTAAAGAGTAGTGAATAAGGTAGGGATAGAGAGGTAATAGGGTGAGAAATAGGTACGGTAGAGAACGAGAGGTAGATAGAACAATAGAGAGTGGTGAGTTAGAGAGAAAGAGACAGTCAGTGGTAGTGTTGGACAAAGAGGCTGAAATAGAGGAAGATCAAGAAAGTCTTTTGACTGTCAGAATCACGTCATCAGTGGCCCTCTTAGAAAATAGGGCCCCTGGGCATTTTTTCACTTTGTTTATGACTTAAAACAGCTCGGGTCTCAGCCTGCTGTAGAACGTTCCTGAAAACAGAGGCTCTCATACAGAGCAATTTAGCATCCTTCTGCCTGGCACCCATCCCCATTGCAGATTTTCCCATCACACACAGTAATGTCCCATACCAGGTATCTCTTGCTCATCCAAACCTCATCTTTCTTTACATTCTGGTACTTATTATTTTGCATAATATTACATTACAGGTACCAGTATGCAATAGTGGATGAGGCATTTACACCTAGCATAGGCAACCTGTATAGGGAGCGAAATTTGTAAAGGATCCCAATTTCTCTCTATCACCTCCTCCCTGTCTAGAAGAGAGGCTCACCTGCAAAGCTAAGGTTTACTATGCCATGCCTAATTGATAACTCATCCTGATACAATTTTTATATGGATAAAAGAAAACGACAAGTACCTGAATCCAAAGGGGATTCAGGACTGGGTGAGGTAATCAACCTCCCTTCTTCCCTATACACCAGTATTGAGATACCTACTGAGCTCCTAACAAGACCCAGCATGATATTTCTCATGGGCTGGTTTGAAGTACCAAGACATCCAGAATTCGTACAAAGCACCTCTGTCCTGCATTTGTAAAAAGGTATGGAATCATAGAATCCTCACAGTGCACTTTTGTCTGATCTGCATTGCATCCTGGTATCGCAGCTCAGATGTCTGTTTACATGGGTTGCGCTGCTGCAACACCTGTGTGAACTCCAAGGTTTATACTACAGTTAATGGAAGCATGCACCCTCAAAGGATGGGGTTATACTTGGTGTTGTTTATTCTGATGATTTTTTTCTTAAAGCTTTGTACGCATCTTTACATTAATCTGCAGCACACATACATATTCACTGTGGGATATGCACCTTAAAGTTCACCATAGTTAATGTAGACCTCAATTTAAAATGGCTCACGTTTAGTTGCCACATTTTTCAGTTTGTAGTGGGCTTTTCCTGTTTCTTGTTGCAGGAGCAAAACTGTACCAGCCAACGTTAATTAAATGTATTTCTTGTTTAGTTTTTGTGTGTGTTTATGCATGTTCCTTGGAGCGTGAACTAATGAGAACACACCTGCAAGTGGGAACGTCCTAACCGAATTGTATCATCCCGCTACAGATATTCAGCTGAAGGTCATGCAACAGAGAATCCATTGTGTGGGCGTCATAGAAAAGAACTGGAACTTCTTTTATCGTTTGATCCTGATTAGTTTCCTTCATGGAAATCATGGTGAGTTGTATCTTTCTGTAGAAGAAATGATTTAAGCTATGCAATGCCAAATTAATTAATTCAAATGCCCTTTCCACTCTACTTAGAGGAGGTACTTCCTTGCTCTCTTTGGAGATTGTGTTTTTAATCTCACTCGAAAGTGTTAAACGTGTGGGCAAATCCGTTTACACTTACTTAAGTGAATCTTTATTTGATTCTGCCTTTAGAGGCCATTCATGCTGACACCTTCTGCATGACTTCTCCCAACTTTCCTAGTTTCGCAAATTAGGGAACTTCCCTTCATTGGAAGGCAAGCCTGCTTTGTTAAACTTTATGACAATTTTAACTATTCTGTCTTTGTATTTGCAATTTCGAATTGATTTGAAGCGTATAAAATAATGCATTCATGTATTGATTACTGATTTCCAACAATTTTAAATGATTTAAGTTTGTAACCTTGCTAATCTGTTAATAAAACTTCATGATGTGCAAATCTAACACTCTCCGTCATTCTTATTGGACCAGATTAGCTTCACATTTTTTAAACATAATTGGTTAATGTTGTTATGCCTCAGTCCGGAACTAAAGGTCGATCGACTTGAGTGCAGGCAGCTTTTACTTGAGTTTGTACCAGAAATCTACACAGTGCAAATCTGCTGCTGCAAAAATCTGGTAGCAAAGGATGGTTTCCACTGTGGCATAGGGAGTCAGAATTTTCACCAGAGACTTGTACAATCCGCCCCACTCCAGCCCGTATTTCGGAGTATTGGCGATGTTGCGGTGTTCCTGAAGCAGTTGGAGTGTCCTAGGAGAGTGACTATAAGTAGGGTCATGCATCTTTGATTTTGCGTTGTTGAGAGTGTAGTGTTAGTAGTTTTGATGAGTTTTGCTGTGTCGTGTCAAATTGGATCCAAATGGCTCCGTGTTGAAGTGGAGTACTGAAATTCTTTTCTGTATATATTGCTTATGACGATACATGAGCTTGCTGCAAAGAGTTGAAGTTTGGTTATTGGATGCGTTATGATCCAAGATCCCAGGACAGATAGTGAGTTAAATTAGTGTTTTGATTTGTCTGTTAAGTTTGAGGTGTCAGACTGTGAAGCACTATTGGCCGCAGCAAGATAAAGACTTCTTAAACTTCTATTGTGAGGGTGTACTATCTGTAATTGCTGTTTAGTTGATCCTTTGTGCACAGAAGTAGACAGCACTTGTCAGGGTGATTTCCTGCTGGTCGAAAATTCACTTTGTGTGTGTGATATGCCAGGAGGGTGTATACTCCGTTTCCTTTAGAGTGATTGCTGACTTGAAATTTTCTTTAGCAGAATGAACAAGGGTGATTGGTTTGTTTTTGATTTTCGATAATCTGCTTAAGTGAAGGTGATCGCTCTGGAGGGAGAGCTGATGTGCTGGTTTTGGATGGTTGGTGTGAGTGCAGGGCTGGGATTGGCCGTTACATCATTAGCTACAGTGCTGTCAGTGGACAGTTCAGTGGTGTTGTGCTAAGATTGGATATTGGTGTTGTAGTGTATCGCAGTGTGATTTATTGAGAATGCTGTTTATTTCAAATGAAAGTTTACTGATTTGTGTTGCGCCGAATAAGGAATAATGATGACATTTTTCAAAAAATTAAGAGCTTTGTTTAGAGATGCTGTTAGGTTACCTGTCCTGAGGGCGACGAGGACCCTCCGCAGAGCAGGCTTGCAAACTACTTGACAATGGAATAAGATCACAGCGAATGAAGGGTCCTTGTAGTTTCCCCGCTCATGGTACCTTTAATTTCAGAGTAATTGAGAACTTAAGGCGAGTGTTCTCTGAGATGAACCCCCACCAAAACACGCTCAATATTAGACTATGAATGCATGGGAGCGTGCCGCACATGCAAAAAGTAAGGAGAAGTATCAAACCCAAGAGAGAAACAAGGTAAGTAGTTGGATGGAGGTGAAATTGGATGCAGAACAGCAGGAATGTAGGGAAATTGTAATTGATGGCATAGGGATGTACCCTGCGATAGAAAGAGCAGATAGAAAGAAATTTCGAGAGGTTGGTGGGATCAAAGAGAAGAAAGATGAGGCTTGTGACAGTGACTCCAGTAATTACTTTTTGGATAATTTGTTGACTTCCTGACCACCTGCATGTAATGTGTTCCCCCATGGTAGAGGGAACCAACAGCCCATAGACACAGGTGCAAGTGCGCCATTGATCAGAGTCTCCCTGAAGGAGGCTTACCCCTTATTGGTCCAGATTCGTTATTGAGGGCCACAAGTACTATGGGCATTATTACAGCTTCAGGTACATCTAGTGTCACTACAGCCGCTGATACATCAGGTGTGAGTACTACTCTAGATCTGGGAACACAACCCCAAACAGGAGAAACTCCCATTTTGAGTGTGCTTGTCATAAAAGTTGAATAAAGTCTAGAGCTACAAACCACGGAGAGTGGACTGGATGTTTGGAAACTAAAGGCAGAATTTAAGGAACTTATTTAGGGAAATCTTGAGTTGGGAATCCTAGATGGGTATAACAAGGAGAAACTTTTGTTGTTGAATAATGGAGCTGCTAGACATGCTTGTGATACTCATGAACCACTATAAGAGTTAGCTACAGAGCTTGGGGTTAATTTGTCTAAAAGTCAGAATTTAAAGAATAATTTCAGGATGTTTATAGTTGAATATACTAGCAAGAATATGCGGACACCGGGTATAAAATTATATATGAAGGAGTTGGTTGGTAGTATTCAGAAGTGGAGTGAAATTCAAAGGATCATGGTCTGGTGGTCCTAGAACAGAAGGGAAAAGAAAGACTATACTGGAAGGTCAGATGGGGAGAATAGCAAAAACGACACAGATGTTAAAGTTTACCCATTGAGAGAGGTGCATGGGGGTGGATATGTGCATGTACCTTAGAGTCACAGCAATCTTTTCAAATCAATTTCCAAACGTGAGTGAAAAACGTGACCTATGCCACACCCAAGTTGAAAGGTTTGTGAAGAGTTTGAAGGTGCTTTGGGAAGATTTGAATACTTTCTTTGATAATGTAGTCCCTAGCGAGCTGTGGGAAGAGTGTAAGGTATTGATACTGTGGCCGACTGAGGAGCTGCAGAGACCTGCTCAAACTCATGCACCTTCTCTTGTTGTCATGGAAAATGTATAACCAGTTGTTTGCAGTTTTGAAAACTAATGTTCCACATAAAAATATTGATTTATTGAAGATATCAAGGTCTATCCAAGAGTCGCAAGAATCTGTGCATCCTTATTATGAGAGGTTTATGCAGGTTTTCTGACAGCATAGTGAGGAAATCTTAGTCATTTTGTGTTGCAGTTTGTTCTAGGTTTACAGCCGGAGATTAGATCATATCAAACAGAATGTGATCTGTTAGCGCTAGAAGAACCTAGACGAACTCCTGTTGTATGCTAAGTATTGCAGCGACAGTTTGGAAGCGAGACAAAAGAAAATTAAGGAGAAGTTCATGTTAGCACAAATGAAGTTAGCACAGAAAGGATTTCAGAATCTCCTGAATGTGGCAAATTCAGGTTATGGTCCTGGTGTTGATGTAGGTATGCAGGGAGTTGGCATTTAAGGTGGTACCTGGATAATGTAGAGCGGGAATGTTTTCCCGCAGAGTAGAGGGTGAGGAGTATCTGCTGATCCGAATTTTGGTGTGGACATAGCCATGTTGAAAAAGACTACTCCATGTCATTATTCTAACAAGGTGTACCACTGGAAGAGAGAATGTAAGCTGAATCCCAACCAAATTCAAATTGATGGTCAAATGTCAAACATGAATGCAATGCCAGTACAAAGTATGCAAATACCCCATAATGCTAGTATTCACCAAACCCCAGTTGTTGCAACAGACTATAACTAACCTGAGGTTTGATTCAAGTCCAAACCCAGAGGTTCAATAGAACCCTATTACGAGCCCTGACAGTTTACAACAATTCTGGGTTTTGAAACCGCTTTGGAGATCCAGATTCTGATATGTCACAATGACGGTGCCTGAGAGGTGAGGAAAATTGCGTGCTTGCCGCAGTCTTAGAGGTAGACCAAAGTGTCAACAAAAGAGTCAGGTTCAAGCTCCTCACACACTCTTACAAAGCCCTCCATGATGCCGAACTAGCATACCTGAACCACCGCCTCTCATTCCATGTACCTACCAGACACCTCTGCTCCGCCGAACTGGCCCTTGCCACCGTCCCTCTGATCCGCATGGGCACGACCGGAGGAAGATCCTTTTCTTACCTCGCTGCCAAAACCTGTAACACCCTGTCTCTCCACCTCAGGCTATTCCCGTTGCTGACCCAATTCAGGAAGGATCTCAAGACCTGGATCTTCGACTGAACCTCAGCACCCAGCAGGACCTGCAGCCTCCACCCCCGCCCAGCGCCTTGAGACCCTCGTGGGTGAGTAGTCGTGCTTAACGAACACTGATTGATTGATTGAAGTGGTCCCTATGCAGATGGAATTTATATACCCACACTGTATCCTTACTTACCGATACAGAAGCTATCAGCTATACTGTTTTTGTTTAAAATATGTTTATTAACTCACTCTACTGTTAGAATTGTAGGGTTCCCAAGCCCACCCCTCTCGGGAAAAGAAGTCCAAGTTGTAGGTATCTCAAATAAACAGATTGTGAATCCTGTTTCAGTTAAAGTCTCTGTGAAAATAGGGCCTCTTGAGGATCAATTTGCAATATGCGATTCAAGTTCAGTCAATCTATTGGCCAGGGATTTACTTTGCAAAATTAATTGTGTGATATATTGCAAACCAGATGGCGTTGAGCTTTAGATGCATGGTGAAGACACAAGCTTACTGGGTTCAAACAAGTGATCGTTACTACTGGAAATATTATTCTAAGACAGTGCACCTTCCTTAATCCTTCCACACTCTTGCTTTTGCCTTTGTCTGATGACCATGATGACGAGGTTGACCATGGCTGTCTGGATGTTACAGAATTATGTACCAAGCTAAAACCCGGCATTCGAGACATCCCTCTGGAAGGACCTGATTGAACTTTGTGAATGGCTCTTGTTTGAGAGATGGATGAGGAATTCTAAGTGCACCTTGGGAGGTGTAGTGGAAGCCTTATATTTGTGCAGTGTAACCTCCACTGATGTGGCTGAACTAATAGCACCTACTAGAGCTTGCTGTGTTTCCATCCATTTCAGAGTCACTATTTACACTGATAGCCAGTACGGGTTTGGCGTGGTCCTCGGCTTTGGGCATTTTTGGTCCCAGGGAGGTTTCAGGTTTTCTTCTAGATCCCCCGATTAGAAATGGGAATTATGTGATAAACCTACTTGACGCATTAAAGTTACCCGCTGAAATAGCGGTAGTCAAATGTGCAGCACACAGGAGCAGATGGGACTTTACGACAGCTGGAAACCTCTATGCAAATGAAATCGCAAGATACTGCGCTCTTGCCTCATGCACATTGAGTAGAGATCATTCATGTGAATCAGAAAGCTGTTACAAACCTATTGTTAATTGGTGGTAATAGCTGGGAGGAGATTAAGAGTATACAGGAAGAAGCCCCAGAAAGTGAGCAGGATGTATGAAAAATCAGCAGAATGAGATATGGGTTCAGACCGAAAGGAGACCCATCCTACTGGATTCTCTGTTGTCTCCCATGGCCTGGCATTTCCATGATGTTGGGGAGGGGTGGGGGGAGAATGAATTTGCAACCAGCAACATAACCGAAGTGGGTACTGTTGTTACTACTGCTTCTTCTGCAGCTGACATCTTTTATATTGATCTGCTGTTGGTGGATCCACCTCTTTTGGATTTTTCGAGTCCTGTTACAGAACCGGAGCCTCCTGTTTTTCAACTAAGTGCTTCTGGGTATTATATGATTTTCTTCAGACAGTTCTTCTGTTTTAAACACTCCTCCATCACAGATCTGTGTTTTTCTTTTCATGGTTGAAACACACTTATCTAGTTCCGCCTTGGATATATGTTTGGATAACACTTTCCTTGGTTTTTCTTTTCCTGTGGATTGGATTTGTGTCAGTTTTTTTTCCTGTTGTTTAATGGCCACTACCTCCCAGCACTTTCTGCTATGGAACTGGTCGACTAGGTGTTGGCCCCCCCAGTCTTCTTCCCATAAAATGAAAAGAGACTTGTCCCTCATGAACATTTCAGCCGTTCCAGTAACCGATGGAATTGTTTGGGATAAAGTTCCTTTCGACATATTCGGTCCGACTGAGATCCTGCAGATACCATATGTGTTCATAGTCTCTATGGGTGATGTAATAGTACCTGGGTTACATTCCAGATGATAGGGATGTTGACACTGTAAATTCTATGCTCTCAGAGCGGGAATATTATACTATTTTTGAATCAGAGGACCTGTCCCTTAATTCTGCTAATTATGATGACATGTTCTGTTATCACCATTATGGGCATCATTTCCTACATTGGGCCAGTGTTCAACATACACTTTTTAATGATACACATTGGAAACATTGTCTGACTCTCCCACAAGGCAGTTTCAAAACGTACAAAGATAAATTCACATATTTTTCAGGATATGACACTTCAGATCCTACATCATATTATTTCAAATTTGTCTCTACTCCATCCAAAAAATATATGCTTACACAGACTAAGCTAATATATACAACTTCGTTTGTCACCCATATAGCCTTTAAATGCTATGATTATTGGAAGGACATGATTGAACTAAAATCGATTTGGGGAGCCAAACTTTGGTAAGTTCAGGTAGACGGAAACCTTGTTTCGAGCATGTTTAATTCCAACATTTATTGAATGACACCGTCCAGCAGACTACATGTCTGGGACTGGGAAAAATTAAAGAAATGAGCGCCCGGATATTCCCTCCAGTGCCCGCTTTAATAATTGGCAAAGTTTGACATCATAGACTGAGTTGCCTCCAGCTTAATGCAGGGAAGACAGAGGTGATGGTTGTTGGAAAACAGCCCTCTCTCTGGTCGCAGCATTGGTGGCCGGAGGAACTAGGACCTAGTCCAGTACCGAAAGCCAAGGTGAAAAATCTGGGAGTGTGGTTCGATGAAAATCTCTGAGCAAATTTCTGCTGTGGCCGGTACATGTTTCGGCATTCTTAAAATGCTACGTAAGATACTGGACCTTCTCCCCCTGGATGCTAAAAGAACCATTGTACTGGCTCTGGTCACGTCTCGCCTGGATTATAGCCATGTTCTGTATCTAGGGGTGACTGCAAAAAACTTGAACATCTTGCAGAAGGTCCAAAATGCCGCAGCCCGGCTTATCTTGAACATCCCGAGGAGGTCCTCGGTTGGAGATGCTTTGAAGGAACTGCATTGGCTCCCAATTCAGGCCAGAGTCACCTTTAAGGCTTTATGCTTCAGTCATAGGATCCTCAGGAAAAGGGGGCCGCGTTTTTACTCCCCCCTTCTGACGGTCTACCAGCCCGCCCGAGATTTGAGATCATTCGGCAGTGCTAGAATGACTGTGCCCAGGGTGCGGAAGGCTAGGGTTGGCGGGAGATCTTTTGGTTTCCTGGCAGCCAAGGCTTGGAATGAGCTTCCTGTGGATCTGAGGACACCTGAGTCGGAGTCCCTGTTCCGCAGGAAACTGAAAACCTGGCTCTTCCGTCACCCTCTGAGAGGTCTAAAGTAATTGTGTAGAGGTCTGCATAGGAAGTTGGTTGGCATGGGAGGGCTGCTGGGTTTTCATCTTTGTCCTAGCGCGGGGACACTCCGGAGTAACCATAGCGCTTTACAAGCTTCCTAATAATAATTATACTGAAGAACATGTCAATAGCATGGTACATTTGATTCCACACTTTCAGGTCCACACGGGTGGTTATTGTAGACAGTAGACACAAATGGTTGTCATGCTTGTTTCCTTAATTCCACACCTGGGTTTAAATCAAGTCAACCGGAACACCGATAGTCCCAATCACAACATTCAGGTATTGTTACCACCTATTCAGTGGGGAAATTGTGTCAACACTGGTTGCAGCATTCCACATTGTCTGCAGTGAAACAATATCTTTCTCTACTGTGTGAAGACATGGACTTGTCAGATTTTTTATTAGGCCCTAAATCTCCAGGTTCTAAAAGATTTCTTTTGCCTAAATATTATTACATTTGAAAATTGTCCCAAACGGAAACTGCCGCACGTTTAAGACAAATTGATCAGGATAATTTGGATAAAGTGCTTGTTGATAATAGTATTAAAAAGCTGTCTTCTCGCATTTATTATTTGAATAACATTGTGTCATCTGTTATTGATATTATGCAAAGTGACATGTCAACATTGTATCATGGGCAAAGTCAGCTTAGATCTATCATGTTGTTTAGCTGGACACTTCTACTCCTTAGAATGGGTGCGTACCAATGGCGTTATCTGAATTCCAGTAGCTTATTTTTGCCTTTTAATTTAACACGCAAACAATTGATAACAATGAAAGATGCAACCTATACAATGTTGCATTTAAAGAAGTTAGAATAACTACCATTTTTTAAAGAAGTTAGAATAACTCCCATATACCATAGCCGAAACATCTTCAGCTGTCTGGTTAACACACGGTGTAATATCTGAACCCATCTCAACATTTCAATATACAGCATGCATGAAACATTTCCCTGTCGGTAGATATGAACTCCTACGAGGCAGCTTTATTCATAAATTATGGTCACTACCTTTTTACAATCGCGAACGTGCCGGCAAAGAGGTATTCCTTACTGGAAAAGAGTCTGACTCTTCTATCGGGCACTCACACGTTTGCAACCACATTACTGTGCACGGCGCATGTAATGCTTCAGTAGCTAATTTGGCCTGCGTTTTAAAAGGAATATCAGCTCTTGCAATACTTCCACTGATTATTGTCCTTTCAAATGGTAGTTATTTAATGCTTAGCGATCAAGATTGTTGTGGAATGTGTGCGGGTATCCTATACATTTCATCGGTTTCTCAAACCGTTACGTGTTGTAATAACATCTTGTTTCCACCAATGCAAAGAATTGTCGATAGCCCGTTGTGGCCTTCCATTCCATCTCTGAAGGCAGACTTCACCAAGCTAAGCAGACTTAAAGCACTATTTTTTCAAAAAGAAGAAGCTCACACATCTACCTGAGAGACTTTCGAATTATAGATTGCAAGGACATCTGGCGAGATACGGTTCTTGTTAAACACAGAGCACCCACAACATTTTGGCAAATTAGTTCATCATATTTTTAATGCATCTAACACTGCAGGTCTTGTGCATTTCTTTAAGATTATAAGTTCTGGCCTGGTCAGTTCATTCCAAACTATTTTCGGAGTAATACTGTCTTTTATTAACTTCCTTTTTTCTAGCGTCTTTGTAGGATTATTGCTACTGTTATTCCTCATTTGTAGCATTTCGGTCCTATTTTTGCTTCTCCGCAATGGATGTTCCATTTGCAAGCTCCCTGGAACTACCCCGCTCCAGCACTGTTGTGACTGTATGCTTCGATACTTTGGAATCTTGTTGCTTTAAGAACTAGATCTTGGTTGGTCGCTAACATACCGGCCTGCCTGGTTTCCCTATGTGCAACCCGTGTTCCACTGCCTCTGGTGCCCCTTCTAATGGGCACTAGATATTTGCCTGGCTTTGTTGACTCCTGCTCCCATGGACATAGAACTACTGATAAGTCCTTTACCGACCCATTTTCAGAGTTGTCTCTTGGGGTTGCGGCTTCTCCACAATGCACGGTATGAGCCTCTCCTTCCGGAGGAGATGTGTGCATCGGCACATGGATTACTAAATGCTGTTTCTATTAACACGGATGCAGGTTACCCGGTAGCTATCTGAGCATCGGCTGAGACCGAGGATCATGTCTCTGGAACTTGTGACTTGGGATGTTGATCAATCGTCTTCGGTGGAGACTGACTCCTTTTTGGAGTTCCTGGCCTTTGAGCTTGCGAAAAATATCATAGATCCCTCCAACGCACTATAATTTGATTTTTGTTTTTCTAAATTGACATTTTAGTTTTTCATATAATTATATATATTTCTTTTATATTATGCTCAGTAGACATGCTTTGAATTAGCTTATCTGATTATCACATTCATATTATTTAGTTTTTTGTTGTGCTATTGCCCTGACCAAAGAGAGGGCGTTGTGTGTTCCTTACATAACCCATTGACTTTTTCCCTATGTTATCCTAATTATGCACGTTGTAGGTCGCTTTTGCTTTGCATCATACATTACCAAATATTACGCTTGTTTTTGTGCCACATTATATTTTCACACCTAGTCAGCACATGTTTTTGTATTTTGATCTTTTCCTGGGATTTAGTTGGAACAGCCCATGCAAGGTCAAACAACATTGCTCCTTGTTATTCTCTGTGGTTGGGCACTAGCACCTACACATAATTGACAAACCCAGCTGCTGTTTTTGAACACACCTTTTATCATATAATCCGGGATGTTTAAAAACACAGAGTGGAGACTTGCAAGCAGAGCAAAGGTCCTGAGACGAGAGGGCTGAGTCAGCTGAGATGTAGAGCAACTAACTATGTATGCTAAGGTATGGGGTTCGCCACTAATACCAGAGATCTATAATCTATGAACACTTAGCTACTGTAGTGATGGTGGGGTTAGGCAAATCTGTCAGCGTATATGACAGAGATTTTTAGTGTATATGGTCTGCTAATTATGTAAATTACATTACTGACCTGTATATGTTTTTTAATTGCAGTGCAGTTATTGCATATTAGATCATGATAGTTTAAATAAATATTGTAAGCTTCCTTCGTGTCTCTTTTCTATTTATTGTGGACAAGTACAAGTGAGAGAGCGAAAGGGGATGACCTGCTACCGCGATCCCTGAGAGGGTCGAGAGTGTTGTGTTCCTGGGTGCCAAATCACTTGCCTCTCTAGGATGATTAGGAGGGCAAGTGCACTTTAAGCTAGTCGGATTCGGGCCCAAAGGTACTGATGTGGTATGGTGACTCATTCCCTAAATGCTGATGTTCTGTGGTCCCAACCATAGTTCTGTTCCTGAGCAGAATCCCCGCAACAGTTAGTCTCTATAAAACTAACTTGTTTAATCCCCATTTCCGTGTCATTGCAGAGAATCTATGCAACAGATGTGTTACTTACCAACAGTTAAATGGGGGCAGGAGGACAATTGATACCATGTGTCACATTGAGAGATCAGGTGGTCCAGTTAATTACATGCAACTCGATTTTGTTGAGATGCCTGTGTGCAATGTACTCCGCTACATCTTAGTGGTAGTGTACATCTTTTCCCACTGGGTGGAAGCATACCCGACTAGAAGAAACAACTGCCTCACTGAGGCCAAACTGTTATTGAGGGAGTTGATCCCCCGGTTCGGCCTACCAGTTTCTCTGGAGTCAGATTGCTGGACACATTTCAGAAATGAAATCATGCAAATGTTGTATGTAGCTCTGCAGGTGGAACAGAGGTTTCATTATAGGTACAGCCTGAGATTTCTGGCATTGTTGAACAAGTAAATGGGACGCTAAAGACCTGACTTGCTAAAGTGTGTGTGGATACTTCCCTCAAAAGGCCTGATGCACCTTCCTTGGTACTGATGAGTGACAGAAGCACTACTGATCAGAGGACAGGTCTGTCCCCAAGAGATTTTAATGGGGAGTGCCACGTGACTTTCCGCCGTGCCTGCAGCTGCTCTTGACTATTGCAAAGGACTGGCTGAGGTGGTGCGTTCTATCTTCCACCAGGATGATGAGTTGGTGATTTCCCTTTCAAGGCATAGAACAGCACCATGCCCTTAGTCCTGGTTACTGGGTTCTGGTGAAGAAGCACTTGAGGATCATGCTTGGAGCTCCGCTGGCATGCCCCTTTCAAGTCACCCTTGTTATGAACACTGCTGTGAAGTGTGGAAATCTCCCAAACTGAATTCAAATTCCCACACCAAGGGAGTGAGACAAGCTTGTGAAGAAGTGGTGACTACAACCACTGATATACGGAGTCAACTTCCAGTGCAACCCGAATGCTAAGAGGGGGGAGAAGCTTGTGTACAAGTGTTTTAAATTCAACCTGAGGCCAATGTAGAGCCTGTGTTGAATGAGCCAAGATTAGCCACAGTGAACCAATCTGAAAAAATTATAGTGATAACTCTGAGCCTGAAAAAGGGGCAAGCACTTCGGCCAGAGTGGGGTGAAGGGGGCTGAGAAGAGAAAGGTGGCCACGAAAGGGAGAAAAACTGAGAGCTGTTGAGTCGGAGAAATGCATTGCAGAAACTGTCAATGAAGAAACAGAGACAAATGAGTAAACTGGAAGTGATGATGGCCAGTCAGGAGATTGAAAAGAACACAGGCCCCTATTTGAAGGTACACAGGCACCTGGAAGGCAATAGGGAAAGAATTTTCTGCAGTTGTTAGATGGCTTAGTGTTGTTGGCAGTGGATTATTGGGAACTATACTAACTCCTAGATATGCTTATTCCTTCTTATGAGGGGAATTGTACCAATGGCTGCAAAGAGTGGGTCAAAAGGTAACGAAGGAAAGCAGTTGACAAAAGGAAATGGAAGGAAAATGAAAGAGAAGAGGTAGATCTGGAGGATTTGTAGAGCCATATTTATGACGAATTGATGTAAACAGATGCTCTAGATGTAAACAGCAAAAGTCAGCAATTAGTATATGAAGTATGGTATTAAAGGGATTTATGAACCGAATGTGTGATGATTCTCCGAGTCATCAGAGGGGGGAATTTATGAAGATTTTGCTTTGCACGTATATTGATATTAATCTGCAGCATACATACATATTCACTGTGTGAAATTCACTTTAAAGTTGACCATAGTTAATGTTGGTCTCACTTTAAAATGGCTCTCATTTAGTTTGCACATTTTTCTGTTTTGTCGTTACTTTTCCACTTTCTTGTTTCAGGATGCCAATCTGTATCAGCCAACGTTAATTAAATGTATTTCTTGTTTAGTTTTTGTGTGAATGTTTATCTGAATATGATTCTCGGAGAGTAAAATAATGAGCCCGCACCTACCAATGGGAACGTCCTGACCGAATTGTATATCATTCCGCTACAGATATGCAGCTGAAGGTCATGCAGCAGGGACTTTATTTTGTGGTAGTCGTGAAAAAGAACTGGGACTTCTTTTATCGCAATATGTTCTATCCTGATTGCCTTCTTTCATTGGAATCATGGAAAGTTGCATCTTTCTTTTGAAGAAATGATTTAAACTATGCAGTGCTAAATTGGTGAATTCAGACGCCCTTTCCACTCTCTTTAGAGGAGATGCTTCCTTGCTCCCTTTAGAGATGATTTATTTTCTTGTCGCCCAACAGAGTTGGACTTGTGGGCAAATCCCATTTCCACTTGCTTAACTGAATCTTTAATAGATTCGTTTGATTCTGTCTTTAGAGGCCTTTCATGCAGACAACTTCTGCCTGACTATAACCCCGACTTTCCTAGTTTAGCTAATTCGGGAACTTCCCATCATGGGAAGGCAAACCTGCTTTGTTATACCTTTTGCCACTTTTAGCTATTCTGTCTTTGTATTTGCGATTTTGAAATAATTAAATCATATTTAGTAAAGCATTTATGTATATATTACTGATTTACAACTAATTTGAATGATTTGAGTTTATAACCTTGCTAATCTGTTAATAAATCTTCATGGTTTGCAAATCTAACACCCTCCATCATTCTTGTGAGGCAAATGTGCTTCACATTATTTAAACATAATTGATTAGTGTTGTTATGCCTCAGTCCAGAGCTAAAGGTCCATCTGCTAGAGTCCAGCTTGCACCAGAAATCTGCATGGTGCAAATCTGCTGTACGATACTGTATGATGCAGATCACTGTAAAATGGCTATGCTTTCATGAGCGCATCTAATATCATGTTTCCTACAGCACTATGGGGCTGATTACGAGTTTGGCGGTGCGACCGCCCTGCTGCCGCACCGCAAAAACCCGTGTGAGATCCGCCTGCCGTATTATGATATTTTTAGTCATTGGGGGTGGTTTTTGGGGTTTACACAGCGGTGCCTATAAAAAAGGCATCACAATGGGAATGTCAAAGGAAGCTTCAGCATGGCATGGACTTTTGAAGTCCATGCCGTGCTGGAACTGGGGGTGCATGCACACCGGAGTGCACATATTGTGCACTCCGGTGTGCATCCACATAGAGTGAGGCACAAGGGGGCTCTGTGGGGCCCTCTTTCTTTCCTCACCGCCACTGTTTTCATGGAGGAAAGACCTCCATGAAATCATTGGCAGTGAGGAAAGTATTAATATGCTTGGCGGTACCACGGTGGTCCTGCCAAGCATATTAATGCCTTAAGACCCCTGTGCCACCACCAGGGAATGGCGGTTCCCTGCCAGTCCAAAGTGGCACGACCGCCAGGGTCGTAATGTGGCGGTCGGAAGACCGCCACCGCCGCTCCACCACTAGTCTGGGGGTCCCAGGACCGCCAGACTCGTAATTAGGCCGTTAATGTGCACCCACACACTTGCAGCAACATGCATTGAGCTTTCTCTGCCTTACACGTTTGACTTGAAAACATTTGCGACTGACCACATTACACACTCCTTACCAATCCACTCATCTGTTTTAATTCATAAGCATTCTATCCCTTTTCACTTGTTTTTGCTTCAGTCTCACACTTAAGTGCAGTCCTGTATAATTTAGTGTTATCTTGGGTTGTCCTGGTGTAGTGTGGTCTTAGGGCAGATCTGATCTTAAACACTTTCACCAGACCGATGTGTGAGTGTCCTTGGTAAGTGACATGTGGAGGTCTCACTTTGTTGTTGATACCTTACTGTCGTTCTTGTATTACTTAGTTTATCAGATGTAAAATGTCCATTCACTTCTCAGTGTCTGTGTCCACCAGTATGTTTTGTTTTCCCAGTGGATATGTCTGAATGGGAGTAGGCTGTTGCACACTTCCTGTCAGTTTGTGCATGTGATTTGTGGGTGTTGTGTGACTGGTGCTGATGTGTGTCAGTGTGGGCATTTATAATATCTGTGGGTGAGGGGGACCAGTTTGTCGTTGTTAACGAATCCCTACGAGGATAAGGCATGATATTCTGTAGTCTCATGGGTTAAATTATAGTTCTGATTGTTAGCATGGTAAGCTGCTTACCTCTACTAGGTTTGAATGTGCAGAGGTTTAGTGCTGGGCGTTGTTGGAAGAACTCGCATGTCCATGGATCATTACATAATTTATATCCTATTAGCTGCTTGTACCTCTGGGATCTTGTGGTATGCAGACAGCTCTCCAGTGACTCACTGATAAAACTAGGACATCATTAAACAAATGAAAAGACAGTATGAAGTGAGACATATGGTCAGTCAGGCACAATAAAATGAAGCATAGAAAGGGAGCATGACTTGTAGAGCATGAAAGCTGAGAATGTCATGTGGCCGACTGAACAGTGAAAATAGAGAAGCTGGCAGGGGCACTGGACGAAACGGCACCAAATCAATGTGTGCCAGTGTAGGACATGACAGATAGAGGCACAAAAGGAAATATATTATTTGTTGTCGCCCTCCACACCAACTAGAGTTTAAGGTAAGCTTAGAGTCTGCCCACATTTCTTCCGAGAAGCCACCCAATAGATAATGAAGGGCACATTTCTGTTGCAAATAATTTGTAGGACAATTATAGATGTTTTAGTAGTAGTCTAAAAAAAAAAAGAGCTATTGATAATGTATGTGGAACTAAGACAACTTCTATAATATATAAGCATAAATCAGCAATCACATTTATAAGTATGTAATATTTTAGGTATTAGTTTAGTTTGCATGGTTTATCTAGAGAGCCTTTTCTTTAATATTACTATTTAAAGGTCTATAATTGTCCTATCTATTAATAAAGACGGAGCCAAATTTTGTCTGCTGGAAATGATGAAGTGCATCACTTGGGGAATGTTTTTTCCACATCTGATTTCCTGTATATTTTTGATGCAAACCTAATTTTATGGTCTTAACAAAGCGAAGTGTTCTGCAAACGAGTGTTGGTTGTCAATAAGAAAAGCTATTGTATGTAACTTTGTAAATTGAACACTATAGATAGTGATAAATTAAAAATTTCCAAGCTTTTGTAATGGAAAGTTTCAATTCTATTAAGGACACGGAGGCGAGGATTAGGCTTTTCTTTCTTCATTTATTTGATCAGCAGCCTTAAACAACAACAGTGAACAAACATAGGACTTCATTTCCCATGAAGCCTATAGAAAAAAACCATCAAGTTCATAATGCAGTCCATCAGTCCATCAGGCGCCTCCTGGGACAATAATAGACCATGATCCCTGCTGGACGTCCTCTTTCTTCCTGCGACAAAGCCGGCTGTGGAAATTCTCAATCCTGTTTCTAAGACTCTGTCCCTGCAGGCAGAACAAAAAGGAGTCGTAATAACTTGCGTGTGACGAAGATATCGAACACATCGTTAATGCAACACTCATAACCGAACAGGAAAACGCTTTACTTGTATCTGACGGAACATCCTGATCAACCCGGGCGGGTCCAGGTGCATCCTGAGGGAGGGCTAATCCTCGCCTCCGTGTCCTTAATAGAATTGAAACTTTCCGTTACGAAAGATAGGAAATTTTTCATTCTATGTCAGGACCCGGAGGCGAGGATTAGGCTAGTTCAAAGCTTATCAACCACTGGGGCCGCTGTGGAGGAGACTGGCTTGAAGTAAAACCTCTTAAAGGTTGAGTCTGAAGACCAGTCTGCCGCATTCAAAATGTCCTCCAAGCAGGCTCCTAGCATGAAAGCCCTGGATGTCATGGCACCTCTCGCTGAGTGTACCCCGAAAACCTTGGTATCGATGCCGGCCTCTATCATCACCCAATGGACCCATCGTGCAATAGTTGGGGAGGAGACCGCTCGAAATGGTTTCCGCAAGGCAATCGGGAGCTGGCATTCCCCGTGTGGGCGGACATCCTCCGTCATGGCCTCATAAGCCTTAATGCATCTGACGACGCAGAGTTTAGGACAGTCAGGGAAAGCCGGGTAGGAAATAACCCAAGACTGGCATTTGGTGCATCGGGACACATGGAAGATGACTCCATCTGGGGTGAAGGACCTCCCGGAAATGTCCAGGGCCCTGACATCCGAGACCTGTCTACAGGACACCAGACATAGCAACATCGCCAGCTTCGAAGAAAGCTGCTTCCGCGTCAAGTACTTGTTGCTGGTCCATTCTGAAAGCAGGCTCAAGACCTTGTTCACATCCCAGAGAACTGAATATCGTGGTTCTGGGGCAAGGGAAAGGCGTATACCCTGGAGGAGCTTCCTCACCAACGGATGATCTCCCACAGGATGATCCACCACCACTGTGTGGCCTGCTGAAATCGCTGAACGGAATGTGTTAATCGTTCTGTATGCCAACCCCTCTGAAGCCAGAGAGGCTAGGAAGTTAAGGATGTGGACGACATCTGCCCCCACGGGATCCAGACTCGGTGAAGACACCAACCCATCCACCGAGACCAGGCCGACCAGTAGCGCTTGACTGTACCATCTGCCCACGCACGAGAGAGGAGTTCTGCAGTGTGTCTCGAAAGCCCCGGGACCTGCCATCGAGCCCGGTAATCCTCCATGCCATCAGGGATAGTGACTCATTCACTATCAGGGGATGAGGGTGGCCCGTTGGATCGAGCAGGAGATGAGGGAGCTGGGGTAGACGGATTGGAGAAGCCCAGGAAAGTTCCATCCGAACTGGAAACCAAGCTTGCGCTCTCCAGACCGGGGTGATCACCACCAGTTCCGCTCTCTGTCGACGGACCTGCGTTGTCAACCACATTATCATGGCGAAGGGGGGAAAGGCATAACCCTTCTCCAGTGACCAATCCTGAAGGAATGCGTCGGTGGCAGACGCCCCCGGGTCCGGCCTCCAGCTGAAGTACTTGGGAAGCTGGTGATCGAGGTGAGAAGCACAGAGGTCAACAGAGAAAGGACCCCACCGGTCCTGAAGGGTCCGAAACACCGGAGGGAACAGTTTCCACAGACTCAAATCCAGAAGGTATCTGGATTGCCAATCTGCCACCTGGTTGGCCACACCCGGCAGATGTTCCGCTATCACCGACACCTGGTGGGACAGGCAGTATTCCCAACAGTCCTTGGCCAAATCCGCCAGGGCCTTGGAGCGTGTCCCACCCGGATGATTGATGTAGCGCACTGCCGCCACATTGTCCATCTTTAGGAGGACGCATGAGTGAGCCCTGTCTCTGGTGCAACAACGGACCGCGAACGAGCCCGCCATGAGCTCTAGGCAGTTAATGTGAAGGGAGCGTTCCGCGGCAGACCAACCTCCTCCTGTGGTGAACTCTCCACAACGTGCACCCCAGCCTGAGCCGCTGGCATTGGGCTCGATCACTATGTCCAGGCGGGAGCCGAAGATAGCCCGTCCGTTCCATGCCTCCATGTGGGAAAGCCACCACTGCAACTCCTCCCTGACCTCCTCGGAAAGAGGAACTCTCAGGGCGTAGGACAAGCACCTGCGCAAGTGAAACGCCTTGAGTCTCTGAAGGGCCCCAAAGTGCAAAGGACCCGGAAAGATGGCCTGGATCGAGGCCGACAAGAGACCGACCACCCTGGCGATACTTCGCAGGGAAGTCAGATGTTTCCGAAGAATCTGCCGAATCTCGTGGCGGATCTTCGCCATCTTTCTGGAAGGGAGACTCCGGGTCGCTTCCACTGAGTTGATCACGAAACCTAGGAATGTGATCGAGCGAGTGGGAAGGAGGCAAGACTTCGACTGGTTTATAACAAACCCCAGGGACTGCAGGAGAAGCACCGCCGACCGGATCTGCTTCGACAGTGTTTGTTGGCACTGGTGCATGAAGAGCATGTCATCCAGATAGACAATCATCCTGATTCCCTGCGATCTTAAATTCTCCACCACCGGATGCAGGACCTTGGTGAAACACCAGGGTGCCGACAACAGGCCAAAGGGAAGAGCGGTGAACTCGAAAATTTGGCCCTGCCACTGGAACTGCAGGAAACGACGGTGGGGAGGAAAAATAGGGACTGTCAGGTAGGCGTCCTTGAGATCCAAACGGACCATCCAGTCATTGGGACGCAACAGGTTTCGAAGAAGGTGAATTCCCTCCATCTTGAAATGGCGGTAGACCAGCCATTCGTTGAAGTCTCAGAGGTTTATCACCCGGCGCTGACTCCTATCCTGTTTTTGAACCAGGAAAAGATTGCTTAAAAAGGCCCCTGAGTGGAGAGCTGCATGGCAAATTGCTCGTTTGTCCAGGAGTTCCTGGATCTCCTGTTCTATCAAAACCGCTTCCTTGCCGGAAAACCTAATCAGTGTCGGGGGAGAGGCCTGGACGGGAGAACCAAAAAAAACTCTATATGAAAACCTTGTACGGTTTGAAGCACCCATGCGTCGGATGTAAGGGCCCGCCAGTTGTCGATAAAGAGGGCCAGCCTGCCCCCCAAGCAATGACATGAGATGATGATTGAACTCACCGTGAGTGGGAGGAGCCCCTCCGCCTCTTGCTCCGTTACGCTGGCCTCTGCGGCGGGAAAGACCTCTAGTGGGGTAGAATCCACCGAAGCGCGAGGAGTCCTGGAACTGTCCCCTCTGCCACTGCTGTCCTCTACCGGAGGCTGTCTTGGAGAACTAGCCAGCCGAGCGACCCCTGCCATGACCGGCCCCGCCGAAAACCCACGCGTTAAAAATGCGCTTGACGGTGGACTGAGCCTTGTCCAAGGAATTGAACGTGGAGACAAATTTGCTCAATTCCTTAACAAACGGGTCCCCGAACAGGCCGCCCTGAGCCACCTGACCCGCCTCCGAGGTGGCCAGTCCACCAAGTTTCGGGTCCAGTTTGATTAGGAGCGACCTGCGCCTCTCCGTAGAGATGGTGCAGTTCGCGTTCCCAAGAAAAATAATTGCTCTTTGGGCCCAGCTAGACAAGACTTCTGGTGGAATTAAGGCTCCCGACGCCTTGGCGTCCTCGGCCATGTCAAAAACTTTGACTACAGGACCTGTGATGTCGAGTAACGTGTCCTGGCATGCGCGCCAGTACCTGTCAATGCCCTTCTTCGGGTCTTTGATATATTTGGTGAGGAAGGTCGCCATTTTTGCATCGATTTCAGGCATTACGGCTACCTTACCCTCCAGGGACGGGCGAGGGCATTCCGCCCTGAGGCGGGAGCGGACCTCCTGGTCTAGGGGTTTCCTCAAACGACTCTCCACATATTTGGCCACCTTTTCACAGGGCACCCACTCCGAGGAGCGGGGGTGCAACAAATTCTCCGGATCCGGGAGGTCAGACTGGGAGTCGCTCCGAGGAGTCGGGGCCTGGGGGCAGTCCACAGACCGAGAGGGGCGACCTTCCATGATCAGAATCCCCGTCCGAAACGCCCTGGAAGTCCTCAGAAGGAAGCGGAGAAGCCAGAAGCTCCTGAGCTCCTGCAGGCGGAGGGTCGGATGGGGGCGGACCCAATGGCGTAGGTGTAGGCTTGGTGTCCAAAAACGCTTGCTTTAGCCTATCAAACGCGTCCAAATCCACCCATTCGGGATGGGGGCGTTTGCGCTGTTTCTCAGGAGGGGCAGCAGGGCTCAACTCTGGAGGTTGGGGGCCTGAAGGTCCCAGAGTCTCTTCCCTCGCGGGGAGGGGTTGAAGGCACCTTTGCGCCAGGTCAATTAACCTCTTTTCCAAAGGAGCCACCGCCTCTGAGACCGCCCTGACAATGGAGGTATCAACCGCGTCACAGAAGTCGTCTGTGAGCGGGAAATATTGGGTCTCCTCCTCCTCGTAATAATCGTCAAACTCCTCCATGTTTCTAAACAGGAGCGTCTGAGATAGGCGTCAGGTGAGTAGGGTAAGAGGGCTTATCAAAATTGGGACGGAGCCCAGACAGAGAAACAGGGGAGAAACTGACCCCAGGGAGGCGGGATTTCAAAGGAGGGCCAGACCAACCTAAAGGTCTCTTTCAGTAGGCCCAACACTTAGAGCAGCACCAAAACGCCCTTATTTTCCACACGGGCTCAAGAGAAAATGACCTGGGAGAAAACTGTGCTGCTCGGCACAGAAATTGACTACTCTTACCCCCCGGGGGTGTTACTCTCCAGGTATGCCGGCAATAGAGGCGCGCAAACAGCACAGACGCGGGCGGAGGCGCTCACCGATGGCCGCAACTGACGCGACCTCCGCCCGCGTCCTGCGGAGGAGAAATGCACCTGAGGAGGAAAAAGGAGGTGCGCCCTCTGACGGTCGGCGGACCATCATGCACTCCCGCCGGTGACTCGCAACACACTCACGGCCGCGTAGGTGCGGGCAAAACGTTCCCGCGGCCGCGCCTAAGGAGCGGAGGCTCCAATACTCTGAAAAACCACAACAGGCAGAAAGTGAAAAGAATACGGCAAGCCAAAGCGGAGCGGAGGCTCCGAAAACGTTTTAAGCAACATCCATGGAAAATTACTCAAACAACATGAAATACCGGCATTATAATGAGCCAGAGCGTAAAAGATAGCGGAGGCTCCTACGATAATAAACAGTGCATATTAAATTAACCAAAACCACCCAGCACAAAGTAAACTGAGGGAAGTGGAACTTATCTGAAGGAGGCTGCTAGCAGCGAAGAAAGAGGATGTCCAGCAGGGATCATGGTCTATTATTGTCCCAGAGGCGCCTGATTGACTGATGGACTGCATTATGAACTTGATGTTTTTTTTCTATAGGCTTCATGGGCAATGAAGTCCTATGTTTGTTCACTGTTGTTGTTTAAGGCTGCTGGTCAAATAAATGAAGAAAGAAAAGCCTAATCCTCGCCTCCGGGTCCTGACATAGAATTGATTTACATTTTGTACACACCTATGATGCTATCACCATTTTCTTCTGCTATTGGGAATTTATCTGTCTCTACACTATATGATTACCTTTTTACAAGTTATGCTAAAATGAAACTTTATCTATGGATTGTTCTCATTGCTCTTAAACTCTTTCCCAAAACAATTTGCCAGGACATTAGAGGGTGGTATCAGCGCAGGGCCGCTAGTTCCTGTAAAACCCAATTTCTATTAGTGACTTGAAATTCTCGCATTCCCATGTTGTGAAAGTTTATGTGGTAGTCATGTTGTCTCATTGATATCCAGGATTAGAAATATGGGCTCAGTTGTTGGCCGGTTCACTGCAAGATAAGTGAGCCTCATCCAGGTAGAGACAAGGTAAGGCATAAGGGGCATGTTTACAAAAAAATGTTGGAGCGCAGTGCTATGCCAAATTTGCAACGCCACGCTCTGACATTTTTTAAACGCAGGGATGCGCCGTATTCACAAGAATACAGCGCAACCCGTGTTTCACCTAGTGCTGGAGCAAAAAGAGTTGCCTAGCCCCAGCGCAGGCCCCCAACTGCCATGTTGCCAGGGGGCATTTGTTTGTTGTTGTTTATGTTGCAGAAAGGGACACCTTCCTGCACATAATCAATAATGGCGATTTTCTCTTTCTATATGTGCTGCATAATGCAAAAAACGAGGAGAAATTAATAATTTCTCCTTGTATTGCCATTCTAAGACCAGGTATTCCCTGGTGTGTAAATCTAGGGCAGCATCAAAAAGCAATGGGTGTTGAGGTGGAAGAGTACTGCGGCGGAAAGGGGTATATCTACAAGGTTGCGTAAAGCCACGTTAAGTGGCTTAGCGGCGCCTTGTAAATATGAGAAATGGTGCATCGTCACCTGAGCATCAAAAAAAGTGACGCTTAGGTGGGAAAAGGGGCTTATAAATATGCCCCTAGGTTCCTGAGAAATATGCATATAATTGCCTATAGCCATTTTGGAATATTTTAAATAGATAAATGTGGTCAAGTGGCTTTATGGAGAAAGAGCTTTAATGTGAGAAGAAAAAGATTAAGCATTGGGAAACCACAAAAATGTTTGTTTTCACTGCTAACACAGTGGTGCCCTTGTCTCCATTTCTACAACTATAGCAAAGTCACTGCAGAGCAGCAGGATCTCATGCGCACAGTAGCTACAAAGGAATTAGTAGGTTTTGTGTGTCAAATTATGGTTTGCTTGAACAGGATCCCCATATTCATGTTGTTTTCATGTCTTCACTAAAATAATCCAATACAGGTTGAATCTGGCTGCACAAAAAATTACTGCAGGAGCATATTTTGTTGGGAGACACATTTAAAGATCTCACTAGCCAGACCCTGGTCAGCCTGATATACCTAAGTTCTGAATAATGGCAGACTGCACAGATTGTCCCTCAATGCGCAGAACAGAGGGCATCAAGTAGAGCACCAGGCAAAGCCTTTGAATTCTGAGCCACATGCAGAATGTGTGAAAAATTAAGAACTTTAATTTAGAAACCTGTACCTGTAAACCAGGTGTCGAGTATGCCCGTCTACCTTGCATCGTTACAGAAGTTTTAGCTATTTGAGAAGTCTGCTGAAGCTTGTCACATAAGCAAATGTGCCTTTGGGAAACACTCTTGCCTATCTGCTATATCCTGTTGGAAAATGTAGATGCTAAATTTTGAAATAGCAGCTCTGAAGTAGATGAAATATTCTGTATACTTGCTGGAGCCAGCAAGTCTTGGGACACTTGTGGGGCTCCTGCAGCAGTCTCTTAACTATATCATTTTTGCTACTTGGAAAATATTTTACTTTTTTGCCCATAAAATGTCTTTAAAACAATTTTTCTTCCTGCAGGTCTTTATTTTATTTTTTATTTATCTATTGATTTTCAAACAGCAAATGGGGAGAGAAGGTAGGAGGGAGAAAGCGACATGGAGGAATAGCATACCTTAAAGAAAGCAAAGCACTGTGATATGGGAACAGGCAGTCATACATGTATGAAGGGCACACCGGACAGAGTGGCAGTACTAGCATACATCCTAATAGAGCAAAGGCACAAGCCACGCAAAATGGGCACTCTCCTGACCAGGGCCAGCCCCAGATGGATTGCTTTCTCAGGCCGGAGCCAGCAGCTGAAAGCGGCGGTGTTGTCGCATCATCCGGGGCATCAGCCGAAACAGCCTTACTGGAGGTTGCAGAAACTGTGCGGGCGGCAGTAGACCAGGGAAAGCGTGCCGTGCTTGTGTTGTTGGATCTTTCCGCAGCCTTTGATACGGTGTCTCACCGTATCCTATTCAAAAGGCTGGAGGAGTTGGGAATATCTGGAACCGTACTTACTTGGTTTAAATCCTTTCTGGAAGGCCGGACCCAACAAGTGTTCCTCCATCCTTTCACCTCATCAGAAAAACCCCTGACGTGTGGAGTCCCGCAGGGTTCGGCTTTGAGCCCGACCCTTTTTAATGTGTACCTTGTCCCTCTGGCCTGCCTAGTCGAACAATGGGGTGTAAAGGTTGTCTCTTATGCTGACGACACCCAGCTGGTGTTCTCCTTTGAGGACAACACGGAGGCAGCCTTTTTCAATTTCAGGCAATGTCTACTCAATATATCATCTTGGATGACAGACAGTTGCTTGAAACTGAACACAGAAAAACTGAGGTGATGTTTTTAATCAAGCACACCCCCAAAGGCAGAACTCTGGTGGCCGGCTGAGCTTAATCCCCCCAGTACCGGTGCAATCAGCAAGAAATTTAGGTTTTAAATTTGACTACACCTTATCTGGCAAAGCTCAGATCAACCATGTCTCCTCCCAGTGTTTCTGGAAATTAAAAACGCTACGAAAACCCTCAACTACCTCCCTATGGACTGCAGGAAAGTGGTGGTGCATGCTCTCATAACCTCACAATTAGACTATGCAAATAGTCTGTATTTAGGTCTTCCGGCATATCAGATTAAGAGGCTGCAAACTATCCAAAATTCGGCAGCTAGATTGATCAGGAATGTGCCAATGCGACACCACATCGCTCCCCACCTTCGGAGCCTACACTGGCTGCCGATAGGGAGAAGAATTGAATTTAAAGCACTGACACTTGTATATAGGGCCTTGGGGAGAAAGGCCCTAAATACCTTAAAAAGAGAATACAAAAATATTCCCAGACCAGGGTCCTTAGGTCTAATCAACATGAACTGCTGGTCATCCCCCGTTTTATAAAATCCAGAACTGGAGGCCGTTCCTTTTCAGTGAAAACAGCTGTCCTATGGAACACAATGCCTATACATATTAGGAAGGCTAAGACAGAAAGACTGTTTAGGAAAGCACTCAAGACGTGGCTATTTAACCACCCTTAATTCTCCCTCTCACATCATGGTCTAAACTCTTTAACTGTTGCCTCTCTAGCGCCGGGACACCTCCGTTGGAGGTAGCCATGCGCTCTATAAATGCAAATAATAATAATAATAATCACACAGTCTCAGATGCCGAGGGTGCATCGGCATGAGTTCCCAGTAAGCAGACAACTGTTCCTGGTAATATATGGCATCCCTCAGCCAATCGTCCAGCTGCTGCCCCCAGTGCGCATCCAGCAAGAGTAGCATTGCAGTAAGGCGCAGAGACTCAGGGGGAACCTCCCGCACATATCCCAAAAGAGTGGACTTACGAGTATGCAGAGAGAGATGACCAGTGATCCGGGCCACCTCAGTGTAGACGCTGAACCAATAACACACTACCGCAGGGCAATTCCAAGCAACATGAAGAAAAGTGGACTGCAGAGTACAGTACAACGAATAGATTAAGCATCCTCTGTAAGCCCCATACTGTACAAATGGGTGGGTGTGTGATAGTGATTGTCAGGACCGAAGGCTTTGGATTATGCTCTCTTTCTTCGCTGCTTATTAACATTTTTTCACAGCAGGCAATTAAAATTCAGTATTTCAAAAACTACATTTCCCAATAAATCATTTGTGTCGTCATCCTCAGGCACCCAATCAAGTCATGCCATTGCCGATATAATGACAGGACGCCATACCTTCCTTTCTTTGCTGCTCCACATCTGAGATAATTACCATCGAATTTATTATGCCCTTTATTTACGCTAATTGTGCCTACATTGTTTATTTCATTATTTTTAGTGCCAGGGTTCTTAACCACATTTCACACACCAGATGTGGGTGCTTAGGATGCGAGAAGTGGAAAGTTTATCGCTTGGACATCTTGTCCCATTTCTAGCTCGCTGTCCACGCATTACACACAATGTGAGAAGCCCTGGTATACTGGGCAGAGCAAGCCACACTGCCTCGCACGCAGAGCGTCTGCACCTCCAGCGATCATCGGAGTGCACAGCAAACGCTTCCCTATGCCCACGGGGGCAAGTGTAACCAATTATACAGGCTTTGCCTAAGGTGCCAGTGTCACAAAAATTACCTCCTTGCGGTCCTATTCCTAGTGCCATGATCGGGCCTTCCTTCTCTTGTGCAACACAACGCCTCAGTTACCTGTCTGATCATGGCAGGGTGCCAGATTTTTTAAGATGTTTACCAACCTGACATGCAGGATGAGCTACCCCTCTTTCAAGAGAACTTGGTAGTGGCCCTAGATGCCTCGGTGACCCATTCTGTGAACCGGGTCCTAGCATCCACCCATCAGTCTTTTACAAGTCATCTACAGTGATATGTCCTCAATTCTGCCCCTCCCGGCCAGGTACACGCAAATAATGTCCCACCATTCAACGGCTGGCCCCACATTGCGATTATGACCTGCATCTCCCACACCTTTACCTTGGCTCATGCGTACTCTACACGCGACAGGTCACCAGAGGAGGTAATCACTATGCCCTCCACCTCATACAACCCAGACTCTGACCCCTCATCCTCCCTTCAGACACTGACTATTCTACACCCTCCACCAGAAACGTCCGAAGGCCCAACGAGACTAATCTCGCCCCTGTAACTCCTCACATGCCCCCACCGAATCCCCTAGATTTTGATCCAGATTCTATTATCCACCCCGCTCCTCACCCTTCCCTCCCTCCCTCGCAGACTACATCCACAGACGCGTCAGGAAGGGATTTGACAAAGAGGTGCACAATAGATTGCTCTCAGAGTGTTCCTCACCCAACATCACGGACAAAGTGACTGAGACACCAGAAATAGACCCAAATTTAGCAAGCTTTTTGAAATGCTCTTCAAAAGACCCCAACAAGGGCTTTGACCGGTCATGGAAAGCCGGTCTAGATAAAGTCCTTGATCTGACGGGCCCCTGTGCAAAATTTTGAAGATGGCTGTCTCAGCTAAGCATACCGACTCTCCCATCTATCCCAGCATATTGGCTGGATGGGCCCAGAGAGCACTATGCATGCTGAGAACTGCTAATTGCACCTTGTCGGCGGAGTGCCGTAGATCCATACCTGCCCGCATAGATCCCAAGTTGGCGGAACTGGTCAATGCAGAACCGGGCCCAAAGGCGAATGGCCTCCTCTTTAGAGACAGATTTGTGAAAGATATTGGTAAATTTGTGTAAACCTTTACAGCGCTTGACAAAGCGCAGTCCTCTCTACTCAAGGTGTTCTGCAACCAATGTCTTTTTGGGCGGGTCGGCTGATCCATAGGGCGTTCGACTGGCCGTCCAGACACATCATGCCCTTCCAGAACTTACCAGGGCAGACGCCGTACCAACGACACTGAGGCACGCCCCAACTTCTATCCTTCCAGAAACCTTGGAGGGCGCTATCATTACCACAGAGGTACCTCAAGAGGCCGACAAAATTTTAACGCCTCTTCAGGCGCCTAAGGAAAGCCTTATTTCGCTTTCATCTGTTCAACTGGGAGGCAGGACACACCTCTTCCTCCACAATTGGGAATCAATCACGCAGGACCCAGGGATTCTGGAAACTATATCCGTTTTCAAACTGATGTTTTTCGGGTCACCCCATCAGCTCCTCTTCCCACGCCCTCTCCCTTTTTCCCTTCAAAATCAAGTTTTTATTTGAGACGAACTGGCCCAACTTCATCAGAAATGGGCGATTTGCCATTGCCACCCCGATACCGCAGGGTTTTGAGCAACATCTTCGTGGTCCCCAAAAAAGGTGCCTGTCTGATCATCAACTTGAAGGAGTTCAATTCTTGGACTCTTTATCGCCATTTCAAAATGGAGGGGATTCATCTCCTCAGAGACCTCCTTCAGAATGGAGATTAGAAAGTCGGTCTTGACCTGAAGGACACATATTTCTCTATTCTCATTTTTTCCCTTCATCGCAAATTCCTCCAATTCAGCTGGGAGGGTCAACGGTTCCATATCAAGGTCCTTCCTTTCGGTCTATCCTCAGTTCTGTGGTGCTTCACCAAGGTGTTGCATCCGGTAAGGGAACAACTTCACGCCAGAGCAGTCCGTCTTATCATTTACCTCGACGACATCCTCTTGCTGGCGCAAGACAAACACCTCCTGATAACCCACCTTTCATGGACTATTCAGCTGCTCCAAGATTTGGGCTTCCTGATCAATCAAAAGAAGTCCAGTCTCTGTCCCTCCCAGTGCATGGAGTTCACCGACTTCCAAATAAATTCAGTTTAGCTCTGCTTTCCCTCCCCCGTCCAGATTTGAAGCTAGTTCAAAAGGAAAATCACTCAGCCCTTTCCAAAGACAGAATCTGAGGGTCATTGCCAGAATTGTGGGGCTATTAGCCTCCTCCATACAGGCAATATTCCCAGCCCCCTTACACTATTGAGCTTTACAGAGTCTAAAGATCAAGGGCCAGATGTACAACCATGACAATTTGCGACTCGCAAATTGCGCTCGATTGCGAGTCGCAATTTGCGAGTCTCAAAATGCCATGTACCACAGTGTGTTTAACACTGTTTGCGATTCCCAATGGGGTCGCAAATTGCGAGGCTCATGAATATTAATGAGCCCCTCGCAATTTTCGAGTCCATTGGGAATGTCTGGCCCTCCCAGGGATGGTGGCCTGCTGGGCTCAGCAGACCTCCATATCTGGGACTGCTTTTAAATAAAGCAGTATTTTTTTTTTTTTAATGCAGCGCGTTTTCCTTAAAGGAAAACGGGATGCATTTAAAAAAATGTAAATGAAACGTTTTCATTTCATTTTTAGGTCGAGCCTCGAGTAGCGCGCAAGCGCTGCTTAGAGGCGAAGACTTATTGTAAGCGAGTTTTCAAAGCAGTCCAAGAAACGCTCGTGCGTCGTGGCTGGCCTTTTTGAGATGGGTACGCGCGGCAAACATGTGTTTCCAATTATCGTGCCCAGACGCGGACGCGATAATTGGAAAAACATGCCGGCAAAAGGCCATGACGCACGAGCGTCTGGTCAGCTGGAGCAGGCTGCCGCGCTCGCCTCGCCCTCGCCCCGCTCCTCTCGTTTTTGTTGCTTTCACTTTCGCGCGTCTCTTTCTAGTTCTGTAGTGTCTGCAGCCTTTCTGTCGGCTTGTTTATTATTATTAGTGGCAAATTGTTTTAAAGCAAGCACTTCTTTCAGACATACTGTACAAAGTAAGGCGCGCGGCTGAGCCGCCCCGGCGTGACGGGAGTGCACGTACTACTCAAGGCTCACTGTGACACCTAATGAAATGAAATGAAATTTGTACTTGTAAAGCGCACCCATACCCCCAAAGGGGTGTCCAGGCGCTGTACGCATACCGCTGTGGAACCCTTCCTGGCTTTTCCCTGTGAAATGTCCACTCCTGGGCACCCCCAGGGTGAAGCCAGGCATCCCAGCGCTGTTGGGGCCGTTGTGGAGATTAAGCAAGCTATTGCCCAGAGTTGCAGAGTGGGACCCATGATTAGAATAGGCACCGAGGCGAGAATTATCAGGTCCGAGGAAATTGAGCCCAAGACCCGCCGAGGCGGGGATTGAACCCTGGTCCCGGGCCAGATCTCTGCATCAGGGTCTGCCGCTCTAACCATTGAGCCACACTTCCCCACGGGCAAATTAACGGCGGCTATTTCGAGGTCCCGGAGGCTCCAAAAGAAGGTACCTGGTTATTTATACCTTAAAGCCCTAAAGCTCCGAGAAGCGAACGGAGTTTAAATGTTATTGCCCCACAAACCTCGGTGACATGTTATCCCGGGTTCGGACTTCACCGGGACTCGGCGCTTGGCGCATGACTGAACTCAAGCTTGTTATGAGTGAATCTGTGCTAATTACTTCTCTTTCCACTAGTGTTGAGGACACTGCAATGGAGAACTGACAGACACAGGCTTTACTGCCACAAGGCCTCTTTACCCAGAAGGTCCCTCTCTTTTTACTGCGCCCCCTACACCGAGGGGCAGCGCGCGGAGGGTGATGTACCGAATACCACTGTGCCGAGGAGCACTGCAAAAAAATCAATGGAGTTCCTTTAGGATATGAGAACAACTCTAATTTGTTTAGCAAACTATCGGCGTTGCTTATGCCCAGTTCATCTCTTCATATTGATATACAAACAATCAGTCGCTCGGACACAGCATACTTGAAAACTGCACGAAGCTAACATAATGACTAATGAGAGATGTTTTCCTTCTTCGAAGTTTCCACCCTCCAGAGGTACAATGCAAGGATCACCGCATGTTTTACTTTGAGCGCAAGGCGCGCGCGCTTGCTTTTAAAGAAATTAAGCACTGCCCCTATCAATATCGCGGACATCACAGAAGCGCAAACCTTCTGCTGCTTCTGCCGTTATGTTGTCACCAACAGCCTCACGAGGCCTGTTGTAATCCAGATCCTACGGTGCTTTGTCTAAGTGCTCGCCTCTGCTGATGCTTAAAGAAATTGGACGTCTGGGGCCCCCTGACTAGTTAATGTGCCTGTGCTGTCTGCCTCTACAGATGACTTGGCTATCTCCTTTGTTCGAAATCATGCGTGCCTTCCCTCTAAACCATTACCCCTGCAGGTTACCTGCGTTATTGTCTATGCTCTAGCTGTTACTCAATGCATCTCCCCGCGCCCTCATTCAAAATGCGCCATGCGCGCTCAATCCGAGAGATAACCGTGAACCCTGCCTGGGGACGGCTGCAAGTGACTGTCGGCTGACGGATCCAAGCACCGACCAACCATAGCGCCAGCAGAGACGTCCGTCACACCCTCTGTAGGACCCTGTGCTGTGATTGGACAAAGGTTTGACTACTCTTTGTTTTCCCCTCGCTGCGGGTGCCTGGAGGGGTTATCTGTCTGCTACCTCCAGCGGAGGGTGCCCTGGTCCAGCCTAGTCTGGGTGCTGGAGTTCTGAGAAGCTTGCGCCCGGGAGTCTAAAGCTGCGGAAGTCCTGTTAAAACAGACGAGGAAGCGCACGACCGTGGTGCCTTAGCCGTGCAGAGTAAAGTACTGATAGGAGTCTGTGAAGTTCTGAGCAAGGCACTCGGAGATCTGAATCCAGACCAGGTAGTGATGCCAGAACCGAAGCTGTGTAAGTTTGAACCGAGGCAGTGAAGTCCTCCGCCTGGGCAGCGAACGTCTGCAACAGGGCGCCGAGCTGTAGCTGAAGCAGGGCTTTGGAGTTCTCAAACTACAGTGATAATCTCCGAATTTGGGATTTAACCTGGGCTGTCCATCTCCAGTTCAAGTTCAGTCCATCGCCAGTTGTGGGTAGAAAAGCTTTAACACCCGGCGAATACACTTACAGCTAGCGACACGTACAGCTAGCACAAAGACAGATTAATATAAAAAAATCACTTAATTGAGGGAACCCAGGGGGGCAGAGGTAGATAGAAATAACAAACGCCCATGGACGAGGCCACTTAAGAAATAACTAGCAAACACGGGCAGGGCTAGCACTAAAATATGGACCAACAAAAAAAACAAGCAACTGTAAGCACAGGAACATCAAGCATAGATATAGGGCAGAACAAGCACCTGGGCGTAGAGCAAGCGAGGGAACAACAGGCATCTGCCCACAGTAAGACCAGGAACAACAGGGGTCTGAGATGCCCGCCAGCACAGAAGCAACAAGCACATATAGGGATTGCAAGCATAGGCAAACCAATCACCTGAGATGGTAGCGACACGAGAAACGACAAATAGACACAGGCAGAGAATGCACTGAACAGCTATCGGACATAGAAAGCACTGAAACAGCTAACGGGCATAGAAAGCACAGAACGACAAACACCTTCAGGCACAACAACCACAAATCAAGCAGGCGTGGACATAACAAGCACCCACAGGCACAGCAAACGGGAAAAGAGCCCGAGGAGACACGTACTGAAAGAGGACACACCAGGGGCCACGGAAACAACTAGCTCCCGAGTCCACAGCAAGCACACAACAAGCATTGGCATAGCCAATAGGTCTCGCTTTTGGGACCTCATAAGTGTTTAGCCATGCAACAGTTGACGTTGTTGCACCAAGGATATTGTGCTGCATAACTAAATACTTAAAAGGTCCCAAAAGCGAGACCTATTGGCTATGCCAATGCTTGTTTTAAGGGCAGGCAGTAATCCATGGGACCACTGCCTGCCCTTAAAAAATATTTTCCACTGCATTTGCAAAGGGGACCCCTTCCCTTTTGCGAGTGCATTACCGCCCTCTTGAAGAGGGTGGTAATTTGTGAGTGTTTTGCGACCGCAATTGCGGTCGCAAAACATTCATAAATGGGGTTGCGGTCGCTATTAGGAAGGGAACGCCCCTTCCTAATAGCGACTCGCAATTCCTAAATAGCGAGTCGCAAATAAATTGCTGCTCGCTAAGTAGGAATTCTACATAGCCCTTTCACATTTTGCATGCGCAAATGGGTCGCAAACCCGTTTGCGCATGCAAAATAGGGTCGTACATCTGGCCCCAGGCATCTTCAACGGAGTCTTTCCTATTCCTAGATGATCAACCTCACACCAAATACCTGAGCAGAGCTGCAATGGTGACTCTGTCACATGGCTGCCTGGAACAGCAGGGCGATATTTGGCTCCCGACTGGATTTTGGTGATCGAATCGGATGCCAGCCAGTGGGATTGGGGGACTAGATGCAGAATTGTTTCCATGGGCGGGTGATTGAAAGCCAACAAATCAAAACTTCACACAAATTGCTTGGAGCTCTTGGTGGGCTCTTTCACCATCAAAGGTCTTGCCCCCCACTCTTCCAGTTGTTGTGTACTACAGAGAATGGACAACTTCTTCGCTGTCCAGTACATCAACAAACTGGGTGGGACCAGGTCCCCAGGTGTTGGTGGAGATTACCAAGGAATTTTGGCATTATTGCCTTCAACATCACATCACAGTGATTGCAGAGTATCTCCTAGGTTGCAACAACATTGTAGTGAACTGGAATTCTCTGTATCTCTGAGACGCCAGGGAATGGAATCTGCACCCGTTCGTATTCCACTTACTTCAGAAGCAGTGGTGTCCATGCGAAACAGACCTTTTTGCCTCCCATCTTTCCAACCAACTTCCAAAAATGTTTTCCTGGCGTATGGATCCGATTGCTCTGGCCACAGATACCTTCCTTCAGGATTGGCACAGCCCCCTCCATTATGCCTTCCCTCCCTTTCTCTTGATCCCAAGAGTGTTAACCCAAACTCTCAGCAGGCGTAACTCATTCTGATCACTCCATTGTGGATATCCCAACCCTGGTTCCCCAATCTGATGGAGATGCCTTGCGCATCCCATCCCACATTACTCTATTCCCGGATCATCTTCTGGATCCGTCTGGACCTTGATATCCCTTATTGATGCTGGGCCATCTACATCTAATGGCGTGGCGCATTGCAGGGACCGTTGGCTCTTACCTGGCATTTCGGAGCAATCTGAAAAATTCCTTCTCCGATTCTGCTCTGATGCCACACATAAATGTTATGCCTCTGCTTGGCGATGATGGCTGGGTTGGTGCAACCAGCTGAGTTTGGATCCCCTGGGGGTCCCCTTTGTCTTTGTCATTAATTTCCTAGCAGGTTGGCATTTTCAGGGCTAGCTTATTCTTCTGTTAACAACTGTTGTTCTGCCTTCTAAGCTGGGCACGCCCTGGTGAATGGGAAACCGATGGGCAATCACCTCTTGGTGTGCCAGGTCATGCATGGTATTTGCTTAAGCAATCCTCTGAGACCCAAGTATGAGTATCTGTGGGACATAAATATTGCCCTTTCTTTCCTACAGAGGTGGTCGGCCAATTCTGACCTTTTAAGGAAGCAGTTGTCGGCAAAGCTGACTATGGTGCTTTCCTTGGTGTCCAACGTTAAAGCTCTGGACTTAACAGGTAGAGTGTTTATTCCCAAAAGAGTTTCTTTTGCTTTCGCCATAAGAACAAAGACTGACTCCAGGCAAATTACATATCCGCACTTCCCGAACAATCCAAAATTATGTATTGTACGATGCCTGAAGGAATATGAGGATCGGACTAGAGAATTTTGCCGCTCTGGTGGCGGCCAGTTATTGATTTACCTTCAAAGCCTTTTAATGGTGTTTTCCACCACCTTGGTTAGATGGGTGAAGTGACTTTTAGGAGAAGCAGGTATCGATACCAGTAAATTTAGGACCCACTCTGTCAGAGGAGCAAGGGCCTCGAAATCTTTTTTTCTGGGTTCTCAGCTACAAGACATTATGAGGGCTTCTGACTGGTCCTCAGATTCTTTTTTTTAATTTTTTTTTAATTTTTTTTAAACATTCTATTGAAAACCTATTTTAGATGTAGCCTCAGTGGTATTAAATCAACTTCGAACAAGCATATTCTGAAGCCTCTGGTCAATTCTATTAAGGACTCGGAGGCAAGGATTATTCCACCCACTTCATCTTGCAAATTATATCTGTTGGTTTTGTGTGATGTTTAAATTGCCCACCCTTATATTGAATTAATGTGGTGATTAAAATCTGTCATTGATAAATTAAGGATATTGACTTAATGAGATTTGTGGAGATTTTTCTTGCAATTTGCAAATTACACATTTCTTTTTTTTAGGCTCCGAGCAGAAAACGGAATAATCAAGTTTCAGCAGAATAATCCTTGCTTCCAGTTCCAGTTTGTATGTTCCGACAAGAGATTTCGCTCCAGTTTGACAGTCGAGTGGTCAGTTGGGTTCATCCAGCTCAACCAGTTCAAAGGATACTCAAGTTTATAAGACTGATCGCCGTCGCTGGCAAAGAAAGAGGAATAGATATGGCGTCCTGTCATTATATTTGCAAAGGCATGACCTGCTTGGGTGCCTGAGGATGACGTCACAAATGGTTTCTTGGGAAATGTAGTTTTTGAAATATTTAATTTGAATTGGTTGCTGTGAAAAAATGTTAATAAACAGCGAAGAAAGAGAAAGCATAATCCTCGCCTGCGAGTCCTTAATAGAATTGAAATTTTTATATGCGTTGGCTTCGAAAATATTTTAGTCTGTGGAGGAATTTTAAATAGATAAGGCGGAGCCTGTAGTTCGGGGATAGGGCCATGGACTGTGCGCAGCAGTAGTGCCGCTGCGCTATAGTAATGGGAACGTCCATGTCCACCTCCCAGGCAACACGAGCTCTGGGGTCGCACACGAGAACCCTCTCCTGTATCATAGTGTTTGAGCAAGTGTGTTGTGTAGTTCCAAAGGTCCTGGGCACAAACACTTTCATTTTACATATTCACGTTTAATGATGACATCTTTTTAAACTGTGACCTTTGTTATTCACGTTTAATGTTGACATCTTTTAAACTGGGACCTTTGTAAGACATTATTCTTACACATCGGCGTACTCAGAAAATAGTTGCTTACATGTGCATTTCTGTGTAGGCACATTATTGTCTCTTTGAACACTCTGTAGAAGGTCCCCGGTACTCTGCGCAAACTATGTTATGGGTTGTTGTCTGTTATGCGACACCCCTGAGTGGGTAGAATAAATGTGATGTGGATGGTCCGGAGCTCAGGTACTGAATGCATGGGTTTAATTTAATGTATAAACCGCATTAGCCCTTGCGTAGGCAGAGGAGCATTCAGACAGGATTGTCGTGGTCACTCAGAGCCTGAATTGTGATACAGCTGGATCTCCTCTCTATCCAGAGAAGGACAGCAGCCTGCTATATACCAGACCTGGATGTCGGTTGATGCATGCACACAGGTAAATGGGAAGTTAGACCACTCTGGGGGATATGGCAGATTAGCACACCTATGCTTCTTAGGATAAGCAAAGCTAGGTAGGAGTGCAATTATATGTCTTTATATAATCTAATGAAATTTACGATGGTTTAATTATTCATCCTCATCACCATTCTTGTCACGCTGTCGACATTGGTTTGTTTCTTGCTTTTAATCATTGCAGTGCATATATTTTACACAAGATTCAAATTGCCTCGGTATATATTTGAAACACCACTTGTATATTTCTTGTGACCTCTTCGGGCATGCCTGAGTTCCAAATGAAAGGGCAAGATTTGTTTCCACAGTTTTCTTGGGGGAATTAGGGTTGTCATGTCCTGAGGTTGCAGACACCATCCAGTGCCCGGTCAGTTTAGGGGCCCAGATGGCGTACTGTGAGCTACCCAGGATTTGGGACAACATATTATGATGGCATGAGTGGATTCAGTCCCACTTAGTTTTGAAGCTTATGTTGCGTAAACGCACAATCTTACTGAGCAAGTAGGAACAGTGCATCATGGCGCCCAACGTTCTAATTTGGGTAGTTATTTAATGGGTCTCCCTAGTAGTTTTCTTTAGTGTGCCCAAAGGCCCTACTCACCAATTAACCTAAGACATCCGTGGTGTTAGGGATGAATCTTTCTCGATCTAAATAGGGAACCCCTATTTTGCCTGTAGTGTGTTCAAGTTTGAACCTTTCAAAAGATACCTCACTATAGTTACCTTCTCTGAATTCCATACATCAACATGGCTAACGCACAACCAGTAATCCTACTACTAAATTGTAGACATGCAGTAGCACAAATTTTACTACGTCATGGGGTCCAAGCGATAGGTGGAGATTTTACCTTTGTGGCAGGGGCTCACAAAGTGTATACAACATAGGTATGTTATTCATGGGTAACATTTCCAGCGATTAACGGCCAATCTAGACATCTTTATGAATACACAGTACAAGCAGTTCCCAACAGTAACGCGGCATATGCAGATTTAGAAATACCGCTCACATAGCAGGAACACGCAAATTGGGTCCAAGGCGCCTTCCCACATACCACAGCAAACGTCAGACTGGGTCCCCTCAGAAATGAAGGGGCAATATGGCCTGTCTTGGCCAGCTACACACCGTATCCTCACATAGCAAACCTAAATGCAGTATAACTACGTGTACTTTACACAGGTCTAGATAGGTTATACAGAAGTATGATACAGGACATAATGCAAACAATGGCACTAAACCAAGTGAGGAATGCTTAAGCTGCACTGTTGCATTTATCAATGCAGGCAATTAGTCCGGTAAATATTAATTCAGTTATGGGAAAGCTTCCCACCTGATGGAAGGAAATTCTTTTCTGGATTGCACAAAAAACAAATTGGCTTGAAGTAGTATTTCTCTATACGGGACCTGAAGAAAAACATAGAATACTCACAATAGGCCTACCTTTAGGAATGGTTCCTCCGGTAGAAGATTGTGCCACAAGGGGCACAGTGTTCGCTTCGGTGTGTACCACAACACATGGTACACCATCCATTGCTGTTTTGCCTGATGTGCTAAAAGAGATTCAAAATGAATATGGGGCTGCCCCAGCCCTGGACTTGGGGATGAAACTGCTGGATAACTTTGCCACTGTCTCCTCAGTGATTTTAAGGAATATTAAAGGAGAAGCAGCAGCACTGGCAGTACGCCAACGTCTCACACATTTCCATGAGTGGATCAGGAGTGAGAACTACCAAAAATTATTGCATAAACCTATACATCTATAGGTCGAGATAATTTGGGAGACAAACCTAATAAACCACAATTTAAGAGTAATTCTGAAAATGATAACTCCAAACAGGCACCTGAGTCTTCTAAGAAACGCTGGAATAATAGGAAAAATAATAAAGAACATTTTAAACCACGGGGTAGATCTCCTCCACAGGAGTCCTCCGAAAAGGGTTATAATCTGCACAAAAGTGAAACACTTAAGCAGCCTGATGGGTATCAGTATACTAATACACGTCCTTCTCGTTCTTTTCAGGAGTCATCCGAAAATCACTCGGAGAGAGGAGGATGATCAGAACGCAGGTCGAACGAGTATGTGAAACCAAAGAAGGAGTCACACCGCTCTTCAGACTTCATTGTAGAAAAGGAAGAAAAACATCCACAACAAAAGCCTCAATTCAAAAAGAAGAAGGTGGAAAGTATTTTGGTTAGACATGCCACGAATACCAAGGACGCTGCTGCTGAACATCGAGTGGCGCTGACTCTGCTAGACAGCACTGCTGAGGTTTCGCTAGTTCGCCAGAATCTTCAAGCGTTTCTGGTGGCAAGAGCAACTGAAGAGTTTGTTCAGGTGGAAACACCAGATCAGAGACTCAGCTCTCCAAGCAGATGATATGATTTGCAACTCCAAATTGAGGGAGATAAAGAACGCACCATTATGGTTCTCTTTTGGGAGAACCTGACATTTGTCTTTGACATTCTCTTGGCTGACAAAGATTGACCACTTCAGTTTGTAACTGAAGCCCCATGAGGGGAAACTCTGATACATCCAGCTTTCTCCTGCCTTGTTCCAGAATCAGTTAAATATGCGTATGCCAAGGAGTGGGCTGTTGCACAAACCCTGGCATTATATTGCAATCATGTTGGCTGAGATGAGGATTCGCCTTATATAATACCTAGAAGGTCCAACCCACAAGTGCAACCTCAGTACCCCATTAAACATGAGGCTAAAAAGCAGTTTGAGAATTATTAACACAACTTGAATATCAAGGTGTCATCAAGCCTTGTAACATAGCACTTGAAAGCAGGTATTTGACAGCATTTACCGCCCTACAATCACAAAACCAATTCTGCCGTTTGGCACAAGGATACAAGAACAGCCCAAGTTTCTTCTCAGCCCGTGTAACAGAACTGTTACAAAGATTGGATAATAAAGCATTGTCCTATGTCAATGACATATACCTTACGGATGAGGACTTAGACGCCCATCTGGTCAGAGTAGCTCGCATAATCATGGGATGTGCTATGGTTGGATACAAATTCAGTTTTAAAAAATTGCCTACGTTTCCTGTTCTTGAGATACGAGTTGTCAAATGAAGGCAAAAGCTTAGCGCCACACTTCTTAGAGAAGTGCGCGCTTTCACAAACACCAGCCTAAAAAAAAAGGCTACAATCACTTTTAGGTAGAACATACATACCATTTTATGAACTGATCCGTCCAGACTTCTCAAGCACTCATTGGACACCAGAACATACACAGATTTTGTGTGCAGTACAAGCTGCAAAACCCTTACATACACTTGTAAACACAACAAACTTGGTAATCCGCGTATTTGTGGGGACTACAGCATACATGTCATTTTCAACGAGGGTGACAGTGTACCAAATGCATATAAATTGCATCTATACTCCAATGCTGAAATGCGTTTTGCACCTCTAGAAAAAATACTGACTGCTATTTAGACAGCTGGAAAGATCACTGGCTCAGGAAAAACGCATAATTGTTGTGACTCCCAAATCAGCCTTAGGGGCTGTCACAAAGGCTAGCGTTCCTAACGCAAAAGTCTTGCATCCAGGAAGGATACAGTGGGCCAATACACTAACAGCAACTGATGTAGACTGCATATTTGATTCTACAGTGCAAACTCAAGCATACCTACAATATGAAAAAGAATATCCTCTGCCCTGTCAAACAATGCCGCTTGATCAGTATGATTTTATAGTTTATATTGATGGTTCTGCCCAGCCTGCTTTCAGAACAAAACCTCAATACTCGGCCACTTGCGAAGCGGTAAAAAGTATAATGAGGGATGCAGAATTCAGTCTCTGACAACATATACACAATCACTAGGTGATTGCACTGCACAGCTGGCTGAACTGAAAAGTTCTAATTCTGGCACTATCAAATACGGATCCAGAGTTCTCCACGCTTATACTGCGTGATTCATATTACTGTGTCCAGTCTTATAATGAGTATTTACACTATTGGAGCCTAAATGGACTCAGAGACTCAACAGGTTATACTATCAAGCATAAAATGCTTTGGGGAGAAGTGGCAAATCTCAAAGCAAATTTGCCATGGGCTCGTGTTATTCACACACTGAGCCACCAACGTGTTGGAATACACGTTTCAGGGAATTCAATAGCTGATGAAGCTGCAAAGGCAGCAGTGCAAACTGCTGTCATAGCCACAGTGACTTGTTCCAATACAAGAATAGTTGGAGACATAATGGTAGCCATCACAGCTTTGCGCAGTGGCACTCCATTACCCAAGTCATATCCAGCAAAAGAAAATCCTATCTTCTGAATGTGAATATTCAGTTTGCTAATTTTCCAGGAGTGAAAGATAGATTAATACTAAATTTGGACCCCAGGCCAGAATTAAATTTAGTGGCACATGAGGGGTTGGGGTGGTGGCTACAGTTTCACTGCTACAGCAATGATAGTGGTGGCCAGCTCTATACAAACAGACTAAAGACTGCGTCCTTAAATGTGACGTGTCAGCAAATTAATTTCCAACAAGCCTCTCGCCTGCATTTATTTGGGCCAGTGCGGGCTCTTATCCAGTGACTGCTGTTTTAAATACTACTAGCAGTGGATTCCTGCTCTCGAATCCTGTTAGTATGGCCACAGCGATCGGCTGCCGCTCAAACTGTTATTGAAGATTAGCAAGTCTTTATCAGGACATATGCAGTAGCTGCATCTATTTGGACCAAGGACCTGTGTCTGCCTCTAAGGCATACCGGGATACCATGGAAACATTGGGTGTAACTGCAGTTTTCCTCCCAATACTGTCCCGAGGGAAATTCTGTTTTGAAGAGGAAGAACCGTGACTAAAAGCAGTCTTTAACAGCTAGAGTATTAGTTTCAGGGCATAGTTGGGTGCTTCACCTATATGAGGTTCAGAGAGCTTTAAATAATCTGCCAAGAAGGTGGTCGGACTCCCTATGAAGTCCTGTTTGGGGTCCCAATGTGTATATCTGACCTAGACAATCATGTCCCAGTCATGGCGGAAATGCCTTCCGATATTAGTGTACCCTTTGCTGTCTTACAGGAACTGAATGACTTCGTGAGGAGAACAGTAACAAATTGAAGAAACGTTCAGCCACTGGGGAAGTGGGAATGCAACCAGCAACTCCTGGCTGGATTCCAAGGATCTGGCACTGATCGGGGAGAAGAATATGGACAAAAAAGAATTTGGCCCATCATACAGAGCTCCAGTGTCTGTACTGATGGTTGAAGGTACCAGAACTGTACTTTTACCGCCTCTTGCTGGTTGTAAAAACCAAAGGTTTGTGTCCGTCGCTCTGATCAAACCACACCATGTGGCCAGTCCTAATCAGTAGGCCGTTAGGAATCCCGAGTAGTTACCCGCCTCTTCTCAGTACCATGAAGAAAATCCCGTTACAAACTTTAACCACCGTTGAAGTTGCTACACCCTGGCTGGGGACATCTGATACTGAGGTTATGCTACTTCCAGTCACTTCAACTAACAACATTCAAGCTTCAGACACAACTTCAAAAAATTCATCAACAAATGACAGCAACAAAGTTGTTTACTATGTTCCACCGTTGAAGTCAACTACAAGTTCAATAATGCTGCATGATGTCCCTGTTTTTGCAGAAACTATTTCTGGTTATTTCATAGATTTTGATTGACTGCTCTTTGGATCGGTTAGACACGTCGCATGGAATCCATGCAAACATAATTTGTCTCAAAACAATATATTTTGTTCCACCATGGATTTATATTTGGAGACATTGCTTTTTTAGGTCGAGCCTCGAGTAGCGCGCAAGCGCTGCTAGGCGAAGACTTTATGTAAGGGGGTTTGAAAAGCTGACCAGACGCTCGTGCGTCGTGGCCTTTTTCGGGCGGTTACGCGCGCCGCAAACATGTGTTTCCCATTATTGTGCCCAGACGCAAGCGCGATAATTGGAAACACATGCCGGGAAAAGGCCATGACGCACGAACGTCTGGTCAGCTGAGCAGGCTGCCGCGCTCGCTCGCCCCCGCTCCTCCATTGTTGTCCTTGTTCACTTCTGCTGCCTCCCCCACCGTGGCTCCCGTTCCGTTGCTTGTTTTCTTTTGTATTGGGGTTAGGTGGACCGTTTTGGCCATGGAGAAATGCATTTATTCGACACCCCCACCAATATTGGGGTTGCTGTCTAATGCTTGAAAAGGATTTAAATCGCCTTCCTTTTCCGGGCTTGAAAGAGGCCAGAGAAAGATTTGTGAATATCTTCGAAGAAGTCGGTCTGTTCAAGTGTGAAATGCTCCTCTTCCCCCCCCCCGCAGAAACCCACACAATTAGATTTACTTACAAAAAAACTCCATTTGAATAAAACCATTTACGAATTGAAAAAACCAACCTTCCTCATTTCGAAAAATGGTTTTGCACATGTAGATCGCACGGTATTTGTGTGTGTAAATCAGGCTTTCACACACGTGCACTGCTTTGAGATGGTGGTGTTCATGATAGCCACATCTTCCTGGCCGTCCTTTGATATCTAGTTTAGTAGGTTCAGAGGGGGCTTTGTCTCTAAAACCTGGTCTGCCGGTAGCTGTGTGTAAAGGCAGACAAGTGCGCCCAAACTTTCCAAGGCACCGAAAGCGCACGTGCGCAGCAAGCACCAGGCAAACACGCATCAGGGACGAAAGCATCTAGACATGGATGGAAACTGATAAGGGAAAGCTATCGAGGCGGGAGCGGGGTGGAATCAGTGGGCGCGTAAGTTTGTGCCGCTTAGAGCACTTAACATCAAACGTTCCCAAAAGTGGCTGCTCGTGCCTCCTTTAACTCACTGTGGCGCACACGCACAGATCCTGTAGTGCGCGAACTCACAATGCTGCACGGGCTCCTTCGTCAGTGAGCGCGTGGGGCAGCTCGCACGCTGTGCACTGCTCACATCCGACGCCAGAGCGAGCTAATGCCTTGCACTTTTGTTCCACTTTCTTTCTGACAAGGCCGTGACCGCAGCAGACTTTCTGACAAACTGATGACCCGGCGCGGGGGTGAGGGAGTGATCAGGGTTGGAGGGAGTGATCAGGGTTGGAGGGAGTGATCAGGGTTGGAGGGAGTGGAAACTAAAACCAGCCCGAGCAAAAATGTTCATAGCAGCCGCACGCCGCATGAAGCGGCTACTAGAATCGGAGCTCTGGGGTGGGGCTGGGTCATGGCAGCCCACCCTGCTCTGAGAGCATTCCTAGCCTGAAGCCGACCGGAGGAAGGGCCCCGAATGGCGAGTCCGGCCCTATACGACTCACGGTCCCTTGCAGCGGCTGCTCGCCCTTTGAGCAAAGGTGGCTCTGTAGTACATGCACAAATGCAGCGACTGCCTGATCGAGTGGCGGAAGGAAACCTTAGGGGACCCCCGCCAAGGAATGATGAGGGGGCACTGCGCAGTACCCCTGCCCTCGAGCTGACAGGCAGAGGGCGCCCCCCCTTAATGCCCAGATCATGACTGCTCCCCAGACCCCCTCACTCCGCACTGCGGCTGCGGGGGTGTCCGTTACGCGGAGTGAGTGAAAAGGCCTCCAGTGTTGAATGTCTCCCCTGTGTAGTGTTGCATCACCTGGAATCAGCCTCGCTGCGCTAGAAATAGAAATGGCCGCAAACTGTGGCAGGAGGGACGCTAGAATGGAGAAGTGAGGTGTGTGCATGAGAAGACCGACCACTAGCTGCAGTGAATTATCCAGAGTCTGAGTAGGCCCTAGACACTGACAGCAGTGTCACGAAGGATATTGTGCTGCAGAATTAAATACTTATAAGGTCCCAAAGGCGAGACCTATTGGCTATGCCAATGCTTGTTTCTTTTTATATCAGCTTTGTAACTGTGTTCTTTTTACTCTTAAATGCCATCTTCCAGAACGCTCTGCGGTTGAACCTGTGGTTGAAGTATTGAAATCTCATTCGTCATCACACAAAGTTTGAAGAGGCCTGTTCCTCGTGAACATTTCAGCGGTTCCGGTACTTAAAGTATTTGTTTGGGATAAGGTGACTTTTGAAATATTTGGACCAACAGAATGGTTACAAATACCTTATGTTTTTAAATTTACACTTCAAGATGTTATTACTCCTGGAACCATCTCTGATGATTGGGACCTACATACCATTAAGTCTATGCTCGCTGAGCTAGAACAATATACTGTATTTGGGAACGAAGATATGTATAGTGGGACGTTGTAATTTTGATGAAATGTATTGTTTTCACCACTATGCGCACCACTTCTTACACAGAGGTTGTACTCCACCTGCAGCATTTAATTATACACATTGGGAACATTGCCCTACACCACCTGCTGGCAGTTTGAAAACTTACGGAAAGAAGTTTGCATATTTTCTGACAACAACCCAGTAGACCCAATGTCTTACTATTATAAACTTGTTCCTTTCCGGTAAAGAAAAATATGCTAACTGATACCAAATTGATATATTCAGCTTCTTTATTTCCCAGTTGTCAATACAAGAGTTTAGCTTTTGGAAAGACAATATTGACTTAAAATCTGTTTGGGGAGCGAAAGACTGACAAGTTCAAGGTATTGAGGCTTTGTTTAGAGCATGTCTAATACCAAGAAGGATAATATTCCTGAACAAAACAGTGCAGCAAACATCTTGTCTTGGCCTCGCCAAGATAAAAGTAAACACACCAAACATTCCCACGTTTACCCACTTAGACAATTGGCAACAGTTTACAAGCCACACAGAGGAAGAGCTCAATAGCATGCTTAAAAATGGTAATATACAGTTCTTCACATTCTAATCCCGAGGAGTGTGGCATTAAACATCAATGGGTGTCATGGATGTTTTCTGAACAACAAGAAGGGCTTTATAATAAAGAGACCTGACCCTCGTTATGAGCAGACACAACACTCAGGGGTAGTAATATCTTATAGCGTGGGAAAGTTATGCCTTGATTGGTAACGATGCTCCCATTAGATGAAGTGAAAACACACTTGTCTCTCCTTTCCGATGACAAGGGTTTACAAGATATTTTGTTACGTTCTAGGTAGCCACATCAAACGTTTCAAATGTTTCTTTTACGCAGTATACAATAAGCTTTGGAAGGTAATTGATAAGTGAAGTTGACAAAGTTAATTTGGAAAAAGCATTAGTAGTCGTAGACAATGGCATGACTATCTTATCCAATAGGATGCATTCTTTGAGTAACTTTGTGTCATCAGCTATTGACATAGTACAGACTGATATGTCCCATTTACAACAAGGACTGAGCGAGCTTTGATCTATTATGATATTGAGCTGGGCATTAACTTTGCAGTGTTTGTGTGCCATGGTGCCATTTGAATATTACCGATTTCTTTTTGCCCTATAATTTGACCAAGGGGCAGAAAACAATGGCTAAGAAAGACATGACATACACCATGTTACACATAGAGCATTTAGAGAAGTTACCATTCACTGTGGCAGAAACACAGTCAGAAGATTGGATAATAAATGGCTTTATACCTCTACGGATTCCAACATTCCACTTCACGAGCTGTTGAAAACATTTTCTGTCTGGCAGATATGAGGCATTAAGTGAGAGATGTGTGCATGAGAAATTAGTCCTACCTTTTGAGTACAGGTGTAGAAAAGGGAAGTCCGAGGTATTTCTCTGCGGTACAGACTGTGAGAACACTTTTGGCTGTTCATTAGTTTGCAGGGAGTTAACACTTAATGAGGCTTGTAATGGGTCCAAGGTGAACTTAGCCTGTTATCTCAAAGGTTCTCCAGCTGCTGTAATTCATCCAACATTTAGATTGCTTTCTAATTGAAGTTATTTGATACTGATTGGCCAAGGTTGCTGTGGGATGAAACCAGGAGTGCCCTATGTGGTTACTGTTTCCCGGGTTGTGGCAATGTTTTATTTGCCCCAACCCGCACAGATAGGGGCGTGACAATTTGGCTTCAAATTGCTATTTCTGCTGTGAACTTTGATTGAAGCCGACTGAAAGCCTTCTTGTTTCAGAAAGAAGTTTTGTTAACATCTGCAAGAGAGACGTTTGGCCTTCACGTTGCAAGGCCTTATGCTGAAATACAATCGCTGCTACGCACCAACCTCCAACAACGTTTTGGAGAACTTGTGTACAGCATATTTAATTCAGCTAATACTGCGGGAGTAGTGCACTTTTTTAGTGGTTGGGACTGGGTTTGTCAGGACGTGCCAGACTATCTTTGGAGTAATTCCGTCTTTTATACATTTTGTTGTGTCTAACGTGTTCAGAGGTTTGCAGCTCATCCTGTTTCTGATTGTCGGCATTTTGGTTCTATTTTTGCTGCTCCACAATAAATGTTCCTCCTCGTGGCCTAATAAAAATGGCACTTCCACATGTGCTGCTGTGTCGGGATAGAATGATGCAATATTTTGGTGCACCCTTGTTCTAGTAACTGAACGAGAATTGGTCTCTGTCCTTTCGACATATATGGTTACATTGTGTGCAGCCTGTGTTCCGCTGCATATTGTGCACCTTTGAGTGTGCAATGGATTTATGCCTGGTTAACCAAACTGGTCCAATCTATGGACGTAGAGTTGCTGATGGGTTCGTTAAGACCTGGGAGATTGATTACCTTTGCTACAGAGTGCATATTATGAGCCATCCATGGATGCGGAACAGGACTACTTGTCATCAGGAGCACCACTGGCTGCCACATCTTCAGCTGCTGCTGTGTGGGTTGAACATGATCATGTTTGTTCTCTTGGGTGCCAACGGAAACAACATCTGTGGATGCTGGGAACAATAGTGTTCCTACTGACACTCAGGACGTTTGAATAATCATGAAGTTAGAGCATTTTTAAATTCTGCATCTTTATAAAATACATATTCTGATTGTATGAGTGGACTCAGTCCCACATAATTTTGAAGCGTATGTTGCCTAAACGCACTGTCTTACTGAGAAGGTAGGAACCGTAAGACAAGTGATGAGTTTGCAGGGTGAAGGATCAACAATTAGGTATTCTATGAAGCCCAAGGGGCAACCCAGGACACAAACGAACAAAATGGATAAATACGCTGTCCCGAAATTAACGGCTGCCGCCCCGGAACAGCGACCAGAGGACACGGCAGAACCTTCCCTGGGCGCAATAATGGCTGCGATTGGGGACCTCAAGGGCACGATCTAACCTAAATTGGATGTGGTAACTGTGGATGTAAACCTCCTGCGGGCCGATTTTCACAAAATGGGTGACAAAGTGGCAGCTACAGAGACTGAGGTGGCACATCTGCAGACCAGTACGAAAAGTCTTGAGGAGCAAGTTAAGTCCCTTACGAAGCAACAAGAGGTGATGGTGGCCAAGCTCGAAGACCAGGAAAGGCGGGCACGGAGAAATAATATCAAGGTGGTGGGGGTCCCAGAGGGGATGGAGGGACCGAGTGTAGATTTGTTGCTGGAAGATTTAATCCTCACTCACCTGAAGCCCCCAAGACTCTCTACGTATTTCACTATTGAACGTGCGCACAGGGCGCCCATCCCTAAACCGAAGCCCCACCCAGAACAATTATAGCACGACTCCTCTACTATTGGGACAGGGACGCGATTCTGCAGACCGCACAAGCGCACAGTGATTTGCACCATAAAAATGCGGTGATACGATTCTTCCCTGACTTCACTCTGCAGGTCCAGTGGCAGAGATGAACATTTGAGGGAGTGAAAAGGGAACTACACAGTAAAGACATTAAATATTCCATGCTGTTCCCTGCGAAGCTGGGAGTGGCCGCAGAGGGGAAGACGTGGTACTTCAACAAAGCTGAGGAAACCTGGGAATGGCTGGAAGGTTGGCGTACAGTGGGCCGCACCCCCCAACATGAGGCACGACGGGGCTCAGCGGAAGGCAAGCATGGGGGCCCAGCAGAGAATGGGACACAGGTTTCGGACTAAGGTATGCCCAGGAAGGTGGATCCGGCTCCAGCAGGTAAAGCAACACTGCAACATTGGTGCCTAGAGACATGTGGGGGGTTGCCCTCCACTGGGTGGAGGATGAGATTTTGTGCACGGGACTCTATCCACTAGGACCTATAAGTGGGCGGTGACCTGATGTATAGCCGGCAGGACTGGACCAGACTAGGTGGGACACTGGGATGTGCGGGAGGTCGGGGATGGTGCTCTACTCCGCTCGGCACCTGCCAACCCCTTAAGCAGTTATTCAGTTTGGGGCGACAGGCACTCTACGAGTTGGGAAGGGGGGTTGTTGTTTCACCCGCCAGCAGGGTAGCTGGGAGGGAGGGGTGGGGGGGATCAGGGTGTGATGGGTCATTCTAGTTCTCTTAGTAATGTTTATTTTTTGTTAGTGAAATGTTGCTATGCAGGCTTCATACAGTACTCAGCAGCTGAGACGATATGGGTGATGTCTAAATGTACAGTGAAGGTGCTATTTCCTACCAAATGGAAGACCAAAGTGTGAATGTGTCGCGCCAGGGGGATCATCGACATTCCAATAGTCTTAGGATTCTGTCCTGGAACGTTAATGGTTTAGGCAACCGTATTAAATGTACTATAGTCTTGCAGTATCTTCATAGACATGCCCCGGATCTGGCACTGATACAAGAAACACACCTCGAAGGCAATAAGTTCAAGGCGTTAGATAGGTATGGCTATAGGCTCGCAGCATACTCCGGTTACACCACAGGTTCAAGGGGGGGTGGGGATTCTGGTCAAAGCTGACCTCCCATTAGTGGTGGGGAAAATTTGGCACAACCCCTTAGGAAGATATGTGGCACTTACTGGAATGTGGGAGGGTCAGACGCTGAATATAGTTTCGGCCTATATACCACCAGCTCTACATGCTGAAGCGCTGTCAGCTCTGGGGGCCTTACAAGTGGACCTCCCATCGGGTATTTTAATACTGGGGGGGACATGAACTCCACTATGGACCCGGAGAGAGATAGAGTAACTAGGGCTACGAGGGGGAGGGGTGTGGAGCTGCTTTGCACCTTTGTAGAGGCCCTGGGCCTAACGGATGTATGGCGTCTTCATAATCCCCGAGAGCAACAGTACACTTTCTATTCAGCCGTGCATGGCAGCTACTCCCGCCTTGATCACGTCCTGACCCTTCGGGGTAACGAAGGGTGGTTCCGTAATGCACACATCAAGTCACGAGGAATTTCGGACCATTCACCGGTGGAGGTAACCCTCCAAAGCCCGGCGAGAACTACTGTTTTGCCGCCCAGAATAAATAATTGGGTTTTTACAATAAGGACTTGGTTGATCAAACTAGGGAGAGGGCGAAATTGTACTTCCAAGAAAATGAGGGTTCGGTAGATTCGGCATGCACCCTCTGGGAGGCGTTTAAACCAGCAATACGAGGGCATATCCAGGCCTACTTGGGGGGCTGCAAAAAAGAAAAAAGGATCCAATGGTACGCATTAGAGGCCGAGGTAGTCACCTTAGAGGCCTGAATCCTGGCTGGGGAGGAGGCGGACTCGCCGCTTATACACCAGCTCGAACTCATAAAACAAGAGATGAAGAGCCTTACAGACAATTCCGCGAGGGCTGCCGCCTTTGGCAACGCAACGACGGGTATACGACTTCGGTGATAAGGCCAACAAAATGATTGCTTGGCTAGAGAGGAGGGATAGAGAACGCAATTGGTTGGCTGGAGTACGTGACTCACGGGGTACAACGCTAGTAACTGGGGAGGGGATAGCGGAAATATTTGCGGAGTATTATGAGGAGGTTTATGCCTCCAACACCGCCAGAACGGAAGCAGAATGTTGGGAGCTGCTGGTTGACGTCCGGTTGCCTACGTTATCCGATGAGGATAGGGAGGATATGGAAAAAGATTTTACGGTCGAGGAGATAGAAGGGGCAATCCAAGACTTGCAGTCAGAGAAGGCTCCTGGGCCAAATGGCCTACCAGCGGAGCTATTCAAGAACATGGAGAGCGTTCTGGCGCCATACATCCTGTCTATGTTTGAGGAGGCAAGTGGCGTGTGTTGTCTACCAGTGGACCAACGGACAGCCACCATCGTGGTCATACCTAAGGCAGGCAAGCCACCGGACCACTGTAGCTCCTACAGGCCCATATCCTTATTGAATATGGAAGTCAAGATCCTCGCTAAAGTCCTAGTGAATCGCCTCTCAGGAGTGATCACGTTATTAATACATCCTGACCAGTCCGGCTTTATGCCACACCAGAGTACCAGATTAAATCTACGCCGTTTGTATGGCGTGAGGTATCTGACCGAGGCCCGACCGGCTGAGGAAGCAGCGTTGCTGTCATTGGACGCGCGTATGGCGTTCGACAGCATCGAATGGCATTACTTGTTCGCTGTCCTAGACAGATTTGGGTTTGGCCCCAGGTTCCAATCCTCGATTCGGCTACTCTATAATAATCCCTTGGCTAGGGTGCTGGTGAATGGTTCCGTCTCCCGCTCTTTCACCCTGCACAGGGGGACAAGACAAGGGTGTCCACTGTCCCCTGTGCTGTTCGCGTTGGCTCTGGAACTACTCGCGGCCTGGGTGCGGGGAGACCCAGTGCCCTCTGGTATCATAGGTGGTGGACATTGGGAAGAGAACATTTCCCTGTACGCTGACGACGTCCTTTTATATGCGACCAGACCCCGTATTACGATCAGTAGGCTCCTGCAAATCTTTCACTTAATCGGGGGGTACTCCGGTTACCAAATTAACTGGGATAAGTCCCCCCTGTTTATGCTCTCAGATGGCCCGCCACCCGTTCTCCCCGAGGGGATACAACTCCAAGTACACGATCACTTTAAATACTTGGGCATCGTTGTCACCAAAAAGGGAAACAGAATTCATGGCCTGTAATCTGTTGCCCCAACTGGAACGTCTTAGAAGAGATGTGGTGCACTGGAGGACGTTGCCGATCTCCCTGATGGGGAGAGCCGTTCTGTTTAAAATGATGTCGCTGCCACGGATGATATATGTCCTCCAGAATACTCCGTATAGGATACACGACGGATTCTTTAACGAGGTCGATAGCGAATTGCGGAAGTTATTATGGGACGGGGGTGGTGTGTGAATAGCATTGGTCAAACTCCAGCGAGGCGTGGATGAGGGGGGCCTGGCAGTGCCAGATCATAGGAAGTACTACTGGTCATCACAGCTGATGACTATAAATGATTGGTTCTTCGGGGATAGGAGCGACCCGGCATACCGAGTTGACCACTTTGTGATGGGCACTAGAGGCTACCCAGCCGCACTTTATCGCGTGTTGGGAAGTTTATGCCCCCCCCATACAAAGGTGGTGTTAGACGCGTGGAAAGGGGCTAATAAGTTCCTCGGGTGGGACAATAAATTGACGGAACGTATTCCGCTATGGGACAGTGATATGTTAGAGGAGGTCGGGAAACCTCAGGGCTTCGGCAAATGGAAGTTGCTAGATATAGCACATCTGGGGGATGTGTGGCGGGGCCCGGCAATTATATCGTTTCGAAGCCCTGCAGTCTGAGTTCAAATTAGTGGAAGCGGAAAGATATAGATACATGCAGCTAGGGCACGCACTCCACACGCACATCCGAGAGGGGGAACGTATTCCGGAATATAGTCCCCTGGAGGATCGACTCCTATTGGACCCAATTCCGGAAAAGGCACTATCCCTCACATATAAAAAGATCGTTAATAACTCACCCAATCCCCTGGGGGCGCTACGGGAGGCCTGGGAAAACGACATTGTGCTACTGGAAGACGATGACTGAGTAGAGGCCATACAAAGCCCGAGAGAGGTAGCGGTCAGGGCAAGATTCAGGCTAGTACAGTTACGGATCCTCCATAGGTCCTACTCTACGAGTACACTCATGCACAAATTTGGACGCATCCACATAGATACCTGCATAAGGGGCTGTGACCGAAAAGGTACCTTCTTCCACATTCTCTGGGAGTGCCCTATTATATATCACTATTGGGGGAAGGTAATACGGGTGATGTCAGAGGTCCTGGGATAAGAAATTCCCATAGATGTCAGATGGCACATACTATGTGTGACGGGGGAACAGGCATGGCCAAAATACCAGAAACTCTGGCTAATGGTGGCTGCAATGGTGGCTATGAGAAATATAGCCCGGGCATGGGGAGCTGCTCTACCACCGAGGGTGGAACAATGGAAGACCGACTTAGACTGGTGTTGCGCTGCAGAAAAAATGGTGAGAGGGCAGGTGTTGCCCTAAGAAATGGAAGAAAGTGTGGCACCACTGGGTAGCCTATGGAGGTTTGTAAAGCTGAACATGGCGGGCCTGGTGCCAGATGATGTAGGGGCTTTCACATGAGTGCGGCTAGAGATGTAAGATCCGTAGTCTAATGTACCAACTGTTTGAGAAACGAAAACTGTATGTTGTGATATCTTTATCATCCATTTCCCATGGTCACTGTACTGTGTACGGCATAAGTTTTATACTCAATAAAAAGATTTGTAAAAAAAAAAAAACCAATTAGGTGTTCTAGAGCAGGGTTCTCCAAAGTCGGCCCTGAAGGGACGGATCCATGTCTGTTGTTTAAGATAATTACATTTATCGAAATGTGGATGTGCTAAAAATCTGGCATGGATCTGGCCCTCCAGGACCAACATTGGAGAACCCTGTTCCAGAGTTATATGGATACACAGGATATGGACACAGGATATGGAACAGCCTATAGGCAACGCTTTATCCACAAAAATTTGTCTGTCAAACTGCATACCTAACCACTGGAAGTCATCAGGGTGCACTGGCAGTAAACGGAAAGTAGACTTTGTCACATTTTGTCACCTCAGCACCCTTGCCTACCCTCTCCTCCAATCCCCTGGATACATCCACTGACAAATGTGAAACAGACGTCAAGTCCTCAGATACAAAATCATTAACCGAAAACCCTTCCCGCCATGAGAGGTGCTGTATCAATCTAAATTGTCCCGGTTCTTTCTTGGGTGCCACCCCAATTGGTGAAATTATCAAGTCTCTGATAGGCAAATCTGTGAATGGGCCCTCCATATGCCCCTCTTCAACTTCTTTAAGCAATTTGTCCGACACTGTTGCCTTGTGTGAATTCACTGATCTCAAATTCTCCGCCCACCTAGTGGACCATGGCCCCTCATACCCCAGCCTAAACCCTTCTTTAAAACCGTGGCTCAGTAATGTGCCATCCTCCCGGCAGGGATAATGTACCAGCCAACGATGGAAGCATTCTTGCTTAATGGGAGTACGAGCCTTTCCCCATGGAGCCTGGTGCTCCCCTACCCCCTGCCATATGTTGTCCCTGTTGCCCGTAAAATGAGCCATTGTGCTGGAACCCCTTTCTAAACTGCTGCCCCTGCCCATTGTATCCTGCCCCAAAGCATTGCACCAATGGGTGCCGACCTGCACACTTTGAGCACTTGTGTCTAAATTTGCAGTATTCTCTGGCGCAGGATCCTTTATTGAAATCCCAACAGGCCCCTTGCACGCCCCCAGAGTTCTTTGCTGTATATCCCACCCCCCCCCTACGGGTGGGGCAGCTCGGAAAGGGGCAGTAAACTAATGGAAGCCTGCTGGCCATACATGTGGTCTTCCCAAACATAACTACCCCCATCGTTTGATGGTACAGGTCTGCGTCTATCTCCCCCCACTTTGCCTCTGGATCCCACACCACCCTGGCCCTGAATTGCTCATCGTAGTGGGACCAAGCGTAACCCCCATATATCACATGAGCCCATCTGATCACGTCCATGTATTTAAAAAGGGAGACACACCTCTGGGTATTTTTCGCAATATACACTCTCAAATATCAGAAAAGCTGCCGTCCAGTTCTCAATTGTCATTGGCACCTTATTCCTCTTAGACAACTCCTGCTCTTCCTCTTTCGAACCCTCTTTCGCCCTTAGCTCTCTGTGTAGCAACTTCAGCATTTCTAAGTACTCCCTTTTCCAAATCTTTTCTTTAGTTGTCAGCATGAGATGGGCTCCCAGTGGGTTCGTCACCCCCATGTATGGTAGCTTCTTGAGTTTAATCTCATGGCTCTCTTTTACCTCTTCTCCCTGTGCCCCTTCACTGTCCTTCTCCCTCCCCGACGTCTCATCTTTGCTTGTCGCTGTCTCCCGTCCTTCGTTTTGTCAGCTTTCTGCTGATCCCCCTTTTTTCGTATCCCCATCCAACGTTTGTGCTTCTGAGCCCACCCCTGTATCCTTTATATACCAACCTGTTCGCAGGCATACCTCCCCCTCAGCGTCGCCTCTGTGCGTATCTGTCCCCACTGAAACTCTGACCTTGGGAAATCTTAGCTGACCACACCCTTTTTTGCCCTTACCTGGTGTCAAGGTCGGCGTCTGCACTGGATCCAGCCGCATAACTAGTTGTGTAGGAGGTGGAACCACGCTGTCCCAGACCGGAAGCTCTCCTTTCTTGGAAACCTGTAACACACTAGACACATTGTTACTACTGCCCCCGTCATTCTTGGGCTCCCTCGGTCCTCAACGATCTCCTCCTCCTCAATACTATCATCATAATCCAATTGTATAGCTTCCATCTCTATGCCCTCGTCACATGTCATCCTGTTAACCCGTGCCTCGGCACTTTCCCGCCTACTGCGGATTAGCTCCTCTAGATCCAACCCCGGGTACCACTAGGCCGCAAGCCGCCCTTCGGCCCCAGTCATGTGCTCTTGCCCTGTCTTTCACCGCTGCCCCAGAGGCCGCACCAACCCAACGGGGTTGTCGTACCACGAGGTCACCCCTGACCGTCTTTTGTCGGTGTCATGACCGTCCCGCGACGCACTCCGGCTGGACACCTTTGACTGTGCCAACTGTTCTCGGTAGCGCGGAGCCGCACGGGACTCACCCGAGTCTGTTGCACCCTGTGCCTGTTGATCCTGCATAGAAAAAGTAAGGTCCGGCAGACAGGGTTATTGACTCCGCCTTCTCCTGCCGTCCCAGGGCCCGGAAACCACTGCCAATAACCCCTCCCCCCTTGCCCCGCCGTTGAGCTGGCCCAACCTGCCCCCCACAGCCAACACCCTTCTCTAAATCCAGCTGTCTCGCCTATTTTTTCCCTGCCCCGTTGAATGCATCCCCAGCCCAGCCCCCTGGCGCGTATATACCCTGGCCGGTGGCATAATCCCTGCCCCATGACCCTCCTCAGGGCCCCTCTCCTGCTCCTCCCCCTCCCCCTCACTCCACTCCAGCATGGCTGCCACTATGGCCGATGCAGTGCCCCCATCCCGACCCTCCTCCCTGCCCTCCACACCTCCCCGTTTTCCCCCCTTGCCTCCCCAGGAGCTGCGGCTGTACCTCCTGTGTCCAGCCCTCCTCCTCCGACCAACACGACCTGATCCCCCAGGGGGCCCTTCCCAACCAACCTCCCAGCTCTAATAATGCTGGTGGTCCCCACCATAACCCCGCCCGCTCACCCCTTTTGGCAGGCCTCCAATACACCTCCCCTTGCCCCTCCTTGCCCAACAGACCCATGTTTCCCTCCATGCTCTTACAGAGTGCTTTCCCCCCATTTCCTCCTTACCCCCTCCACACCCCTTCACCCCCGGCCCTCCTTCCCTCCGTCTACACCCCACTTGGAAGCTTCTCCTCCAGGGCCTGGTCAGTTACATCCTCCTTGTCCTGTGGCCCAGCCCATCCCCCACTCCTCCCTGCCCTTCTTTAGCCCCCCTCTCTCACCCACCACAGTACCTGGCTTATTCTTTTTCACCCCCTCCCCCCTTACCTTCCTTGTGCCACGCACTGCCTCTCCGGCCACTGCAACCTCATTGCTGGGCTCTCTGAGCCCAGACCCGCCCGCTCCCTCAATAAATTGGAGCGCGGGACGCCGTGCAGCGACTGCCCCCTTTCTTTTGTTGCCACTACGCGAGCAGCCGATCTCCACCAGTGGCAGCTCGCCCCTACCGGCTATTTGTTTATATGAATTTCATAAAACTCATCATTTAAATGTTCTCCCATTTCAATTTTGCATTTAAAAACAGCCGGCATCTTGAATCCAGTGGCCTGTAGACACAGTGCCATATTTCCAACAGAAAAATACAGCCATTTGTTTAAATGGGAGGAATTTAAAGTGAAGAAACACTCTTCATAAAATATTACGGCTTAATGGAAAGTGGAGAAAAGCATTAAGACTTAATGTTTCATAGAAATATTTTTCTTCACTTTAAATTTCTCCCAGTTAAAAAAAAAAAAGACTGTCTTTTTCAGTTATAAATAAGGCTCCCTGTTTTCCATTTTTACTGATTATTACAGATAAATACTGACAGAAAACCATTTTTTTTCTTGTCTGTATTTATTTTTAAATATGGATAAAAACGGAAATTGGGTGCTTTTTGAGTGATTCTAAATACACTTTGCCATGACTGCCAGGCCAATAACTGTGTGGACTGATAGGTAAAGGGGTTAAAAAATAAATGAATTTTGGAAAAGAGGATTAAAAAGCAGTAGATATGCACAAAGCTGATACTGAAATGTGCATATTTTCATATAAGTGCATTTATTTATCTTCTGCAGGTGTTTATATCACTGAAACCTGGCAGACATTCAAGCATGACTGCATATTTATTGGTTAAATAAATATGGAAATATACCAGTTTCAGCTTTATTTTTTTCACAAAACCCATAATATGTATAAATACAGATAAAGTTGACAAAAAAATAAGGATAAATACAGACGGAAATGTCAAAAAAATAAATACCATCAAACCGGGAGCCCTAGTTATAAATATGACATAGTATCTACTGGTTACTGGAAGCAAGAGGCCTGCTGTTTGTAAATTCCACGCTTTAATATGGGATTCTATTAAAATGAAGACTTGACTTAATCAATCAGTTAACATGTCATTTTAATTTTCTCCTATTTAAATGCATCCAAAAGCATCATTTTGTTCTCATACTCCAATATTGAGTTGACAAGGACTTCTAGTTAAGAATTCAATACCTCAGTGCTTCAGTTCTTCTCCTCAGTGCCAGACCCTGGGTCATAAATCTGACTACAGCACTGCTCATTATCAGTGCCTGCTATTTGCAGCCTGATTATAATAATGTAAAATAAACACAACCTTCCCTTAACTTTAAAAGGAACATGCAACCCTGTGCTTTATTTAAAAATGAACTCATGGCTGCAAGCTTCTCTGAAGATGTCTGGGAGCTACTGGAGCTCTTGATCAACTGGTTGGAGACACCTGGTATAAAGTAACTATGCAGTACCAAAGCAGCAATAAAGTCAAAATGCAAAACAATAAAAATCTGAAACAGATTTAGAAGAAATAGAGTAAAATGTAATAAACAAAATGTCACCACAATGACAGAAAATCCAAGTAGGGGGATCGAAGATATGAATTGTTTATGTTTTAAGTAGGAATAGCGCCTAAAAGCACAAAGTGCTAATGATAGTCAGTGGTCACAGTGGATGAGGCGCAATTTGAGACTGGCCGCAACAGAGTGTGGGTCGGACACACCGACCAGGTTCGTCCTTGTCAAATATTTTGCTTTCTGACTTTAGTTCTTTATGTGCCATTCCACCAAATGAGTACACTTCTAAAGCACATCAGGACCTCTGAGGAGGCACTTAGAAATTTACATGATGTCAGGCAGAGGTCAACAGCAGGGTCCACTCAAGGTCCAATTGCCACTGATCAGATGGGCATTTTCAGGAAAGGCCTCTTGTAGCTTGTCTCCCTATAGCCACAAATGAGGTCAGCCAACTAACCCTTAGAGTCCATTTCTTTGTCCTGGGTACAAGAGGGAGCAGAGCCAGAACTTCAGGTCTCCTCTCAAGTCACACACAGCAGGTCCAGTTATCTTCAGCACTTCCATGGATCAATAAGTGTTCTGAAGTGAAGTGCTTGGAAGTGCCACATTCATGCCTGGAACTATCTAATGGGTGGGAATGACTCCTGGATATGCACTAACCAATGGTGTAAACATTAATGGGGCCAACCCTACCCACTTTGGGCATTTTCAAGATGGAAAAAGCCTTCGCCCACACTCAGCTTGGGCTCCAAGGGCTGGAGGTGTGTGTCTGTATATGTGTGTTTGGGGGGGGGTGTACTATGGCAATCCTATTGTCATCCCACATTTAATACTAAAGTCCAGTTTGGGGCAATAAACGAGAGACAGAAGTCTGGTAGTACAAAGGCAGGGTTTTCCAACAACCAGGCAGTGGATACACAAGAATTGTCTTGGCATCCTGTTTTCTTCATTTCAAGTGCGTACCAAACTTTTATATGTAAACGCAGCAGACCTGTCAAGCAGACTTTGACACCGAAGTAGGATTTCACACTGTAATGTCAAAAAGGATGCACACAGCCCCCACCCTCTACTAAGCTCAAAGTAGTAATTCTTGCCCATTCAGGTCAACTTAGCAATCATGGTGACCTATTGTGTAAATCCTGGGAGGTATTTCACACCTTTTTCACGCCTATTCAAAAACGAATACCTAGCTGGGAAAAGTTGAACAGCGAATGCAAATTAGGTTCCATGAGCTTCTGGCAGGTAAGAGGTAACTTTCTAGATGTTACTTTTCCTTAATATATATTAAAAATCCAAATTAACCATTGAATTTGAATTTGATTTAAGTAACTATTAAAACTAGTTGTATAATTATTTTTCTAGCTAGTCCTACTCCTGAGATCGAGATATACTATTAGGATCTGTACTCTGGTTTTCTTCATATAAAACCTAGGCCTGCCACAGTGAAAAATAGATTTTGGGTGGTAGTCACTGCAAGGACATGTAAACATATGTTAAAATTAAATTCTTCCTACTTTTAAATACCATCCACCTTGCCTTGTGAGGTACAAGGATTACATAGGAGTGACATTAATATTTAAAAGTGAGATTTTGACCTGTTTGACAGACCGAATTGCAGTTTTTACTCCGCTACAGTCAGGCTTCAAGGGTAGACCCGAAGCCATGTTTGCACTGCCACTGTAGTGTATGGCACAATAGCTGCATTCCGCTAGTGGAATTTAACTTCCAGGTCCTGGGTACAATTTGTATCATATACTAGGGACTTATAGCTAAGTTAAATATATGAATTAGGAATATGCCAATTCGACCATGCTTAAGGGGGGAGCACAGGCACTTTATTTCTGGTTAGCAGGGGTAGAGTGCACAGAGTTCTAAAACCAGCAAAAATATAGGGTCCAGCAAGAGGCAAAAAATCTGGGGTTACCATGCTGAAAAGCAGACTTCCTACAGGTGTGCAGAGAAATTCTAAGCAAGATATTACCAGATTTTTTAATTTTAAATTATTAGGTGTGTTGTACCTAGAGATCAGGCTTGGTTTATACCAGGTTAAAGCAGAGGCCTAAACCTTACGTTGGACGAAGGGAAGTCCTGGTAACTTTGAATGCCAAAAACACATTTGATTCCACAGATTTGGACTACTTAAAGTCCAGCTTTCACTAAATACTTAAAGATACTATATAAGAAACTGTGTGCATAAGTTAAAACGAACACTGTTATTTATCATGGCTGTCCTGCCTATTACTAGATATGAGTGAGTTTCTACTTGTTTTCATATTTTCCATGGAGCTGCTAGCAAGGTCAACAAGGAATTACTTTGTTGGCAAGAGAATGTGTTTAATGCAATGTCGTAAGTTATAGTATTGTACATTGATACTATTCTTCTGGGTACTGATACTATTCTTCTGGGTGCTAAGGAAGATGCATTCAATAAAGCTACTTGAGATTTTTAACATTGCATCTGGGCTACTACTGGCTTCTCCAAGTCCACTGATTTTCATCTTCTGTCTAAATGAGCTCCAGCAATGCCAGGGCCCTTTAAGCTTCTGGAATTCCTGAAGCTAGTGATGGAGATAGAAAAAGAGGTTAAATGTAGAATGGCTGGAGTCAATCTTAAACAGTTTTATACATTTCTGTGTCATACTGCAGCTGGCCCTGACGGATAGAATAGCAGTAATTATAAAGATATTGTACAAGGCACCTTGGGCCTGATTTAGAACTCAGCGGACGGGTTACTCTGTCACAACAGTGACGGATATCCTGTCCGCCGAAATCTAAATCTCGTTATATCCTATGGGATTTAGATTTCGACGGACGGGATATCCGCCACCGTTGTGACAAACCCGTCTTCCGAGTTTTAAATCAGGCCCTCTGTCTTTTTCATGTAATACCCAAACTAACACACAGATGTGTTTACTTAAATATGCTAATTATCAACTGCTCAGAAATGCAAGATCTCTTACAGTCGCTATGATTGCTGATGTTTCCAAATGAAAGAGGGGGCTGAAACTCCCAATTTTTGCAGATATTTGTATGTGGTGCATCTGCATGCTGCCCAGTGATATGTGGAGAGGACCATAAAGTTGTTTTCTTTTCATTGCCCCACTTAACTGTTCAATATATTGATACCAAGTGCATAGATGACTAGGTACCTGTTGAACCCTGTCAAAACACTGCAGGAAATTTGTGTTACAGCTGTTTTCACCATAGAAGAGGAAGTTGGTTTTGTAAGTGATGTTCAATTCTTCATGAACAATGTCTTAGGGGAATTTTGCAGGCTTGATGTAGGAGGGGAATTGGTGTTTAGAGATTTTTCGCTAAGGGATCTATACCTGAAAGGTGAGTGAATGGATTTCAAACAACTTAGCACATGGTTAAGTTAGAACACTTACTATTATAATATGTAAGCACTCCCATAGTGGTCAGCTACATGGTCGAAATAACCAGATCAGATTAATTAATTACAGGTGACGATAGTGGGCTCAAATTAAAAGAGACTTCAAAGCCTGTATGAATTCATTCTACCACAAGGAAATAATGATCAGGCAGATGGAACTTAAATACTTGATGAATCACAGGACAATGATTTAAACTCTGAGCTTTTTCTTTTCTTTTTAGTTACTGATCCAACTTGGATTGGTAACTAAAAAGAAAAAAAAGCACCTGCATCATTTTGTAGCTGCGCGCATGCGTGCACTTACAAAATGACACACGTTTGCGTCAAAGGCCTTTCTAAAACATTTTGTAAGCTTAAGCCACATTTCAAAGCTATGGGGATGCTGTGCAGTGTGGCTAGAAACTATTGGCAAAGCCAATAGGTCTCAAAAGCGATGATTGTTAATGATTGTTTTAATTGTGGATTATGTCAAACAAGAAAAGTTGACTTACAATTAAGGAGTTCAGCGAGCACTCTACTTGGCTTTCTAGACTAAATGTAGTGGCTTCCAAATCATGGCATTCTGGAGTCCGCGCAGGTACCTAGAAATCTCTGTCTTTAAAATCACAGTAACATGTACCCCATCATACATAATTCATAAATGCATTTCACAAGAAGCCAAAAGAGTAGGGAGGTACAGAAATTGAGTATCGACTTTCAGATGGTCCTGTTAACCATTTTCATTTTGTCCAAAATAAAAATATGGTCAGCGTTTTTGACCTTTGACATTGATTCCTTTTAAAGTTTGTTCCACATCCGTACTCTGTTGTTGGAGTATGTCACTTCTGTGTGTGCAAGAACATACATATGCCAACATCTGGATAGACTCCACTCAGATATTTGGAGACAAAAAGAGAATTGTATTTACCAGTGGGCTTCTATGGAACTAGAAAGTATTTCAGGAAGTCAAAATCAAAGGCACAAAATAGCATCCATTTTGGATAAGTAATGATGTATCCAAGCTAAATTAGCAAACATGGACATTCATGTCATAGAAAAAGTACCTATGATATTTTTCTTGGGGCGAATTTGTAGGAGTTGCTTCTGGTACTTGTTTTTTGTTGAGATATGTAAATAAAAATATTTTTTAAATAAAAAAAAAGTACCTAGGGAAAAATCTTTACTGCAACCCTACGTAAAATACCACATGTAAGAATCCTTTGATTACAGATCATGGGATCACTACCTATGTTGACCTAACCATAACACTTTAATGCATCAAAAAATAAACACCTGTATGTTCTAATGTTTTATGGAACAAATCTATTTTATTAGAAATTTGCAAAGCAACTCTTCATCGTACACAGCCTTCTGCCTACAACCACAGGGGCCGGCGGCTACAAATAATGCTGTCGGATGTACAAGGCCCATAGCCCGAGGAGAGGCCACCAGAAGAGTCCAGGCTCGAGAGTTCAAACATCCAATGCCCTCGGGGGTCCCATTGGCACAAGCAGGATTTCTATGCAAGAAAAACAACAAGGAGAAACCCCCCTCCCTGTCCCTCCCACCCACCCGGTTCCCGTAATCAAGAAACAAACCAAAGGAAAAATGAAAGGGAACAGTAGGGGGAATTCCGTATCTAAGCATCAGGGTCTGTTAAGGGACTTTATGCCACATGCCCACCCGCGCCCGCCAGTCCTATCGGGGCTCAGCGCCACTCTCTGGGATGGGTATCAAATGAAGTACTTGCAGGAGTTTGGGGCAGGTGACCTCACGGAGGTCTTTCGATAGTAGCAAGATGAATGGTGCCCAGAGTTCAGCATACTTCTCTCCCTTCTGCGCTTGGATTAATGAGAGCCGTTCCATTGCCAGGGTCATCCAGAGCCTGAGAAGCCAGGCCGAGTGGTCTGGAACCGTGGCAGTACCCCAGTGGAGTAGGATCGCCTGACGCGCTGCAAGAAGAGCTAATGCTATCTGCCTACCGCGCATTGAGTGCAGAGGGAAGGTGAGAGGATTTGATAGACCCAGTAGGGTGTACCCTGGGAAACGGGGGATCTCAGTGTCGAAAGCCTCATCTATATCATTTAAAACCTGTTCCCAGAATCGCTCCAGTCTCGGGCAGTGCCATAATAGGTGCGCTAGGGGCCTGACATTCCGCAGCCGCGCCAGCACTCTTCTGTGTGGTTTTTGTTCCACTGGTGTATCCTAGCCGGAGTGAGGTACCAGTAAGCCGCTACTTTAAATGCGGACTCAGTCCCTGCTGTATTATACGCGGTATGGTGCGCTCTATAATGGATGTTGTCCCACTCTTTGTCAGTAAGGGCCCTGCCTAGCTCTGCCTCCCATCTGAGTTCCCCCGAGTACGAGTCCCTGTCTGGCGTGGTGTAAGGAGCGTATACAATTCCGTTATAAGGTGTTTGTCGTCTGTTTTCTTCACCACCCATTGTTCAAAAGGAGTCAAAGTGCGAGAGGCCTGCGTAAGGTAGTCCCGTGAGGTAGCCCAGTGCCGCAGCTGCAGATAATAATATTCATCGGAGCGGGGAGATCAAGGTCCTGACTGATGCGGCTAAACGGAATGATGCCCTCAGGATCGAAAAGATGGCCTAATCGCTTGCATCCCGCCTCTCGCCATCTCTGTGCTACAGCGGACTTGGCGCCAGGAGGGAAGTCTGGATTGTCTACTAGGGGCGTCATCGGGGAGGGGAACGTTGTGAGGCCCTTCGCCCGTGCCACGGCATCCCAGACTTTCATAGTGGCTGCCGTCACCGGTGATGAATATAGGCCCCAGGCTCGAAGGCGGCGGGGAAGCCACAGTTCACGCCAGAGATTCGCGCCTGCTACCGCTTGGTCCATAAAGGTCCAATGCTTCTCCGATAGCGGGCGGTTCCACTCCAGCACGTATCGGAGATGTGCCGCCTGCAAGTACCTATGAATGAGAGGTAGTCTCACTCCTCCATCATCTTTGGAACGCGAGAGTTGCGCTATCGAGTGGCGCTTTCTTGTTCCCCCAGATAAAGTTATTCAGCGCTAGTTGCAGTGACCGCACAATACCGGGCTGCGGTGTTAGCGGAAGGGTTTGGAATAGATACAGAATGCGTGGTAAGACCATCATCTTGACTGCCGCAATGCGCCCGAACCACGATAATGTATATTTAGCCCATCCGTCTAAATTTCTGCGTGTTTGCGCCATCAGAGACGTATAGTTCACTTCCAGCGTGCGCAGCAGTGAAGGTGTCAGCTGAATGCCCAAGTAAGGAATGGGGTCATGGGACCAATGCAGAGGCAGAGACTGTTGAAGGGCCTCGGCCTGCGGCTGCGGTAGGGATAGATTGAGAACCTGGGATTTGGCAAGGTTTACTTTAAAGCCCGATATCCGACCAAAGGCCTCAAGTTCATTCACCAGGGCGGGGAGGGAGGTCATTGGCTGTGTCAAAGAGAGAATGATGTCGTCAGCATAGAGACTTATTTTATGGCGGTCGCCCCCAAATTTAATGCCCTGAATGTCTGGATGATCCCGGATCTTCTGTGCAAGGGGTTCCATGTATAGGGCAAATAAAAGAGGCGAGAGCGGGCATCCCTGCCTAGTGCCCCGTGCAATCTGAAAAAGGGATGAGGAGACCCCATTAGCCCTGATAAATGCCCGCGGAGCGTGATAGATGCACCAAACCCAAGTGCGGAAACGAGGGCCAAATCCCATGCTTCGAAGGACGTCAAACAGGTATGGCCAGCACACTCTGTCAAACGCCTTCTCCGCGTCAACCGAAAAAAGCAGTGCACCCACCCGAGAGCGGTGGACCCCATCTATGAGATGTAGAAGGCGTTTGGTGTTGTCGCTCCCCTGTCGGGAGGGGATGAATCCCGCCTGATCAGGGTCAATGAGATCCGCCATAAGAGGATTCAGCCGCGCCGCTAAAATGCCCGTGAACAGCTTTGCATCAATGTTAAGTAGGGAAATTGGGCGGTACGAGCCGCAGTTGCTTGGGTCTTTATTGGGCTTGAGGATGACCGAAATTGCTGCCTCCCCCATTGATTCTGTCATCCTTCCACTGTCCTGGAATGAGTTATATAGACGTGTGAGGAGAGGGGCCAATTCGTGACAAAACGTTTTATAAAAAAGTGCTGAGTAGCCATCGGGCCCGGGCGATTTATCCAGCTTCAGTTTAGCGATGGCGGATATGACCTCTTCTACTCGAATAGGGCTTTCTAAAGGGTCCGCTTCTGCCCTCGGGAGACGGGTAAAACTGCTAGTGGCTAGATAGTCTTGGGTCTCGGTGGCGTCTTGGTGGTCGGCGGAATAAAGAGTGCAATAAAATGATCTAAATTCCTCAACGATTTGGGAATCCAGATGAAGTTCCTCCCCAGCAGAGTTCTTGAGAAAAGAGATGGACCCCGCTATAGCTCTGGCACGCAGCCTCTGAGCCAACAGTTTCCCGCATTTGTCGCCTCCCAAGTAGAGCTTGTGTCGCAAGCGCACCAGCGCGTATTCGGCCCTATCTAGATCTAGGCGCTTGAGAAGTGTCCGTTTCGTTTCCATCGCGCGCCAAATCCGAGGGGCACCTGTGCGTTTGTGTATTGCCTCCAGTTCCGCCACCTCCTGTTCAAGAGCTGAGCGGGCCTCTCTCCGTCTACGAGCTTCCGCCGAGGAAATCGCCATAATCTCCCCTCGCAAGACCGCTTTGAGCGCGTCCCACACCACAGCCAGGAAGCTTCCCCATTATCATTGAGTTGAAGATAGGTCGTGATCTTGGCGCGCAATTCCTTCACAACGGCTGGGGAATGCAAAGGCCTACGCGCATCCGCCATCTAGAAGGTGCATGTCCAAACCCATCAGAGCGCAAAGAGAGCGAGACATGTGCATGGTCTGACAGGGAGCGCACAGCTATGGAAGCGTCCGTCACTCTCGGGAGAAGAACGCTCGAGACCAACAGCATATCTAGTCGCGCGTACGTTTTGTGTGCTGCCGAGTAATGGGAGTAGTCGCGCGAGTCCGCATGGCGGAGGCGCCAGATATCGTGTAGGCCGTTTTCTGCTAGCCAGCGCTTCCCGTCGGGCGAGATGGCTCCGACCTGTGTGTGGCGTTGCCCTGACCTGGCCAGCTCGTTGTCCATTACAAGGTTGAAATCCCCCCCGATTACTAGTGCTGGGTCGGGGGAGGCCAACCCTTCTGTTAAATGCCTACGGAGGAAAGCCTCCTGCTGGGTATTGGGAGCGTACACGTTAAGGAGCGTGAAGACAGTGGGACCCCATTGAATTCTGAGAGCTAATGCCCTCCCCTTGGACTCATAAAAGGTAGAAAGGACCTTACCCTCAAATTTAGCCCCAAGCAGTATGGCTACCCCATTCTTTTTCGTCGTCCCCGAGGACCAAAATTGGCGTGGGAAGCGGCGGGAGCGCATGCGGGAGGTATCTTTGGCAAGGAGGTGGGTCTCCTGAAGCATGCAAATATCGCCCTCGGTCTGCTCAAGAAGGGAAAGAATCGCAGTGCGCTTAGTGGGGTGATTCAAGCCTCGTACATTGAGGCTGATGATTTTCAAGTCCCTAGGCATCAGTACTGGGGAAACACGCCTGCGGGTCGTCTGATGTGCCGGAAGCGGTGCGCGGGGTTGGACTGGAGCATGTGTGGGCCCCTACAGGGGAGCAATGGACCCTGTGTGTGACACTAAAGGACCCCAAAAGAAACAACAAAAATCCCAACCAGAACACAACACAAAAACCTGCCCAAACGAACATAGTCCCAGAAGAAATCAGCATGCAGGAGTGGCCCATTATAGGACTACAGGTATTCCGGAGAAACTGGGGACAAGAAAGAGAAACAAGAGACAACAGTCTGTCTAGTGGAGGAGATCAGGGGGGGACAAGACTTCCTAGAACAGAGCACCAGGTGGCCCGCAGGCCACGAAGGAAGTCTAGGGAGCCGAGAGAGGTGAACCAGTTGTGGGCTCCTCCGGCCCCTTTGCAGAGTTGCCTTCCCCTTAAGATACGCTGTAAGACTTCACGGGGTGCTCGGGTGCTCCTGGGTCTGAGAGAGGGTTGAGAGCACGGCGTTTCGTTCCTTCGCCATTTCCTCTGGGCCTGGCTTTATGGGTGTCGTGGGTTTGCCAGCAGTCCGCCAGCGGGGAGACGTTTCCCTTCGCGAAGGGAGGGACCGCCATCTGGCTGCAGAGTCTTATCTGCCACAAGTCCCAAAAGATCCATGGTGTCGGCCAGGGAGCGCATCTGCCTCAGCTTCCCCTGGTGTTGAAAGATGATGCGGAAGGGATGGCCCCATGAATACGATATTCCCTTATCTCGAAGATAGGACGTAACCTGTCGGAAGTCCCTGCGTTTGGCCAAAGTCGAAGCAGCCAGGTCCTGCAAAAGGGCCAGCGTGTGCCCCCGGAATTGTATCGGCTGGGCCCCCCTAGCCCTGCGCAGGATCTGCTCCTTAAGCTGGAAGTCATGTACGCAGACTAGTACATCAGGCGGGGGGCCTTGCCACCTCTTGGGAGGCCCACTCGATGGACGCGGTCCATCTGGATTTCCTGTGTGTCATCGGCGCCCAGGATTTGCTGGAAGAGGGACAAGACGTAGCCGCGGAGATCATCACCTTCGGCTTTCGATGGTATCGCGCGAATGCGGATGTTGTTCCTCCGCGATCTATTTTCTAGATCCTCCGCATGGGCCTGGAAGTCCAGATTCTGATCTCGGAGGCGGAGGACCTCTTGCTGAAGTTGATGCAGGTCTTCTTCCCTCGCCAATTCGTGTTCTTCCAGTACAGCAACTCTCTCACCCACTTCATCGACGTCCCGGCGCACCTCCTTGAGATCCGACGCCAGCTGACTCTTCAGATCCATTATATCTTCCTTGATGGCAGAGAAGAGTTCCAGCATGAAGGCCTTCGTTGCTGGGCCGTCCGCTTCCGCCCCCAAGGCTGCGTGTTCCGAATGGGTGGAGGGGCCCTGGGATGCCTCCGTGTTCCCGGGCTGCTTAATCAGAAGCTCTTTGAGGGATTTTTCCCTCCGTGCGCGGGCTGATGTCATCTTCGTACCGCAGGCTGCAGTCAGAATCCGCGCGTCAAGCAATGCGGGGCAGAGTGCGTGAAGGGTCTGCAAGGTTTCCTGAAGAGCGATCGCGTTGTGACCACCAATGGGGCCCGCTCCAGGGCCACCTCCCTCGTAGTACCACGTAGACGGCTGAGTGTGGTGCAGCAGGGCGTTGTAAGCGCGCTATACCGCCGGGAGTGCCCTCACCGCGTGCCCAATCTAGTCCCCGGGCGCCATCTCGTATGTGGAGGCCAGTCCCGCCGAGCCCCGGGCCACGTCCCGGCCGTGGCGGGGTGGGAAGAGAGCAAAGGCCCACTCAAGCGCTGCGTGGCAGGGTTCTCCCACCTCAGGGATATTGGATCAGAGGCTACCTGGGCGCGCGAGGGTGACAGTTCCAACCCCGGGTGGTCACGTAACTCACCAGGTGCCCACCCGACGCTGGGTGCAGGGCGTGCTGACTGCTGCGACCACACCGCCTGGGCTCACTGCATCCGGGGGCCCCGATCACCCGGGCCGCGCGGTGGGAGGCTCCGCTCGCGGGGCTGCAGCATCCGTCGTTCCTCTCAGGGGCAGCACGCCTCACAGGGCTGATCCTCAGCTCCGCGCACGGCACCGAAGGACCTCCAGCCGCAGGCCCTGGGGTGGATCCTTGGTGTCCAAATGCAGGCAGGGCCTCCGCAAATCCCTCAGTTCCAGAGGGTGGAAGGAAGGCAGCAGCGCCGCGGATCGGCAAGGTCACGGCCCGCCGAGTATCTTGCTGGCAGCCCAGGGTCCGCTTGCCCCGCCGGCCGGAGCACTGTATTGCTGTGTGCCTAGGCGAGGACGCCCCCGCCGTAGTCAAAGCCCCGGTCCCTGTTCAGCTCCCGGGCCGTTAGGAGGCGACCGCCACCTTAGCGCTGTGGTAGGCCGCGCTACCTCCGAGCCGGAGCGCAGGTTGTAGCAAGATGGCGGCCGCCCCACAGACCGCGCTCCCGATGCAGCCCACCCGGCCAACAGCGGCAAATCCCGGCTCCCGGCACCTCCGGGCAGCGGTGCGGGCAGCCTCCCGCGTGGCGAGGGCGTCTCAGCGCTACTCCGGTCTGCGGCGCTATGCTGAGGGCGGGGGATCCGGAGACAGTGACCTCGCGGCGCCAGCCCCGGTCGCGGCTGCTTCGGCTCCTCTCACCGCAGGCTCCGTCAGGAGTACTCAGATGCGCCGGATTTCACCTCGTCTGGGTGCCGGAGCAGGTAGGAGGCTGTGCGCTTAAAAGTCCCAGTGTTTGCAATGCGGGGAAGGAGGTTATAACAAGGCAAATGGTGTGGCAGGGCCGGAGGAGCAGAGTTCCGCGTCCTACCGTGCCGCCATCTTGGCCACGCCCCCTTTTAGCTGTTCTAATGTTTTAAATGAATAATTTACCCCAGTAGTAATTTCTTGTAAAAGAATAAGTGTGTGTCGGCCCTCTGCACTAATAAATTCAAAGGGCCGATGTGCTGGATTTGGACTGTCAGACTCCCAAAGGATGGGGACTCTTAAACCAATAAAGAAAACGTATGCAGGACAATATTCAAAGTCAAAATGATAAAGGTTTATTCAAAATTTACGTATCATTACCAAAGGCAAAGCGTAGTTAGTGAGTCAGATTCATATCCCATCAATAATGCATAAAATTAAAGCCAATTGTGAGAGGTCATAACACAAGAGAGTTAGCTAGCATAAATCTACTCAGTTTGTAAGTCAAAGAAGAGTATAAATAAAGAATTGCAGGAGGATCGACATGTAGCATTTCTCAGAGAAGGGTGTAGAGACTGCTTGGTTGCAATCAAATAAACAGAGTATCGTTAAGTCTTCCATAGTGGAAGTGAGCAAAAGGTCTGGCACACATCCCAGAAAAGGCACATTTTATAGTTTCAGAGACGTGAAAAACAGTGCAGTCTACATGACATAAGGTGGTTTTGGGGGGCTGTACTAACAAAGATACATGACATAAACCAATCAACAATGTAGAAATTCTGTTTGATGAAATGTTACTAAAGAAAACCCCTACATCACAAATAAATGTTTAATACCGCTTACAGTACAAAAAGAGAAGTGACACTACAGTATTGAAGCAAATGGAACAATAAGCCATTTGAAGTACAGTTTTGGCTTGGGCAGCAGCCGGCCTTGAATATTGAAACATACAAGAACACCTTGAGATAGCTTCCTCTTAAGGCACAAAAGTAAATACATTTTTTCAGTACACAAAAACACCACCATAAAGTGAATCTCATTTTGAATATTTTATGTTTGTAGTAGCATCCATGTTGTAGTCAGACAAGCATCATTAGTTTATTAAAGTGTACTTGTTATAACAAATCATTAGCAAAAAGCAAATAGTTGGATAGGTGACTTATTATTTTATTTGTTTTTTTTTGTAAAATCTTTTTATTGGCATTTTTAACATTATGCATGATACGTACAGCATGATAGAATATCAGAAGATGTACAGTACATTTACTACATGTTTTGCATTTCTCAGGTATTGTAACAGCAGGTATGGACATCATTTAGGACTCTTCAACGGCTTAGTATCTGGGAACGGTGTGTCATTGTAATCTACTCAACCTTGAGTCATTTCCTATATTTTGTACTGTCTTTCATGTGTTGCCCTGCTGCGCCGGTGATATAGACTACCGCGTGTTGTGTCTAAATACAATAGGGAAAATAATTCGTCAACATGGGTAACTAGAACTGGGATTCACTGCACGGAGTGTGATTCGTTTTGGTGAGGGCTAGTAGGTCAGTTAATCGGCGTCCGGTTTTAGTTCATGCGGCTCAGGGTGCGGGGCGCGGGTGTCTATATGGAATATGCTAGTTGCTTTTCATACCCAGGTTATGGGTCACGACTGTCTAGATATCAATTTTCGGGGGATGCGTGTTGCGTGCTCATTCGGAGTGCCCTGCCTATCGGGGGTGGGGTGGCTTGCGCAGGTGGTTCAGCTGCTGCATGATGTTTAAAGGCGTGGAGTAATGCCGCCCATTGCATGGAGATGTGGTGCTTGCGAGTACCTTGTATTTCTTCTGATCTAAGCAGTTCCACTTCTGCGGCCCCCCACTTGCTTACCGCTCCCCTCCAGGCCTCAATTGGTGGACCTTTTGGGGCTCTCCAATGCATGGCTATGCATCTTTTCGCAAGTAGGATCGCTAGGGAGGCAAAGCACGTCTCCACTTTCTGTTGCTTACGGCGCCTGGTTATGCCTAACGCACAGGCCTCCCACGTGTTAAGACCTGTAAGTCCTGTGATCTCTAGCAGGGTGACATGAATCGTGGTCCAGTATGAGTGTAGTGCCGGGCAGTCCCAAAACATATGAATGAAGGACGCGCCAGGTTCCGGACACCTAGGGCAGGTAAAGCGCGTGTTGGGATAATAGCATTGGAGACATTCGGGAGTTAGATATGCGCGGTGTAAAATGTGGTATTGTATGTTTTTGAAACAGTAGTTTCGGGACACCTTTTTGGGAACTCCAGGGCACGTTCCCATTCTTTATTGTGGAGGGGCCTTTGGAGTTCTTCCTCCCATTTTTCTCAAAGAGGGGTGAGAGTGGTCGCTCCCAGTGCCCTCACCGCTTTGTACAGCCATGTCACTAAGTGTCGTCCCGGACCCATCTGTAAGATTGCATGTAGTACTGGATGTGTGGGCGGCTCCGTGTCTATTGCATGCCACATGCGGCGGCAATCTATCAGAAGCTGCCTATGTGTGAGAAATTGCCCATTTGGAAGATCGGTATCGGCGGCGAGTTCAGCGAATGTCTGCAATTGTCCATTTGCAAACAGGGCGCCTGTTTCTGTGATTGCGTGATCAGTCCATATGCGTAGTGTAGGTTCTGTGTAGTGTGCTCGGCCTCTGGGAAAGCCTACCAGTGGTTGTATGGGGGAGTACATAGGGGTGGTGCGGCTCATCGCGTGTATGCGTTTCAAGCATGTGCGTGCTACTGCCATCTGGAGAGGACAGTCTTGAATGGGCTCAACGCCTGGCACCAGCATTCGGTGTATGGCTGGGGCTGTAATATGCCCTGCCATTGTGTGCGTTTCCGTCATTGCGCGACCTGCTGTCCATCGCGACACCCATTGCAGCTGGGCTGCCAGAAAGTATGCCTCGAAGGAAGGCGCACCCAATCCTCCCTGATCCATGGGCAGCTGTAGTTTGGCGAGGGCTATTCGTCTGCGCCCCGTTCCCCAGATTAATGTAACCAGGAGGGCATCGAGCTCACGGAAGAAGGAGCGGGGAGGGACCACTGGAAGATTGGTAAAGAAATACAGTAGTCGAAGCACCAGTATCATCTTGGCTACCGCAATTTTCCCTATGGGAGCCAGTGGGAGTCCCTTCCAGAAATTCACAGATGATCGAACCCCTGCCAGAGCCCTCTGATGATTTCCCTCGTACATGTCTTGGGGCGTGTGGTATAGTCGTACTCCTAGATAGCGAACTGCTTGGGCACTCCATGGTATGTGTTGGCCACCCGTTAGTAGGTGCTGGGGAGGAAGGTCGCCTGAGAGTAGGTATATTGTAGACTTAGTCCAGTTGACCCGTAGCCCCGCCACTGCCTCAAGACCTGGCTCTTCGGCTAAACAGATCTGCGGACCCCACCCTCAGTGCTTTGAGACCCTCACGGGTGAGTAGTGCGCTTACAATTCCCTGATTGATTGATCTTTTCATTTCCGCTGGGATGCTTCTGACAATGTTGATCCGCCCAGTCGCAGGTTTCTTCTGTGTCTGTGAAAAATATGGTGGACCCCTCGTACATGATTTTAAGTCGGGCCGGGAACAGTAATGAATATTGTATTCCCTCCATTCGCAGACGGCGCTTGACATTGAGGAATGTGGCTCTTTGGCGCCGCACCGCTCGGGCATAGTCCGGGAAGAGCATTATTTGTTTGTTTTCAACTTGGATGGGGCCGTGCTGTCTGGCTGCTCTGAGCACTGCGTCCCGGTCTTTGAAATGTAGAAATTTTGCCAGCATTGGGCTCGGCGGGGCTCCCGGTGGGGGTCTGATGTGATGTCACGGACGTAGACGAGCACATCATCGGCGTATAATGACACCGCCAGGACCGTCCCCGCAATAGGTATGCCCCATTTTTCTCCCTCCCTGCGAAGGCGAATTGCGAGTGGCTCCATTGCCATCGCAAAGAGTAGGGGGGAGAGCGGACAGCCCTGTCTAGTGCCCCTAAGAATTGGGAACGAGGACGATTGGTATGGCCCTAGCTTTGCTCTAGAAGACAGATTAGTGTATATGAGCTTAGTGCATGTCCATAGGCGCCGGGAAACCTCCGGGTAGCTGTGCGCCATATATAAATTTAAATAAATAAATAAATGCAAACAGGCGAGGTCCCACCCCCATCTGCTGTATGACCCGGAGGAGGTATGGCCAGCTTAGGGTGTCAAAAGCCTTCTCAAGGTCGAAGACCAGGCACGCCGCGCGCGGGAAGTGATTGGTTATTAATCATATCAATGTATCTGCAGTTTGTGGAGTGACCAACAGCGGGGTTATTGAGTCCACTCGGGACACCGTTCCGTCACTGCCCTCTCCGGACGAGAAGATATGCGAACCACTGTCCGAGTCTGTGGTAGGCAAGGACGGTCGAAGCTCCGCGGCAGCCTGCAGGGCTTTCCATCGTTCAGTCATGATTTGTTCTAGATCTGGAGATCCTGTGGACTGGGCTTTCGTGCCAGAGGTGATCCTTCTGCTCTGTCGTTTCGGGCGGTGTCTGAAGCCGCGCTGTGTCTTTGGACGTCCTCTGACCTCAGCGCCTTGAGACCCTTGAGACCCTCACGGGTGAGTAGCGCGCTTACAATTCCCTGATTGATTGATCTTTTCATTTCCGCTGGGATGCTTCTGACAATGTTGATCCGTGAAAAATATGGTGGACCCCTCGTACATGATTTTAAGTCGGGCCGGGCACAGTAATGAATATTGTATTCCCTCCATTCGCAGACGGCGCTTGACATTGAGGAATGTGGCTCTTTGGCAGTGCACCGCTCGGGCATAGTCCGGGAAGAGCATTATTTGTTTGTTCTCAACTTGGATGCGGCCGTGCTGTCTGGCTGCTCTGAGCACCGCGTCCCGGTCTTTGAAATGTAGAAATTTCGCCAGCATCGGGCGCAGCGGGGCTCCCGGTGGGGGTCTTCGTGCTGGTACTCTGTGCACACTTTCGATGGCGAAGAATGCGGTCTGATCCGCAGCCGGCGTAAAGGACTTGGTCCATGCCTCCATATATTCGACAAGGTCCGTGCCCTCCACTCCCTCCGGGAGACCTAGGACTCGGATGTTGCACCGCCTCGAGCGACCTTCGAGGTCATTTATGCGTTCCTCCTTGGTGGTCATGCGCCCTAATAGGGTCTGTATAGATTCTTGATGGGTTTTTACTGAGGGTTGCATGTAGGCAATTACTTTCTCATCTCTGGGCAAGGTGATATCTGTGGTGATGGTTCCAAGTCTCTCTTCCATTGACACCCTCGAATGTTCGATGGCCGCCAGTACTTTGTCCATCTTTTCAGAGAGGGTCAGGTCTTGCGGGGTCCTGGTGTCTTTTAAGGAGGGGTCTAGCGCCTGTAGAGGTATCAAGAGTAGACCCCGGTGGCGTCGGACCCGTGGCAGCACGCTGTCTGCCCATGTTGACGGTCGTTGGACCTTACTGAAGAGTCGAGTCACTTCTTCGCTGGGGAAGGGCACTGTGCGGTGAGAATCCGTGCTGGATGGCGTACTACAAGTGGTTCTCACGTGGTCCTCGCCCTGCTCTACTCACTCTGCCGTGGGTCCCCTTTTGTGTCTCAGACTCTGACGCCTTACACGTCGCTTCCGGGGGCAATCTTCTGGGCAGGAGTCTGCTGTGACACTTGGTGGCTGCCGATTCAACGCCCGGTGCGCCTGTACCCAGCTCCCGCTCTGTGATGGGGGAAGGGTGCTGCGACCACCCGACGGGTACGCCCTCACGGGCCCTCACGCACCGCCTGCTGGGTTTCTTCCTCGTTGCATTGCCCGTTCTCTGGCTGGGTCTTGATGTGTCCCGTGCGTTGCCACTAGGGCTCCTGTTGTCCCTCTTGCTCCTCGGTGCTCTCCCGCGCCTTGCAGACGCTAGCACTCTTGTATTTGTGGGTCTGGTGTGCGGGAGAGGGGGGGTAGCGGTGGGACCAGGGCGCCCTCACAGGCTGCCGCGCGTCGCCCGCTGCGTCTCACCGCCGGTCGAGCGGGTGTTAAGGCCTGGTATGAATTGGGCGCTTCCGCCTGGGCACTCCACGTTGTCTGCTGGGGTATTCGGCGATCTCAGGGCCTGACCTGGTGCTCTGGCTGCCATGTTAGGTCCAGGCAAGCTGGCGTGGGCTGTTCGCGCCGCCAACCTCTTCAAGATGTGTGTGTCTGTGCCCACACCTGCACCCACCAGTATCTAAAGTGGGGGGGGAGGGTTCAGAGCTTTGGCGGGCTGCCGCGGACAAACGCTGAGGGGATGGTTAATATTTCCCGTTTCTCTCCATCCACACCGCTGCAGTGGGAATATCCTGCTCTAGTGAGGGAGGGCCACGCCAGCTCACTGTGTCCCCCCTGGTCAGGCTGGTGTGGGATTCTGGTGTGGAACAGGCGCCGCTTGAGGGTATTCGTCTTCCTCAGGATCCCTGTCCCAGCGCGCCGGCCGCCATTTTGACTCCAGGCACGCCTGGGCGCCGAGTTTTCAACGTCCTCACAGCCTTGGCTCTCGGTCCATCCATGGCCCCTGCGTGCCTGGGGGTGCCTATGCAAGCTGCCTTCGCCGCTAGTCCCGTGTGCTCCGCGAGGTTAATCCCGCTCCCGCGTTCACCAGTATCCGATGCGGGGGGAGGGGCGTCAGAGCTTTGACGGGCTCCGGCGGACGGCCGTTGTTGGGCTGGTGAGTGTGCCCTGTTCTGCCCCCTCCTCACCTCTACAGGGGGGTAGTTTTCGCCGCTGAGGGTGAACTTCGCCGGATCCGCAACCGGAGAGCCGGGTCTTGCGGTCGCCATTTTGTGTTCAGGGCCGTTGGTGCCTTGAGCCCGTTTCCTTACCTTCACTTGGCTGTCAGCAGGTGTGGGACCCGGTGCTGGGCTCACGCGGTGTTCCGGTGGCTGTGGGGCTGATTTTCTGACCGGTAGGCGCATTGTATCAAACAGGATGCATGCACTGGCACTCTAACTCAGCATGTCCGCCATTGTAGCCGGCTTGGCCACCCCCCCCCCCGTTGGATAGGTGACTTATGTAAGTTTTACAGGACTGACACCTTTAAAACGTATGCCAGAAGCAGAGTTTTTTTTTTTTTTTTTTTTTAATAACACAATGGTGAGGCAGTAAGGAGGGAACGTGTGAGGGGGAGGGAAGAAGCCACCTCATGTCTCTTTAATCCACCAGCAGACAATCCTGCCCTTTTGTCTCACTCTTCGACATTTGTTAAAAGTTTCCGTCTTTCTCTTCCTCCTTCTTTCCTCCTTGTGTCTTCACTCTCTTGCTGTTGGTCTGATGAGCTAAAATAAGCGCCAGTCCCCAAAAATGAGTGCTGGTGGGTCCCACCTGCAACCACCGGCACAAATTAAGCACTGTAAACAGGGTGCAGCAGAGTTCCTTACTTTTGGATAGGATACATGTCTTTAAAATGAGCAGTTCCACATGTATATACCATTGCAGCCATAAACCACAGAGTTGTATTACCTTTTGCTTGATTTGTAAAAGGCAGTTTCAAGTCAGGAGGACACGACAGGCATTCCTTCTCTGACTGCATTTCGTATAGGAAGTCCTGGGCCTCTTCTCACTATACCTTTTACAGGAAAACACTCTTTCCTGTCACTACACTTCCTTCATGAACTCTTTCTTTAATCTTCTCATGTTCTCTGCAGGAAGCACTAGTCCTAAATTCCATCACAGCTCCTCCTGTGTGAGCCCGAAGCTCCCCCTGTCACCGACCTTTGCAGAAAGTAAATGGCTACTTGTCAGGAAGCACACCTTAATGTTGTGTGGTAGCTTAAGATAAAAAAAAGAGAAGACTCCTCTTGGCAAGGTAAACGCAGCTTTTTACTGTTGCAGCAGGGAGAGTAGCCATCTCCACACAGGTAAACAGCTAATCTCGAATTGCTGCTTCATAGGCAGCCATTTATATAGCAACATGAACAATGCTTATTACAAAAGGTCAAATAATAAGTTACTTAGCAATTACATGTTTCTTACGAAAGGTCACATCACCTGTGTCCCTAAACTTTTAACCTATTTCTTATCAAGCAATCAGATGGTTTTGTATAGCGCAGCTTGTCACCCCAGGGGGTTCTCCAGGTGCTGGTGGGCTGTGTAAGCCTCGGTCGAAGAGCCAGGTCTTGGGCTGCTTCCTGAAGTCCTTCAGAGAAGGAGCAGTGTGAAGGTGTAGGGGGAGGTCGTTCCAGGCCCTGGCGGCGAGGTAGGAGAAGGAGCGTCCGGACTTGTGGAGGGCTTTATAGGCATGAGTGAAGAGCAGAAGAGGCATCTTCTTCTCTACTGGACGGGCAGCCAGTGGAGAGCTCTGAGGTGGGGGTTGATGCCGGTCCTTCTGGGGAGGTTGAGGATGAGTTGTACCGCTGAGTTCTGGATGGTCTGGAGGCGGTTCAGGAGTTTTTTGGTGGTTCCGGCTTAGAGTGCATTATCGTAGTCGAGTCGGCTGGCGATGAGGGCCTGGATGACTGTCTTCCTGAAAGAGACGGGGATTCATCGGAAGGTCTTGCGGAGCATGCAGAGGGCGAGTAAGCAGGAGGAGAAGACAGCATTAATTTGTTGCTTCATGGTCACATATTTTTTATTTATTTATTTTATTTATTTCTGCATTTATAGAGCGCCTGGTTACACCCACTGGTGTGTCCCCGCGCTATTTGTTCTAACTGACAACTCCGGGAATCAGTACATCTGAAAACAAGGGACGCTTGTGTAAAGAGCCATGTTTTTAATTTTTGGCGGAAAAGACTCTCTGATGGTTCCTCACGGAGGGACCAAGGGTAGGGCGTACCAGCTTTTTGCTGCCAGGTAGCCAAAAGAGCGCGCCCCCATTCGTGCTTTCTTTATCCTTGGGACTTTCGCCAGGTGAGTCCCAGTGGCTCTAAGATGCCGTTCTATGTTGTAGGGGGTTATAAGCTCCCGCAGGTATATTGGGCCTTTGCCCTGCAAGATACGGTGGTAGAAACATAGTGCCTTGAATGTAATTCGTTTCTGAATGGGCAGCCAGTGCAATGCATCCAGTGCTTTCTTAGAGGATGCCCGTCTCAGCAAGTTCAAAACCAAGCGAGCTGCTGCATTCTGGATGCATTGCAACTTCTGGAGTGCCTTTTTGGTTGCACCCAAATACATCACATTTCCGTAGTCTAGTCTTGCTGTGACGAGAGCATGGGTCAGGGTTTTCCTAGCCGACACAGGTAAAATGTCTAGGGTTTTCCTTAGAGTCTTAAGGATTCCGAAGCACCTACCTGCAACTCTCTTGATCTGAGTCTCAAAGGAAAGTTTGGAATCTATCTATACTCCCAAGTTCTTTACCTCAGTCTTAGGGGTGGGGACCGGGCCTAAGATTGTTGGCCACCAGGCCGAAGACCAAATGGACGGAGTGTTCCCTACTATCAGTATTTCTGTCTTGTTGCCATTTAGTCTCAGGCAATTGTCTGTCATCCAAACGGCCAGATCTTTTAAACCGTCTGCGAAGCTGCTGGCTGCTGATACCGAATTCGGAGCCAGGGTGACCACTAGCTGCGTGTCATCTGCGTATGACACTATTGTGACACCATGTTTTTCTACAATCCCAGCTAAGGGGGCGACGTATAGATTAAAAAGGGTAGTGCTCAAGATTGAGCCCTGCGGCACCCCCTGCACTAAAGTAATGGATTTGGAAGTACATGCAGATTGTGACACTTGAAAGCTACGGCCATGCAGATAAGAAACCATCCAGTCCAGGGCAGCACCGTCCAAACCCCCCCTTCTGAGACGGTGCACTAACAGCTCATGTGACACCGTGTCAAAGGCTGCGCTAAGGTCCAAAAGGACCAGTGCAATCGTCAGACCTTCATCCACTCTCCTACGTACTGTCTCAGTAACATAGAGCAATGCCGTCTCAGTCGAGTAGGTTGATCTGAAACCTGATTGTGTGGGATGTAGTAAGTTGTATTTATTTATGTGTGCCCCCAGCTGTGAATTTACCACTTTTTCAGCTATTTTTGAGAAGTAAGGGAGCAATGAGACCGGCCTCAAGTTCTCCAATAGATTCCCATCAGCTGTAGGTTTTTTTTTCAGTGGGCGAACAATTGCTTGCTTCCACATATCAGGTACCCGCCCTTCCCGAAAGGAGGTTTCTAACAACTGTTGGATATAGGGTAGTATAGCCTCTAGTCCTGTGCAAATCACTTTAGGTGTAGATGGGTCGTTTGGGGAGCCTGATCTTATGCTTAGCGCTACCTTTTTCAACTCTTCGAGAGAGGGAGGAAGAAATTGTGAGCTACTGTTTTCCCCCCACTCCCGCGTTTGTTCATTATGGCATATATAGCCATTTCGAGCATCTGCGGAGAAGGTGTCATAGATTTTAGATACTTTTTCAGCGAAAAAGTCTGCAATTTGATTGCATAACTCTTCCGAACCAGAGGCTGGGGCTACTGTTCTCTCTAGTGAAGATAGCTCTTTGAAAATCCCAAATAGTTCCCCCTGATGAGTTGTCTGCTGTCTCAATTCTCTCCGTTTAGTAAGCAGCCCGTGTTTTCTTTATGAGTGAGTGATAGTGCCTTAGCTTAAGTTTGTAGGCCGCTTTTCTGAGTCTAGGAAGCCCGCCCTCCATTTGCGTTCTAGCCGTTTACATGTCTTTCTAGCCATCCGTAATGCCTCGTTAAACCATGGCGCGCTCTTGGCGCGTCTGTGCGAGGTGCTAGTGGTCCATGGGGCAACCACATTCAATGCGTCTGTAATCTATTTGTCTACTGCTTGACTCGCCTCATTAATGTCGTTGTCTAGTGAGGGGTGATTTGCCATCAGGGCCTGTGTGAAACTGCTCTCATTGAATTTCACCCATTTCCTTTGCGTGCTGTTGGGTGGTGGACCCATTTTTGAGGGTGGTCTTGATAGGGGGATGGAAAAGGCCACTAAATAGTGGTCTCACCACGGGACCGCCGTTGGACGTTCAACTGTCAGCCCTTGGCAGTTTGAGAAAATGGGGTCTAATAGGTGCCCTAGTTGGTGTGTTGCATGTGTAGATTTTAGTTCTAATTGGAGCCCAGCGAGCTCCTGGCATAGGGCTTGTGCTGGCCCACACATTTTGCTATCAAAATGTAGGTTTAGGTCTCCTAAAACTATCAGGTTATTATAGTGAAGTGCTGGTTGGATTAGTCATTCCATAAGGCTCTCACTAAAACCTGAAACTGCCCCTGTAGGTCTATAAATCAGAAAGCCATTCACCGTCTGCTTGTCATTAGCCTTTATTGTAAAGGAGGCTGCTTCACAGTGGTCTATATCTACCTCCTGCATCGTGCAGCCTAGTGACAATTTGTGAATCATCGTTATGCCCCCTCCCTTCTTCTTAGTGCGGTCCAGTCTAAGGATCCCGTATTCAGGTGGAAGTGCCTGTAGGATGTCAGGAGCTGAGGTTTCATGTAGCCAGGTTTCTGTAAGAAACAGGACATCCGGGTCTTTATCCGAGATACAGTCGTGTATTTCAATTTTATGCTTATTCAGGGATCTACAGTTGATAAGTAGGCATTTCAGCCCACGAACCGCCTGTTTTGTGAGGGGAGCCATAGCTATTTTTGTCTTGAACGGGCAGTGTGTGCATCGCTCCATCCCCTGTTCTACAGATAGCCCATGTCTACATTGTGCTGATACCATTGGCTCTAGCTGTCTAAGTTGGCTGCTAGAATAGCTTAGACACTGGTCTATGGAAAATTGCCCAGCGTTTTTGGCCCCTGGCCCCGGTCGGACGGGGACGGGCGCAGACGGGCTTGCCCTTGGCTTGCCTTTGGTGCGCCTTTGGCGTGCCGGCGGCGCGCCTGCCGCACGCGTCCGCTGCTCGTCCTTGCTGGCATCCGATTTTTGTAGGCGCGGTGATCGTGACAACTAGACCGCTGCCTTTAAGCGGAAGTGTGTAAGATGCACCCGACCCCGCCCTCCGCTCAAACGGCACTCCAGCCGCGGCGGAACAGGGCAGAGCGGTCGGGATACACAGGCGGTGAGTGTTTTTCAATGCGTCCAAGGTGAAACTAAAAGCTAAAGTTGGTACTTAATTCTTAAAAAGTACTTTATTATGACGAGATCAAAAGAAGTATAATACAGAAATCTAATTACCGCAGTTGCTGTTGCTGTTCTCAGTGCGCTCGCAGCCCTAGTTACTAGCTGCTATCTTTGCGCTTCCTTGCTGGCATCCGATTTTTGTAGGCGCAGTGATCGCGATAACTAGGCCGCTGCTTTTAAGCGGAAGTGTGTAAGATGCACCCGACCCCGCCCTCCGCTCAAACGGCACTCCAGCCGCGGCGGAACAGGGCAGAGCGGTCCGGATACACAGGCGGTGAGTGTTTTTCAATGCGTCCAAGGTGAAACTAAAAGCTAAAGTTGGTACTTAATTCTTAATAAAAGTACTTTATTACGACGAGATTAAAAGAAGTGTAATACAGAAATCTAATTACCGCAGTTGCAGTTGCTGTTCTCAGTGCGCTCGCAGCCCTAGTTACTAGCTGCTATCTTTGCGCGTCCTTGCTGGCATCCGATTTTAGTAGGCGCGGTGATCGCGATAACTAGACCGCTGCTTTTAAGCGGAAGTGTGTAAGATGCACCCGACCCCGCCCTCCGCTCAAACGGCACTCCAGCCGCGGTGGAACAGGGCAGAGCGGTCCGGATACACAGGCGGTGAGTGTTTTTCAATGCGTCCAAGGTGAAACTAAAAGCTAAAGTTGGTACTTAATTCTTAAAAAAGTACTTTATTACGACGAGATTAAAAGAAGTGTAATACAGAAATCTAATTACCGCAGTTGCAGTTGCTGTTCTCAGTGCGCTCGCAGCCCTAGTTACTAGCTGCTGTCTTTGGAGTTCTAACAATGCTTAACAAACTAACTCTTCACCTCTCTGGCATCAGCTCGGATGTTATGCCTACAGTGCTCTTTCACCACATATAATTTGATATAGTTATCTACCAATCGCTGCTGTAGCGTAATTTCTTCATATTTCATTTCCTCTCCAACATTCCCCCCTCTAGTTGATACTTCAACTACTGGCTCTGATCCTTCGTCTGCACTTGGCACTAGATAGTATGTAGCATCTACTACTTGTGTTCGTCTCCTGACTGGAAACATCCCTCCCGCCTTTTGTACTGATTCTCCTACAAAATACTAAAATTTATTGAATACCAAAATATATCAATAATAATGCCACAAGAGCTGGCAACAAGGCTCCCAACAGTCCCTACATCCAGCATTGTAGTAAGGAAAACTACCCACTAAGCCAATTATCTGGGGCACCTCCTTCATCTACCATTTTCTTCTGCAGATTATGCAAAGTTTGAATAGCCTCTGACAAAGTTCCATTGTCCGCATCATTCGCTGGGACAAAAGTACAACAAGCAGACCAATTTCTATGCATACCCCTCCTTACTTGGCCGTCATAAGGTCAAGTACATTATGGTGCTGCATTATCATCGTTCTTATTGCACGTAGTTCATCCTTTATGATATTAAATACATCTTTCGTAGTATTTATGGATCTCGTAAGTTTCCATCAATTTTATGTAGCCATCGAGCAGTTGTCTTTGCCTGAACAAACGGAAGAATACTTCCAAAGAACAACTGTGCATCATTAAACTACTGGTACGCTTGGTGAATATCATTCCAATTGGTAGTGCCATAATATTCTGCAGCTCTTCTCCTTCGATGATGATGTAACAAAGTAGTTGGCCGGCTCATGGGGTGTTCATGAAGTACTGACAAATTTATTCCAGGAATTACCAAAAACAGGGGCGTACAAAGTGACCATTGTACATAGGCCATTCCATTTCGGTGGTAGCTGATCATACAATAGTTCTCCACACTGCTAGTAATAGTTCAGGAGGCTGGAGGTGCCCCCCTGCATGTCGGCATTATCTGTTGTGGGACTGCAGTTGATATTCCTGCTTACATTAACGGTGCCATTTCCTCTGAAACATAAAGAAACAGACTTTGATCTCATGACTGAGAATTTACTGTACTATCTATCCAGGTGTAATGCGCAACATTATCATCCCATATACGGGCACACTTTCTTATTGCATCATAACTAGTATCAGTGCCGTTCCATAAAGACATGACCCTACATGAAAATTCGATATCAGAATGTCATTGATCATGGGCATAAACCGATTCAGTAACTTTAAATCCAGGCCTATGAACACAATCTGGGGTTAATGGTTTACTAAATAACTGCTACACTCAGTGGGCGGATGCGTTACTCCTAAAAAGCCTAACCTGAAGACCATTTGTTTCCATTCTGCAGTGTAAGGGCGACCTGTTCTCTTGATTCATGCTATTTCATCCTTAATGTCCTGTCTATCAGTAAGGATGTATAAAACTTCTGCTGAAGAGTCATATTTTGTGGTATTAACTAGAAACTGTACTACCCTAACATGTTGGCTGCATTCGGGCCTTAATCTACACAGGTAGAGATGCAAAAGTCATTGAGCTGTGCTTGGGGATACTTCTTTAGTTGAATGTAGCCTATCGGATCTTGTGGCATGAGGAATTAAAGAGCAAATGGAACAGGATTAATTAATGCTTTCTGAACCTATGTCTGACATATGCTGATACCACATGTTATCTAATAATCTAGTATGAACACTATGGGACACATTAGCATGAGTAGAGAGTTCTGTTTGCAGGAGTGTGATGTTCGAGCTAGAAGATAAATTACTATAAAAAAGCAATAGCAGAAGTGATAGTAATAAGAGACAAAAAAGGAAAAAGAAAATAAAAAAACCATAACTTTCGTTTTTTTGATCCAAAAAATTGTCCAAAAGCAGAAAATTGTCTAAAGGCAGAGGTGGCGTGGGTATTTTACAATCAAAATCTTCTTCCCCTACTCTTGTTCCATTTACATTGCTGACAGCACTTGGCGTGATGCTGGGTTTGATCGAATGCCCAATAGATAAATCCAAGGTTTCCTGCCATCTACCTTGAGGGCAGTGGGGGTTTCCATCATCACAGTGAAAGGCCCTTCAAACCTGGGCACTCTCCATTTCCAAACAAAGTTCTTTAAAAAATACTTTGTCGCCTATGTGCACAACTGGGTCATTCCTCCGCAGTGGCGCGCATCTCCTTCCCTTTGGTTACCTGTTCAGAAATTAACTTTACAACTTTGGTTAGTTCAGAGAGATAAACATGTATTTCGTCATTTTGGATTTCAGTTATATATTCTCTATGTACCTTACTTATAGTTGCAGGTATATGTGTGTTCATAAGTCTCCCTGTCACTATCTGATGGGGTATCAGGTGATGATCAGAACTAGGTGTGTTCCTTAGGGGAAAGAGAGTCAATGGCAATTAATACAACCACTTCTTATGCAACATGGCGCATAGCTTGCTGATCTTATTCTTCAGCAGGCCATTAAGGCACTCAATGATGCCATTGCTCTGGGCATGTTGAACAGAAGATAGTTTATGTATATCCCTAGCACTGTTGTGAGATGCGTGAAGATTGCATTAACAAAGTGTGTGCTGTTGACAGATCTTATCCCCTCTGGAATTCCCCAGCGGGGAATCACCTCACGAATCAGAAAAGTAGCAGCTGACTTAGTATCACAGGGGATGCACGGTCTTGTTTCAATCCATTGAGAAAAAGGACAAACTACAACTATAAGATACCAATATCAATAGTTGTTGCCCCTGTCTAACATGTCCACAAAGTCAAGATGGAGTGCTTTAAAAGGACCTTGTGGTCGTGAAATGGTAGAATGTATCGCCTTCAATGTGGGATTTGGAGGGAATTGTTGACAAACAGTACAATTATGAAGGTACATGGTAAGCATCTCATGTAAGTTGGGAATGAACCAATCTTGTATATTTAAACAGACAAATGATCTCTCGAGATGTGGGCTGGTAAATGCAACTGATCAAAAGCTATCATTAGTAACGACTGAGGCATCGGTGGTTTACCTGTAGATATTTGTCTATAAATTAGATCATCCCCTGATTGGGAGTAGCCTCTAGTCTCCCATAACTGTTTCTCATGGGGTGGAGCAGCTTCCTGCAACTCGTCAAGATGTAAAAGCACTGCTTCAGCATAATGAGGCATGACTTTATCGGTGGTAGTGCCAGATTCAGACTCAGACAGCGAGGCTGTCTGGGCCACCAAAACAGGGACATGTTGTGTACCTGTTGGCCCAGGCGGGGGTAAGCACCTAGCTACATCTTTAGCTGCCCAATCTGCTAGTGCATTTTCCCATGACACAAAATCCTGTCCATTTGTATGTGCTGCACATTTCACAATTGGCTCTGCCTGTGATAACACAAGTACCTCTATTAAAGCCTCTAAAAGATTCCTATGGATAACAGGACTCCCATCTGACTTAAGGAAGCCTCTCCTACTCCATCTCATAATGCTAGAATATACAGTAGTAGTTACATTGTGATTTGGATGAATTTAGTACAGTGCTACAGAGGGTTTCTTAGTTTTAGCCTCATCTATGGTTTTTATCTGTGCTCTCTTTTAAACTTATTGGAATTGTATTGTATGAGTAAATATGTATTTTATGATGCATTGTACTTTTATGATCTTATTATCGAAGATCGAATAAAGTTAAATTGACTGACTGACTGACAGTAGTAGTTACATAAGCCAAATCTTAATAGAGCGCGATGACTTTTCCTGTTCCTTGCTTAAGAGCCGCTATAAAGACTATCAGTTATGCTGCTTGTGCAGAATAATGTGCTGGTAGTGTTACCTGCTCTACTATGTGGAGTGTGTGTGAAGAATCATGCTGTTGTGCTCTGACTACTGCCTCACCTGTTTGTCTTACTCCTGTGCCAGGTCAATAGTAGAAGAACCATCAACAAAATAGACAATGCAATCTGGAATAGGATCCTCTGTTTGACTAGATTTATTAGGAATATACGTTGCACAGTTATGCGCATCATCCTCAGAGTCTAATATAGGAAGAGTAAAGAATGTCGCAGGGTTCACTGTATGACACTTCACGACCTTCAAGGAAGGTAGTGACAATATCACTTTATATCCTGACACACTCTGTGTAAAGTAGTCTTAGCCTTCTGAATAACAGCAAACACTGCATGTTCTGCATAGAGTGTTAAGGTGACCCCCCCCCCCAACAATGGGCGTGCTCTTCTGCACTTTAAAGGCTGCAGTGGCGAGAGCTTGCTCGCAAGGATAATATCCTCCCATCACTAAATCCAACCTTCCACTAAAATGTGCAATGGGTTTTTGTCCTAAAGGATATTTCTGCATAAGGACAGCTGTCATCACTTGACCATTGCAGTGACAAAAGAGATAAAACTCCTTGGTGTAGTCAGGAGTCCCCAAAACTAGGGCATTTTTTATTTCAGTCTTCAATTTTTGGAAAGTCTCCCTCATCTCTGGTCTCCATGTTACATTAGCATTACTGTCTTTCGCCTGTTTAATACAATCTAACAAAGGCTCTATTAAAGTGCTGTAATCAAAGACCCATTCTCTTACCTAATTACAGAGACCAAGAAACATCTGCATTCCCTTAACAGTTTCTGGATCAGTCATATGATTTATAGATGCTGCTCTCTGAGGAGTTACTCGTTGACCAGAAGCTGACAGTAATTGTCCTAGGTAATGGACCTTCCTCCTGACGATACTGAACTTTGTCTTGTTCTTCCTTGTATCCTCTCTGCGAGAGTAACCAGAAAAGATATAGTAACTATTCTGCACTGTTGTTCTGTTGGACTGCAAATTAATATGCTGTTGACATACTGCAACAAGGTACTGTCACACTGGAAGTTTGACAAGTCATTTTTCACTACTCTGTTAAGTGCTAGGGGACTCTCAATACCCTTGAGGTAAACGAGAATACAAATAGTCCTACGATAGGAGAACGCTGTCAAATAATGACTGTCTGGATAGAGAGGAATGCTAAAAAAGGCATTCTTAAGATCTATAACAGAGAATTAGTTATCATCCTGAGGAATATTCGTCAACATGATGGAATGGTCGGGAATAATTGGAAATTCTTGTACTACTACATCATTCAGGGGGCACGGGTCTTGAATCATACACCAGGTAATACCCTTAGATTTCTTTATCGGATAAATTGGGGTATTTCAAGGAGACACTCCAGGGTAAATTACTCCTTTCTCTAGCAGCGCCTGTCTAGTAGGGGCAATGCCGTCATCTGCTTCTTTAGAAAAAGGATACTGTCACACCCTAGGTAGAATAGCACCTTCCTTCAGTGTATTTCTGAATGGAGTAGCAGTACGAATAAGGTCTACATCATGGGGACCCTCAGTCCACAGAGGGGTCTAGTACTTGGGAAAGATCTGCATCCCTGACAGAATCAAAAGCTCTTCCTGGTGTGGGCGTCCTTACTTCCAATACCTTTCTCAACGGTATGTCATTCTGAAAGACTACAATTGTTTTCTTAAAATCATCATCAAATAATTGATCATCAAATATTTCCCTAACCATTTTACCTGGCTCAGTGAATATAACACATGCCCATAAGACATGGTTATGATCGCTGGCTGTCAGAGCACCATAGGTTAGTGTGATCTCTAAGGTCTCTATTTGTAATATCAATTCATTGTCAGGTATCCAAGAATCTTGCCCTTTTACCAGAAAAGAAACTCTTTATGTAACTATTATTGCACACACTGCTGTGGCAAATGCCTCTATATCACTGGGTCAAGCTCTGATTTGATCTCCAGTAGAAGAATCTACTGTTACAGCCATCATCCTAGAAGATGGAACTCCAGGAGTAGAACAAATTATAGTTCCATCAGGCTTAAAATATATAGTCATATTTAATTGGGTCATAAGATCTCTCCCCAATAGATTAGCTGGGGCGGCTGTTGAGAACAGTAAACAGCCATCAATGTACCTCCCTCCTATTGTCATCTCCACTGGTTCAGTAAATGGAACCCTCATTACTGCCCCAGAGAATACTTGGGTGTCCATTGATCTACTAGAAATTGGAAGGTCTTCCTCTCTAATGTAAGATCGGATTGCTCCCGTATCTTTGAGGAATGCATACCTCTTGTCATTAATATCTACCGCCACAATGGATTCCTCACCTGGCCTGTGCGTCACTGCCAATACTAGACACATGGAACTACTCTGTGGGCACCCTCATTGTGTATATCCTCCCACATAATTTGGAAAGAATTTCCTCCTCTCACAATCACACCTCCTTGTCCACTTTGAGGTGTAGTCGTTATTGAGTGTGCTTGGTAACTTTGCTGTGGCAGCATTTGTTGTACTTGAGGCATTACTAGTTGCTGCACATTTTGTGGTGGCGTCTTGGTACATATATTATTTATGGGTTTGACTGTGGCTGCACTACTGTATTTCCTGGCTGATTGTAAACACCTGTCCCTCCATTTTGCTCATCCCCTCTTAGTCCTGCAGTCTCTAAAAAATGTTCATATCTGTGACAATAGTGACATGTTTGTTCCATCCTCTGGGGACCAATCCTGCCTCTTCCTATTCCTCCTTATCCTCCTCTGATACTTCCTTGTTCCCTTACACTATCCTTCTGTTCAGGATGCTGTTGTTGGGTGGTCCCTGGGACCGATCCCACACACATTATAGTCATCTGAGTGGTGGCTGGTACTACAGCTCCTTCCACTTCTCCTTTCTTTGCCAAGATTTGCTGCACTAACTTGGCTGCTGCTTGCTCTGTCACCTACTGTTTGTTTCTCTCTTTCTCTTGCGTCTTTTAAAAAACAAAATGGATTATATGGGCCTGCATTTCTGTCCACGGCTTGGCTTTCAATGCCACTGTATTATCAAGTTTGTCTTCCACATCAGAGGGTAAACCCTTTTTCACGACATTATACAACAATACGGCATTTCCCCCGTTATTTCCCAACCCTGACCTACTTCTTGGGTCCACTTTTCTTTCATCCTACTAAAAAACTGAGCGGGATCCTCATTTGGCTGCATTGATTGAGCCATGAGGGACCCAATGTCTGGCCTGTAAGGATACATTTTCCTCAAAGGATCCTAAACTACTGTCCGAATTAAATTAAATGGAGGACCATCATACCTAGTCTCAGTGTAGGTAATATTTCTCACTCCAGCTTTCTGAAAATCGGTATCCGTCTCATCTCCTATAAGAGAGCTAAGTAAACTCTTTGTCACCTACTGCCAGGGTGATGCCTGCAGTCTGCTTCTCAAAGGCTCCAATCCATTTCCCTGCTCCCTCTGTAAGTGGCGGTAACAACTTCTTAAGATTATCCTTGTCCATTTGTGGCCAAGGAACATCATGAGGTCTCTTGCATATCAGGGGCATCTAATATACGGGAGTGACAGAATGTTGGGGGGTGTGCTGTCTAGCATATTGATGCCACACGCTCAAACATTTCTGCATGTAGGGATAATCTTAGTCGGGATCTCCCTCACCATAAAGGATACAATCATCAGCATTTGCCATGTCACGTGAATCAAAGGACGCTTCTCGTGGGCATGGACTAATCTGTGGGGCTAAACCTTCAGTCAATCCTGCTAAATTATCCACATAAGGTACAACACTGTAACAACTATTTTCTCCTTCAGCAACTATTTTACTAGGGGTGAGATCAGTGCTGCGTAAAACTGATTGAACAGTCATCTGCTGCATTGGTCTTATCATGTGGTATCAGTCCTCCCATAGCTGGCCATGTGTTCCCTGAAACCGCTCAAGCTCAGTCGCTCGGGGTTTCCTAGCTCTAGAGAACATGTCCTGTTCTCCTTCTCTAGTGCACGTGCGAGTAGGCAATCCCACTGCACCCTCTGAATGGTCAAGATCAATTAGGGGCCTTTCTTGAATGTTAATGTCATAAGTAGGGTGCCTAGCCTTTGGAGATCTAAGTATTTTACCCATGTTGTCTACATGCCTATGTTTAGACTCTACTCTATTTGCCATCCTCCCAAAACTTCCCTGAAACTGTCCTGAAAGATTATAATAATATTCTTCTCTCCTTGCTTCTCTCGCTTCCCTTCTGTCCTCACTTTGAGATAATCACCCCTGAATGCTTTCTGGTGAAACTATTGCATTCCTCTTCTTCTGCCACGGAGGTAAATTATCTTCAGTCCTCCTAAAATCCTCATCTCTTTCTTGGGCATTTATGCCATACTAACAGCCCTGTCTACATAGTCATTCCATCTAGCATCCAGATGTGGAGAGGTGTGGTGCAGCGGCCAGGGCAGCTGACTTCGGAGCACAGGGCTCACGGTTCGATCCCCGGCTCCGGCGGCAGCTCAGCACCATGTGACTCTGGGCAATAGCTCACTTAATTTTCACGATGGCCCCCAGTGCCTTGAGACCCGTAAGGGTGAGTAGTTCGCGCTTTACAAATACGGATTTATATTTACATTTACATCATCTGCATCTCTTCGTTGGGGAGTAGACATCCGCTCCCTAACTACCCTCTTGTTGCATCCCTCATCTGTAATAAGTGTGATGTTGTTGAATAGGCAAGCAACTGATCATCACTGTCTCCTGGACCCTGTACTCCACCTCTACCCTCCTTGGGAGAGGCTGGATCTCAATTTAGTGTAAACTGCGCTTCTAGTTGTCCTGAAAACTGAGAGTCACTCACCCTTACTTGTTGTCTGGGAGTACTTGTGTGTCTTGGCTTTGACATCTGTGGGGCAACATTAGGGGATCTCTTTCGGGATTGTGAAGGGGTCTCAACGTTAAGATTCTCAAATCCCACAGCGGCTTCCTGTAGCTATGTCAGTGTATAAATGCCAGGTACCTTAGGGAAAGTATTTATAGGGTTATATGGAGGTGGGAGAGCAGATGGGGTACTAGGAGTATCAACATTTGAGGAGTCGTTGGACCTCTCACAAAAAACTTGCAATTAACTTTTATCTCTGTACTCGATATTACTTCTTTTAAATTGTGACACTAGTCCTTACAAACAAGAAATCTGTCAATTTGTCTTTTCAGTCATATGTTAAACATTATACGTCATAATAACAAAATGCAATATACATCACTCTGTGGCCACACTTCTATTTACATGCAGAAACACACGCTCATCATCAATATTTTAAAAATATGAACACTTCAACTACTTCTAAATGTTAATCACCATTGTTTTAACTCTAGATGGTAAATATTATCAGCAGCAACTGACCACTTCCCTCCTCACTTAAGAGAGGATAACCCTCAAACAAAGAGTCTCATAGACCATAGAATGACTTCTCGACATTAGGTCCCGGACGGTAATTTGAGTTTTCAGATCATATTTGAAGGTAAAGTTTAATGACATCGGCCTTTCAGCTGTCCCTCTTTGTCAAAAAATTGGAACACATATTGGAAACCCAACTTTGAATCTTCCACATTGACCACTTCCAACTTTATATTGGGCTAAACACTCTACCGACAACACAGAGCTTTAACTTAATATTTTGTCACACATGTACACAACCGTTGGCTAATTCAATCTCCTGCTCCTATTCTTCAATCATGTTTTTAATTTACTGAGACAACAGAATATGTTCCTGTGTGCTGAGACCATACATTCCTTCAAGCTTACAAACACAGGTTTTGCTTTTACTAAGACCTTGCTAGTCATGCATTCTGTTTTCAAGTGAACTCTTCACTTCTCGGGCATCAGCACGGATTTTAGGCCTACACTGCTCTTTCGCCATGAATAATTTTATATAGTTTTCTATCAATGTCTGCTGTAGCATTATTTCTTCATATTTCATTTCCTCTCCACCATTAATTTTCTAACTGGTCTTCATATTCCCAGCTCTCAGACTGCACTTCTGCATAAAGCAGCAGGCCTCGGTCCACTCAGTGCAGTAATACCCATGCCCCTATTGCACTGTTATGTTATTTCCTCTTGATATAGCGCACGAGTCATACCCGAAGGTATATCTCGGTGCTACACTACACTTTGTGTAGGAAGTACTACCCGTTCTACTCATCATGGAACTTTCTGTAGAGAATCTAGCATTTCTAGCTTTGAATTAAGGTAGAATAGCATGTGTCACTTGATGTTACTTGTGCTCCCAATGACCTTCAATCCCTTCTCATGTTTCTTCCTTTTATATTTCACCCTCAGATAGTTTTGCTGCTTCCTTTGTGTACAAAGAACAGCATCTTGTCAAAGAAGATGGGATGAAACTTACTTGCAGTAATGGCCTATGGTAGATACGGTAGGAAAGTCCTTTTGCGTGTTTTATCTACATCACGCCATGTGAGCCTCAAGGCACCAATGCATCTCTTGCCTAAGCGTGATTAAAATAAGCATTGCATTATTCTTTGTTCCAGAGAGCTTTTCGAGTGGGTATTTGCTTCCCTATTTCCACTATTGAGTCAGAGGTCCTTCAGTATCTGGTATGCGCACAGCACCTTAATTATACAATATTATACCCACCAGCATTGTTAAAGGTTTGGCTAGTCGGTTAATGGCTCTTTAAATCAAGGTCTTCTTTCCAGTTCCTTTAACCTGATTATTACTGATGAAAGCTAATTTTGACTATAACAAAAAAATTGAAAATACAGACAGATTTTCCTACTTGGGAATCAATTTTGATAGGAAGGGGTCATGGAAACCGGCCATTAAGGCAAGAAAGCTCACCTTTTCAAGAGCAATAGGAGCGGTTATGAATTTCTCGAAAAAATAGGCTGTAGACCAGTCCCTGAGCTACTGGATATTTATAAATCTAAATGCATTACGACCGCGACATATGGGGCAGGGATATGGGGTATCGCAGAATCACAAGATATTCAATTCTGCGAAAACGCTTTATCCGCTATTTATTGGCGGTCCCCAGTTCTACTGCCACATATAATTGCCATCGGGAACTTGGTCTTACTTACATCACGGACATAATCAAAATTAATCCCTCCTATTGTGGCATAAGGTATGGGCATCTGTGGAAACAGGTTTTAACAGAGACGTAATTTTAGACTGTATTAAATTAGATAAGGCGGCTAGTATACCATGGATTAGTTATATAAAAAAAATGTCGTATGAGATTGGCCACCCAGAATATTTTGATTCCCCAACCTGTATGGAAACGATATCTAGAAAAATTATAAAAATGTGTTATTTGAACCACCTAGCGGATAAACGATGGTGCATAGAAAGAGAGAAACAAACGGTAATGGAGAACCATCTGATGACAATCTGTCTAGGAATACAACCGTATTTGGTAAAGGTACAGAGTAGTTTTCGCCGTATGCTTTTAACCCGCTTCCGAGGTGGTTCTTTTTTCAGGTTGATTACTTTCCCAGAAATTAACGATTGGTCGAAAAATGTGCCCCTATGCCCTTGTGATGATATTTCTGCACAATCGACTATGCATTGTACACTGTTTTGTAAATATTATGTTTTACTGAGGAAAAAGTTTTTAATACCAATTTTAAGAAAATGGGGCTCAAGACAATGCAGAATTGCTTTTTTAAGATTACAATCTTTGGAAAATGAACAAACTATTTTAGCTATTTCTGCTTTTTTAAGAGCTGTGATTAGGTTTAGGAATACAATGTAAACTGCTTTTTTAGACTAATGTTATAGCAAGTGGTTATGAGGATAGATATGTATCGTTTTTTAATATTCTGTATCATGGTGTAATTTGTGCTTTACTCTTTTATATTTCTGTGCTTTTATGATTTTTATCGCATCAAAAATCGAATAAAGCGTATTTTGATTTGATTTGATTTGACTATAACAACGTTTGTTTTGTCAGGTTGCTGACCTGTCTTTATTAAATTGTGTAATTTTCAGTACTATACTTGTTGTGGGGACGGGGAACAGCCTCCTTGCACTGCTGGATATCCCAGTAGTGTTTTGATGTTTTCACTGTGGCATACGTCTTTCTGTATCTTGTGCTTGGGGTAAATAGTGGTATGGTAATGTATTTGGATTGGTTCAAGCTATTCTACTAAGATTGGACTCGCTTATCAAAATCACATTACCTGGTGCATAAAAGGCATCAGACCTTTTAACATCTGCAGTAATCCAGTAGGAGAAGGGGGTCGCAATTCCACACTAAGCAGACACAGAGCTCTATCCAAAGTTTTCAGCCATGGAAAATGTTGATCATATGGATATGCATACTGTGTGCCCTGGAGAGTGGATGGCTTTTTTATTTCTAAATTCAACTCCGCTGCTAGTTTGTTGTTTGCCTTGTTTAAGTTTCCCAACTAAATGCATACATACCTTTGAGCTCCAGCTATAAATGTACTTTCCTCGAGGCTGACTTCACAAAGCTAATAGGTTTCATTTTATATTCTCAGCTCAGTAGTAACCATCACATCACAAAAGGGTTGGTGGCAATTTGTGGATCAATCCAATCATGTGTTATTGATGAGGTGTATAAACTTTTGTTGGGCCTGCCTTAAATCACTTTGGTAGCTTTCACTGGGGAGCTTGATGACTGTTGGAAGTTTACTTATGTTATCCAAGTACTGTACAATGTTATTTGGTTTAGAAATGGTATATAAAAATGTATTATAAGCTCATCCCCCTTCCCGTACAGAGAGATTTAAGTTGTTCAGAAGCAAAGATCTCAGTCCCTATTGCTGGAATAAAAGGGCGAAAACACACCAATGTACCTTTTCATTATTTGGTCAACATTTTTGGAATGCTGTTACTGAGAGGTTGAGGTTGTCTTTTTCTGTATTTTTCAAGGGCACATTGAAAATCTTGCTCAATAGGAACATGTTTGGGCCAGAGGATTGAAAATGCTACTTTTAGAACCTAAGCAGTCAGTTTGATTGAATGCTGACTTTTTTCTGGACTCGGATAGTGGGGAGCGTTTTTATATTTTGGGTGGGTAAACAGTATTTTCACATTCTCTTCACTGTGTCATCCATTGTGTTTGAACATGATTAGTTCGGTATGCTAAAGTTAATCTGACCTGACCTCATAAATATTGGTTTACGAAGGAGCAGAATAACCTTTTATGTTCCTTATAATAGTATGAGAACGGATCTAAAAATATTTTTTATGAATTGAGTTACTCTTTGTGGTATGTAATTCGTACCTGAAGTGCATCTGGATTGGCCTATGTCCTTTAAACTGAAAAATCCTCAAACTGCAGCAAGATGAATTTAATAAATAATGCTTTGACCTGTGTAACTTGCTGTATTCCATGTAATTCGCATCTGGGTAGGCCTCATAAATATTAATGTGGGTACTGAGGAACTCCACATTCCTTGTACATCATATGTGGCATTGCTTTACTATTCATTTCTGCCTATAACTGGGCATTCAAGTACCATAATCCTGGCTAACTTTCAGCACATATTATATATTTCCTTTCAACATTATTAACTTGTTTATTGCCTTGCACATTTGTTATGTGGCAGCATAAACTGAAGTTAGTAGTGGTGTTGAGGAGCCACAATGTCCATCTGCTGGTCTATCTGGGCTGTGTTGATAGGGTGTAACGAGTCGTGTTTAACATATTCTGTTGATTGGTTGGTGTTGGGTTATACTACTGTGAACTCAGTGGTCACCAGTTATAGAACATATCTGAGATAACCCCATTGCATATAGGGTAAGTCATACATTAGGTCGTGTTGTAAAATTTGTGTTTTTTTCAGTGGTTAGTGCCATTGCAATTATTTTGATATCCAACTATATGACATATCTGTGCTGGGTTTATGTGCGTGATATGTTCTGACTGTGTGGATGTTTCTGCATTTTGTTTTTAATGGAGAGTAATGTTGTGAACATGTTCATCTCAGGCTGTTGGGCATACTTGTGCTTTGTTGGATACTTGTGCATTATTCTGTCTAACGTCTACTTTAGAAAGTTGGAAAGGAGAGGAGTGTTTCCGGGGGCACTATGACAGTCAATTGTGTATCATATCTGTACTACGTGGATGTATATAAAGGGTTCAGCCAACTGTCTTGTGGGGGGTTTGGGCTATCCTAAGAGGCAGTGCAAAAACTGCAGTTCTTACAGTCCCAGTCAAAAATAGATGTGGCAGTTATTTTGTTTAGTATAAGCGTGAGTATATCAGAGGGTATGTCACCTGAGGAAAGGATAGTTGAGCTAGTTGAGATGATATCTCTGTTGGTGTCCCATGACACACTCAGCTGTGGTTCTACATGGGCTTTCCAAAGCTCGTCATGAAGCAGACTATTTGGTGTTTATTAGGAGAATGTTGTCTTAGTCCTGTGAGTAACAAGCTGCTGCAATGTCCTCATTAGGCAGGCCATCGGAGTATAGTAAATGACTCCGCTGCTCCTTGTGTCGCATGGGCATTGGGATTCAGTGGGGTTCTGAGGCAAGAGTATAGGAGTAGAACTTCAGGGCCACTTTCAATGACTAAAAGTACTTCATTGTGCAAGAAAAGTTACTTGCGTGAGTAATTCAGATCCACCATCGTCCCTTTGACGGTTCGTGTGCTTAGCTTCGTTCTGCTGCTTTATAAAAGAAACCCTGCATCCTTTGCTGCCTTTGTACGAACCATTTACAAGGATGCTAGGCACCTAATAAAGTGTTACAATCAAATACATTTTTGTGCTACAGGCCCTTCGGTCACTCTTTGGAAGACATGATAACAAACACATGAGGTATATGATGGATAATAATTCGAGAGAAAATGGCTGGGTGGAAAATAGCCATAATGGCACTTTTCTGGCCCCAAAATCAAACGGATTAAAATCTGTATTTCAGTGACCCAAGAACAAAACAGCCCTCTCTGTGGATGATCTTGTGAGAGCGTTGAATCTCTACATAATTCTTGTATGTTCTTCAAAGAACTTGTATCGGAGAGATGTGAATTAATTACCTGCTTTTGCCGAAGCGTATCTCTTCCTTCATCTGCAAAAAAATGAGTGTCGTCTGTGTGCAGATATGATGCAGTGCATTTGGGCCTCATATTCGGGACATGATTATAGTCTTTATAAGATAGTATAGTGGTTAATGGAAGCCCTAAGATGATCAAAGGTGCTTTTTTTTTCTCCCAAAAACATGCTTTATTGGAGGTTAGTATCATATGAACTGGGAGGACCCGGACAGGATAAGGTGCATATTTCCATATTAGGATAAAGCAACAATTCCGGATCACAAACCATCTATGACAGTAATAGTCACAGAAAAGAAAAGCTCAACTAAACCGCATAAAACATTGCGCATCAACTCATTGGGTCCCCTTCCATACCTCTCCTCCCCCAGTCACCCCTCTTAGTTAGAAACATTGGATAGCGCAGTATAATTCAATTCCCACCCGAATGATATGATCTCAACCTCTAATTGTTGTCTCATTGTGGCGTGTGGTTCCAGTGAGATGCCTCTATATTCCGCCCATCTTAGCCATATTTTTGTGTGTTTCTGTGCCATCCCCGTGCCGTAAAAACTTGGAGTTCCAAACCCATATTGAAATCCATACCTCTTTTTCCAAACTCCCAGACAGGGTGGGTTCTCCGCTTTCCATTGTCTGGCAATGTCACATTTGGCAAGGGTGAGACCCAAAACAGTAAATGTCGTTAGTATCTATTACTCCCCACTCCCTCCGTGCAGTACAAGAGCAGGAGCTTCGGGATACTAGGTGGATCACATGCCAATACCTCCGCCAGGCAATTGACCACCCCCGCCAGAAGCCATCTAAGGCAGTGCAGGACCAAATTGTATGTAGGAACGTACTCTCTTCCCGTTGGCAGCGCAAACACTCTGGGGAGGCAGTCAGGCCCATCCTCCAAAGTCGTTGTCTAGTATAATATACCCTGTGGAGATACTTAAATTGTATGAGCCTCAGGAGTGCTGAGATCGCCACCCCCCTTGGAGACTCTGGCACTTCTGTCCAGTCATCGTCCTCAACTAAGCCTAAATCAGTCACCCAGGCCGCCCTCAAGGTGTCTAAGGTGGTAGGGCTGTTCGTAATTAGGGACTGGTAGATCTTTGTGAGCTTGTGCACTCTTAGATCGCCCGTCAGAAGTTTACCCTCCAGCGGGCTAAATTCTGGGAAGGTGGTAAGAACTGGGCTGTAAAGCGTGTTTTAATTGTAAATATTTATAGAATTGACTGCAGGGCATAGAAAATTCCTTTTTGGAGGTCTTAAAATGATTTGAGGACAGGACCCCGCATAACATCTCGAAAGGATGAGATTCCAATGCAGTCCCATCCTGTGAATCCCTGGCGGTCTGCCACATGAGGGAGGAGTCTGTTCTGCCACAGCTGGGTTTCTCAGGTAATGCGGTCCCACCATCCCATCGGCGAAGGGTTTGTTGCCAGGCTAAGATCATCACCCTCATCGCCGGGGGGAGATCTCTCAGGTCGGATCTGTTGTAAAGAAATGAGTATAGAGACAGGTCTATAATCCATGGTTCCACTCTATACCCCAGGTCGCTCCTGGAGCCATACCACCATTCATTCAGTACTTGCAAGTGTGCAGCTGCATGGTATGATCGTGCATCCGCGGCTCCTATGCCATCACAGTATGTGGATTGGAAGCAAGTGCGAAGAGCTACTCGCGAGGTGCTCCCTCCCCATAACAAATGACCCAGCACCGCGTTTATCGGAACCATGCCTATGAGATCGGATAGGGATGGGATTCCAGTTGTTACAATAAGTGAGGGTAGGGATTCCATCTTAAGACGGGGGGGATGCTTGACTAAGACCGAACCTCTGCTTTCATGCGATCCGTCAAGTTGCCTAAGTTGCGATCCCAAGAAATGGGTTGGGCATCTGACAAAAAGACCCCGACATAGTTTAGGCCACTTGTTGCTAATGTGAGTTCTTCTGTCCAGCCTCCGCCACCCAGAGTCCCCCTCAACGACCATACAGTGGATTTCCGCATATTCATATATAGACCCGACGTTTCCCCTAAGAGATGCATCATTTGGAGGATCCTGGGCCTAATCTATGGGGGTCCGTAAAGAAGAAGAGGACATCATCTGCACACCATGCTATGCGGTCTGAGATCTTGTGCGTCCACTCAAAGCCGCGCACCAGCGCATCTTGTCACACCCACGTGGCCAGGGGCTCTATGGCGAGATCAAATAGGAGATGGTATATGGGGCAGACCTGTCTGGTGCCATGTCCTATAGGAAACGGGGCAGATACGGAACCTGCAACTCGGACGGATGCTGTAACGGCAGTGTACAATAATCGCACGTAAGTCGAAAAATGAGGGCCCATTTTCAGATGTTTCAATAATATAAACATATACATCCAGCTAACTGAATCGAAGGCCTTTTCGATGTTGGCCAAAAGCAATTCTGCGAAACGGCCTAGGCATTCCACCACAGCAATCGCGTTGTGGGCCCTGCGTATAATATGACGTGTTGCGCGTTGCGGCATAAAGTGTATCGGGTCGGGCAGGTGGAGTAGCAATTATTCGCCAGCACCTTTGCTAGCAATTTGACTTCTATGTTTAAAAGTGATATTGGCCGGTATGATGTGCAGAGTTCGGGTGGGCGACCCGGTTTCAGGAATACTACAATTTCTGCATGCCTCCAGTCGGGAGGCATACAGTTTTCTTTCAAGGCAAGATGGATTGTAGCTAAATAATGGGGTCCCAGAAGGGGCATGAACGCTTTAAAAAAATTCATAGGGTAACCCATTGGGCCCTGGAGCTTTCCCGGGATTCATTTCGGATATGGCGGTAGTCAGTTTCTCCAACGTAATAGGGGCTTCTAAAGACTCTTGTGCATCCGCGGATAGCGCCTTGGGTGGTATGTACTGAAAGAAGTCATCAATACGGGATTTCGTTGGGACTTCATGTTTAGTATACAGGGTTTGATACAATTCAGCGAAATGGTGGGCCTCCTCTAACCGGGTCTGTGAGTGTCGTGCCATCACAAGTTCGAATCGCTGGTATTTGAACTGGTTTAAAGGTATATTGGCACAGCCTATGTAGGAGCTTTCCTGATTTGTAACCCCATCGATAGATCCTGCTTTGCGAGGCCAGCTAAGCACATCTGGCCTCTTCCAGCAGTTCCCCTTGATATTGTTGTTGCAGTAAGCCTAATTGTCTGCGGACGCCACCCCTATCTCTCTCCCTACCACGTCTCTCTAATTCTAAGATCTGTGCTTCCATTTGTAACAATTTGTTTTCTTTATCGCCTGGCTTCATGGCTTCCCAAAGGACTACGGTGGAGGGGGTAGTCTCCTCATTGAATGAGAAGTAATCGTGCAACTCTTTGTGTATATGCGTTCTGTAGGGTAAATTGTGCATTTGCCATGGCGATAACCTCCAGCGAAGGGGAGGCCTCCTGGGGCTCACGAACTGTTGAAATCCCATGGGGAGTGGTCCGAAAGGCCTCTGGGCATAATCTCTACTTTGGGTATTCTGTGGGCGTATTCGCTGGTAACAAAGATATAATTGAGCCTGGAAAATAAACCGGGGATGGTGGAGAAGTACGTGGATCCCGCTGCCGTTGAGTGCAGGACCCTCCATGTATCTGTCCATCCTAACAGCGGTGCCATTGGTCCCAGCTTGGACTCTTGCAGTGCCCCACGTGACTCAGTGTGTCTCCAGCTGTAACGCTCAGGGCGTATCACGTCGTTCCAATCTCCACCAATGATCGTGAGACCCTCAGGTATTGACCCCCAAACGTCTGTAATACGTTCAGAAAATGTTTGGTTCAGGGGTGGAGGGAGTGTAAACACTGCCCAGCACCATGGATTCACCGCTCACTGTGCCCTGAAAAAAAACATATCTGCCCTGTGTATCTACCCACGTGCAGATGTGTGTGAATGGGACTTTATGTTGAATCAATATGGCTACCCCTCTGGATCCTCTAGTAAATCCAGCGTAAAATATGTGTGTGAAGCCGAAGTGGGTCAGGCATGGTGTTTTAGTACCCAGTAAATGGATCTCTTGCAAAAGCAGGATGTCGGCCCCAAGGCGCTTCGCTTGTCTAAGAACGGCACCTAGTCTAATCTAATAGACCCCGGACATTCCATGTGACAATGTGGATCTTCCCAGCTGGAGCCCACCTACCCTGAGTTGTCATCAGGATACGGGACATGTATGATCAGGGTTATAACCTATGGGAGGACTACTGCGTCGGGACACCAAATGCCCAACATAGCCATTGTGTAAAACAGAACCAATAACCAAACCCCTCTTCCAAGCCACTCTCCCACCCATTCCCACCCCAATACCTCAAGAAACTTTGAAGCATCTGTCGTGGAGGGGATTCTGCACCTGTCCCAATGGGGATTGGGCACAGGATCTGTCCAATGGATCGCCAAGCACCCCATCTACTGCTAGTGTCCAGAGAAGTTCAAAATGGTCTGCTTGGGTAGAGTAGCCCAGCATAGATAGTATTGTCACTAGTATAGAGCATCCTGCCCTTTTCTGTTCTTTTCAACTGGTGTCACGGTTTCGAAGATATGTAATCAGTTGCCAGGGGTCTCAGTTCGAACGTCACCACGTGATCTAGAGCGCCAGGACGACTGTGATCGATGTCTTTGCTTGTCTTTCTTGTTAGTCTGACTGTGTCGTGGGCCTCCAGACGATAAGTCCAAGTCCCGAGGCAGGTGTGTATGATGCTTCAACTGTTGAATCTCGTCAGTCAACGTGAACACCACCTCAGGTGTGTCGAAAAACATGGTGCGGTCCTTTTAGCTGACTCTCAGATGGGCTGGGAAAAGAAGCATATAATAGATCTGTAGAGCTCGGAGACATGTTTTCGCTGAAGTGAAGGACTGACGTTTTGTACCAGCCGGGTGTAATCCAGGAAAATCATTATGCGATGGGAGTCAAATGTAAGGTACTCTTGTATCCTGACCCGTCGGAAAATGGTGTCTCTGTCATGGAAATTGAGTATCCGGGCAATAACTGGCCGTGGTCTGGCACCTGGGTGGGGGGGTTTCACAGTCAGGGCTCGGTGGGCGCGTTCTATAATAAAACAGGTGGAAAGAGAATCCACTGGGATTTAGGATTTGAGCTACTGAGCGAGAAATGCGCCAACATCTGTATCCTTGCAGCCCTCAGGAAAACCCACAAAGCGAAGGTTGTTTCTACGGGCTCTTCCTTCAGCATCTTCTACATGAGAAGCCAGCCCGCGTGTGAGTTTCTTGTGGGTGTCCACCTTTCCTTGGAACGTAGAGACTACGTCCTCCACACCTGAGACCCTGGTCTCGGTCTGAGTGAGAGGCGCCATGGCATTGCGTAGATCTTGTCGCAGTAACATCACATCGGACCCCGCCGCTCAAGTTTTGGCATCTAACATATCTCTGGATTGGGTTATCGCAGCCAGCAGCGTGGCATTATCTGGGGTACCACTCTGGCTGCCTGCTGTCGCAGCCGTCCCCGCACCCGACCTGGTGTATTTCTCCATAGTGCTTTGCTTTGGAGTGGGCCTGTGGGCTTATCTTTCGACATGGCGGGTTTTAACCAAGGGCGTTGGAAGATCCCCCTCACACCAGCAAATTGCAGCACACTGCTCCCGGTGGACAGGCGGTAATGGGGAGCAGCCACACCCTTGATTCACAGTCTTCCTGTGGGGGTTGGGGTCCAGGGGTTTCCTTAATGGGTGCTCAGGGGGGGCCTTTCCCAGCTACAAGCTGCACCGAGAACTGGCCCGGCCGCCTCCGTGAAAAGGTAAGCACCCCCACAGCCCTCTCTCGTGTAGTATGAGGTGCGCTGCCCTGGCTCTGTTCGCTCCACTTGTGGATTTGTGGATCCTCGATGGCCCCTCAGGATATGGCAAGCAGGAGGATCCGGCAGGCCTCACCTCCTCTGTTGGTGTGTCCTCGATGAACGATCCGCCACCTTAGGTCACTGGTTACCGCGGGTCTGGGTCTCAGCCATTGCACGCTGTCTGGAGGATTAATCTTGCGGTAGGCTGGCCCTTGCCATCCAACTGTGACCTGGTCTCTTCACTTGATGGCCCTTGACTCTAGGCCTACGCCATTGTCGCTGCACCCCTTGTGGTGTTTTGGGGGAGCAGCGGGCTGTGTGGAGCCACCGGGCCACTCCCCTGCTCGGCACACGTCACTTTGTCCGCTCTCCTTCTCATACCTGCCAGATCTCACCGATCGGGGTTCGCGGGGCATCTGGCACGGCAGCCTCCTACAGGTTCAGCGCCACGGCAGGTCGCCGCCTCGGCCAAAGTCGCAGGCCTCGCAGCTCAAAGAGACCACGGCAGTCACACAGCTGTCATCCAGGGCCAGCCCTCGGCCGGTGGGGATCAGAAAGCTGCTGCTGTACACCGGATGTCTGTCTGAATGCAGGAGGTACGTTTTACGGTGGTATGCTGGTCGGATTGTGACGGATAATGTATGGGTTACGGGAGCTCGCCTAAAGCGCGTCCGCCATATTGGACCACTAGCCCATGCCCCCAAAGGTGCTATGTTTAATGCTTTCAAATTACTGGGATGCACAGACTAGTGGAGCAAAAAAGTGATACATGCCTCGTATTGGATAATTAAGATTTGAGCATTTTTAGAGGAATATAAATACCAAAACAAAAAAAATATCAAGGGAAATGGACCACTGTTGCGCTGTCTTATTCTATACAATATGAACTGAACTTAAGGGCTTTTCTAGGAAGAAAGACTCGTACCTACAAATGTTTGGTAAATATTTATTTTGAACAAATTATTTATTAAACGAGTATAGATGGATAGCTGTGAATAATGAGGTTGTTTTCTGTAAGGATTTCTGAGTGACATTAACTAGACAACGACACCGAAGGCCGAGTTGTCTATGATGTCACTCAGACCAGATGTTCTTTATGGACTATAAATTTGTTGTATATGCGTCCCATACTCATCCAATAGAAATAAAGTAACGTGAGTAGACAGTGGCCATTGTTACGTCACAGCAGTGGAAAACAAGTTTTGTTTTTCACTGCTGTGCCGAAATTGCAGTAAATAAAAACATTTAATAAAGTCTGTTCATGATAGTGGACGTGTATGGGACCCACATACAAAAGTTATATAGTCCATGCTTGGCATGCTTCATTTGTGCCATTGATTATATTTACTGTTTTATGTACACTGTGGTGTCTGGTGGCACTGTATTTTGCCTCAAGCTGTACATTTCAGATTTTGCACAGCTGTGTGATGGAGTACCACCATACTTCATTAATTATTTTAGGCCCAGCGACCACTAAGCCTCATGCTGCTTGAACATAAACCCATGCTCTGTGAAGTAGTGGTAATTATGTGCTCTGCTCATTTTATGCCTAGAACTCGGTGTTGGCCAAGTTGCAGCCGGTCCTGATTTTGTTCAGGAAGGAGTCTAGGAGAGCACACTCGCCAGATCTACGGTTTTCTGAAACGTGGGACAATTTGGAGGTTGGGTGTTTGTGTCCTTTGACTTGGTTATCAGAGTGGGATGACAAAATGTTGATTAAAAAGAATTAAAGCCCGTTGACGGATGTTACTGATGTTCTTAACCGCCCCAATTTAGAGCTTTCAAATTAAACTGGTAACAGATACTGCAAATGAATAACATGCAGAGAAGTACTTCAGAAGCGAAAGAGAACAAAAACTTCAATAAAGTCAGTGATATTTAATAGCTGAACCGTGCTTTTTAGGTCTCGCCTAGAGCGCAGCGCAAATGCGCTGCTCTAGGAGAGGACCTCTTGGAATCACTCCAGACATTCAGAAAACTTTCAGAAAGCTCGTGCATGTGGTTGTCACATCAATTGGCCTTTGCGTGTGGCTTTCAAGAAATGAAAGCACGCAAATGGCCAAAGGCGGGTGCATGTCCCACCTCTTCTTAAAATGTTCACTCCCATGGCCTAGGGGTCTCGGGAGTGAGCAGGCTGGCAGATGCATTCCTCCTTGGTCATGTGTTTTTGCTTCGCTTTTGCTTGTTATCTGCTATAGCGATTTATTGCCTGCCTTGCTTAAACTAGTATCCTGGTACTAATTGATTTCCAGCTTCCGCTGCTTGTTGTATTTTTCCCAGCCATAGACTCAACGCCCCTCTGAGGAGTAGCTGGGGCTGGTGCACCACCGCAGCGCCCTAGGTTGTGTAACTGAAATGGGGGTGCCTGGTTGGCAGTCAGGAAGCCAAAGACAACACAGGGCAAACGTGACCTGCCTTAGACAGCGTGGCTCCGTGCTTTGAAGACATGTCACTTGATGACTGCTAAACCAGAATCTGAACAAAACATGGAAGCAGAAAATGACCAAAAGCTGCACGTGAAGATTGACTCCTTCAATCGAGTTACCAATGGAACTTTCTCTACTTTAATTAAACAACCTTCATAACAGAATCAGAACATTTCATGGAATTCTGCGTGCACAGGATACAGAATAAAAAATCAGTGCCCTGCAGGCAGCTGAATAGAGCACGTTTGGCCGCATAATGGCGCATGTTCTTATGAGGAGATGGTATCAAATGTGTCTGTTGAACTTTGAAAGATCAAAAAGGCCGGATGAGCCAGGGCAATGTGACAGCCTGACCCTTCAAAAAAATCCCGAGGCGGTGTGAGGGGAGTTTCACGGTAGAGGCAGTTAACCGCAGAGAACATTTTTAAAACATTAACTGAATGGTGCAATGTGCAACAATACTGCGACCAGCTTAACTGGTGAAAAGTCAAGGTATCAGAAGCACGTTTGAAAAGGCACCAACTACCGCTCTAGTCCTTTAAAACCCCTATGAATAAGCAAGCAAGCCAGGCATCCTCGCGTGTCCTTCCCTGAGTTGCAGAGACAACATCGAGACGAGACCAGGACATTCTCTCTGGTCATGTCTTTAGCCAGGAACACCTTCCCAGCTCATGATGTTTTGCGTTGTGCTTCCTTCCTGCTGTGTGTCCCTTCACTTATAATGAGAAGAGCCAACTGCAAGTGCCGGAAAACCTTCAGAGCGCTGTACTTGCAGTGATCAGAAAACCTTCAGAGCGCTGTACTTGCAATGATCAGATAAGCTTCAGAGCGATGTAATTGACTTGATCAGAAAACCTTCAGAGCGCTGTACTTGCAATGATCAGAAAACCTTCAGAGCGCTGTACTTGAAATGATCAGAAAACCTTCAGAGCGCTGTACTTGCATGATCAGAAAACCTTCAGAGCGTTGTACTTGCCGTGATCAGAAAACCTTCAGAGCGCTGTATTTGCCGTGATCAGAAAACCTTCAGAGCGCTGTATTTGCCGTGATCAGAAAACCTTCAGAGCGCTGTACTTGCAATGATCAGAAAACCTTCAGAGCGCTGTACTTGCAATGATCAGAAAACCTTCAGAGCGCTGTACTTGCAATGATCAGAAAACCTTCAGAGTGCTGTACTTGCCGTGATCAGAAAACCTTCAGAGCGCTGTACTTGCAGTGATCAGAAAACCTTCAGAGCGCTGTATTTGCCGTGATCCGAAAACCTTCAGAGCGCTGTACTTGCCGTGATCAGAAAACCTTCAGAGCGCTGTACTTGCAATGCTCGAAAACCTTCAGAGCGCTGTACTTGCCATGGTCGGAAGGGTGTATTTAAATTATCGAGTTTGCCCTCAAATCAGATGACATTTACAGGAAATAAACATTATTTATAAAGCTCACACCGAATTGCATCTTGGTGCTTGGATACATGGTAATACTGGGCTAGATCCAAGCAAACTACATTAAGCAAGGAGGCAAATTATTGTCACAGTTTTTAAGAATAAAGACCAGAGTCTCTCCCGAAACACACCTGGGCCGCAAATTTCCAGAGGTAAATGTGTCTCTGTATGTGAGGTCCAGCGGGCTAGGAACTTTGCCGTCGAGGCCTAAGTCGAAAACTAACTGTCCCAACACCTCGACGCATACAGGCCTCTTCAATTGCACGACTGGAGGTGGGAAACTGTACTGCACTCCATGCTCCTGTGCAATAAATCACTGCAGGCTACGGGACTGTGCCTGCGGACAAGGCCGGCTTTAGCACTGGTGGCACGGGGGGGGGGCAATGTTTGTTGGCACCCCCTCCCCCATCCATGGTGCAGGTGGTGACCACCTCCACCATGGATTCCCTCACCACCACCTTTTAACAGTGCCTCTTAAGGCTCCATAACCACTTTCTTTCAGAGGCATTTAATTAGTTATATAGCGCCACTCATACCAGTGTAGAGTGTCAGAGCACTTTGCATCACAAGCACATTACACAGAGACAATCAATCATACATGTGTAAATCAGTGTGTAGGAAATGTTACATAAGCCAGAGAACTGCAAGGTGTAGGAGTCACACAACATCCATATTGGTAGGCAGTATAGTTATCTTGACATTTTTATAGTTATCTGGAAATTGCTGGAGGCAAGGAATGCGGCAGCAGGTGCTTCTAAAACCAAAATAAACTTGCGATAAACAGCACCCCCTGAAGTCAGCACCCGGTGCGGTGGCACCGGTCGCAGCGCCCAAGAGCTGGCCATGTCTGCGGACACTTTTTATGAAATATAAGGCCAGGCGCTGTAGGGAGGCATGGCTCCTGTGCTGCCGGTCGGACTCTGAGGCCATCTTTTTTTCTGGGAGCCTCATACATGTTTTCATCATGGATAGCCCCTAAAACTGCTCCTCCTTAGGTCTCCAGGTTATGACCTGAAGAACTAACCCAGACTTTTCTCTTGTGTTAGACTTCCCCACATGAAAGGTACCCCTACGATACAACTTATTCATGATATTAACCACATATACGTTTTTATATGGGCTCGTTTTTAATTGTATGTTTTTTTTAAGCTGAAACAATAAAAGAGTTAGTTACCCACCCAGCAACACTCTCATTAACGCCAGTGGCATCTCCAACATGCAGAATAGCCCTCTGAGCAGTAGTTCATCTCCACCTATCTGTTCTTTTGTGTTTATAAGTGTCAAAGAAACATGCATTGCTGATGTCTGTCATGTTAGGTTGAGCCTGGGCAGCGCATGCGCTGCTCTGCGAGGCATGCTGTATTCAGGTATGGACTTGAAGCTCCGCCCATTCTCCGCCCATATTTTTCATTGGCGTGTCATTGTCCACTGTAAACTGTGGCTTTTTATTGGTCAATAGGCTTAGTTCTCCCTCCTTAGTACTGCCTTGTCTTATTTTGTAACCTCCCATGGCGACACCCTCTGTTACGTGTGTTGTTACTCGGTAGGCTTTAATTACAGCCTCTGCGCACTATTTTCTCAAATAGCTTTGTCCTGCCCTCTGTTGCAGGCAGGACACGCTCTATCCTATCTCTCCTAATGCTTTAAAAAAAAATCTTTATAGCATGGGCGCCAAACACATTTGCAATGCAATAGGTCTCGCATTTGCGAGAGTTTAAGCTATTGGCATTGTAGATGACAATGCCTTTTAATTATCTGTTTTAAAAACAACACATAAATAAAAGGCATTGTCATTTACAATGCCAATAGCTCAAACTCTCGTAAATGCGAGACCTATTGCATTGCAAATGCTTGTTCCTCTTATGTTGCCCTATGGCACAGAAACCATTTAACAAGTAGAATGCAAAATAGGTATAGACCACTTCCTCTCATAAAGGGTGAACATTCATCTCCGACACCTGTTTCTTCATTTTGTTTCTCTTTTTCCTCCTCTCTTTCTGCCTTTTCACTTTCTCCTTCCTGTCTTAACGCTTGGTCACCTCTTTTCCCATTTATCTATCAGTTCCCTCTACAGTTCCGTTTTTTACTTTTTAGATCTAGTTACCAACAGATATAGCTGTTACTTCATCTGTTCTTTAAAAAACATTTACTTAGATGTACATAGAGATGTTGTCTTTAGGTCAGTCTCTTTTTAATTCTTATGTGTGTTTTATAATTTGCCTTTGCATGGATGGGCAGTTTATCGCATTAGGGTTAGTTGACAGAGCATCAAGTAATGTGTTTGTTAGACTGTAGATGCAGTATGGCTTGGAGTTTGTAATTGAGTCATATTGTGTTCTCTGATCTTTTAATGTGCTAACAGAATATTTTAATGCCTTGTTTTTTTTGTTTAAATCTGTTTTTATTGACTTTTAAGTTACAGATACACGAAAGGCCTTATACTTTTAACAGTACCCATGCACGGTGACTCTTAATAGCGATGGAAACATGTTCTTGCTACCTGAATATTGAGCATTGTAGACATTCAAAATGTGCCCATCGCACCAGAATACATATGATGACAACATTTTGGCTCATTCCATACACAAGATGAAGGCCAGTCCGGCGTCTGCATGATTTCGGCAGTCCAACGAGTAGTGTCTTTCTGCTGGTACAGCGTGGACTTCAGTACAGACATAATATGATCAAAACAGATAACACCCAACAACCCCAACACAGTCCGGCATTAGTACCAATATCCCCATCTCCCCACCTCCCCTTGTTTCCTCAACAACGTACTTCAGCATTACAGACTGACTGTTACTCCCCCGCATTGACATCTATTATGTTCACCTTGGTGTCAGCGCTAATTAACACACACATGGAACAGTGCAGCTGCACACCTCCGTGGGTCCTGACATCTACTCCGGGTCCCCGCCCCTCCCCTCGAACTGCCCTCCTCAGCAATCCTCCTCAATCTGCTGAAGCGTCTGTAGCAGTCCCTCCCACTGCGCAGCTATGGGCTCCTTCCTCAATCCCAACGTTACTTCACGTCTGATGGCAGTACCCTCCGCCCTGGCCCATGCGGAGAGCGAATGTCTCCATGCACGCGTGTGAGGTGGGTCCTGCGCCTTCCATCTCTTGGTGAGCAATCGCTTAGCGACCACAAACCCCAGATCCAGGAATCGGGATGTAACTTTCATGGCTGGGGTTCTACGGAACTGGTGCAACAGATAAACAGTCCAGTCAAAGGGTAGGCTACGACCTGTGCTGACGCGTAGCAGCTCACTGATTGTGTGCCAGTACGTGTGTAGCTTGTGGCAACTCCATAGCATGTGAATCAGGCCCACCCCAGGTTTGGTACATCTAGGGCACACTGCATCCGTACGATGGAAATACCTATTGATCGTCGCGGGCGTGAGGTATGCCCTATGTATGATGAACAACTGTATCTGTCGAAACCTCATGTTCCTGGGTATGCGCACTGGGCTCTTCAATACCCGTTCCCATTCCCTGTCTTCCAGCGGTCTCCCTAGGTCAATTTCCCATTTTCGTCGGAGAGGGTCTAAGTTGATCGCCGCATGGGTTCGCAAGGACGCCACAAACCAGCGGATCAGGTGTCTGCCTCACCCCATAACGTGGAGGTATTGTATGGTAAGGTGCTGGCTGGGTTCTGTGGACATGTCTCCCCATTTAGCGGTCAGGGTTGCAATCAGTGAGCGGTGCACTAGGAACTGCCCTGGTGGTAATCCCTCATCCTCAACTAGGGAGTCATATGGGGCAAGTGCGCCATCACAATACAAATCTCCCAATGTTTGTATGCCAGCGTCTCGCCAGTGCGTCAATGTAAGGGAGGTAAGTGTTTGCATCCCGCTAGGGGAACCCTCTAGCGGCAACGCCGGTGCATATGGGACCAGCGCCCTGGTGAGAAATAGGCTTCTACGGTAGCATTTGTACGCCACCGCCAGAAGGAGTGGCGTTGGCGTCACGACCCTGGTGGCTGGGTGGAAGATTGCAAGGAGTCTCTCCAGGGAACATGGAGGCAGTGTAGATGCTGTATCCTCCCGACCCCGGTCCGCAAACCAGCGGGCTATCCATTGCAGCTGTGCAGCTAAGTAGTAGTGTTCTAAGCAAGGTGCCGCCAGCCCCCCTTGATCTGTGGGAAGGTATAGTTTCGCTAGCGACAGCCTGTGTCTACTGCTCCCCCAGATGAAGTCCCTGATTAACTTAGAGAATGTGGCAAAAAAAGCAGCGGGTATATATAAAGGTAGGTTAGCGAAGTAATACAGCAGCCTGGGGAGAATTAGCGGCAGTGTGCCCCAGAATCGCATTTGTGACTTGATGGCTGTGGAGGCCCTACCCAGGTTGCCGTCAAAAAGGTCCCTCGGCTTACGGTATATCTGTATTCCCAGGTATCGGAAGGTATCCCCCTTTCATTGCACCCTCGTACCATTGAGGGTGTAGCCCAGGTCTTGTCTCCCCTCCCCGAACGCATAAAGACAGGACTTACTGGCGTTTACCCGGAGACCTGAGATAGCAGCAAAATCCCGCAGGACATTGGCCAACTGGTCCGGGATATTCTCGATGTCTCTCACGTACACCAGCAGGTCATCTGCATACAACGACACTTGGTGTACCGCATCTCCCAGCGGTATGCCGTCCCGTAAGGTTGCGCGGAGGGCCGCCGCTAGAGGTTCCTTCGCTAGCGCGAACAGGAGTGGGGATAGTGGGCACCCCTGCCTGGTGCCCCTGCATATGGGCACAGCATCAGATATGTACGGACCCAGCCTTACCCGGACTGTGGGGTTCTTATACAAGAGGCCCACCATTTGTAAAAATTCCAGCCCCAAATCATACCGCTGTAGCAACGCCGACAAGTAGCTCCACTCCAGGCAATCAAAGGCTTTTTCCAGGTCTAACATTAAACAACCCGCCTTTGGCCATTCTTGTACACTATCCGTTGCCACTCGAAAGAACCTCCGCAGGTTCTGTGACGTGCTCCGCTTGGGCACGAAGCCATTTTGGTCACTATGGACCAGGGCCGAAACCACCGGCGCCAGGCGCTCCGCAAGTGCCTTGGCCAGTATCTTATAGTCCGCATTAAGAAGTGCCAGCGGTCTATAAGATCCCAAGGTCGTGGGATCTCTATCTGGCTTTAGCAGGGACACCAAGTACGCCTCGCGCATCGAAGGGGGTAACTCGCCTTCCTCTAGCGCTGTTGCGTAAAGCGTGTGCAAATGCGGCACCAGAGACTCCCTGTAAGCTTTATAAAATTCGGCCGGCAGGCCGTCCGGACCCGGTGTTTTCCCAGATGCCATGGATGCAATCGCCTCCCCTATCTCCTCCAGGGTGAGGGGGCAATTGAGTGCCTCCTGATGTATGTTTGAGGCTGTGGGTAGCTGGATCTGTTCGAGGAATCTCTCGAACTCGTGGCCCGAACAGTGGACTCTTGACCGATACAACTGTGTATAATGCTCCACCATGACTCTATGTATCTCCCTTTGCATGTACACCAATTCTCCCTCCCGCATACGTATAGCTGCAATCGGAGCGCGAGTGCCGTCTTGTTTGAGCAGCCAGGCGAGCAAGCGGCCCGCCCTGTCTGCCGTGACGTGTGTGCGGACTGTGTGGGCTGCATAGTTATGACATTGCAAGCGCTCCAGCAGCTCCGCGAGCTGCGTCCAAAGGGCCTCTAGGCGACACAAGTGCCTGCCCCCTCCCTCCCCCTCGCGCTCATATTGCAACAGTTGGGATTCGAGGCGGGCGATGGACTTCTCCAGCTGTCTCCGTATATTCCACGTGGCGCCTAAACAGTGACCCCTGAGTGTAGTTTTGAGGGCATCCCACTCCACCAGTGCGCTACTTGCTGTGCCCTCGTTGAGCTCAAAATATGTCAGGATAGCTGTCCCTAGTGATGAGCGGAATTCAGAGTCTTCCAGCGCAGCAATCTGGAGGCGCCAACAGAGTTGGGTCCGCAGGGGATTATGATCGGAGTGCGTCCGTCCTAAGTACTCTGAGGTTTCGATTAATGGTAGTAAAGACCGGGACCCCACCACCCTATCTAGTCGGACATGTAGGTCGTGTGTCGCCGAATAGTAGGAGTAAATACGATCAGCTGGGTGGAGGACCCGCCACATGTCTAACAATGTCCAGTGCGAGAGCCAGTCCTTAAGCGCCTGCGCATTTGACACCGCCGACGTCGTGCGGAGAGGAGGGAAGGATCTATCAATGTGTACGTCCAGCACCGAGTTAAAGTCGCCTCCCAGTAACCAGGTGAGACCAGCATAAGGAGTAAGCACCAGCGACAGTTGCGTCAAGAATGACGCTTGATCGACATTCGGGGCATAGATCGAGGCCAACAATATGTGCTGACCGTTAAGCGTTCCACGCACCAGGGTGTACCTGCCTTCAGAGTCTATTACCGTGTCTGTGCAAACAAATGGGACTCCCGCCCTCACCCAAATGAGTGTGCCCCTAGCATGGGCGGAGTACCCTGTGCCATACACCTGCCCTCCCCAGTGCCTGCGCAGTTTTTCCAGTTCCAGCTGTGTCATGTGTGTTTCCTGTAGTAAGGCGATTTCAACTGAATGCCTCTGGAGATAGGCAAATATGGAGTATCGTCGTGTGGGAGTGTGCATGCCGCGTATGTTCCACGTGAGTATGTCAACCCGTGTCATTGTTGGGATATGCCGTCTGCTGGGAGGCTAGGGGTGGGATATACCTTAGTAAGCACGGAGCCTGTCCGAGCATGTATGAACCGGTCTGTTTGAACCAAAACAACATCTGAACTACAAACAACATAACGTACGGGGCGAACTTCGCGTGGTTGTCTGTCCAAACTCTGTAACCATGCATATGGAGGAACTAGGTCAAGAGTGGCCTGGTGGGGTGTGTGCGCAGGCAACGTTCTGTTGTGGCTGTCCCCCTCTTGCCCCGTGTATGTGGTGCGCCTCACAAAGGACCCGTTAGTAAAGTCCACGGAGCCAGTAGCACTCCATTGCCAGCGTGAGTTATCAACGCACCCGCGTGGATCTCCTGTACAGAGACTCACAAGGTGCTTGTGACATAAGCGCCGGGATTCCCAAAGAACAACTAACTGACATGCGCAAGCAGTGCCCACAGTTATCCACCCCGCTCCCTGCATGCTATACACAAATCATTATAACCAATTACATGCTACTTGCGTGATCAATCGTCCACAAAGTTCATCCGTGTAGTGCTCTCAACCCAGGATACCATCCGCAGTCTGTGGGGTGACCACCGGCATGCAAAGTTCTTCCGATACTTCGGTCGACGGCGTCGACGAACCACTCGACACCACCGTGCGTTGCACGAAAGGTTCCAGGTGGTGCTGAGTATTTGGAGTGCCAAGTGTCGTCACCGCTTCCAGTACGTTTTGGCGCTCCATTCTCATTCTCTCCGGGCTTGGGGCCACCGTTCTTGGCGCTGCACCGCGTGTCACCCTTCGTCGTGGTCGGCGTCTGCTTCTCTTGCCTACTGCGATGTCGTCACCTGGATCCGCCGGTCTCGTTCCCGTCCAGAGCCCCGAGTCTTCTAGCCAGTCCCACGTCTCCGCCGGTGAGTCAAAAAAGTGGGTTTTACCCTTCGCGACCACTCGCAGCCTGGCAGGGAACAACAAGGAGTATGGCAACTCCAGCTGTCTGAGCTGTCGCTTCACCGCCATGTAGTTGTTTCTCCGGCGTTGCACCAGGGCGGTGTAGTCGGGGAAGAGCATGACGCGGCTGCCACTGACTGTCAGGTCATCCAATTTCCGGGTTTCACGTAGCACTGCATCCCTGTCTCTGTAGTTGGAGTTTGAATAGAAACGGGCGCGGCCTGGCTCCCAGTTGAGGCCTTTGCGCAGGCACTCGGTGGGCTCTTTCCACTGCAAAGTGCTTTGACAGTGTTCCCTGCGGCATAAGGTCACGCATCCAGTTCTCTGTATACTGCTCAGGGTGTCTTCCTTCTTCTCCTTCTGGCAATCCCACGACGCGAACGCCCCTCAGCGTCCTTGTTGCGCCGCGAACGCCCCTCAGCGTCCTCCGCTCTGTCCTCAAGGGCATGTATTCGTTCCATCATGTCTTGCAGCGCGGCCGCATGGCTGTGAGTGACTGGTTGGAGTTCCGCGAGCACTTGACCCTGGGCAGCGACCTTATCCGTCAGCTTGCGGTGGTCTGCATGCAGAAGTGTGAAGTCAGAGGTAACCTTATCGATCCGGGTCTCCAAGGATGCTCTGGTATGGTCTAGAGTAGTCCCTATTTTCTCCACTGCTGCAAGGACAGAGTCCAGTTTGGCCTCCAGCGCCGTAGATGCTGGCTCCACGTCGTTTTCGCCTCTCAGGTGGGAGGGATCCAGGCTGCCAGCTCGCAGCGGCCCTTGTTGCATCTTGGCTCGCATGCAGCCCATCACGAGCTGCTGCGCCGTGGGCATTCACAGCTAGCGCCTGGCAAGGTCGTCGCGCGAGCGATTCGACTGTGGTAGGGGCTCAGGTCAGGGATCTTCCGCCTCCCAGGCGTGCGACTCGTGAGGTATTCGGTCCGATGACAGTTCGAATCGCAGCTGTAGTCGACTAATGCCCTCCGGTACCGGCCCCAAGGTCACTGTGTAATTCGCTCTTCCGACTAATGACGGTCAGTATCTTCTTTTAGTACCTGGTCCCTGATCGTGGCAGTCCGCCTCAGGGCGTGGTAATTGTGGAATGCACCCCGTCTCGGTGGTGACTCGGGCAAGCAAGGGCGATACCAGAGACGTGTCCGCGTCTATTGTTTCCAGACAGCTTGTTGTGCAATGAGGGACCGTTGACGACTTGCTGTGGTTATCATTACCAGAGTGCCAGCCTTTTCTCCCGTCCTCGGGGCACTGAATAGGCCCGCCCCATGAAATCAGTGGCTCTTTTGTTGTGGCAGTCCGTCTCAGGCTGTGTTGATTGTGGGCAGTGCACTGTCGCAGCAGTAACTTTGGCCCGCGAGGGCAACTCCAGAGACGTGTCCGCTACTATTATTCCCAGCTGGCCTGCCATGTAACTAGGGACCGCCGGCTGCCCGCGACTGCGGTCATTGCCCGGATGCCAGCCGTCTCTCCCGCTCCCGTGGCACTGGATATACCCGGCCCCACGCAATTGAGTTCTTGTGTCCGTTAGGGGCTGGGCGGCCTTAGCAAGCAGAAGGGTGGCGTGTGCTAGTCCGCTATGTGTCCGTGTGGTCACAGCCTTAGAGTCAGTACTCGCTGTATAAGGAGCACTCTGCAAGTGGTGCCTCACCGGAGAGACCGCACGGTCGCAAGGCAGATCCCTTCACAAACGTATGCTGTCAGCGGGTTAGCGGTAGCCGGCAGGGGCCTCCCCAACACTGATCATGCCTGGAACTGTTCAGCGCTTCTGAGCAAGCGGGAAATTTGCGTGTTGATCCTGGACCTCCCTTACTCAGGCAGCTGGGCGCTCCTCTCAAGATGCCGGGCTCAGACGGACTAGCAGGGAGTGCCCCATTGGTCTCCAGCTCGCCCCAAAGGTACCCTCACGTTTTACTGCAGCTCCCAGAATGCGCCTGAGGGGCGCGGTCCCCGCTCGCCACCAACACTGTCCAGGCCTCACCTGATATAGTTGCGTGAGCACCAGGGCGCATAGGCCGCAAGTCCCACCTCAAGGTGCATAGGCTTCAAGTCGCACCTCTGCTTGGGTCTGTTGAGGCGAGCTCACCCGATCACCGCCCCCTCAATCTGGTCAGTACAGCTGCTGCAGGGGTCCCAGGCGCAGCAACAGGCGCGCGCATTTGCCAGTCAGTTTAAATGCGGCGCACACAGGTTCATGTTGTTTCCAGGCCTGACTCTTAGGGGGAAACCACTGGGGGGTCTGCAAATGAAATGCGCTCCTGTGCGGTGAACTCGACTCCGTCGGGGGCCGCTGCTCCTCATCCCCCTGCCACCTCAGCCTCACACTCCCCAGGGATCCCTCTGGGCCTGGACGAGACACGTGAGGGTCGCGCGGTCTCTCGGCGGTTTAGCCACCAGTCAGGTCCGTATTGCAGGCACAACTGCTCACCGCCTGGGGGACACCCGCACTTTGCACCAGGCAAGCCGCTCCGGGTCTCCGCTCCTCCGGCTGCCAGCCGCTCGCGGGCGGTATATCACCCCGCTCCTGTGCTGCGGGCGGCCTCGCTAGATGCCGCACCACCCGCAGCGGTAGGACAGGCTCGTCCGCCTCACGAAGCGAGGCGGGGACCACAGGGGGCCCGCCGCAACCTCCTCGCCACTGGGGCCGTATCCACTGCAGCAGTCACTGTCCCCGCACAAGCGGCCGCCTCCCAGCAGGGGTCTCCCCGCCTTCATGTCTGTCACCGCGTCCTCGGTCGTGGAGATCACTCGGGAAAGAGTCTCCTGGCTGCCGCTACACCTCTGCTGTCTGGTTCCACACTCCACAGGCTTGGATGGCGCACTTCCAGGATAATTGCGCCGGATTACCGGGGATCTCGGCCAGAGCACTAAGAGCTTGCGTCCGCCATGTTGGCTGGCAAGCCACGCCCCCCTATTTTAATGCCTTGTTTTAGTGCATTTTTGTTTAGTAAGGGCTTGATGTTTGGATGCTTTGCCTATTAAAATGTCACAGTGCTATTCACGAATCTCCCTTGCATGTTATTTGTTTTACTTTTCTGCCATGAAAACATATTTTAGATTGTACTTTTTTTGTTCTTAAAGGAAAGACATGCTTACTCAGAGATTTTCTTAAAGATGCCCCAGAAATACTGGTCGTTTGTCAGAAGTATCCTTTCTGCAATATTTTCCTGTGTATACCTTTGAAGTACTAGACTTAAGTCAGCACTAATCTGTAGATTCAAAGTTGCTGAGGGAACAATAGGAACCCACTAGTCTCTTTTCCCAGTTGACAATGCTAAATATGGCCCACTCAGGAAATAAAACATACACAGGATTTACTCTAGTACCTGATGCACTATGGTAAACATTCAGTATTCCAATGGCACAGCCCCTTTATCTTGTTAGAACCAAAATAGTTGTCATGAAACTGGTCTTGTTCTGATGTCCTACCGATGTTGTTAATGCTCTATATCTTTAGACACAGATGAAAAATGTAGGTTCACATATGATCTGCATATAAGACTGCACAGAGACCGCAGTTAAAGTGGAGCAGTGACAGAATATCGACTACCCAAATATCGTGACACAGAAATATCATGCCAAAAATATCGTTGGCACAAATATTGTTTTCCTATACATATAAAGGTAAGTACAAACATATGGAGTAAAAAATATTGTTTACATTAATTTCGTTAAAAATATGACAAAAATATAATTTTTCAATAAATACAGTTTAACATAGTAAAACTTAAACATTTTAATACATAACTATAATATAATGTATATTACATACATTTAAGTAATATTAAAAATAAATATATACTTATGTAAACATACACACAGCGTGTGTGTTTATATATACATATCTATAAAAAGAACTATTAAATATATATTTTACATTATATTAATTTTTGCGTTTTTAAATTTACTAATATCAAAATATATACACATATATATTTATATACACATAAATACATAAAACATTAAAAAATAAAATGAAAACAAATAAAAATATTAAAAACATTAACTGGAAATAGTAACAAAATTAAAAGTATACCTATATACAGATCATGTAAAGTTTAAAAACTAAACAAATATTAATATTACATAAAGTTAAATAATAATAAAAAAATCATAAACTTCGTTAAAAAAAGACATACTATTACCACTGCAGTATGTGCAACAGTAGTGAAAGCGTTGGACTCTGGAGGGGTAACATTTACTATTCCCACTCCAGTCTGTGCAACAGTAAAAAAATGTAATTCACTTCATACACAAACCATAGTTTAATAACTATTAATTGTTCAAAAATATAAAACTATTAACATAAAAAATATATATAAATTAAAAAAACAAATATTTTAAGTAATTATAAAAAATAATAGGGGCATATTAGCAAGACCCACGTTAAAATTATCGCCGTTTTAGCGGCAGGAAACTGCCGCTAAAACGGCTATAATGGGCTTGATAATATGCGTTATAGAATCCAATAGAAGCCCAGGTTAGATGTGCAGGACATCTAACCTGGGCTTCTATTGAATTCTATAACGCATATTAGCAAGCCCATTATCGCCGTTTTAGCGGCAGTTTCCTGCCGCTAAAGCGGCGATAATCTTAACGTGGGTCTTGCTAATATGCCCCAATAATTTTACATTTAAAAAGTTATTGCTTGATTATTTAATTAAAATACATTATTCTCCCAAAAACATAGCAACACACAATTAAATATAATTAAAATAAAAGAATAACACAATTAACATATTAAGTAATATATCAACTAATTATTAATAAATGATTGTTTATTTGTTAATTAGTTATAACTCATTAACTTCCCATTTTATTCCCATACAAACACAACACAAAATATCATTTTTAAACAATTTCATAATTATTAAATGTAATATTTAATTAAAAATGTATAATTATTTGATCGATAATTACTTAATTAACGTCCCACTCTATACCCCTACAAACCCAATAACCAGCACCTAAAAAATAAAATTATATTTACACAATTTATCTGATTATCAATTAACTAATAATAAACAATTAATTAATAATCAATTATTAATTAACTTCTCACCCTATACCCCTATGAACAAAACATCCTGCATCTAAAATATCACTTAAAAAATAAAATTATTAACAATTTACATTAGTTATCCATTAACTAATTAATAATAAACAATAAATAATTTTTGGGGGTATTTTTTAAAATATATTTTTATTTGATTTTCTCTTATACAACTGTCGTATTGCACACACTAGTATAGCAGGAGGTGTAGTATTTGAAAACATCAGTATATACATAAGTTGTTTGGTTACAAAGTTAGTGTGGGCGTATCAGGCATCTTTATTGGGGTAAGCGGTCCCTCCGTTAATGGGTGTCATTTGAACCCCCCCGGTGTTGTCAAAGTTACATTATTTTGAGACTGCGGGTCCCCTCCTGCATTTGAAATTCCATGGTACTTCATCCACTGGCCCCATATTCTGTCAAATTTCCTCGGACTTCCTCGTGCCTTATACGTCACTTTCTCCGCTGTCATATATGTCCATCCCCATTTTCCATTCGTGTAACGTGAGTGGAGTATATTCCCCCCAGTGTTTTGCTAAGTCTCTTTTCCCCACCATTCCCAAATTTTCAAAAAGTAATTTGGCTCTAGGAAGATCTAACTCTGTAGATATTCCTAGCTGTAGCTATTTGGGGTCCATTGGTATTGGTGCGTATAGTATGTGGCTAAGTTCTCTGGTGAGAGCGGCCCAATAAGCGGCAATTACCCCCCACGCCATAGTGTGTGAAGATATGTTCCCCTTTCAGTGTGGCATCAGAGGCGTTCCTGCTCTTTCAAAGCTATGTAGCTGGGCCCTACCGTAATATGTCCTATGTAGGATCTTAAATTGTATCAGGCGGAGCCTGGCTTTTATCGCCACATCCCTGGGGTGCATCAGTGCTGCCTCCCAATCCAGGTCCTCAAAGGACCTTAGTTCTCCCTCCCATTTAGCCCTCAGGTTTACTATGTGTCTGGTAGATTGTTGATCAGGGTCTTATAACTCCAGGAGATCACCTTTTCTCCAATTTCCCCCATAGGAAGTCTTCCCTCTAACAATGCATATTCAGGCATTTCCTCCACTTCGATCTGTTGTGCTTTCCAGGCTTGAGTAACCTGTAGGTATTTCTAGTACTGTGTAGAGGTTAGTTCAAACTCTTTCTGTAGAAAGTCGAACGTAGCAAGGGCTCCTCCCTCTAGTATATCTCCCACCTTTGAGATCCCCAATATGTCCCAGTGCTTGAAACCTTTCAGCTTTGCGAATTCCTTTCAATGCGTTCCAGCCCATAGTGGGGTCTCCGCGTCACACGGTTATCCCATTGCATTCTCTTTTCTCTTTTCCATGCATCTATCACCACTTGCGTTGCCGGGAGTAGTCTCTTTGTGCCCTTCCCACATAGAGCTAGTGAATGTGAGAGTAGGAGCCAAACTGAGTTTGCTCCAGTGCATATGTGGGGTGGTCACTTGGGGTGTGCTTCCAGTCGTTGATGACAACGAGGTGCGCCGCCCAGTAACAGGCTCTAATATTAGGGAGGAATATGCTGCCATTGTATTGCTTTCTTTGCAGTGTGCGGAGTGCCACTCTAGGGGTTGCGCCATCCCAGAGAAACGTCTGGGGTATCCCTTCTATCTTGTTGAACACTTCATCCGGCAGTTTGATATGTGTTCTGGAGTATGTATAGGAGCTTTGGTAGTGTTATCATCATATACATAGCTGCTTTGCCGAGGAGTGCCAGTGGCAGCTTTTTCCATCGGTCCACGTCGCTTTGGAAGTCCGCCACTACTCTATATATATTATGATGTAGGCTCACTTCTCTATTCAGGGTAATGTATATGCCCAAGTAAGTGAAACCGTCCAGGGTTATTTTCAAGCGCCCCCGGATATCAGCTTGATCTAACTCGCGACCTGCTGTGTATACACTGGATTTGTCCCAGTTTGTCCTGTATCCCATATGGGTCCCGTAAGTCTCAAAGGTTTCAAACAGGCAGGGGAGGGTACGCTGCGGGTTTGTGACATGTAAAAGGATATCATCCGTGGAGAGGGATATCCTCTCATCCTCGGATATCTCCTCCCTCTCACGGAAGTCAATGATATCAGGATGCACACGTATTATACAAGCTAGTGGTTCTAGTGTTAACGCAAATAGTAGTGGGGATAATGGACACCCCTGCCTAATAAACAATGAATAATTAATCAATTATTACTTAATTAACTTCCCACCCTAAACCCCTACAAACAAAACAGTCCGCTCCTAAAATATCACTTACAAAATATAACAATGACACAATTTACATAATTATCAATTAAATATTTAATATTTATTAAAAATGAATGAATTATTTATACTTAATTAGCTTCCCACCCTGTACTCCTGCAAACTTCACAAACCGCTACAACACTATAAATTACTATTAACTATAACATTAAAAATTATAAATAACTTAAAATTTAAAAACTAATTTAAAATTATTAACAATTATACAAACAATATATAACATATACAATTGAAATATGGGCTAAAACACTTACAAATAATTTTTAAAACGATAATTTTTACAATCCTATTATTGTAAACGATATTAGAACATTGGAATGTGGAGCACTCCATTGAAGACAATGGAGTGCTCCATGCTTTTACGGGCCGGTAAAGGCCCCCAAAGCAACATTCCAATGTTTTTACAAAGGCCTCTCGGAGCTCGAGGGGATTTAAATCCCCTCGGGCTTCGAGATGCCTTTGTTTTGTTTGTTAGAACATTCTGCCCTCTAGTGGCAGAATGTTCTAATAGCCTTATAGCCCTTTGTAGCTGGGCTATACTGGCTATTAAAGTCCCGCTCCCTTGTTAAAGGCCCTCGCCTTCGGCTCGGGCCTTTGACGCTGGAGCGGGCCTTTAATAGCCGGTATAGCCCGCTACGGCGGGCTATAAGGCTATATTAAAATCCCATATCTTCTTGCAAACTATATTACTTACCTAAAAATCGATATTTATGCCTATGATATTTCTGCATCACAATATGAATGTGTCACGATATTAAAACTCGATATTTGTGTAGCTCGATATTAATAACTCAATATTATGTCCAAATAATGTTAAATCACAGGTTTTGTGACAGAATCCCATTATGTAGGTCCAGGGGACATTATAGAGCCCCTACAGGAGTCCCACAGTCCAAACAAATAATACCTAGCTCTCCCTAGCTATTACAACTAACCTGAGGCCTCTGAAGACGGCGCTGGGTGTGGCGGAATAATTCCAAGGATGCAAGAAAATCTTTGAGGGGATGCTGCATGTTCTCGCCAACTGGCTTCAAAATAATCTTAACTAAAGAGAAATGATACAGGTGAAGAGCAGAACCCAAGCAGAGTAACACAGTTGAAGAGCAGAGCCTAAGCAACAGACTTACTCTCATCAATATAGAGGAAACTGAAGCACCCGGCTTTTATAGAATGCTTGATCTTCAAGTCCTGCAATAAATCCCCGAATCCTGCTGTAACCTGCCACTCAGATGGGGCATAACGCCACAGCTTTTGGGGTGCCTGCATGGGAACAGTGATTACTCTGCTAGTGATGTTGTGAGGCAACTTGTCAGCACATGTTTGACATCCACAATCCTGGGCAGTATGACTCCTTTCACGTAGCTCATACGACATCACATGTGGCAATGCCTTGATCAAGGGGTGGAAACTGCGGCCAATAATGTCCAGGACCAGAGGTGAATTGGATTTGGGGGTGAGCACCTTTGACAACCCAACCCAGGACGTAAGGTGCACCCCGTACAATCCAATCTTTCCTTTTCTTAGCACTCTTCTTTGAGGGTACAGATGTTTCTTCATCATGAGTTTTTTTTTTGGGGTAACAGCTCAAGGCAACATACACAAAGGTACTCAGCAATTATCAAACACTTCCACTAACGAAAAGCCAAACCTATGGGCTTAGCCAATGCCTGTGATTCTACTCACTGGTTTACTATTTTCACTCTTTTTCTTCAGTCTGATCCCATTCTCCTCCTCATGCACACTCATTCTTCGCCTCCGTTTCCCTTATAGCACCTCTTTAAACCTCTCCATTGTTCCTTATTCTTTCTTGCATTCTGTCTTCTCTTCTGCTTTCCTCATGCTCTCTTTACACTCCCTCCCCCTTCAGTCTCCTGATCATTTCCTGCCCATCTTCTGCCATTTTTCCTTTATCCATCATTTCAGCACCATATCAGTCCTTTATCACCTCTCCATTAGTACACGTAGGAATAAAACGAAAATTTAAGTTAGTTAGTTTATTAAAAATCAAGCCACATTAAAAAAAAAAAAATGATAGTATAGTCTTTCAAACTTTTATCGTTTTCTCTACTAATGTAATACAATACTTAAAGCTCAGTTTAGCTGCATACCATTAAATCAGTGGGTGCACATCAGTATTTCAGTCTGATTAACATTACTATTTTATCTGTCTAGATGGGGGATAAGGGAGGTTAGATAGGTTATGTACATTGTTCTGTCTTCATATCAAGACAATGGGCCGAATTATGATGTCGGGCGGATCGCCACCGACAGCCTGTTGACATCTGAGGCTGCGGTCTGACCGCCGCATTATGATGCAGTCGGTCGGACCGCAGCGATCAGAGGGACAGACCGACTCCTCCGACTGGCTAAAGGAGCCGGTCGGGGCATCGGTCGGACCTTAATCTCTACAATGGGGGAGGCGCCTGCGCAGGCTTCACCATAGACATTACGATGTCCCTTTCGGACAGCCTTTTCATGGCGGTCCCACCATGGAAAGGCTGTCGGAAAGGGACTTTGGCAGGGCCCCCGTTCCCCATAGGCCTCCACAATGTGGCCTGGGGGCACATGTGGTGCCACCCCCACACATCCTTGCACCGGTGCCTGTCACACGATACATGGATGTTCAAAAACATCCCTTTTTCTATTGCGGCTAGTCCTGCAGCCCTTTTTCAGGCCGTAGCACAAGCCGCAGTGGAAAAATGGATGTTTAGACCGCTGCACGACCATCGTATCCTAATTGGGCTGTCAGGGCCGCCGACTCTTTGTCGGACTCTCCCGAGTCCGAAACGATGACCATCGTAATGAGGCCTCTAGGCAGCATCGTTAATGTATTTGTATGAAATGGAAAAAAGGGGTTTTCCCGGCCTCGTCTCCCTTCGCCTCTCCCTCACGATCTATTACTTCGATTTCCTTTTTAGAGGTTATTAACTTTGGATTAAAATCATATAATAATACGGATTAGGTTTTGATTAAGGAATATGTTAAGGATATTTTGTTTAACTAAATTGCATTAAGAAATAATTGGTTAGGGTTAGTGTTAGGTTTAGGATGAGACTGATAAGTAATTTAAAATAATTAAAACCGAAACAGTTAGGGTTAGAATTAAATAATAAAATTAATTTAATTAGAGTTAATAAATATTGAGTGTAAAGGCTAAGATTTGAATTCTGGTAGTGACAGTTAAATAAAATAAAAAGATAAATATAAGGGCTAGATAAGGGAAACAAAATTATTATAGATGAAAATAAGTTGAAAAAAAATTATTATAGCACTAAATTAACAGAAAAAGTTGAGGTAGATGAAGGGTTGTTGCTGTGAGTGTGGTGGTAAAAGCATTACATTCTTTCCTGGTTAGTGCAGTTGATAAAGTAGCATTCAAACATACCAAAAATAATTCTAACTTAAAAAGAAATTGCACCATCATTTCTATCCCCTTGATTCATATCACACACTTCTGCATCAGCACAGGTCAAGTAGATCAATTCAACATCCATGCTAATTTGGCAGTACAAATGATTGAAGCAAAACACAGACCATAACCATGCACTATGTTTGATATCTTCAGCACTGAAAGCTCACCATTGTTTGTCCTTGATGCCCTCTTCTTCACTGGGTATAGAATACAGCACATCAACAGATGAGACAGTAGGTGGTTTTTGCCATCATCCAAAGGTCTTTTAGAGTTTCTACACTTCAATACTGATGGGGCCCAAGAGAGTCAAGAAGGATGCACGCTATTGCCATCTCTTCTGTCCTGACTGACTCCTGCAAATGGAGCGGTGTAGGCTGTTGTCTGCTTACCAGAGGAATGAACCAAATATCCACTTCCTTCCCACCCTGAAGGACCTGCACTGGTTACTCTTTCGAGTCCTCGTCTTCTGAACCTGTTGCACTACCTACAAAGCATCAAGTATGAATGCACCAGTTTATCTCACCGAACTATTTACCACATCAGGCATAGAATATACCACAATTTTTCTTTTTTTTTAAAACAGCAAGACTCTTGATCAGGATATTCAAATTAGAGCAAGGCGGGAGTAAAATACTCTCTATATGCACTAGGGAGCTCGAATAGCATTCCTACTCAAATCAGGCTTTCCCCCGTCACTCCAGCAATTCATAAATTTGCTTAAGTCTCAGCACTTCAAGGACCACCACATAGATCATTGATAAGGACCCTCCCTGTCCATCCTTGTGAATAGCTCAGCAAGAGGAATCTACCCTCCTTTCTTTTGCTATTGTACATGATCTCAAATTATTTGTGTTCCTTTCCAAAATCCTATATCCCCCTTATACAACACGCCATTACTCACCGAGTAGGTTAGCGATTTAGAAGTACCACATGCAGCAATATGGTGAAGCCAATGTGTAGGTGCTGTATAAATATTCTTGCTAACTCTCTTGTCATTCCTTTCCATTCCCAGTGTCCGTCTTCTTCCTCTCCCCTCTTTCATTGGCATTATAGTTTGCTCCTACCTTCTCTCTCTTACCACATTTCAAGCCTGTCTCTCCCTCTAGTCAGCATGTCTGCCTCTACACCCACCTCAAGTAATAATCACAATCCTTGCCAGGGTGGACCACTAAACTCACTAAATAAGCCTTAGCTCAACCTCTTTGTAGCTATGGCACAGAACAGATCGGCTTAACTTATAGGTAATGGGTAAAGTATGTATGCAGTACATAATGCAGGAATTAAGTCAGAAATATTAAACAATAAAATACCAAAACGAATTAAAAAATTCGTGTAAAATGTAATTTTAAAAAATGATACCAGAATCATAGTAGGAGAACCGGAGAAATGAATTTTTAAAATTTTAAGTAGAAATAGTGCCAAGAAGCACATAGTGCCAATGATTGTTAATGGTTGTGGTAGAACAAGACCTAGGCCCGAATTGACCCTAGCCATGATGGAACGCGGGTCAGATACACTAACCAGGTTCGTCATAGTCAAAGGTTTTAACTTCTGACTTTAGTCCATCAAGTCCCAATCCAACACAGGAGTACACTTCTAAAGTCATCTAGGACCCCAAGGGAGGAACTTAGTGACTCACATGGTGGCATGCAGAGGCCAACAGGAGAGTCCAGTCCAAGTTCAGTTGCCATTGGTCAGTTGAGCAGTTGCCAGTAAAGGCCACTTGTAGCCTGTTATGTCTCTGTAACTTTAACAGGGGTCAGCCTTATTATCTATCCTTGGAGTCTACCTCTTTATTCGTGGTACAAAAGGGAGAGCAGGTCCAGTCTTCAGGACTCTTATTCAGGTCACAGACAGCAGATCCAGTCCTCTTCTGTTTTCCACAGGTCCAGAAAGAGTTCTGAAATGGGTGCCTGGAGATGCCACATTTATGCCTGGCACTAGTTAGTGAGTGGGAATGACTCCTAGGGGTGCCCTAACTAATGAGGGTAAAGGTCCCAGGGCTAACCCTACTCACTTTTGCCATTTTCAAGGTGGCCAAAGTCTTCAGCCACACTAAATTTGGGTTGTGTTGGCTGGGTGTATGTGTGAGGGAAGTGTACTATGGTAATCATAGGGGCCCACTGTGATTGGGGCCAGTCTGGCGTGGGAGACAAAAAAAGGGTTCTGGTCAAGTGTCCGCTAGCATTTAACTGTGACAGAGGAGGCCTCTCTGAAGTTTGCCTCCGGCAGACCAGTCACTCAGGATTTGACATTCCAGCAGGATTGCGGGATTTAATAACAAGCAAGATTTCATGTCAAAAAGGATCCTCATATTCTGCCAGGTTCAGATGGGTCATATCTGTCCATTCAGGTCAGTCTATTGCTTGCTCCTTGGAGCAAGATCACACCTTATTCACACCTATTCAAATGCTAATTACTGGCTGTCAGAAGTAGGAGGGTCCAAATATTATATTTATAGCTCTTTTCTACCTGTACATAGCATTTATTAAACTTAATATCGTATTCCATTGCTTTCCTGTGGAAGAGCCAACCCTACTACAGTGAAAATATCTTTTAGGGCTTTTATTTTTTTGCTGTAAGGACATGTTTAACATTAAGGGGCAGATTACGACTTTGGCAGTCCGACCGCCGGACTTTTGCATTACGATTTTACCGTTGGGTTGCTGGCATTCCGGCGGCTGTACCACGGCTGCGGCATGCTTCGGCTCATAGAGATCCTGCAGCACATGCAGCCTCCGTGGCACCCCCACTTGCACGTCAGTACACTCTGTACCATGCACCATGATGTGCATGGCACACAGTGCACGCAAGACAGTGCAAGCAGAGGGGGGCACAACATGTGCCCCATGCACTTTTCCCCGTGGGCAAAATCGCCCTGGTTGGGGCCCTCTTCCCTGCCTTTCCACCAACCTTTTCATGGCATGGTCCCCGCCATTAAAAGGTCGACTGAAAGGCAGGTCATGATTGGGACAGCGGTGCCGGCATAGGCACAGCCTCCCTATCCCCTCTGCATTCCCCACCGCTGCGGGATCCAAGATGCTGGCGGTGGCTGCGGTCTTGTGGCAGTCCGACCGCCATGGTCATAATCAGCAGTCAGACTGCTGAGGAGACGGTGGTTGGACCGCCACCGCGAGTACGGCTGTCTTCGGACCATCATACTCATGATCAGGCCCTCAGCTTTTTCATGTCCTACTTTTTTATACCATGCACCCTGCAGTATGGGTAAGAAGGCCCTCTTAAGGGTGACTTATTATTTAAAAGAAAGGTTTAGGCACACCAAAAGCGTTTATTTTGACAGGTAGAATTTGCTGTTTTAAAACTGCACAGCCAGGCTACAATACTAGGCCTGGAGATAGGTTTTACAGTGCTACTGCAGTGTGTGGAGCAATAAGTGATGAAGCGACATGTAGCATTACAGACCTCGAGAAATCTACTCGCCTGCTCGCTATGGCGAGTTAGATTTTATCAGGGATAGCTATTTTTAGAGCCTACTGGCCTGTTCTGGCAAACTGACATAGAACAGGTATTCTGTTCTCTCAGAAAGTGAATGAGCAATAAATATGCCTTTACGTCTTTTTTTTATCATGTCACATTTGCTCTAGTTCAGAGACAGAGGTCAAATTTCAACTTGTATCCTCTTACAATGTGCTGCTTATTTTATCCTGGAGGTTGGTGTTTACTTTTCTTTCACTCACTGCAAAGTTGGAAGATTTTCTAAAGTTAATTTTGTGCTGTACAAAGAGTGTGAAATAAAAAGCTTTATGATGTCAGGTTTTGGTTGCTAACAAACACACAACATTTAAATAGCTTGCAATGAACTATACAAATATTTCAAAATATATTCCAGTAGTTATGAAAGCACATTTTTGTAACTGTGTAATAAAAAAATATTTTAATAAGATGAAAACAAATCAGAAAATTTACTTGGTGATGTTCGAAATATAAACATTTTAGCTGTAACCCAATTTCCACAGATTGCTGTTTATACGCTATATAGTTTTAGCAGTAAAACTGCATGTTTGTGAGAAGGTTTGTGGCCATTCCACTGGAAAATGTGTTATTTGTAAATGACAGTGCACTAACACATCATGCTTTAGTAATATATTTATTTCAAGTGACTTTTTAAACATGGACTGAGAAACATTCCTGCCCTCGGCCTGATGACAATTCTATTTGTGACTGAAGAGGCAAGTCAGGGGTCATGTGTACCCTATACGTGAGCTAGATTCTTGTTTTACATGGAGCAAATGTTTAGTCTATTAAATCAAACAGTGGAGTATTCAGCAGAAATGTTGAATTTACATATTTGAAGGTGCTCTCAAATGTGATAATGAAGAAAAAGGAGGGTCTGTAAAATTAAATATTTGCCTAAGATCACACAATTTGAGACCAGTTTCCGGGTCAAGTACATTACAGTTAGGTCAAGCAGATTATTCAAATCACTAGACCTGCAGGTCTAGTAACATTTTTATGATTTTTTTCAAGGCATGCATTTAATTGACAGGCCTTGGGTACAGTTGGTACCATATACTAGGAACTTATGAGTAAATAAATGTGCCAATAGCAGTATAACAATTTGACCATGTTAAAAGGAGGCGCACAAGCACTTTATCACTGGTTAGCAGGGGTAAAGTGCACAAAGTTCTATAGCCTGCAAAAATAGGGGTTGGCAAGAAAAACAACGAAAATCTGGTGACCTTGCAGAAAGGGCACATTTTCAACACTCCTTCTCTGCATCTGGTCTAGTTCCCTCACTTCAGCTGGTTTCACTCCCTCATTTTATCCTCTCTGACTCCCTTCTGTCTTACCCTATCATGCCTCCCTACCTCTTGTCGCGCTTCCTCTCTCCCTCTCATTAACATGTATAGCCTTTCAACCCGCTACCTCCTTTGGTGCTGCCTTTTGTTTAATCTGCGCCAACAATCAGCCATAGAGTGTGGGAATTGCTTTTCAGTTTCGTCTTAACTTTGTTTTGTGATTGTGCTGCTTTGAACCGAGCTGATAAGCAGAAGTGCAAAGAGACCAGGTGAGCTCGTCAAACAGGAATATTTACCTAATATAATCCGACGGAAACTAGCAATCTCTATTCATTGACTCTGTTACTAGCTTTGAAGTTTTCAGTAGATGATATTTTGACCATTTGAGTTTCAACATTTGTAATGTTTACAGAACATCGTGCCCATTCGCCGTGCAACCAGGAGTATGTGTCAATTGTTTTTCAGTGTTGATGTTTTACTGTGCAACTTAAGCATCTGGCTGGCTATTACTGATCCTCATTATAGCTAGTCCAATGTTTTCTTGTCACAGGCTTTACATTAAGAGCCCGAGTCATGGATGGGAAACAGGCAATCGTAATAGCCTTTTACATGTAACCAGAACATGAATCACAGTTGGTCAAAGTGGCAGCAAATGATGCATAAGTCGTACTGACTGAGACCTAGTCACTCTGAAAAGAAGAGACAACCCAACTGAACAAAAAAGACTTTGATCACACTGGCACTGCATAGCAAAAAGCTTGTAGGCCATCAGCCAGGTGACGTTCTTGGCACCAAAACGAAAGGACAGGATCCTGGTGCAGAAACAACTTCAACATTGAGGTTGATGATGTCAGAGGTGGTAAAAAGGCAAGAGCAACCGAGTGGGTGTAAAGCAAGGATCCTGTCAGAATAAGTAGGAATTTGGATCAAAGCAGGAATATAAGGTACGAGTTCACATAGCCAATGTTAACTGCAGAATGCATGTAGGTGCAGAAAGCAGAGAGCCACAGAGACACAAATATACATGCATCTGTACTAGGGAGCAAGTCAGCCTACCTCTACATGGAATGCGTCATCTCCCAGCACACACACAGAACATTTGAAGAAGGCCCATGAAGAAAGCAGTACTAACCCCAAGGAAAGAGCTTGGAAGGCTCCCAAACCCATATACAGGGTTAAAGATATTCCAAGGTGAGATGACCCTCGAAGAAGCACAAGTTAAAGAATCTGATAGTGTGTCCGTAACATCATGGGCTCTTCTACTGAACACCTAAAAGAAGCGTTGTGTAATGTGGCAAGCATTACTATGGTAGTATGGGACGAAGTCAGAATCGCTGCCATGTCCGCAAGGCTACCGTCTTTGCAATCTGTTCCACGAGTCCATTCCAGCCTGGCCTCCGAGAGCATGCTTCAACTCTCCTCTCTGCTACTGAAAGCAACAGAAGCAGTTTATCAGTCTTCAGAGACGCTAAGTGCACTTATCTCATAAATAGAAGATTAGCAGCATCCACGTGACGGTTGGTCCAAACACCCTGTGTCAGAAGCACTTAACCACTGAGGAGATGGTCCTGTCTAAAATACTTACAGAGGAAGTTGACGTCCTGACGACTGAATGGAAGCTGCCTTCTTGCCGCTGCAGGCAGGCTATAGGGTATACTTCAATGTCAACTAGGTCCTTATACACAGCACAGGTAAGGAAGGCCATGAACACTAAAAACATACATTTTGGTATTTTTTTTATTGACCTTTTTTAACAAGCGAAAGAAAAAAATGAAAGTTGTAAGTATCTTTGATTCATTGGACCCGAACACGCACATCATAGTGAAGCAGCAGATGACTATTACATTTGTTAAGTAAAAGCGACAACAGTAATAAAAACATCTGTCATTGGGTGAACGTGTGTGCAAGTGTTCTATTTATTTTAAGGCCTACATGCGTCATGCGCCTTAGCCATACAGGTATGTGTTATACATATAAAGTAAAGACTGCTTTATTTCAAACATGATAGTAAATACTGTTCATTTTTCCCTATGAATACCCGTTTTAAAATCGGTTTATTAGTGTTCATAAGCAGCGAAACAAACAGCTCTTCACAGTCACTGTTAGCAGAGAGTGAGGAGCACGTGACCGATATTGACCAGCTCATGTTCTAGGCTAGTCGGGAATAATAAATATTAAAACCACAATCGTTCAGGGATAAAATTATAAAATAAACCACATACACAACGTAACTAAACCAAAAACGTACAGTTTTAAGCCAAAGAAAAAGAGGTACCTACAAGAGATTTCTCTAAAAGTAGAAACATTTTTTGCTATTCAGATTATTCTTAGTGAAGAAAACAATACAATACAAAATCCAATACATCAACAGACATACTTTATGTGCTCACAAAGTTACACTAGGCAAACCTATATCAAAAATGTACAGTGTAAAAAAAACACACATTGGCAGAGAAAATAACAATTCAAATGTTTGTTCGAATTATAAAAAGAACATAGTGCAATAAAGGCTTCCTTTCGATTTGCCAAAGGAGATGTCGATGGGGTTTCGGCCATAGTGATTTGTTAGGTCATCATCAGGACAGACAGAGCAATGAGAACAACAACAAAAATTAATTTGTAGCATTTAATGATTCCAAAAGGAATCCAATATAGGATTCTTAATCAAAGGGTCTGGAATTCACAACTGTCTTCATTTCATTATTTCAGAGAACCGCAGTTCCTGTATCACCACGCATATACAAAATTACACTGGTTCAGAGGAAGTACGTCAATGCGTCTCAATATCCGGCAAATTCACAGATTTAAGCTCCCGGGAAATAAATTCCCCTTGAACTGTAGCACCTTGGTGACTGGGCAGTAATGGTGCAAACCCTAATTTGGTGGGCAACTGCACATCACTTGTGCCCATTCATGGATCCAAATCGCTATATTTTATGAATATTGTTTACCATTTATAACCTTATATTTTCTACTTAATGTTTTTGTAAGGACCATATTGTCCTTTTTGTTCCCTCAGATTGTTCCTCAGACGTGTGTGGCGAGTTCTTTTGTTTCCGGCATAAAATTGAGGTAGCCCACTGATCAGTGCCTTAACAGGAAGTTAACTGTCTTGACTATGAGGGCATTATGGATCTTCTCCTGGCCGTGTGGTCCCCAGTACTTCTGGTTTACTTTTGTGACAGACAACACTCATAATCTGGCAGAACACACTCATTATCTGCTTCTACTCTATTGAATATTTGAAGAAATCAGGGTTACAGAGCCAGTGGCATGTAATGCTGCAAAGCCCTCTTCGATACCAGAAGAAATTGACATGAACAACTCTGTTCTATCTCACGCTTACATGCTCAAATTATGTTGCTTGATGGCATGGTTGAGAATGTCCCTCTTGATTTATTCAGCATTGAGATATAGCGGAGAGGTTAGAGCGCTCCTCAAAGAACAGTGATATTCAAGCAAAGACTTCAGAAACAGTGTGTAGCAGTCAGGCATCTAGAAGGCAACGAAGGTTTTCGAAAGATTGTCGAGTACAGTAACTGACAGAGTAGCCTAGAAAAGTGACAGCAAAATGCAGTTAGTATGCTCGATCCGTGTTCCACATACTAGCATACTGGCAGGTATAGGCTGCATTACCTCTGAATAAGTTGAGATAAATAGAATTATTGTGAATCATAGAAATTAGTTACATTGGGGGGAAAGGGAACAGAAATGCCTAAAGCTGTGCCCACAGTCTGTAGCCCGAACCCTTCTTTGGACATGCCACCTTCTCATCCCCATTTTCTGATGTCGTTAATAGGACCTGCTTCTATAGTACTTTCGTTGGAGGTGAACATAGCCTTTAAATGCAAGCATCTGAAAAGCCCTCTACTTACAGTTTCTTAAGATATGCTTTTTAAAGTCCATCAGAGGCTGATGCCATCACTGTAAAAACAGCCTTTTGAGGACCACTGTCTATGCAAATCCATTGATTATCCCAGACTACGTACTGTGGCGCTTTGGGACTTAAACATGGTCTTGGCCAAGACTGCAGAGTATATAGAACACCTCGTTTCTATTAGATGACCTTGGAGTTGACCTATGGCTTTTCCTTTTACAATGTTGGCCAAAGGAGTCCTCCTCACCAGGCTTAGCCATACAATATTTGCTTCTTTACCTTGTTTCGCTATCAGTACTCTGGACCTTAATCTTTTTGTGCGTTTATTGGATCTTACCTGTACTCAAATGCAAGGTCTGAATTTTATCTCCACTTCTCATAGTCTTACCAATGGTGGAGAAACCTAGAAGTTAAGTCCTTTGTGTGAAGCAGCAGCCTCTGCCCCTTTGAATCGCCCAAATCCAGGGGCACATTGTTCATTATGAGAAATGAGGGGAGACAGTGCAATAGGTCGTAAGGATCACTTACAGCAGGACTGAGTGCAACAACTACAGTATGTTATTGAGGTCAGCGGTGGTCTTCTGTTGCCTGTATGTCTACAGTGTTAGTGACCCCAGTAATATATATGGTTCTCCCATGGTTATTACAAAATACATAACACAGTATCTACTGCTTAGTTACTGCCATTAGACCTGTGCCTGTGTCTCATGGTAACATTAAGTCCCAGAGTTTCGACTGCACCCTTTGAAAGTGACTATGCATTCTTTGGCGGTGGAATAATTGTGTGCGCCCTTTAACAGACAAGCATGAGTGGGCATGGAATACTGCTACACCCTTCAGTTAAGAGCCTGTGTTTTTAATGGTAAATAATTGATTTAGTGGAACACACACAAATGTAGTTTTAATGGTAAATAATTGATTTTGTGGTAAAGCGCAGAAAGTTCACGTGTTTAGTAATGAGCATGCTTGCAAGGAGTACAGAATTTAAAGATGTTTCCAAAAGAAATGCCATTCTTACAGGACCCCTATATCCTTCTACGGTCGTGCATGACAACTTTTGATGATGACCTGTGCAGAGTCGGATTCTCATGCGGTCAGATCAAAACATAGTCCGAGAATTCAAGAGTACGAATAGTGCTTCCCTGACTGCAGTCTGATGTGCTGTATGCTTCTTCCATAAACAGGCATTTACGTGATTTTGTTCCCGAATGAAAATAAATTGACCCTTTACCTTGCACACTAAAACTTAAATGTATTTTGGCACTTAAGTAATTGTTATAGTTACCAAAATCTTCTCTCATATGGTCCGAAGAATGAATGCTAGGATTGCAGTGTTGGAATTTTAACATTTTATCTGTAGGGCACATACAGATGCTTACTGCATGATCCTCCTAGATATTCTTTTTTCCTCACATTTTAGCTCCTTTCTGAAAATGTTTTTCCCCATTCTGCTCTGTCTCAAACTGACATTCTCTTGCCTTACCTAGTCTTAGGTTGAGCACTCTACATCTTGAATGCTTGCAGGGCTTCCACCCAGAGGGCCCTTAGCCCCACTGCTTGTTTCCAGAGTACCTCTGTAGTGGACAGTCTGGCCGTTAATACCTTTTGTGCACCTGGACAGTGTCTGTAAGGGGAAACGGCCACTACAACGCGGCCGTTTCCACGCAAACCTTAACTACACATGCATTACAACGCATGCGTGGTTACCACGAAAGCCTTTACCACGCATACCTTCACTACGAGATACGTAGTAAAGGCATGTGTGGTAAAGGCTAAAATTAGAAAAAGGGGGCTTGAGGGGGTCTCCCCCCAAAAATAAAAATAAAAAGCGTGGGAAAAAAAAGGGGGCTTGGGGGGGGTCTCCCCCCCATCCCCCCACAAAAAACCGAACCTGATGTCACGTCGCGAAGTGGAGGAAATCGGCGTTGTTTGAGAGGAAACGGAAAGAAACTTCCGCTTCCTCTTTACGACGTAGGACGTCAACAAGGAAGATGAAGGCGAGGAGACGACGTGAAGAGGTAAGGGGAATTTTAGTTTTAAAAAAATATATATAAAAGGATTGAGGGTTCAGGGCAGGGGTAATTATAAGAAGGATTGGGGGCTAGGGGGTCACGTAAGGGTAAAGGGGAGGGGTATAACCTTTACCAAGAGTATGCCCTTACCATGCATAAATTTACAACGAAAATCGTTGTAAAGGTATGCGTGGTAAAGGAATATTCGTGGTAAAGTTTATGCGTGGAAATAGCATTCCGTTGTAACGCATGCGTGGTAAAGGCATGCGTTGCAACGGAATGCGTTGTAACGACATACAACCGTCTGTAAGAGGACTGTAACTGTCAGATTTTGGAGTACAATAATTACTCCATCAGGGAGATGGAGTCAAATGCTCGGTTGCCCTGACAGAGCAACTGTACTCCACATTTAGAGATGTTCTCCTGCCCAGCAAACATCTCTTAACATTGGCAGGAACTGCCGTCACAGCTTTCCGTATCAATGTATTGAAGATTTGATGGACGGCTCCATCAACATGATGGTACCGTCGGTCATACTTTTAACATCCCAAAGCGGAATTTTGGTTTTGAAAATAAAAAAATTGATGATCCTCACAACTAAGGTGTGGGGGTCAATTTGCAGTTTTCACTGCCCCTTACTGACAGGTTTTACTTGGCATTGATGGACAGTGCGAACTGGCCAATCGACAAGCCCCTCTAAAGAATTCCTTTGAATAGAAGTTATTTGCAAAATACAGAGCTGCAAATATATGTTTCGCAACTTAAGTTATGTGCTGCATATATATATTTTTATATACACTTTCGAATTAAAGTCAATTGTTTATGAAAATAGTATATTCTTTGTGAAGAACATACAATTTTATTTACATATAAAAAATAGTTAATTTTTTGGCTACAGATCTATGAGAATTAATCTGAAAATCAAGTGTAGCTCACATTGAACTGAAGGTGCGCTGGCTCGAAAATGCAGGGTGTGGTGTTGGAGCTCTGTTTTGAGAGTGTCATTTGACATATTCAAAATGAATGTGACATTTAGTGTTAGAGCATAAATGATGGTGGTAGTTGCTGAGATCCCTGTCTTCATGGTTCAGTATGTACACAGTAACAACTACCAGCAGAGGTATCACTTTAGTTGTGAATAATATGAGATGATCAATTCGTGACAAAGCAATTAATGAAGAAAATAATGACCATTTAGGAAATAAAGATCAAATGAGAAGATTATATAACATGTTGGTTAAAGCACAGAGACAAATATCAAATAATCATATTGTGAAAGTGCTTGGTTTGAAAGGTGAACACACAGTGTCAGTGATAAAGATATACAAAATGTGAACAAAAAGAGAAATGGACACAGACTATGTAAAGATGAAAATTGCAGAGTGTTCAATTACTTATTAGTCCATATAGTTAAAATTTCACATTCAGCATTTATATACATCAATATGCCTTTCTTGCCATATATGTGTTTCGATCTGGACATTAGTTAAAGCGTGGTCATTGAGTCGAGGAAGGCTACACTGAGCAATGAAATTTGCGAACAGAAAATATCGATTCCCATCTGATCTGTCCTTCAGATATTAATACTTGTAACAGATGGACACAGACAGCCCATAGGTACCTCCTCACCGACCCCCCCCCCCCCGCAATCTCCTGAATTGCAACAAAGGATGCAAATCTGCTTCCTATCTTACTGCCATCGGAAGGTGTGACCTATGGGCTGCACATTGTTGTCATGGTAGGCTCTTTTAGCAGGATTGGTTGGAGCCCAAATCTGTAACATTCTGTTAAATCCAGCATGTATCTTTACAAAGTAAACTGTCATATTAACATCAAATCTAGGATCCGTATATTAGGCCCAAGTCTTTGCAGGAAATAGTGAACTTCCTGGGATATCCTGTTTTATATAGGACTTGTAACCTGCAGGTTAAACAGTTTTATTTGTTATGTGCTCTGATAGCTGATTTATTTCCAGTTTATCTCTGATGCTTTTTTAATTTAATTAGTAGTTGGATAGGTTGACAGGTATATTTTTATGCAACTCTTTAAACTGGTTAAAGGACGTGTTGTATGAGGACGAAATACATTATTTGTTTAGCATATGGTAAGGAAGTGCCTCTTTTTGCATGATTACACCAAAATTTGTGGTCAAATGCTGCTGGTTTTTCGACTCTGAAGTACACTTGGCCCTGCTGACCATGCCCCAGTGTATGTGCTCTGACTCCTTAAAGTGTATGTGCAATTGGTTAATACCTGATTGGTTTATTTAATTTACCTGTAGGTCCCTAGTATATGGTACAAAGTGTACTCGGGCTAGTAAGTTAAATGTCACTAGTGGATTGCAGCGCATATTCTGCCAGTGACAAAGTGAATATATGGCTCCAGGTGTGCCCGCAGTCTAGTTGGGCAGCTTTTAAACTGCCAACCAGACATGGCAGAATAAACCCTTTTGCCTAGTGAAAACCTTCCTTTTTAATATGTATAAGTTACTCCTACGGAAGGCCTTGAAGAGCCCATACAGCGGGGTGCTAAATATTAAAAAGAAGGATATGTTTCTCTTATGCTTTACATGTCCTGACAGTGAAAACTCGCAATTGTTGTTTTCACTGTAGCAAGGCTGGTAGTCCTATTGACTAACATGGGGTTACAGTAGCCCAATGCTAAGTGCTGACTTACATTCGGGACCACCAAATATAGTACTTCAAAGTATGAAATCAATTCTTGCATTAAATCCGATTTGTTTTTGAAGTTGGATTTAGGGTAATGTTTAATATAAAGGTGCCTTTAGAAAGTCACCACTTTCTTGCCCCCAAAGTTCTCGATTCACTACAGCAATTGTCACCCGAGACAGCCTACTTCCCTCCTGCCAGGATGTGTGAATGGCTCCCAGGAAAGAGGAACAAAATGACTGTTGGTGGGAGAAGGTGAGGCCACCTCCTGACATGATGGCCAGAGGGCTGTGGCCACAAAGGGCCCAGCTGCAAAGGGGCAGCCGTCTTTAATAGACAAATATAAGACACACCTCCGCTTGCCCGCACCTTTGTGTAAGTAGACAGGCTGGCATCTCTTCCTGAGGGGTAAATGCTTTATTCTTGTGTTTTATTTTTAGTTAGACCTGTGCCACAGCTACCCAGGACTGAGCTAAGGTTTGATTCAAAGAACCTATCTGGACCTGATATGAAATAATGATGTTATTGCTTGGTGAGGTCTCGCAGCCACCTCAACTAATAATCCACTTTCCCACACGCATCTAAAGTGATTGCCTCAAGGCACTTATAACAATGGTGTTGCTACCAAATTAGATAGCTGTCAACCTGCCCCTTAAGTGCGCCCCTAAAATAAACGTGATAACCCCCTGAATTACCTTGGTAAAAAGAAAGACTTCAACTCCTTACTGGAATGCAGTGAGCCAATTATTATCAGTGTCTACGTAGGGATATTCAATCACACAGATTCCTGGAGCCCCGAACAGAGATGCATTGTGAGAGTTCTGTGGCCTTACCAATAGTGGGATATCAGTTCTTTCTGCAAATTAGGATACAGGTGAATTCTTAGAGCACCATTGATCTCCCAGTATTGATAAACTAGCACATGATGACTAGATAAAGGTCTAAGGTATAATGTAAGAGCTTTGTGAACATTCTAGTACTGTGAAATCGTGGTGTGCTGCAGGCCAGGGTTGAGTTTAAATAGTAGAGCTCTGAAGGTATCTCAGGACTGTTGTACTAGTTCATGGAATGGAACTGAAGATTGACGTTTGCTACTCTACAGGAATACAGATGTTTATTGCGGGCCAAGATGGAGATCTGTCATAAGACCTCTTCAGACTTGCAGAACTTGGGAACCGGTGATGATACAGATCAGAATGAGTTCATTGCTAGAGCTCTGTGTATCTCATTACTGGCAGACCAGTGTTTAATTCAAACGGAATTGAAGTGCCTTGTGAGAGGTCTGTGGATATACCTGGGATTGTTGTGCTCGCTGCAGGTCAGGATAGAAGTGTATCAAGAGAGGTCTGCGCATGTTTCAATACTGAATATTGTAACAGTATGTAGTGCAATGCAAGATAGATTGCATTGTGAGAGCACTTGAGGATGTCTCAGGAGTGAGATACCAATATATGGTGTAGATCAAAATAGGGGTGAATTGTGTGTGTTCTATGAATGTCTCAGTACTAGGGTCTCAGTTCAGGTCAGTATAGAAATGCATCATGAAAGCTCTGTTCTTTCTAGTGAAGCATGGTGGATCAGATTGACATGCAAAAAGGATTTTGCCTTTTGTACATCCTGTAATTTGTAACAGGTTTATAGTTTTTCAAAGGCACCTGCATGATTGGCTGGAACTGAAATGTAATGCTCCTGGATATTATGACAGACTCTGAAGTACTGTTATATTTCATTAGTTCCACTACATAACTTGCCTGTAAATCCTATGGCTTTCAACTAATATATTTGCAAATACGTGCTGTTAAATGCATAGTTTTGCCTCAAATGTTCCAATTTTTTCTCCAGCATCTTCCATCCCTTTCTTCTCTCGCCTGCACAACCATCACCAAAGATTCATAGCCTCAGTTCAAGGTGAGGGTGGTATGAAATGTTTTTCAAGGCTCTTTTGATATGCAGTCCGGCCTTGTTTGTGGGCCGAGGGAGTGGCCATGAATGCTACATCTGGGTACAGTTCTGGTTCTTCTAGATAGCTTCTAAAAAAATACAGAGGAGCTCTGTAGGGGAGTATAGAGCTAAGACTGATTCAGCACTACTTCTGCCTACATGTAAGTATGGAAATTCCCAGCTTCTCTGTAGCTCATTATACTGGCAGTTGTGCCTGCTTCTGAGCACTTTAATTCAGATTTCAATATTTGAATTAAATTAAACTTAATTTTAAAAACAACCACACCCCTTCTCCTTACGACATGGGTTTGCTTGCATATGAGCTACAATACTGAGTTTCACCACTGTGTCGTGCAATCTGTGAAGAGTTTACCTCCCTGTTTACCTCTCTATCACTTGACTTGAAATTATTAACCCGTACCAGCCTATTCCACCATTGGAGCTCTTCCAAATATATATCTTTATCCCTATCGTTCTAGAATGCTGTTCTGACCTGGTGCTTTGATTCAGTTGTTATCTTGTAGATATAAGAAATGGGATGTGGTTTGTCTCCCCAATTTCAACAGAAGCTTTTTACACTGTGTGAGCTTTCTTGTACTTCCTGCCTTATCCATGGATCCATGACCCAGTGTCTAATCTGTGAATAGTGAAAATACTTGGTGTCTTAGGAGCTCCTTCAGCATCTCTGGCAGAGACCTCTCTGGTTCTGTCACAATGACCCATATGAATGAGTCATTGTGGTCAAGCATTCCACGTTTAAACTCATTTGCCTCTGGTTGGCTACCCTTTATTCACTTGTTTGTCATGAACGTGATCAGCGGTTATGGGTATAGAGCAAAAACAAGTGAGTGGAGGAGGCTGCCTCATGTCTCTGCATTTGTGCATTAGATCTGATAAATGTTCGTATACCCTAATCTCGGCCAAGGGACCATGATAGCCTTCAAAGACCTAGCTTAAGAATCATGTTCCAAATCCAGCCCCTCTCAGTTTCTCTCCCGTATAGGCCCAATCTACTCTAATCAGTGCCTTTTCTGTGTTTAATTATAACAAAACTGCTCTCCACCTTTCTCAGTCAATAAAGTGTATAGACTTTTTCATATTATCTCCTGCCTGTCTTTGTTCAATGAAAACTGTCAGCTCTGTGTGTATAAGTGGGGCATTACTGATTGTAACCTAGGTTGCAGTATTTCTGTCAGAATTTTGTATTTTTATTTGTTTATATTTAGTTATGCACAACTAGTTTCTACTCACAAGGCGATGAGATAAAGAAGGATAGGAAGAGAGAGAGCTTAATATCAGATTAAGAGAAACAGTCAAAGTGAAAAAGGGGAAAGAAGGCATACATTTACAGGTCATGGAAGGCAAGGTACCTGCTGAACAACACATGCAAATTCCAATGAATAAAACAATGTACTCCTTGCTTGCTGAGGCTTCCCTCCTTTCATTGTCTACCATCTATGCATCAATTCATATGGTAAAATGAAATATAAAAAACAGGGGAATGCAGGAAACTGAAGCATTTTTAAATTGTGCTCAAGATACTACGTTTAGGAATAGCGATTATTTGTACTACTCGGAAGTCAGGGTTACCCATTCTATCATTTGATCCAGAGGACATTTTGCTACATATGTTCTTTCTTGCACAATGGCCTACAATTAGATGCTAAAATATAGAGAAATTCAATTGATAATCATAAATGTTCTATCATTCTGTGTTCACACACTTCCCCCAATAACAATGGTACCCAGTTTGTATGGGTAGCCTTGGAGGCAACAGCCCAAAATGCAATGTGGAGGTATCAAATTTTCGTCATCCAAACACCCATTTTGGCGATGTGACTAGAAGCGGTATTTGGGCTTGGGCTCGACTTCCACCCAGAGAAACCTACTAAACCCAGACATTTGTAATAACTAGACACACACACACACACAGGGGAGTTCAGGATGGTGTGACTTGCATGGATTCCACTGCATTTTCTTAGCCAGAATGCCCTGCAGACCTCAAACTTTGGCTACAAACATGCATTTTCCTCACATTTATCAGAGGGAAAGTCCACCACCACCGGAAGGGGATGGTTTAGAATGACTTCCAGGTTGTTAAACCATGTTTTTGTGATGGCAAAGATGTCAATTCTGAGGTCTGTAGTGAGCTTGTGGATATGATGTGTGTTTTTCACTATGGAGTGGAGGTTGAGGAATGTTATGAACATGCTAAGGTCCGAGGTTGGGACGAATCAGAAAAGATGGAGAGAGGAAGAAGGGACTGTATTATCTGACTGAGTTTGCTGGCTTTTGTAAAATAGATCAAGTTTTTAAAATGGTCTGTGGTGTAATGGGTAATTACTGAAGGCGGCTAAAAACTCTGTTTAGTCTACCCGGACTTTTGTTTAGAGAAATTCTTATAAAAATGCACATACTATACATAATACATTAGGTACATTTTCAAGAACCTGTTGGAAAAATGCCCTCTATTATGGAGGAAGTGAGGAATTAAGGGCACACTTCACGATTAGTGACCATAAGGTAGATCAGTTAGAGCTCAAAATTGGATGAGAGGTGCGGATCTGTATACAGTTTCTGTGAACATTTAGTGATCTTATCTATTTAGGGTGGCGCAATCCTATTTCTATGATCCTTAAAGATAAGGTATCCAACGGAGTCCTTTGTTTGTTTTAATGCTTGGGATTCAATTAAGTCATTTGTTTTTTTGTACCTACTCAGTAGTTCTGTTTCTATGATCCTTAAAGGTAGGAGATACAACAAAGTCCTTTGTCTGTTTTATGCATACTGTATTTATTTATTTATAATGTTTTATATAGCGCGAACTAGACCCAGTGAGGGTATCGGAGTGCTTTACAAATGTTACACCAAAAGAAAAAGTGAGAACTAGGCACATAGATATGAGTAGCTAACAGGAGAGCATAAATGTTGTCCGTACTCATTGTAGGTCCGAAGGTATTCAGGAGTGCGTTAGCTATTCTTTTTTTAGAGGGATGACATGAGGCAACAGAGGAACAGTTTTGTGGTGATTTGAACATAAACTGACTCCTTGTGTTTAACCGTTGGCAGGGGAGAGGGGGCGTTGCACGACTTTCTAACTAGCAGGGAGGCTCCCCCACGAAGTACGACGGACATAGCATCAAAAGCAGCTCTGCATCTCCTGCAGGCTGTCCGCAGAGGTAGTGAGGCCAGCTGGAATCTGGGTCACTATGATCTTGCATGCAGAGCTCAGGCCTCACTGCACTTCAGCATGGGCCTCTCTAGAAGACAGACAGACATCCTGCAATGAAAAAAAGCCTCCTGGTTTCCAGGAACACAATGGCTTCCTCAATAGACTCCACATTTTGGGTACACAATACTCCAAACACGAGCACAGCGTGGTCTGCAGTGAACTCCCTGCAAACCTTGCCATCCATAGTCCCCTGCCTCTCTGTGACAAGAATGCAGATTGGCCTTTAGGAGGCACACTATGTTGGGTCCTCATCTGGCTTAAGTATTAGGGATTTGGTGTCCCGTGTCTTGGTGCGCATGACTGTCTATGTTTGTGCTATTTCAAGTATGCGCTTTTTTTATATATAGGTTTTTATTGCCATTTGTACAATAAATGAAATCAATAATGGCATACTGACAAAACATTACTGGGTAACGTACAGAATTATAAAGACTTTTCAGACCACTCCACCCTATCCCAAAGACTCATTCCTCTTTTCTTGTGTATTATCAAACATCATGTGACCGGGAGCTGAGGTTTTGTAGAAGGCAGCTGAGAGCATCTCTGATCCAGGTGCCTTTTTGCTTTTGAGAGCACTGATGGGCATCAATACCTACTCTTTACATGTAGGTGCATCGTGTTGCTCCATGTCCCGATAGTCTCCGGAGGTCTAAAGCAGCAACATATTATAGCCTCTCCTCTTCTCTAATGGGTTTCTGGACATAAAGTGTACTGTAGAATTATCTGAACGGTTCTGCTTTCTCTTCCACACTGCTCTTGAGAAATCTTTTCCCTATTTTTGAGTTTAGTGATATAGCTACAAACTTGCCTGACTCTGTGCTTGTTGGCAAGTGGTCTTCTTGCTTTATTTCCCTCTTCAGGGAATGTTATGTCCAGTTTTGCCAGTATATAATTTCTGTGTTTAGTTTTTGTATTTTGAGCTTTATTATCACATTCTTCCATATCCTCTGCTATTGAGAACTGTTCTGTTGCTCCTCTGTGATTACCAAGTGCTTCTTAAGCTTTTATAATCCGGATTCTCTCATTGACTTAAGACGTTTGACTTTATCAGTGTTCATAAGTTTAACATACTTTTTATACTTTGCATGAAATTTTTCAGTACCACTGAGTCTCTTAACAGGGCATCATTTAAACACTCCCTGCCTTGACGCGGTTGCCGTGAATTCTGACCCCAATTCATCAAGCATCACAGTTGGCCATGCTCTGAAAAGATTATGGAGTCTTGCTACACCTCTTCAATCTATGCGAAGAGTCATTTGTCTACTAGAATACAATAAAGTTTTGCAAAGCTTTTGTGAGCCACTGAATAGTGTGAAAAGTCTGTAAGTGAATGCCTATAACGCTTAGCGTCTATGAACCCAATAGTCTTCAACCATTGGTGGCGTAGGAATCAATAATGCAGCAGCTACAGTGGCATTGAGGCCATTTGGTGTTAAGAGCCCTGTGCACCCTAATTATGGCTGTGCTTTACTGCCCAGCCTGTGGATGGGAAGGGAGGAGGCCCAATATACCATGCTTGCAACAGTGCCCATGGTGCCTTTGCTATAATACTGCCAACCATGTCTTAACCACCCCTAATATCATACTGTTGCCACCAAAATACTTGTGTTTTATCGAAGTTGTAGCAGATAACCAAGTTGGGATATTCCCCAACAGTCAGAGGCCAGAGAAATAGTCTCTGGTTTGGCAGAGAGGGTTGGCACATGTAGAATGCCAGCAGAAGGGCCTTACCCAAATAAGAGCTTCTAACCTCTAGCCGCCTACTGACTCTGTTTTCTTTGTAGGCTTCTGGGACTGCTACTGGATGCATACATGTGTTTCTAAATGTGTCAACTCATAAAGAATGTTCTGGCACTCAGTCAGGGCATTTAGACAGCTGACATTACTGTGAAAGTGGACACAATGGATATCTGTTTTCTGATGCAATTTCTATGTGGTATCTGTTTAATATTCTCTTTTCGTACTCCCTCTCTTCTCCTACTACTCAAATACTGTGAACACTGTAAAGCCTACACCCTCACCAACTTTCTACTTCTCCTCCTTACTCATGTCAACCTTAACCAGTGCCTTACTTAATCTTAAACCAGTTCTCTTCATCTCCCTGTTCATGCCTCAGATATCTAATACCCTGGTGATTCTCCCTATGCTATTAGGGTAGTGTAGGAAGCTGGGTTTCTGTTGCAGTAACCCCCCCTTCCCACTTTTTGCCAGACTACTGATGCACTTTGACTTGATGTGCCCGGGGTCCCTTCCAATCAGGTTCCTAGGGCATGTGTTGTTTCCCAAAACTGTACCTTGTACCTCCAATTGACACCTCTCTGGCTACATGTTAGTCCCTTGTAAAAGGTACCATGTGTACCAAGGGCACTGTCACCAGGGAAGGCCTCCAAGGGCTGCAGCACTTATTGTGCCACTCTTACAGGACCTGTTAATTTACACACACACACTGTCAGTGCAGGCTGCATGTTTTGATGCAGAACAAAGTGAAGAGTCGACAAGGCTCACATCCCTGTGTGCCATGCCTACAGCCCACTGCCCTGGCATAGGTCAGCCACCTCTCTAGCTGGGTGCACTAGCAGTGGTGAGGGTACAGGTGCATGAGCCCTGTACCCCTACAGTGTCTAGACCAATTCTTAGACATTGTAAGTGCAGTAATGCATTTAAGAGTATATGGTGCTCGGAGTTTGTCATTACGAACTCCACAGCACCATAATGGCTTTACTGAAAACTGGCAAGTTTGGTATCAAACTTCTCAGCACATTAAACCCACACTGATGCCAGTGTGGGATTTAATGAAAAATGCACTCAGAGGGCATCTTAGAGATGCCCCCTGAAAAACGACCAGCATCAGGTGGGTTCCCTGACTGGTACACACCAGCCTGCCACCACAAGACATGTTTCTGGACCCTTGGGGTGGGAGCTTTCACTCCCTGAGCCCAGAAACAAAGCCTGTCCTGGGCGGAGGGAAGAGCCATCTGTGGCAGTAGAGCTTCAAATGCCTTGCCGCCTTTGTAACGCGACCCCCAGCATCTCCTGCTATCAGGAGCAGGCCCCCTTCTTGTCTCCCCTCCTTTTCGGCAGGAAGACAGGCGGGAAAAATTAGTACAGCCCAGAAGGAGTGCCCACCTCTGCCAACCCCACCCCTCAGGTGGGGGAGGCGAGGTGAAGCCCACTCTTCAGTGCCCGCCATCTTGCAGATAGCAGGCACTCTCCAATCAGGATTAGGGATTGTGCCCACTCCCCCACGTGGGGTGAGCACACCAAGGGTGTAGTCACCCTAAGGACAGTACCCTAAGGTCAGTAGCCCATTGGCTACTGACCTCGAGACCCCTAAAATGCCCCCTAAATACAGTATTTAGGGGGCAGCCCTGAACCAAGAAGACCGATTCCCGCAACCTAAGAAGAAGGATGAAAGAAGACGCCCAGCAGAGAAGACTGCAGAGAAGAACTGACTTGGCCCCAGCCCTACCGGCCCGTCTGCAGTTTCCAGAGATCCTGTGCCAAAAGTCGCCTTGTCCTGCAGTCAGCGACCTCCACTCCAGAACCTCTGGGAGGACTGACTGCCTTCAACAAAGACCGGATCTCCGGTGAACAGCAGCTCTGTTCAAAAGAATCTCCAAAGCAAGACTCGGAGCCTGCTGAGGACAAAGAAACCCGACGCCTGGAACCACCACTGCACCCATCTCCCACGGCCCGAGTTCGAGTGGCCCACCAGTCCCACCGAGTTCCCCCAGCACTCCAGAGTCCGAGTCCACGGTGGGCTGACCCTTCCTGGACTCCCCGACGTCGACTGCAGCCTCTGCACGGAGACCCCCCAACCGCGAGTGGCCCGGTAAGGTGAAATCCGACCTCAAAAGACACCCCTGCATCCAGCCGCACTGCGCTCTTGAGAAGAAAACCCGAGGTGCACCTACGTCCCTGAGCCCTTTAACTTACCTGCCCAGCTGTTGGTTTCTCCCGGAAGTCTTTCTGGACCGAGCCTGCAGCCAAAATCCAAAACCGGCAACTCCCATTGAAAACAACATGTCACCAGATGCCAAAACAGCACCCTGCACCCAGCCACCCCTGTGCCGCTGTGGGTGCACTTTGTGTGCTAAACCGGATCCCCCTTTGCCCTGAGCCTCACACCAGGAGCTTTGCTCCCACAACCTTGTGGCCTGCTCGTGAGCAGCCACCAACCGGAGGACACTATCCAAATAACATTGGCTGGTCTGACAGGTCAGTGTGTGATTGGCATTGTGAATGACAATACCTTTTATTTATGTGTTTAGAAAACCTGCCGGCGGTGTGTAAACATGCACTTTGTACTTATAGTAGTTGCTTACGAGAAGCAAGGCTGGCAGTAACTGCCCCTCTTTTACTGCCAGCCTTGCTTCTCGTAAGTAAGGACTAGAAGTACAAAGTGCGTGTTTACGCACCACTTGCAGGTTTTCAAAACATATAAATAAAAGGAATTTTCATTTACAATGCCAATTGCTCAAACTATTGCATTGCAAATGCTTGTTTGTGTTGCAATGGAGACATCATTATCTTGTGTCGTATTGTTGCATGTACATTTTCCATTAAACCACATTCCTTCACTGGTGCCAACTCTGGTGAGGAAGATGGCGCTTGATTCTTTTATTTGTACCTTTCTTCCCTATTTTGGTTGGAAACCAAGGACACTAGGGGCCAGATGTACGTAGGGAAAGGTATGTGATTACCAAATAGTGATTTTTTGCAATCCTCTATTTGGTAATTGCAAACACCAATGTACGAATGTGTGCTTTACACTTTTTGTGATTCCCAGTGGATTGCAAATAGACCTACCTCATTAATATTCATAAGGTAGGGCTCGGTTTGCGACCCATTGGGAATTGCAAAAATCACAGGGAGGTGGCCTGCTGGGGTCAACAGACCACCATGTCTGTGATTGCTTTTCAATAAAGCAATGTTTTAATGCAGTCCATTTCCGTAAAGGAAAACGGGGTGCGTTTGAAACCACTGGGGCCATTGCCTGCACCCAAAAATGTTTTTACAAACATTCACAAAGGGAAAGGGGTCCCTTGGAGACCCCTTCCTATTTGCGAATGGGTTACCACCTACTTGAAGTGGGTGGTAAAATATGAATGTTTTGCAACTGCATTTCGGTCACAAAACATTCACACATACCACTGCGATTCGGTATTGGGAAGGGACGCCCTAAACATGCCCCTTCCTACTACCGAATCACAAACCCAATTTGCAATTCGGTAATAGGTTACGGAATTGCAAATTGAGCCTTTGTACATTAAAAAAATGTTTTTTTGTGGTCGCATTGGGCCGTTTGCGACCACAAAAAGCTTTGTATATCTGGCTGTATGCAAATGAATGTTAATTGCCTCCTGTACTAATGTGGATCCCAGCTACCTACCACATAGTGACTAAGTAAGTCCTACTTGTATCTCTTGTCTGACCTCTGCAAATAATGAGCACATAATACAAATCAATGTACGAAACAACAACTCGGAGCCTTTTTCTGGACGACATAAGAATTATGGGCCTTGTGTTCAATATAGTGCACTTGGTGAAAGTGGTTGCAATTTGCGCTCTGACTTTTACCGAATGCATTGCGGTGGTGGTTGTTTTCACTGGAATGGCGGACGCAGAAGAACCATTACCCAAGAGGGAGAGTGGAGGTGCTTTTATTGCCTTTCAGATAAACTCAAGTGAACGTAGGATAGCCAGGCTATCGGCAACATACATTGTACTTCACAGAGCTTATCAAAGTAATAGTTAAAGGCAAAGACTTTGATAGCACATGGCGGCAGTCATAGCTCACTTCCTCAGCGGGTACTGGAGCCCACTTATAAACCATCATCCCTCCTCCGTCAACTGCCACAAGTACCATCCATTGCTGCTGTGTTCTCTGCTTCCCCTGTATGCAATTGATCCATTTCCATCCCAGCAATCCTGCCTTCTTAACGGGATCTCCCATGGTGATCTTTGATTCAAGCAGGGGTGTAGCTTAGTCAGTGATATTCGGGGGATGTGAATCTCAAATTTCCCAACTAAAAAAGCAGTGGTCGGGAGGGGTGAGATGGCCAAGGATCAGGATGGGTTGTTCCCATGAAGAACAGTTTCAGTGCTGATTTGCATTAGGTGGGCCTCTGTCTAAAGTGGCACAGTGGGCAACAAACGATGTATTGAAATACTACCCTGAGCAATTGCCACTGGTTAGACTATTTGCAAGTATTGATCCCATTAGCTTTCAGATGTTTGATTGTCAGTAGTGAGCCTAGAAACCTGAGATTGGTGAAGCTATCCAAGTCAACAACTGCCAATGTTTGTAAATTCCAAAAAGTAGCACATTTGCACTCATTTAAGGAGTATTTCTCTGGGTGTAGATTTACTATTTGTTGGTAAACCATCACTATATGTAACTGATTCACAAAGGTAACCTACACTTTTGAGTAAGTTTACTACTTTTTGGCTATTCACAAAATCCAAGTGTAAATTTACTTCAAAAGTGTAACTTACATGTCTCCACCAAACTGAAGGGTCTGGGTTGTTCCTAAACTACATTTTATAGTACATTTTGCAGTACCTTAATAGTATTAACAACATACTACAAAATGCAATTCACAAACTGCACTTCTAAAGTACTATTGCAAAAAAACAGTAGTATATTAGAAGGGCAGTTTGTGAATAGCAATTTGTAGTATGTTTTGTACTGTTATTGTAGTACTACAAAATGTACTAAAAATGCAGTTTGTGAATAGCTCCGAGGCCCTTCATGTAAATCATTAAGCAGTCATATAAAACTCTTAAAGAGGCCTAGATTCTTAGTCTAGATGAGGTATTATTATAGTGTATTAAATCAATCATACGTGGCGCTTTTACAGCGCACATCCTGAACTCATGTATTTAAAAGTGCTCTCATATGTGATAATAAAGTAAAAAGAGGCTCTTAAATACAATATTTGCCTAGGATCACGCACTTTCGACTAGCATGGAAGCTGGTATTGATTCCAGAATAGCTGGTTTCACGTTTTGAAATTCAGCCACCATAAGTATATCTCTGTCTCTCTTTCCTGGTTTACAGCAAAGGTTACTGTTTTCTCTTTTATTCTTGGCCCACTTGACAAAAAACCGACACAGAGATATAGCAGCCCCAACTCAGGGCCCCAACTACCAGTCCAAGAATGCATTTATTTGTGGGGTGTCACACCCCGAACACCTCCTCCCTCCCAAAGCTACGCCCCAGAATGCAAGGGGCAGCCTAATACGTCTAATGAGGTAACTGCTTCAGTCTCACAGCCCATAACTTGTATTAGTTTTGTTTTGGTTGTTAACTTTTGCTCGAATGCACAGAAAGAGGGACGGGGAGCTAAGAAAGGAGGTCCAGTACCCGTGCTCCCAAGACCAAACGTCGAATTCACTGGAGGTTAACTGTTCCTGTAGAAGGATGCTAACCTAATGGGCTGCGGAAGGGATAGAGGAAACAGGAGGTTGGTAGTGGTTCATCTAAGTTAGATTAATATTAGGTTGGATGGAAAAGAAATATATATAGCGGGGAAATGCCTCTAATTTGAAGAGTTGCCCTCACACACCCGTTAAGGTGTCATGCTTCATCATAGGGAGTTTTTGCTCCTCGTGGGGTTGCCGCTGCAGTCCCCCACGGCCCCCCAGCTAGAGGGCTCTTTAGCGGAGATCTTTTAAGAGGAACGCCGTAGTGGTGAGTGCGGGCGTGTGGGTTAAGTGTGCAGGTGAATTAAAAATATCGTAACGGTACCCCAAACAATATTTATTCTTGGATCCGTTCGGTATGATTAAAAGCAGGAAAAAGAACTCTCGCAACCCTCCACCAATGGGGAGGTTTAGTTCGATTTACAAAGAGTGATTAGTGAAAAAGGTCAGGGGGTCGACATGTTTCACGCCCTAATGGGCCCTACTGGATCCCTGCTGTTTCATCAGGACCGGACAAAAGCGTGAAAAGTACAACATTAAATATGAAATTAAACGGGGGTCAAAGGGAATTATACACCCTGTTAAATAAACCTGAATCAGGTGAGTGGTCGTAGTTGTCTGGGAACAGTCGTTCAGAACCGCTCCAAAGTATTAAACTTTAACCTATAGAAGTAGATAAAAGTACATGTGGTTGAGAAGTGGTAGTGGGAACATAAAACAAAATTAAAACAAGATTAAAAACCAAAGTGGTAGGAGAACTGCTCACAGCTGAAATAATAGCAGTAGGATGCAATGCAAGACATGTTAATGCTCCTAATTACTCCAGTCAATCGTTATGGCAATGCGTGGCTAGAAATCATCATGGCAACCCGGGTGGTTAAGGGTGCCATGGCTCATGCATAACTGAAGTTGAAAAAACTAATTGCTTACCCCAAATAGTGCCCCGGGATGCCTCAACGGGGGAAGCAGGCGTCTCAAAAGGTTACCTTGGTGAAGGAAGCAGAACAGAAAGGTATGGCAAACCAAGTCTCTCCCATAATAAACAAGAGGCAGCGTCTCGCTCGTAAGTAATGGAATGAGGAGCAAGGGTTCTGTACTTGCATTGACCCTTGGAGGTATGGTATTCGCACCTACCCTCGTCTGCTGTCCGCCGGAGAATGGACAGCGGGAGAGGCCGGTTTAAAAAGGAGGAGGAGGAGTAGTGAAAACTAACGACCGCCCGCCTCGAGGAAGACGGAAGTGACGATAGTGGATGAGTTACACAGTCCCAGGTGGCTGTCCCTGCAATTGCTCGCGGCCATCTTGAAATGCTGCTGGATAGCGGAAGGTAATGCAAAATGAGTCATGTATTACATGGAGTAATGTAATGTAATTTCAGCTGTGAGCAGTTCTCCTACCACTTTGGTTTTTAATGTTGTTTTATGTCTCCACTACCACTTCTCTACCCACATGTACTTTTATCTACTTTTATAGGTTGGATTAATACGTTGGAGCAGTTCCGAAGGACTGTTCCCAGACAACTACGACCACTCACCTGATTCAGGTTTATTTAACAGGGTGTATAATTCCCTTTGACCCCTGTTTAATTTCATATTTAATGTTGTACTTTTCACACTTTTGTCTGGTCCTGATGATGAAACGCCAGGAATCCAGTAGGGACCATTAGGGCGTGAAACAAGTCGACCCCATGACCTTTTTTACTAATCACTCTTTTTCCTGCTTTTAATCATACCGAACGGATCCAAGAATAAATATTGTTTGAGGTACCGTTATGATATTTTTAATTCACCTGCACACTTACCCCACACACCCGCACTCACCACTACGGTGTTCCTATTAAAAGATCTCTGCTAAAGAGCCCTCTCGCAGGGCCTGTGGGGGACTGCAGCGCCAACCCCACGAGAAGCAAAAATGCCCTATGATGAAGCATGACACCTTAACTGGTGTGTGAGGGCAACTCTTCAAATTCGAGGAATTTCGCCGCTATATATATTTCTTTTCCATCCAACCTAATATTCATCTATCTTAGATGAACCACTACCAACCTCCTGTTTCCTCTATACCTTCTTCAGCCCATTAGGCTAGCATCCTTCTACAGGAACAGTTACCCTCTAGTGAATTCGATGTTAACTTTTGCTACCTATTTAGCTAGGTTGGAGATCGAATCACTGTCCAGGGGTCACCAGTTGTATTTCCATGATGTTGCTGTTCCACTTCTTGCCAATTGGAAAATTAAGTCAATGAGCTTGTTTGACAGTTCTTTTTTTCATATTTTGGGTGTGCTTGGAGATTTGCTTGCCGTAAATTCTCACATGTACTTATAATCCTCAACATGAACTCCTGTATTACTCTTAAACCCTCAAATCATGAAAATATATTACCATGATGTCTTGGTGACATCGTAGGCAGGTGTGGTATATGTTATTCATCTTAACCTGCATTGACAGAATCATGTATGCCCTTTGACTCTTATTGGATTGAACATACTTAATTGACGTTCCCCAAACCTTTGCATGTTTAGAGGCATGTGGTCTTCCACTCCCAATCTATGATTGCTTCCCTAATATAAGTGACTCATTTTTCTCTGACAAGAGAACATTGCACACAGAAGGCAGCGCTCTATTCCCACACCAGCATCCCATTAGAGCCTTTCATTTGAGATTATGCCCCTATTTCCACTCCTGCTTTGACCATCTAACCATATTAGAGAACAAGACTTCTTGACATATTAAAGTCTTCATGATTTTAATGATAGTATGTATTTTCTGGACTTCAAATAAGTCACTTATTTTAGTGGCCCAACAAGCCTTTCATATAGACAGGTTGATTAATAACACTGCACTCTGAAAGTGTGAGGTAGGGCACAGTGGTGCTACTGTACATTATGTGTTTTTCAATTTAAGTTTTAGGTATGCTGTTGACCAGCACTGACTGTTCACATCTGCCCACTGTGGCACAGATGATCTATAAACTAAACCCTAAAAAAAAAGTTCATAAATGGCCTGTGATTCAACCCTGTGGATAAGCGTTGTTTCCTGGATCATAGGACCTTGTCTGCCTTTGTGCTTAAACTAGATGTGAAAGGACAAATAATATAGTTCCATATCTGGAACCTCAAAACCACCTCTTCCCGGGGGTAATTTGATAGTTTTAGAGTTAGCCTCACTCCACAGTTAGAGCTAGTCTCACTCCACGGGAAACAAAAATATAATTTTTAGCACGTTTTATCGATCTCAGCGGAAGCTAAGAGCACCTTGCTCATTGTCACTTTGACGGAGAGTGTGTCATTTCACTGATTGAATGGTGATTCAGGTTCATGCAGACAAGAATCTGTTCACATCCCAGAGTTATGCTATACAGCACGGATGCGCACAGCAGCCCCCACTCTGTACAACTCGTAGTGTTAAGAGTCAATTCCAGTGTGGCATGTGCTGTAGAAATACTCATATTAATTGTAAGCTCCATTGTGTGTTAAGTGTAAGAAAAATGGTTTCATCCAGTTTTTTAGTGACAGTGAAAGTGGATTCAGGTAACCAAAATCATTGGCTGAGAGTGGCTTTGTGTCACTTCAGTCACTATGTTGGAGTGAATATGGAAATAGTTAGTTATTGCATGTTTCTGTGGGGTGTGGATCCTTTAGTAATTCAGTGTGAGTAGGTGTTAGTTTCTTTTAATCATCCTAATGATTCTAATGAGTAATCCTAAAGTCCTTGGACTATGGTGAGTGTGAATGGCCTAAATTGAGTTGGAATGACTTGGAGTCACATCATAATTTATGATTGGATGTGTATTTTCACATATTAGATTGGTAGTGGTCGCTTAAATCGATGATTGCCTGGATGTGGCTTAATTATTTCATTGAGTTATTGTGCCTCTAGTATGTCACTGTGTGATTGGATGTTGATCTTCTCTATCAGTGTGCGTAAGTGAATCTTATGCTTTGCCATCATTGAGCCTGAGTAAATGTTGGTTTATTTAATCACTGAGTGTAAGTGGGTCAATGTAATCATTTATTGAGTGTGAGTTCCTTAAGTCTTCTCTGTTAGTGGTTGTGGGTCCCCAAATTACAGCCAAATTCCCTAATAAATTGCAGCCACAACAGTTGCTCCAGGCTAGACTGTCGGAGGATGTGGTGAAAATATTCTAAGGTGAAACCTCCCTGTTCTTATAGAGTCCTTTCTAGACAATTCTAGGAAATGGAACAGTACCGACAAGTCACCAAGCCACCATAAGTAGCCTGAAGCTGCTGATCTTCCAAAGGAGAGCGCCACAAGGCTACAAGGTCGTACTCCCAAAATTCTAGTATCTGCACCATACAGTATATTATAGACAAGAGAAGTTAACTATTACCTATAGGGTTCCTCATAAACAGAATCAGCCAAAACAGTACCTTTATTGTCACACTTATAGTATTATAGGTAACCTCGGAAGCAGGTTGCTCTTGACACTCAAGAATTAATTTGTTTATTTCAGTGGTACAGCACCTACAGTATTGCTAATAGTGCCTTGTGCTAGTAGCTGCTAATCACATCTTGTCAAGACATGCTGCTCTGAGTCCAAACTGTTGATACAGCCTGTTGGATCCCCCTCTACCGGAACTCACCCTGGGTCACTTGAGAGCAAATTTGTTTAAGACTGCCACCCATAAAGTGCACCTTTTCTTCGTCTATTAAAACGGCCCACTTTCTCAATTTCCATGTTTTCTGGCCAATAAACCCTCAAATGTCACCCTCACTCTGTCACTGCCCCACCTCTATCTAAACCTGCTTGATGCATGATACCATGTTAAATGTATGTTTTGTCCTGCCTTCGTCCAGATGCATTTGACATTATATAACATTATGTTACTAAGTACACTATTTCTCGCAGAAATTATTCTGCTGTTCAGGATACATCCATATTATAATCTCCATAGAAGAGGATACGTTAATCCATGTTAACAGCTCAAAGATTTCTGTATGACTAGAGTTCTCGAAGTCCCCTGGCTGCAGTTCTTCTTTGGATCAGGTGTCTTCAGCCAGTCAATCACTAGTTACCATTAGCTCACAGCCTTGAGTTCATTTTTAAATATGCACAAGGTCACATTTTCTTTTAAAGTTAAGGGAAGGCTGCGTATATTTTACATTATCATAAGGCTTCAGATAGCAGGGCCTGATAATGTACAATGTTCGAGTCAGATTTATAACCCAGGGTATGGTGAAGCACTGAGGTATTTAACTCTTAAATAAAAGTCCTTGTCAACTCAATATTGGAGCGTGAGAGCAAAATGATGCTTTTATATGCATTAAAATGGGAGAAAATTCTAATGAAAAGTTAACTTAATGATTAAGTTAACTCTTCATTTTAATAGGTGCCCATTTCACAGTGTGGCCTTTACAAGCAGCATGCCTCATGCTCCCAGTAGATACTGTGGCATATTTATGACTGAAAAATACAGTAATTGTTTTTAAATGGGATAAATATAACATGAAGGAAAATATTTCTATGAAACATTACGTCTTAATATTTTATGCAAAAAGAACAATTGATAGACGGAATTCTGAACATTGTCAAACATTCACCCCCAGTACAGACATTGGAGCCTAAATCCATCGTTTTTTTGCTCACCATGTCATTCCAGTTTGGACCCAGCCATATGCAAATCGTTCTTGACCCTGCTCTCCATGGGAACAGTCCAGCCCAAACTGCAAGGCCAGGTCCTCCCTGGACCAGAAACAAGCATCCTGGGAGAGTTTTCGGGGTATCACCTCTTATCAGCAAGGCTAGCTTGACTCCAGTGGCATAGGGAGAACGGGACCCATGTCTGGGCATACACGTCCCACTTGGGGTGGCAAATGCAAAAAGAACAACTGGTGGATGCAATGGTGAACAATATCACCCCTCATCAGCCTGGCTAGTTTGACTCCAGTGGCAGTTTCTGGTTTGAGTTGTTCAGCATTCTGTCCATGATCTGTTCTTTTTGCTTTTGTCGCCCTAAGTGGGAAGGGTATGCCCAGACGTGGACCCATTCTCACTGTGTCACTCGATTCAAGCTAGCCTGGCTGATATGGGGTGATATCCCAAAACCGGTCCCAGGAAGCTTGTTTCCGGTCCAGGGAGGATTTGGCCCAGTGGTTCTGGCTGGACTGTTCCCTTGGGGAGCAGGGTCAAAACTGATATGCATATGGCTGGGTCCAAACTGGGGTGGCGTGGTGAGCAAAAAAAGATGTATTAAACCCATATCTGTAACTCTGCGTAAATTTTTGATTTGTTCAGCATTCCGTCCATTATCTGTTCTTTTTGCTTTTGCCGCGCTTAGTGGGAAGGGTATGCAAAATTGGTCCCGTGCTTACTGTGCCACTGGATTCAGGCTAGCCTGGCTGTTGAGGGGTGATACCCAAAACCGGTCCCAGGGTGCTTGTTTCCGGTCCAAGGAGGACCTAGCCTGCCAGTTCGGGCTGAACTGTTCCCATGAGGAGCAGGATCAAGATTGATTTGCATATGGGTGAGTCCAAACAGGGGTGGCATGGTGAGCAACAAAACAATGAAATAAACCCAGATCTGTAACTGTGGGTGAATGTTTAATTTGTTCAGCATTCCATCCATCATCTATTTTTTTTGCTTTCAATGTTTTATGAAGCATGTTTCTTCACTTTAAATTCCTCCCATTTACACAAATAGCTGTATTTTTCTGTTATAAGTGTAGCACCGGGTCTATATGCCACTCGGTGCAAGATTCCACCTGTTGATAAATACAAAATTGTAATGGGAGAACATCTAAATGATGAATTTTATGGAATCCATATAAACAAAACAAAAAGTTAACTCTTCGTTTTATTTTCTTCAATTTCAATGCGTCTCATTTACACACAGCAGACATCTTGCTCCCAGTGGCTGGTAGACACAGTGACATATTTATAACAGAAAAATACAGCAATTTTTTTTAAGTGGGAGAAATTGCAAGTGTAGAAAAATGTTCCATATTATGAACATTGTTCAAAACATTTTTCTGCCCTTTAAATTTCTCCCATATAAAAAAAGTGGCTGTATATATGTGTTATGCATGTAACGGTGACACATATGGCGAAAGGTATGTGTTGTGCCACAAGTACATATGACACCAGCTCTCATTCACCCATACACATATATCCCGTTCATGAGCACACATGTTCATACATCCCCAAAGACCACGCTCTTACTGACACACATAGTAGCCCTGTCATAGTTCTCCTAGTCACAGTCCTGTGTTCAAACCATAGTATCTGGCTCTATGAACATTAGTCTAAAGTCAATAAAGCTGGGCCATGGGGTGCTTGGTTACACTACGCGATTGACTTGGCCTTCACGGCATGATGATTATCACTAATCAGAAGTAGTTCTCACTACAGAAAAGGTTGAGGACCCATGCTTTGGATTGACCTTTTCTAAGGTGATGTGTCCTCCTCTCATGCCTCTAATGACTTCCAATCAATCAGTGCTTGTAAAGCGCGGCTGCTCACCCATAAGGGTCTCAAGGCACGGGGAGGGTTGTTGCAGTTCCGTCTGGGCCCTGTGGTTCATTCAAAGAGCCAGGTCTTGAGATCCTTCCTGAATTGTGTCAGAGGTGGGGAGAGCCTTTCGATGCATCCCATACTCAAATCGATATTGTGCTTCACTGTATTTTGACATGCATTACTGTATTAAGTTTCAAAGATCACAGATAACAGCAAAATCAACGCATCTAGCAATAGCAAAAAACCATATGGACCCTGTACCAGCACCACATTACTCCACTATTTACATATAGGACACATAGGTCCTCTTTTAGTCAAGTCACAGTAGTGCTCAATTTAATGAATACTAAGCTCCCCTTCGGCCATGCACAGCCTTGCTCTCGCCTCCACATGCATCACTCAGACCCTGAGACATGCCTCCTCAGGAATAAAGGTGGAGCAATATCATACAATGGAACTGTTGAAGAGGGAGGTGAATGCATTTAAAAAGGCAGACAGAATAAGATGGTGGTAAAGAGAGCGGACGGAGAGATGCAGGAATTAGGCGCATATATAGCAGGGGATGTCATGTGTGAACAGCAGCCAAGATGCAAATCCCTTGGATTCTCAACATTTGTATCCCCAATGTGTGAGCATACCGTTTGCTCAAAGAACCAGGCTGGTGCTTTTGGGCTGTCATATGTGCAAACATCTCTCAACATTCAAGGTGGAGTGGAAAGGGCTCAGCGAGTCTCCGAGGCATTTGTTGACCTTTCCTGCATGGAGTACAAGAGTTTGGGTGCATCTGTTGTGTTCTGAAATAGATACCTCATGCCTTCCTCCATCCTTCATCGAATGGAGAATATTCGCCTCTCAGCCTTCATTCTCTCATTTGTGCGATACCACAAGAGACATGCAGGTGCACAGGTGGGCACCCTGAGAGTACTAGAGAAGTCATTTCTCATATCCATGTTTTTGCAATGGGGGTAGGTGGTATAGTTGTATTTATCACCTATACAAATTCCAGAGCACTACCCACGTAAATACAATAAATCTAATTTGACACTCCCCAAAACACAATTATCTTGTAAAAGATCATAGGAGTTATGGTTGCATTGCCTTTTGACTTGCATCTCAGCTATTTTGCCATAATGTATTCACTTTTGAAGAACATAAATTCCAAGTATACAGTACCTATAACAAATTAGTTGCTTGAAAATAATGTTTTAGTAGCCATTTGGTCCTCCTTCTTGTAAAGTCAGTAATTACGAACAGGTAACCCAGTGAGTTCTTAGTTCAGGGGTATGCTTGCATGTGTATATTTCTAGGATATATATAATGGTTTGCCCACCACCATTCTTGTGTACCTACCTGGTCCGAGTCACTCCTGCGGAGAAATTGAAGTCACCTTGTCCAGGTCAATACAGTGTTTATCCAGAGTTGCTCATATCCCACACCCTGCAGTAGTAACCCCACTGTCATGTGACTTAAACCAAGCCGTTGCTTTAACACCGCACTACAAGCAGCCTGAAGATGAGTCACAAAGAACACCTAGGGCTCTCCGTGTACATTGCAGGGGGCCCCTTAAACTTTCGTTACGCCATTGATGCAAACTAGGCATTAATGCGGCATATAGCTGAAGGGGCGATAATGCCTTCGAGTACAACAATGGCACTGCATTTGTGAGTTCCAGAGTAACGCTGAGCCAAAAAGTATCGCAATCAGGAGGCTCTCAAGAGAAATGCTTAGACTTTTTCTGCTTAGCTGTCTTGCTTCTAGATTAGGGCATGTCTCGCTACCACTTTCCCCGACTGAGAGAGTGAACCTCTTATCTGCAAGCTATAGGCAGCAGAGAGAAGAGCTTCGCTAACTACCAACCTTAGAATTTCCTAGCCCCGTTAAAAGGGCCACATGCAGAGCTGTAAGTAGGATGAAAAAAGTAGAGGTCCCTGAAGGGAGCGTGGCCTCTGTAGTTATAGGCGTGGCTTTACCACGTAAACTACATTTCTGTGATTCTCATAGTGTGCCACCCAACCAGTATTTTGGGTTTTCTCTGAGCTTACTGTTATTAAATCCAGATATAATAACAAAGCAACTAACATACACCTAAAACCAGTCAGAACTATTGATTTGACAATGGTTGTCTGTGTGTACTCTGTAGAGAGGGCAAGGATTGGATGACCATGTATTTTGAACACCTTTTCACTGACAGGCAATGCGAGAAACTCGCACTGTCTTCAGCCTCAACTCTAGGCCTCTTGACGGTGGCGTTATAAACACCCGGAGGCAACTCATTTCAAAGCATGCACTATATAAGCTGAATGATAAAACACAACATTTTGGGAATACCAAACACACTATTGGAGTGCAAGATTCAATAAAACATGTAGGAGCCGATTCACAGAACTAATCTGAGATAAAATCCTAAACTTACTACTGTTGTTGTTCACAGAAGGCATTTAGTAGTAGTAAAGTTAGGACTTCTAACTTTACTACTACTAAACTGAGACAAAATCCTAACTTTATGTACTTTGGGTATTCACAAAGGCATTTAGTAGTAGTAAAGTTAGGAGTCCTAACTTTACTACTACTAAATGCCTTCTGTGAATACCAAAAGTAGTAAGTTTAGGATTTTATCTCAGTTTAGTAGTAGTAAGTTAGGAGTCCTAACTTTACTACTACTAAATGCCTTCTGTGAATACCAAAAGTTGTAAGTTTAGGATTTTGTCTCAGTTTAGTAGTAGTAAAGTTAGGAGTCCTAACTTTACTACTACTAAATGCCTTCTGTGAATACCAAAAGTTGTAAGTTTAGGATTTTGTCTCAGTTTAGTAGTAGTAAAGTTAGGAGTCCTAACTTTACTACTACTAAATGCATTCTGTGAATACCAAAAGTTGTAAGTTTAGGATTTTGTCTCAGTTTAGTAGTAGTAAAGTTAGGAGTCCTAACTTTACTACTACTAAATGCATTCTGTGAATACCAAAAGTAGTAAGTTTAGGATTTTATCTCAGTTTAGTAGTAGTAAAGTTAGGAGTTCTAATTTTACTACTACTAAATGCCTTCTGTGAATACCAAAAGTAGTAAGTTTAGGATTTTATCTCAGTTTAGTAGTAGTAAAGTTAGGAGTCCTAACTTTACTACTACTAAATGCCTTCTGTGAATACCAAAAGTTGTAAGTTTAGGATTTTGTCTCAGTTTAGTAGTAGTAAAGTTAGGAGTCCTAACTTTACTACTACTAAATGCCTTCTGTGAATACCAAAAGTTGTAAGTTTAGGATTTTGTCTCAGTTTAGTAGTAGTAAAGTTAGGAGTCCTAACTTTACTACTACTAAATGCATTCTGTGAATACCAAAAGTTGTAAGTTTAGGATTTTGTCTCAGTTTAGTAGTAGTAAAGTTAGGAGTCCTAACTTTACTACTACTAAATGCATTCTGTGAATACCAAAAGTTGTAAGTTTAGGATTTTATCTCAGATTAGTTCTGTGAATCGGCCCGTAGAATATAAACTGGAAGTAAATCATTGACCTGGATTACCTAAATATTTATTACATGAATTGTTCAGAAATCGTTAGTATTTTCCGTGTGAAGTTATGGACATGAATATAGGGCCCAATAGCGACCCGTTTTAATGTCTGTTCAAAAAAAACTACCGGGTCTGAGGCCCGGAGGGACCTGGCCCGCTTAAATAGGGTGACCAGACGTCCCGGATTTGCCCGGACAGTCCCGGTTTTTCACCGGCTGTCCCGGCAGATTTCTGTAATTTTGGCTCATGTCCCGGTTTTTAGAGGGGTCGACTGAAAACATTGAGAGGCTTTTTTTGGGTGTTATAAAGCTGTGCTAGTGAGCAGCTGTTACAAGTAAGCAATTTAATTAATATGTATGATGTTGGTCGTAGAAATTACATTTTATTTATTTTCTTAATGCCTTTTCTGTGATCTTATGTTGAGAACTGTTATTCTGCGCCATTCTGTCGATGAAAAATGATAGTCCTTCTTCTATTTTCCCAAAATGTCCCGGTTTTTGGTTCTCAAGATCTGGTCACCCTACACTTAAAGCTCTGATCACAAGCATTCACTCCCTCATACTAATCTAGAGAAAGGATAGCTGCACAAGCTGCAAACAAGGTGCACCACTCCCAAGTTAAAGGAACCAGGTATCACATTCGTTGGGGTTCCTTTCCCCACGGCCACCCCTCTGGCCTGCTTGGTCGCAGCGCCGGTAGGTTTGGGATATGATGCTCTGCTGCTGTCGGCCCTGTACCAGTCTACATCCCGCAGGATCAGCTGACAGCGACTGTCTCCCATTAGAAAATTGTTTCTATGGTTGACTGCTTCACCTTACCTCGCTATTTCATTTATCGTGGAGGCTGTACAGGGGAGCACAGAGGTCACGTCATCTGGATAAATCGCACATCCTCCTGGATGGCGCACAGAGCAAGGCGGGCTTGGCTGTAATGCGTCTTAGCTTTTGATGCGGCCAAGCGAGTGTTTGAACTAAAGTTAAAAGGACGTGAGACATACTGCAACCTGGGCGACATCAGAAACGATTTTTGTGATCCACGATGCTTGCAGGGGGAAGTCGCTTATATTTCTGCCAGGTAATTAGAAGCGTGGCAAGATGGTTCTGTCTCTGAATCGACATAGACATATTTCTTGGCCCTTGGGATTCAGCTGAACACGCAATTGCAGAAGCAGGTTCTGAGGAGACGAAGGGCGGGCTGGCAACGCTACAGAAATTCGTGAAATAAGTCATGAACAAAGACTTCGATGTGTAAAAGCAGGAGAAAAACAGACGAAAGAGGAGACTCGATAGCGGTTAGTTGGCTGTACAGTCGACTTTACCTCTCAATAACCAACCCATCATATGGAAAGAACAGGTAGGAACGTCCCTGCAAAGATGCCACGGGCTGCAGTAGAGAAACGAAGTGGCAGCGTTATAGGAGACGGAGCAACCAATAGCTGAATGCATGAGCAACTAGTGTCTCTAATTGGATTCCAAAACACTGAAATACAAGACCCTAGGATTTGCTACACAGAACAGCTTGGTGCTGTCACCCAACTATCACCGCAAACATAGAGTCATCGCGCGACATAGACAATACTAATACAAAAAGTTCTCTTTCACAAGTGAACAGCTATGCCAGTACCACCCATCCCAGACTGTTGTGTCCACCCAGTGTCACAGGATCTCAAGCCCTTTGAGATTATCCGAATAAAGCTACCTGCAAATAAACTGCAGCTAGAACAAGTGGTTGACTGAAGCAGAATGTGAACATGTCCTTATGAAGAATCCCATGCTCCCCATTAGGGTTTATTGCTTCCCCAGTTGTTCTAACAGCCGTCCAGTCATAGTGTTTTATAATTGCATGTATATGTGGCACTTCAGACCCCTGATTAGTGGATGGGAAACATGCTACACCATGGTGGCGTGTCGGTTGGTAAAGTATTGTGGATCATGAGTTGAGTGGAGTGCAGTCGATTGGGGTAGATTGGAGTGGAGTAGATTGGAATGGAGTGGGGTAGATTAGGGTGGAGTGCGGTAGAGTGGAATGGGGTGGATTGGAGTAGGATAGATTGGGAAAATTATGGTAGGGTAGATTGGACTGAAGTGGGGTAGATTGAAGTGACGTGGGGTAGATTGAAGTGACGTGGGGTAGATTGGAGTGGAGTAGAATTTGGTAGACTGGAGTGAAGTGGGAAGATTTGAGTGGAGTAGGTTGGAGTGAAGTTGTATAGAGTGGTGTGGGGTAGATTGGGGTGGGGTGAGGTAGGCTGGGTTATGGTGGGGTAGATTCGAGGTGAGTTGAGTTGATTGGGGTAGATTGGAGTGGGGCGGATTCGATGGGGTAGATTAGAGTAGGGTAGTTTGAGGTGGAGTGAGGTAGGGTAGATTGGACTGGGGTGGATTGATGTGGAGTGGGTTAGATTGGACTGGAGTGGGGTAGATTTGAGTGTCATGTGGTAGATTAAAGTGAAGTTGAGTGGGTTAGATTGGACTGCAGTGGGGTTGATTTGAGTGTTGTAGATTAAAGTGAAGTTGAGGGGTACAGTAGAATGGAGGTTGGGGTAAAGTTGAGTGGTGGAGATTGAGTGGATTGAAGTGGGTAGAGTGGAGTGGGTAGATTGGAGTAGAGTGGAGTGGGGTAGAATAGAGTGGAGTTGCATAGATTGGAGTGGAGTCGAGATTGGAGTGGAGTGAGATAGATTTGGGAATAGTGGAGTAGATTAGGGTGGAGAAGGGTAGATGAATGGATTAGAGTAGTGTAGCTTGGAATGGAGTGGGGTAGATTAAAGAGGGGGTTGAAGTGGGTGGATTGGAGTGGGGTGAAGTGGTGTAGATTGGAGTGGAGTAGATGGGGTAGATTGGGGTGGGGTGGGATAGATTGGACTGGAGTGGGTGGGGTAGATTTGAGTGAGGTGGATTGGGTGAAGTGGGTTAGTTTGGAGTGGCAGGGGGTATTTAAGAGGAGTGGGGTAAATTGAAGTGAAGTGGAGTGGGGTAGATTGGAGTGTGGTGGATTATGGTGGAGTAGGGTAGATTAGAATGGAGGGGAGTTAGATTGCAGTGGAGTTTGGAGTGGAGTGGGGTAAATTGGACTGCAGTAGATTGAAGTAGAGTGGACTGGAGTAGATTGGAGTGGAGTCGGGTAGATTAGAGTGGAGTGGGTTGGATTGGGGTAAATTGGATTGGAGTGGGGCAGACTGAGGTAGATTGGATCAGAGTGGGGTAGATTGGAGCAGAGTGGGGTAGATTTGAGTGGAGTGCGGTAGATTGGGGTGGAGTGGGGTAGATTGGGGTGGGGTTGTTTGTGTTAGATTGAGTAGAATGGAATAGATTGGAGTAGAGTGGGGTCGATTTGGCGTGTAGTTGGGTAGATTGGAGTGGGGAAGACTGGGGTAGATTTGAGCAGATTGGAGAAGATTTAAGTGGCGTATGGTAGATTGGAGTAGGGTAGATTGGAGTGGGGGTTGTTTGGGTTAGATTGAGTGGAGTAGATTGAAGTGGAGTGGAGTAGATTGGGGTAGAGTAGACTGGGGTAGATTGGAATGGGGTAGAGTGATCGTAGTGGAGTGGATTGGGGTAGATTGGAGTGGATTGGGATAGATTGGGTTAGAGTGGGGTAGCTTGAAGTGGGGTAGACTGGAGTGGGGTGGGGTAGATTGGGGTGGGTAGATTGGGGTGAGGCAGATTGGAGTGGAGTGGGGTAGATTGGGTGGAGTAGGGTACATTGAAGTGGAGTAGATTGGGGTAGATTGTAGCAGAGCGGTTGGTGTAGATTGGGGTGCATTGATGTGGAGAGGAGTGGGATACAGTGGGGTGGGGTAGATTGGTGTTGTGTGTGTGGAGTGGCGTGTTGTGTCGTGAAGTGAGTGGCGTACATTGGAGTGGCGTGGAGTCGAGTGGGTTGGCGTGTCGCAGAGTGTCTTAGAGTGGAGGGGCGTAGAGTGGAGTGGCATGTCTTAGCGTGGGGTGGAGTGTCATAGAATGGAGTGGAATGGCATAGAGTGGAATGGAGTGGTGTAGTGTGGAGTATGAATGGTGTGGTAGCGCACTGGCATTACAGGCAACACATTTTCAATTGAAATTCCCATTACATTTGCACAGAAATAACGGTTTTACTGCACACAAATGATAATGTGTGCAAATATCATCACCTAGTGGATTGATGTGTTTTGATCGTTTTCAAATATTCGTTTCCACCACACTTCAGAATAAAAAAATAAAAAATGGGCTTCATTTGTACTAATCCTGATATATTCTGGAACATCAGCACAGTTCATTTTTTACTAAGTGCAAAGCTGCTTTGCTCTTCTTACAACAGCTAAATGACCAAGATACCTGTTATTTGGTTGGCCGTTTTTTGAGGGGCATTTTACGTGTGAGAAAGGCAATGTTATTTAAAACAATGAATGCTCAATTCTACTTGTACCTTAAGTCCTGGCTTTTGTGATTGTACCGTATTGCATTATTGGACGTTTTTAGAACAGGTCTTTTTTTATGGCTTTTGTGCCAGGTATGTATTCTATTTTTATTGTTGCATTAAAAAATATATATATATTTGATTGTTTTTTATATTAATCCATTAGTGTTTTAAATCATGTACGTCTTTTATGATCATCTGGGAAATGATCGAATAAAGATAATTTGTTTTGATTTGATATATTCTGGAACATCAGTACAGTTAATTTTTTTATTGTGGGCTAGGAAAAAATAATCCTACACCCTTTCCTCTTACATGAGTACTCAGCAGGATTGTCACATACATTCTCTCACTTTGAAGTCAGAGAAAGAAAAATAAACACCAAGCTCCTTGGAAAAGAGAGACTGACATTAGACCTGTGTCTTAGAAGGCACAGCAAATGTGAGAAAATAAGAACAAGATTTAAAGGCCTGTTTACAGAAATAGAGTTGTGGAAGAATACAGTAAACAAGGTTTTGGCAATGAGAGGTACACACTCAAGCTGGAGAGCATAAAGCAAATAAGCCAGTAAATAGAAAGCCAGAAAATGTGAGTTACAAGCCATAAAGCCAATGGTAAGCAATGAGCGGAATGCCTTCCTAGGTCAGCTTTTTGAAAGTCCCCAATAAGTCTTAAGCACACCAGACAGCTGCGCTCTCTGGTAGGCTTCAACCTAACAAGATGTCTTTAGCAAACCAGACAGCTGTGCTGTCTGGTAGGCATCGACCTAAAAAGAGATAGGGCTGAGCTGGGTCCCTAGATGTGCATTGTGTCATTTACCTATACACACACCCTTCAATACTTAGGACTGATGTTTTGGAAAATCTCATTTAACTTAGTGGAGCATCACAGTAGTAGTCCTATACTAGTTTCAAGCAGACCTTTTTATTTGGCACTTTTAGTGTGCTTTTTGACATGATTTTAAACAGGGTCATGTAACCAAAAAAATAGATACCACAGCGGACATCAAAATCTGAATAGACAGGATTGTCTAAACACAGGATGTTACCTAATTTTGGAAGCATTTAGGAATAGAATTAATCTTCACCTGTACAATAACACATTATAAGGGCACGAATATACACAAATATATAGGGGCATATTAGCAAGACCAGCGATAAAATTATCGCCGTTTTAGCGGCAGGAAACTGCCGCTAAAACAGCGATAATGGGCTTGCTAATATGCGTTATAGAATTCCAATAGAAGCCCAGGTTAGATGTGCAGGACATCTAACCTGCGCTTCGATTGGAATTCTATAGCGCATATTACCAAGCTCATTATCGCCGTTTTAGTGGCAGTTTCCTGCCGCTAAAACGGCGATAATTTTATCGCTGGTCTTGCTAATATGCCCCATAATTTTTTAATTTAGAAAAAAAATCTATTGAACATCTAACAGAAGTAACTCTAAGTGGGCCTAGTCTGATTAATCTAGTTGACTTCCTGTGTTTATCAGCATCGATGTTCAGGGATATTGCTCCCTGCCATCACCTAAGTGTTGCTGTCCAGGCCCTGAGTGCGACCTCCTGACACTGACTGTATCTATCAAGTGCCGAGTGGTTCTTCTGCCTTATACTCTAGACTCTAACCTACCTCATCACTATACCTAATGAGGTTCACACTGGATCCATTTGCTCTAAAGTAACCAGCCTTCTAACTTATATATGCCAGACTTATACAATCACAAAACGTTATTATTGGTCTGTCTGGATCAAGTATTAAAGCCATTAGAGATCATAATATACAACTGTCAGCCCAGAAAAACTATTCTCAGCGACGAAGAATCAAGATGGTGGTTGGACGTTCATAGAAATAGGTTCTAATATGGCACCCTAATCTCGTGAAACTGCTGCTGGAAGTTGCATTTTTGGTGATTCTTCACTGTTTCCATTCATCATCTCAATGCTGTTACCACACATCAAAGGATCATATACTAGGATCTGCTTTTATAAGTATTTCCAGTCATTTGGAGTAGATTTTAGTGTTGATGTTAAAAAGGCTATTAGCCAATAGGAAGTGCGAGACTTAGGGTCTTTGCCTGTCTTCAGGATTATCGAAATCACTGCTTCACTCATGGAGGGGGTTATTTGTCCCAAGTCAGCTATGCGATTAAAGAATTTCATCAACTTAAGCACTACTGCGGAGGGGCATGGTCTGCCGAGCTGCGGAATGGCCGCGAGCTAAGTGAGCTCCGCCGGCCGAGAATAAATCTTGTATTTATCTGGGCAATCGGAGAGGAACTGCGGGGCTGACAACACACCGAAACGCTGCCTGGTGACCAAGATTCCGGGCGATTGGCTGATTGTACTCGGATCCAACCGTACGGAGGACAGACGGCCCAGACAGAGGAGAGCGAGGCGGGGTCTCTTCCAACCCCTGGAAGGCAGAGCGGCAGAGCGTAGAAATAGAGCCCGAGGCTTCCCACGTGGGGCGGGCCTCAGTGCTCGAGGTGAACGGCGGATTAATCCCGGGCACACAAGGTATAGCTGCTGGCGCGGGGGCCCTGAAAGGAAGGTGCCGATGGGCTGTGGTGCGCAGAAGGACACGGGGGAAATGTGTGCGCTGATTTACCTGAAAAATGCGGCAATAACCTGTAGTGCGCAGCTGGAGGAAACTTGGAGCATAAGAGGCAGCGCCGCATAGCCGCATGCTAACCTGCGTGGCGACCCAAGATCCAGGACCCGCGCGGCTGAGTGCGAATGAGGTGACCCTGATGGCGGCATTGTGAACACGAGCAGCTCCTCGCTGGTCGGGGCGTCACTAATCTCGAGGCCCGGGCGCCATATTGGAATCAGGCAGATACGCCCCAGGCAAACGGAGGGCTGGTATAGACTGCGAGCAGAAGCAGGAGGGCCCCGAGGCTGAAATGGGCCGTGTGTCCGAAGAGACGAGCGTTGGACTGACCCCCCCCCATGGTATATTTAAGCGTTGTGAAGCGTAATTAAGGAGCCCGGCAATTGTTCCCTGGTCAAGAACAACATCCTGCCAATACCAACACCACAGCAACCCCAACTAAAACGAGCTTGAGCACAGAAACTGAAGGTGCTATCGCGACTTGGTGGGGGCGGCATCCGAACATCAGGCAACACCGCCACACATGTTTCCTAATTGGACACAACCCAGTAGCAAGGAATATTCGCCCGGGGCGACCTGTTGGTCACGGGATCCGATCACTGGAAGTCAACGTGGGGAGGAGGTGCATGGCTGGAGTACAAGCGGGGGCAGTGGAAAGGGTCAATTCGAGTCGACCCACGGCCGCCGAAGTGACACTCTGGCTCACATGATACCATGGTGCATGAAAGGGTACCAACTAACGACTACTGTTGGACGTAGTGGTAAACCAGCGAACAGGTGGACACAGGCTGATAGCGAAGGGACAGTGCAACGACACAAGACAACATTAAAGACCCAGGGATACCTTTGCCTGTCTTCAGGATTATCGAAATCACTGCTTCACTCATGGAGGGGGTTATTTGTCCCAAGTCAGCTATGCGATTAAAGAATTTCATCAACTTAAGCACTACTGCGGAGGGGCGTGGTCTGCCGAGCTGCGGAATGGCCGCGAGCTAAGTGAGCTCCGCCGGCCGAGAATAAATCTTGTATTTATCTGGGCAATCGGAGAGGAACTGCGGGGCTGACAACACACCGAAACGCTGCCTGGTGACCAAGATTCCGGGCGATTGGCTGATTGTACTCGGATCCAACCGTACGGAGGACAGACGGCCCAGACAGAGGAGAGTGAGGCGGGGTCTCTTCCAACCCCTGGAAGGCAGAGCGGCAGGGCGTAGAAATAGAGCCCGAGGCTTCCCACGTGGGGCGGGCCTCAGTGCTCGAGGTGAACGGCGGATTAATCCCGGGCACACAAGGTACAGCTGCTGGCGCGGGGGCCCTGAAAGGAAGGTGCCGATGGGCTGTGGTGCGCAGAAGGACACGGGGGAAAAGTGTGCGCTGATTTACCTGAAAAATGCGGCAATAACCTGTAATGCGCAGCTGGAGGAAACTTGGAGCATAAGAGGCAGCGCCGCATAGCCGCATGCTAACCTGCGTGGCGACCCAAGATCCAGGACCCGCGCGGCTGAGTGCGAATGAGGTGACCCTGATGGCGGCATTGTGAACACGAGCAGCTCCTCGCTGGTCAGGGCGTCACTAATCTCGAGGCCCGGGCGCCATATTGGAATCAGGCAGATACGCCCCAGGCAAACGGAGGGCTGGTATAGACTGCGAGCAGAAGCAGGAGGGCCCGAGGCTGAAATGGGCCGTGTGTCCGAAGAGACGAGCGTTGGACTGACCCCCCCCCATGGTATGTTTAAGCGTTGTGAAGCGTAATTAAGGAGCCCGGCAATTGTTCCCTGGTCAAGAACAACATCCTGCCAATACCAACACCACAGCAACCCTAACTAAAACGAGCTTGAGCACAGAAACTGAAGGTGCTATCGCGACTTGGTGGGGGCGGCATCCGAACATCAGGCAACACCGCCACACATGTTTCCTAATTGGACACAACCCAGTAGCAAGGAATATTCGTTCGGGGCGACCTGTTGGTCACGGGATCCGATCACTGGAAGCCAACGTGGGTAGGAGGTGCATGGCTGGAGTACAAGCGGGGGCAGTGGAAAGGGTCAATTCGAGTCGACCCACGGCCGCCGAAGTGACACTCTGGCTCACATGATACCATGGTGCATGAAAGGGTACCAACTAACGACTACTGTTGGACGTAGTGGTAAACCAGCGAACAGGTGGACACAGGCTGATAGCGAAGGGACAGTGCAACGACACAAGACAACATTAAAGACCCAGGGATACCTTTGAAAGCGGTCAGAATTTATCCCAAGTGGGGTGCACGTAGAGGGGTACCATACATATTAAGTGCTAGACACTGATCTAGGCTACACTGTGCGCCAGCACCAGATACGTAGGGATATTTGTATACCCGACATATACTGCCTGAATTGGGAAAATGGGCAAACAGGATGCCAAGCAGCCAAAGCTGACCTTCGACAACAAAAGAACCACGAGGCACAGGGAATCGGATCCGGAAGCCAGCACGGAAAGAACACCAGAAACACAGTCAGAGGACCAAGGGGAGGACCTACGGACCCTCATGTTAGAAATGCGCTCAAGTCTGCGCAATATTGACACTAAACTGGATGCGCTCACTGCTCAACTGGACGCAGTCAAGAAACAGGTGGGGACACATGAGACCCGTTTGGACGTGCTAGAAAATCGCAGCTCGGACTTTCATGAGTTCCAAGTGGAAACAAAGGAACAGCTGCTACACATGGACAAAGTGTTAGGTATCATCCGAGCCAAGAACGAAGACTTGGAGGCAAGGTCCCGCCGTAATAACTTACGCATTACCGGGATACCGGAAACGACAGCCATCTCCAAGATGGAGACTTACATCGCAGACCTGCTTCATGAACTTTTTGATCCCCACTTGTTGACTGTGTTCGTGGTGGAGAGGGCGCATTGGTCCCTGGGTCCCAGACCACCAGTTGGAGCCGCACCCAGGCCCATCCTAGCTAAAATGTTGAACTACCAAGACCGCGATCTCATCCTACGGCTGGCGAGGGAAAAAGGGACAATTTCGCACAAGGGAAACACCATCTCCTTCTATCCAGATTTTACGCCGGCTGTGCAGGCGGCTAGGCGTGAGTTCTTGCCTGCAAAACGCGTCCTGCTTCAAGCTCAGATTCCCTACTCACTGCTGTACCCCGCCAAGCTTAAAGTGACACATGATGGCACAGCTCACTTCTTCACAGATGCAAAGTCTGCCTTAAAGTTTGCCATGCACATCGGGGGGAAGAGGAGCAAACAGGGCCATGGCTCTGCAGACTCACCAGCTGCTCGCCTCAGCGATAACGATTGACATGGGTATCGTACTGTCATGTAAACTGTATTCTTGGTTACATAATGGGCTGGGTCAGGGCACCACAGTTTATTGCTGTTTTAGATTACAGTGACTGTCATTTATTGACTTGGACCTGGTTGCTACGGCGTTTTTGGTCATTATTCATGTTAGTAGTTAAATAAGCAGAACCCTCCGCAGTGCTCTTGGCCACCCTGTGCACTACAGGGGAGTTATCCGGCGTTACTGCGCCCTCATGGGAGAGCTCCGCCCAAAGAAATTTACTGTTAAGTTGTTTGGGTCGGGATTTCTACAACCTGATTGGGGGGTTGGAGTGGGAGGTGGGTTGGAAGGGAGGGTTTTTGTTATGTTTAAAGCCAGTATCATGCTATACAGACTCAAATACATCCACTGGGATGCTTGGCTCATTGAACCGTGCTTTGTTTCTACTGTAATTCTATATGATGCAGGGTTGTCCACCACATGACTAGGCTCAATTTTTTAACGTGGAACATTCGTGGGTTGAACGACTGTAGAAAGTCAAGAATAGTCCACTCATATCTCGTACGCCACCAGATAGATGTATGCATGTTGCAGGAGACACATTTAAACGTTACGCCTTCTCCTAGGTTGAAGCACAGTAGATGGGGTTCAGTGTACTCATCCATTTACTCAAACTACTCAAGGGGGGTGGCCGTGTTGATCAGATGAGGGATAGACTGGAGAGAGAGTGAAATACAGGTAGATTCTGAAGGCAGGTACATTATAATACATGGTGATTTGGGTGAGTCGCGGGTGGTGCTTGTGGCAGTATATGATCCGAATGTAGATGCCCCCAATTTTTTCCAAGACATATGGGCCAAAGTGAGGGCGATAAACTGCAATACTATTATTTGGGGAGGGGACTTCAATGCCATACTGAATGATGAAATGGATAGGAAGGGGGTCTCTAGGTCACTACACCCGGCAGCCAGTGCCGCACTGAATGCAATTATCGAGGATGGTGACTTAATCGACATTTGGAGACACAATCACCCAATGATCAGAGAGGGGACGTGCATTTCTGAACATCACAAGGCCTGGTCCGGGCTGGATTTTTGGCTGGTGTCTAGGGATGTGGCCACATGGGTAACTGAAGTACAGCATCTCCCAAGATCCTTATCAGATCATGCACCTAGCCTCTTACGGCTGACGCTGCCGAACTCACCCCCACCTATGTTTATCTGGCGACTGCCACAGGAGGCCCTCCTGGACGATGTGTTCAGAGAGGAAATCAGAAGTGATATAACTGACTATTTTACCCTGAATGAGGGCTCTGTTACCAGTCAAGCCTCGCTATGGGAGGCATTTAAGACGGTAATCAGGGGCAACTGCATAGCCCGTCAGGCGGGAGTCTTAAAGTCAATACGGGGCACGATTGAAATGCTAGAGAAACAAATTAGAGAGCTGGAGACAAAGTTCTATGCCACGGGCGACTATAAGATAATGGCCCAATTGAAAGTGAAGTTGTTGGAATTTGAAGAGGAGGCACAGCGGGAGGGAAAATCTTTAGGGAAACACGCTCAGGCCAGGAGATACGGGGAGGGAGACAGGCCAGGGAGGACTTTGGCATCAATGTTACGTGCACCTCGCACCAATGCGTACGTAACTGAACTAAACAGCACACAACACACAGTGATTAGAGGTCAAAATGAAATACTCACTGCCTTCTCCCACTTTTACTCTGAATTATACACTTCCCATCAGCCAGCAACTCCGGAAAACCTGCAGCCTTTCCTAAAATCACTAGAACTTCTCTGGTTGGGACGTGGGCACAGGGAGTACTTAGACATCCCATTCACGGTGGAGGATGTAGCCCAGGTTATTAAGAGCTTGCCACTAAACAAGGCTCCGGGGGTCGGATGGCTTAACCACTGCGTTTTACAAGACTTACGTGGAGGAATTAGCGCCACGGTTGACTGCACTATATGAAGAGGCTCGGACTACGGGCATTTTACCTCCCACAATGAGAGAAGCAATAATAATAACCTTGCTGAAACCCGGGAAGCCTGTAAATGAGTTGGATTCCTATAGACCTTTGTCGCTCATAAATGTAGACGTAAAGATATTGGCGAAACTGGTCGCAAATAGGTTACAACCCCTACTCCCGCTCATTGTACGTCCCACAACCTCAGAACCTTCTTCACTGTTGTACACTACCTTCATCCTGATGTACAAGCAGCCGCAGTTTTCCTTGACGCCACTAAAGCGTTTGACACGCTTGAGTGGCCGTACTTGTTTCGAGTCTTGGAGCGAATGGGGTTCAGTCCCCTGTTTCTTAGCCTCATACGATTGCTATATACAAAGCCATCTGCTCGGATAAGGGTAAATGGAATGTTGTCACAGCCATTCACCATTTCGCGGGGAACGAGGCAAGGTTGCCCCCTTTCCCCACTACTTTTTGCAGTAGCCATGGAACCCCTTGCAGCCCGCATTAGACAGCATCACTCCGCCAGGGGGATTGGGTTCAGCACTAGAAGTCTTTTAATATCACTCTATGCTGACGATGTCACATTGTATGTCATTAACCCTGTCATTAACCTTGATCCACTACTGCGCGAATTTATCAAATTTGGGGGCCTGTCCGGGATCTCCATTAATTGGACTAAATCAGTCATTTTCCCCCTGACGGAAACCACCACCCCTACTCCCACCGAATTTCCCCTGAAATGGGCTAACGAACCGATAAAATATCTGGGGATATGGCTCAGCAGGAAAGTGCAGGACATATGGGAAATGAATTACGGGCGAGCCATAAATTGGCTGGAAGGAAAAGTCACTGCGTGGGCCGGACTCCCTCTATCTTTGGCAGGCGAATAGCGCTAGCTAAGATGGTGGTGCTGCCCAAATTCCTTTACCTATTCACCAATATACCACTTCCCCTCACTCAAGCTTTTTTCAAAACACTTAGATCCCTGCTTGTGTTGCTGGTGTGGGCAGGTAGGCAGGCTCGAGTCTCGTGGGAACTTCTTACCCTTCCACTGCAACAGGGTGGCTTGGGAGCACCAGACATACAATTGTATGCCTTGAGTGCGCAGGCGCAATTCCTGCATTACTGGGTGCATCCAACACCATTTTTACCCCATACAGCAGTGGAGGCGGATGCGGCGGCACCCATCCCTCTGCAGGCGGCATTATACCAAACCTGCAAACGACCCAGAGACGACATAGACACAGTCAACACCCTGAGATGGGCGTGGGACGGACTAAAGAAAAGAGCGCATCATTCCATCCTTTACGCCCCATCCATACCTTTGGCACACAATCCTCTGTAACCAACGATGGAAGAGGGCACTAGCAGGGCACTAACACTCAAAATGGGGATCCGCACGTTTGCGGACTTCTATCCAGAAGAGACGTTTAGATCCCCACCATAAGCTGTGGAAGATAAAGCTGTGCCATTCTCTGAACTGTTTTTGTATCATAAGCTTAGGGCTACATGTAGGGCACTGCACAACACCTTCCCGAGTTCTCTGCCCACACTGCTTGCTTTAGAGAATGTCATTAAGTCAGAATCCCCGCGCAGATTAATCACACACATTTATAATAACATGCAAAATTCAGCCCCACTGACACAGCTATGGGCACTTCAGGCATGGAATGAGGAGCTGCAAACGCCGATCACGGAACAACAATGGGCCTACTGCTGTAGCCAACTCACGGCCCTTTCGCCAAACTATAAGCTTCGACTAATACACTTTAAATATTTGCACAGGTTTTATAGAACTCCTGCCATCTTACATCGTATGGGTCTAAAGGAAGATGATGGTTGTTGGAGATGTGGCTCTGCCTCCGCCTCGTTCTTACACATGGCGTGGAGCTGTCCACAGCTTGTGATATTCTGGGCTAATATATTTACAACAATACACAAGATAATAGGCACACAAGATGACCCAGACCCTATACAAGGGCTGTTGGGGTATGTAAAAGATACGCCAGTCAAGAGTCGAAAGCTGCATGCTATGCTACTTTTGTTTGCTAAACGTTGTGTGGCCATACATTGGGGGAGGAAAGGGACTCCCAGCATAAAAGAATGGCTGCGAGACGTAACAATCTGGCATTCGCAATTAACCACCTTTTGAGAACTAATGCCATCAGCGTCCAGACCTAAAGATATCTGGGGACCATTTGTGCTATGGGCTCGGGAACAGCAGGGGGAGAGTGGAGAGGTGCAGGAGATAGCAGAGACTACGCTGACAGGAGCAGCGAGGTCCGCAGGAAATTGAGGCCAGCGAAACCGGGTTTGTTGCACGAGGGGTGACATGGACAAATGCAACGTGTCTAATGGCAGCAATAAGACAGGTTGTGTGAGCTGAGTTGGACTTCAAATTTCTCTGTTTTTTTGACTATGTTGTTTTAAAATGCCTGGTGGTGGGATGGTGACCTATCACCTGCATACACTTTGTGGAGAACGATGCAGGTCCGTATTACTAACTGTAATGTTTGACACACGTGGATGTACAAAAACTAGATGTATTGATTAGCAACTGGCATGTTGTTTGCAATGTTTATGACACTGTTTGAAAATATCAATAAATAAAATAAAAAAATTAAAAAACTTAAGCAGTACTGCAGGGGCAAAAAGCTTATAAAAACATCTGAGTAGCCATTTGGATGCAGGGCTTTGAGTACGTTAATCTCAGAGATTGGGCTTTCCAGGAATTATTTCTGGACCTTTGACAACTTTGGCATATCTTATCTTGTTCCTCTCTGTCGTGATTATTATAAAATTGTTAAAACTCTTCCTACAGGTCAGTTTCGTCTACTAAAATAATTCCCTGCTCAGTGTAAATCTCCTTTCTGCAAGGACAGTTTAGTTGGCAGTCAGTAGGGTGGGTCTCCGTTGGAGATGGGGACCTCAGGACTCAGTGTATAAATCGGCACATGAACCATAAAAGATGCTGATGTACCTCTGACAAAGCGCTAGGCTAGCACCCTCCAGTGCACTCCATTGGTGGCAATCGAGACCGCAGCCTCTAAGATTTATGTACCCCCATCCACAAAGGCTTAGTTTGTGGTACAGATCTCTGAAAGAAAAATACTGAATAAGGCCTCCCTCGATTGCTCAACTGCCAGGTTCAGGGTTCAGTTTCTGTAGACTCTTCTCAGTCATGCAAAACCATGAGCATGGTGTCATGGGTTTCAACCAGTACATTTTCATTCCCTTTGTTCGACTTTGGATCACTTTATGATGAATTTAAATTGAAGGCTACTAATAACCATCTCTTATATGGGTTCCATGAGTTCTTCCCAGAGTGTCTTCACTTAGCCCGCAGAACCTGGCCTAAGCTTCATTGTCGCCACTGGACTCCTTCTGGTTGCTCTTGGAGTCAGTGCGGGTCAGTGCAGATATTCCTTCCAGAGTACTTAAGTCTTCACCAGCACCACATTTGGTAGCCACAGTTTTTCCCTGCCATTGCTCGCACCGGATTGGCATTGGCAAGGAGCTCACCTGTCCGGGGGGGGGGGGAAGGGGGGTCAGCCTTTCTGCACTCCCACCTCTGGGGTTCATTTCCTTCTTCAGGGATTCTCGGGCACTCACCATGCAAGCTCTAACTTCACATGCTCAAGAAAGAGACCCACTGCTACAGTCGCCATTTTATGTGCTTTATATGTTAAAACTGAACTGGCCTCCCAGGCTGTTTCTCTGGAATACCCCGGTATCATGAGACTACAGTTTACTCCCAAAATGAAATCACTCCACCTAAAGTTTGTTGGATCATCCTGTTTGTGTAGATACAGCAAGGGTTCAGGGGCAAAGTTATTGAGGCTGGCCGGCTAAAGTTATTGGGGAAGACCTAAACTTGATTTCCCCCTTTTTTGGAGTGTTTTTTCCTGAGCTGCAAAAGATATGCTCGATGTAAAGACAGCACATTTCACCTGTCCCCAGAGCTCGATTTTTAGGTCTAGCCTGCTAGATAGCACTCTCATTTGTCTGCTTCTTTTTCATGTCCCAACTTGTCAGTGTTGTGTTTGTCCCTCTCATGGAGTCTGACCCTCTCATGGAGTCTGTCCTTCCCATGGCGCATTGCCTCTTTAGAATCACTTTAATTGCTGTATATCGCTGCTTCCATTGCTTGCATTTCAAGCACTGCTTTTCTCTTTCATGTGAAGCACTCCATCAGAGTGTGCATTTTTTTGATCGGTCTCCCTCATGTGCTTCTCTTCCCCTGCACTCTGTGCTTCTCTCTGTTGCCCAACTGCTTCACTCTACCCAGTTGTGCTTGCATGTGTGCTCCGCCCCATTGCTTTCCCCCATCGATGCTCTCCGTGTTGTTTCCCCCAATCTGGTGTTGCTTTTGCTCCTGCCCTCCCCCCTTGCATTTGTGTCCCCGTTGTGTTTGTGTCTTATTTTTAATTTAATTTTTGTAATTTTATATAGCGCGGACATGACCCAAAGGCATCAGAGCGCTTTGCAGCAGTAGTAGCACGATACAAGGATACAGCACGATACAGTTACAATAATTACGTTCAGACATATTGACTCGGTAGCTGCGACCAGGACAAATGTAGTTGGACAAGGGACGACCCTCCAAGTCTCCCTTCGTTGCATATGCATCTCTTCCCGTGTTGCCAACGCTCCCACGTTTGCTTTAAAAACAAGCATTTGCAATGCAATAGGTCTCGCATTTACGAGTTTAAGCTATTGTCATTTACAATGGCAATAGATCAAACTCTTGTTAATGCGAGACCTATTTCACTTCAAAGAAGCGGCCGTCATTGTCTGGGGCTGCTTGAATGTGAAAGCGCGCATGGCGAGGAAAGCACGTCGTGCCTGCAGAAAGAGAAACTCATTAAAGAAAATAGTGCTTACAGACTAAATAATACAAAAGGGGATGATGGACGGAACGTTTGAGCCAATCAAACACTCACCCCCAGTCAACTGATCTGCCCAGACGTGGGTCCCTTGCTCACTTTGCCACTGGATTCAAGCTAGCCTGGCTGATGACGGCTGAATGGCAAGAAACCGGTCCCAGGATGCTTGTTTCCGGTCCAGGGAAGACATGGCTTGGCAGTTCGGGCTGGACTGTTCCCATGAGGCACAGGGTCCGACTGATTTGCATATGGCCATGTCTGAACTGGGGTGGTGGAGTGAGCTAAAGAATGATGATGGATTAAACCCAGATCAGTTGACTGGGGGTGAGTGTTTGATTAGCTCAAGCGCTCCGTCCATCATCCCCTTTGGTATCGCTTTACAGACTAAATAAGACATACCGTGTCGCAACAGAAGTAAAAGGGCCAGTCGCCATGGGAGGTTACAAATGTAGACAAGGTGGTACCAAGGAGGGACTAACAAGCCTAATAATGACTCGGAAGCCAGCGTTTACAAAGGACAATGACATAAGCCAATTAAAAATATGGGCGGAGAGTGGGTGGGGCTTCAAAGCCATACTCCAATACTGCATGCCTCGTAGCAGCGCATGCGCTGTCCAGACTTGACCTAAAAAATGCTTTTGCACTTTTTATTTCATTTTTATTTACTGATCCAACCTGGTTCAGTAACTAAAAAGAAAAAAAAAGCATCCGAGTCATTTTGTAGGCACGGCCACGTACAAAATGACTTGGGCGGCCACTTCAAGGGCGTTTGTTTTTTGGTTTTTTAAAAAAAAAACTTCTGCCATGCTGCGCAGCATTGTGGATACTGTGCAGCGTGACTGAAAACCACTGGCAAAGCCAATAGGTCAGAAAGACGAGATCTGTTGGATTTGCTGCCTATGCATGTTCTGTATCTTTTCCTCTTAGGTGTGAATGTGTTAGTTCATTTTCTATAGTTTTACAATGTATAGACATCTGTAAGGTAAACAACCCGAAGCCTGAGGACTTCCTTTTTTTGCATGAATGTAGAAAGTGATAATCTGAAGGCCCGTGGCAATTTTATGAATCTCACAGTATGAACTAGGTTGTTTGGGAGAGGAGTCAAACTGGGCATATGCTTCTTACTGGGTGGAATAAGTCGCATCCAGAAGGGTGGGTTCAAATGCCCTTTCATCCTACTACAACTCAAATCTGCATTAGGGTGCGGGGTAAGGACCCAACCTTCAAGATGGTTGTAAACCTAGGGAGACCAAGATATACTCCCATGAATCTGCAGACATAGTTAAATTACATATCCCAGAACTTCTCCAGATAAAGAAACTCATTGAATGAAGGCTATGCTCTAAGAACTATGAGACATGATGCTAGTTCCCAGTAAACACAGGGCAAAGGCAAAAAGATGTTCCCAATAGGTACTGGTGGCAGGGGACTGCCATGCATTTAACATGTCTCACAGTTCGATAGACTTAAGAAGGCCAATAAGGGGGTAGCACCAACAATTACTGCAAACATTGTCACAGAAGAGCCTCAGTACATTTAGAAAAGTGCAATTGCATCCGTTCTCTATTCCGACATAGAAAAAGTAGAATCTTGAAAGATGGACTGTGAGGTGTGAGCGTCCCTGGCAATTCTGTCTCAGCCCTCGATGCTGTACTACACAGAGGCACAGAGAACGTGTCTTTCTTTCTTCACTCTGTGTGTTTTTTAACAGCAAGGTGAAAGGTAATGACGGAGCTAAGGACTGCTGATGTTGAAAACAAGAATAGGCATTAAAAACTCTTAAGATTGACCCTCATGAGATGGAATGCTATACCCAAAAATCAGAGGACTCTGACAAACCTTCTCGCATGTAAAAAAAAAAACCTCTACAAACTAATTTGTGTCGCCTGTATTTCAGTTAAATTCACGGTGGTTGTGAAGAGCCAAAGTGAAATGGAAACCATAATAGCTACGTCTCTTATCCCACCCCTTCCTCGTTATTATGTTACATAGCAGCCAAACTTGATATGTTGTTTATGTAACTAATCCTGTTCCATGTAATCGCACTAATACCCCTCAGTGTAGTTGACGCAATTTAAAATGGAAACCACTGTCTTTTTTCTGCAATGAGACAAAGGGTCGGAAGAGGATGCTAATAAACAATATTTTACTCCTACTCCGAACCTTTGTAGAAGTGCCAGAGAGTTTTCACAGCAAATTTGAAATTATGGACTCCATCTAGTCTACTAAATGGGTGGGAGCCCTAGTAAGAGTATGAACGTATTACTGCCATTGAAAGGAAGAGGAGGGGAGAGATATGGAAGACTTCCTGTAAGAGGTCCGCCTTACGTTTGTATGTGACCTCTCTGCTTACATCCAGTGTTTGACAGCAAATGAGGGCCACATCTCGTAGCTACAAGTTATGCATTTATGTACTTCCACTCTGCATATTAAATTCAAGCAGTGTGTACAAACTGTGATAAAGCACGGAGGGCCAGTGGTGCTGCTAAAGCTCGAGATTAAAAGAGCATATAGAAAGCACATGAGATTTGTACCGACCTTATTAGGAACTGTGCTGCTCTACCCAATGCCAGGAGCCACCCACTACGTAAATATTCACAAAATATCTCAACAGTTTAGGGGGGAAACCTGTAACATCTTGGTTAACACACAACATTCAGTCAAATACTGTAAATTCAAATCTTTCTTCTTATGTTATATATCAAAAGAAATCATTTTTTCTATTTATATATAAAATCTAGTCATTCACAATTAATATTACATGCGCTTAATGACTTTGTAAGTGATCCTAAAACCATCATGATCACGGCCCGTCCCCTTCCCACACGACTGTGCTGCACATCACTTACCTTGGTACTGCTCTAGCAAAAAAAAGACAGGCAACAGGGAATTTGGGTGCAAGAAATGTGGTTATTAGTCAAGAGAGCTAATCACAATCCTTGTGAAGGTGAACCCTAAATGTCACCAAATTAACTTGAGGTCAATTCCCTGGTAGCTATGGCAGGCTTAACTTAGGGCAATATATAAAGTATTTATGCAGTACCAAACAAGTCAAAATGTAAAACAATAAAAATCCCAAACTGAATTATCAAAATAGACTAAACTTTAATAAACAAAATGACAAAAATACAATAAGAGAAACTGGGGATGTACATTTTTAAAGTTTTAAGTAGAAATAGCGCCAACAAGTACAAAGCAGCCATGATAGTCACTAGACGTGGTAGAGCAGGACCGAGGGACAATTTGGGGCTGACCGTCATGGAGCATGGGTCCAATACACCAACTAGATTCGTCCTAGTCAAAATGTTATCTTCTGGGTTAGTCCTTATGATCCAATCCACCACACAAGCATACTTCTATAGCCCCCCAGGACCTCAGGGAAGGCATTTAGAGACTAACAGGGGGTCAGGCAGAGGCCAGCAGCATGGTACAGTTCAGTTGCCACTGGTCAGCTGGGTACTGCCAGGAAAGCCGGCTAGTTGTCTTTCTGTACCCAACAAGGGTTAGCCTGTTGACTCTTGGAGTCAACTTCTTTGTCCTGAGTACAAGAGGGAGCGGGCACAGTGCTTCAGGGCTTCTGTTAAGTCACAGAAAGCAAGTCCAGTCCACTTCTACAGGTCAAAAATGTGTTCTGAAGTGGGTACCTAGAGGTGCCACATTTATGCTGGGCATTAACTAGTGGGTGTGAGTGACTCCAAGCCATGCTATAACCAGTGAGGTAAAACTAGGGGTGGCCGCGGAATTTGGTGACTCCATGTTACTCTTGTAGTGCGGAGTTCCAGCCAAATTCCACCAATTGCCGCATGGCGGAATTTTTTTCTTGTGAGGCTCCAGAAATGCGAGCTGATGAGCGCAGGCGAGATTGTGGCGTCCCCAAGCATGATTTTCTAACGCAAGCGATCATGAGCGATCGAGGTCAGAGGGCTGCTTCTCGAGTAGATTTGCTGCTGCTTGAGTAGATTTTCACTCGAGCAGCAGCAAAATCAACTTGAATAGCCGCGTGCTCTTGTGCAGCGCATGGTGCCGTTCGTACTACTTTTTCAGCACGGCTCGTGCTATCGGCACTAAACCACAGCGCGAGCAGAGTGACCTGCTTTTTTCCGCCCGTTGCCGCAACTCCCATTTATGTATTGGAGTTTTTATGTAACTCTGCGAATTCCCCAAGTTCTGCTCACCCCTAGGTAAACCCTACCCACTTCAGGCATTTTTACAATGGCAAAATTCTTCAGCCACACTAAACTTGGGCTCTGAAGGCTGGGGTGTGTATGGGGAGCGTACTATGGTAATCCTAGTGGTCTTCCACATCTAACACTAAAATCCAGTTTGAGGCAACCACTGTACCCACAACAAACCCAGAGTCAAATGTCTGGTGGTGCAATAGCAGAGTTTCCTGCAGCAACCAGACTGTGAATCCAGAAGAATTGTATTGCATCCTATTCTTTTCCCTTTCAAGTGTGCCCCAAGTACTGTAAGTGTATCCAGCAGACTTGTCAAGCAGGATTTGACGCTGTAGTGATGAAAAGGATATTCACAGCCCCCACTCTGCATATGATGTGGAATTCAGAGGAGTCATCTCTCCCATTCAGGTCAACTTATTATTTGCTCCTGGAAAGGTTTTCACACCTATTCATGGCTAAAACTGGCTGGGAGAAGCTGAAGAGCCAATGTACATTAGCCTCCAGGGAAAATATAACTTTCTAAAAGATACTTCTCTTTAATATTTATTACAAATCCAACTTCACCATTGCATTGGATTTTTAATAACGATTAAACATATTTGTTCAGTTGTTTTCTAGTTCCTCCCTTTCTCAAGATACATTATTAGTTTTTATTATCAATTCCCATTGTTTCTATATAGGGCAAGCCAGTATCCTTACAGCTTTTGGATGCTAGTCACTGTAAGGACATTTTAACCTTATATTTCTACATGTCCTATTGTTAAATATTATGCACCTGCCTTGTGGGCTACAGGGCCCACATAGGGGTGACTTATTAATATTTAAAAGTGAGGTTTTGACCTGTCAAAAAGGTTTTGTTTGCAGTTTTTACACTGCTACAGTCAGGCTACCATGGTAGGCCAAACTCCATGTTTGCACTGCCACTGTAGTTGATGGGTTAATAGATGCTGTAGTCTACAAGTAGCATTTAACTTGCAGGCCCAGGGCTACTCTTTGTACTGTATGCTAGGGACTTATAGGCAAGTTAAATGTGCAGTTAGAAATGTGTCACTTAATCCATGTTTAAAGGTGGAGCACAGACTTTTACTACTGATTAGCAGGGGTATTGTGCACAGAGTTCTAAAGCCAGCAATAAGCAAAAGGTGACAAATCCAGGGTGACTTGCTGAAAAGGCTGATTTCCTGCAGTGTGACCGAGTGCCATGTTAAAAAGGTAAAAAAAAACAAGTTAGAGGTGGAGCTCAGCATGCAACAATCGTTGGTGCAAAACTGGCAATTGCAAGTTGACACCCTCCCCCCAGTATTTGTTAGTTATCCAAAAACGTGCGATATTCAGTGCCATTGACTGAGCTGCATCTTATAATGATTTTCCATTGTGTACTGCCCATGCATTAATTCATATGGTAAAACCTAATGAATGAAAAATGGGTATGAAGGAAACGTGCCCAAGATAATGATTTTAGCATTAGTAGTTATCTGTATAGCTCCGATTTTGGGATTACCCATAATATCATGAGACATCAGAGAGCATTTTTAAAAATGTGTTCTTTCTTGCACGCTAGCAAGAATTTGGAAGCCAAAAATGGAGAGAAATGCAATTGATAATAACAAATGTTTTACGATTTTGTGTTACCACAGTTCTTCTGAAAGAAATGGTAACCCACTTGTGTGGCTGGGCCTACTGCCAGCAACAGAGAAGTCTTTTAAATGCATCAAGGAACCATCAAGATTCTGCCTTTCAAATTAATTCTGGCAGTTTCGGAAACTTTGGTATTTGGGCTTGGGCACCCAGGGAAACCTACCAACCCTAGACGTTTCTGAAAATCAGACACCCAGAGGAGTCCAAAATAGTGTGACTTGTGTGGAACCCACAACATTTTCTTACACAGAATTCCCTACAAAAAAACATTTTGGGTAAAATCACTTATTTTCTTTATATTTCTGTGAGGGAAAGTTCCAGAATCTGCAGGGATGCAAAACAATTATACCACCCAGCATTCCTGCACTTTTCCCGATAAAAACTGTACCACATTTGTGTAGCTGGGCTTATTGCCTACAACAGGAATGGCCTCAAAACGAAAGGTGATGTGGGTAGCTGTGGTCTTTCAGCCTGGGCTTGGCCAGCAGCACCTTGGGGAACCTATCAGACATTTCTGAATACTGGACACCTAGGGGAAGTCCAGGGTGGTGTGACTGACTTGCATCTCATTATATATTCTTACCCGGAATGCCCTGCGGGTGTCAAATTTTGACTAAAATATTGGAGTTTCCTCACATTCCTGTGAATTCCAGAATGTGTTAGGAATTATAAAATTCCTACCACCCAGTGTTCCCACACTTCTCTCACTAAAAGCTTTACCCCACTTGGGTGGCTAGCCCTATCACCCATAAAAGGAACCTGTGAAAACTTGGACCCAGTGTAGTCAATGTGTTTTCAATAAGGTCTTCACATGGTTACAATTTTGATCCACTCCAATGACATTCGATAGGCACACCCACAACTGGGAAGCAACATTTCAGTCAGGAGTAGTGTGGAAACGCAGGTTGATAATGCTTTGACCACTTGCTGGCAGTGTCCGAGTGTTCTATTGCATAAATAAGGGGAACAATAGCTTTTTATGAACCATACTTTGTTGTTTGTAGGGCATTCTGTGTACAAAAACATGTTGGAATTCATACAAGCCACACCTACCTGGATTCCCATGGGTCTCTAGGTTTCAAAAATGCCTGGGGTTGGTAGAGTTCCCTGGTTGCAGACCGACCCAGAGCAATTCAGCCTTTCATCATGGCTATTGAGGGAAAGTGTGATTTCCTTTGGCTTAGTTTTGACATATGTGCCGGCAGGAAGGAGTAAACCTCCCTTCTGCCTGCCCCTTGGGGCAGAAAAACTGTTTGGTGCCGCAGCAGATGGCCAAGCACCATACCCCATTGCTTTTCTCAGTTTTTTTGCCTGGTAATTTGGTGTGCTTTCAGACCTCTTTGGTGGGCAGATTGGGGTGTCAAAGTAAATGTATTTCAGTTAATAAAAAACATAATAGGTTATACAGCATGATCAATAAAATGTTAACAATCGCAAAATCAATAAGTACTGAGAAAGCCTACTTTCTAACATTAAAAGGTATCATTTTAAACACATTTCTATTTAAAATACAGTGGCTAAAAATTACAAATAAATGCCAGTACCAGCGTGAGCGCCAACGTTCTTTATTTCTTTAGATTTAAAAAACATAAATTGGTATACAGATGGCCCCACAAAAATTATAACAGAATTAATATCAGAATGCAGTAAGCATTAAATGAAAACTAGACTCATCGAGCTCACATTTGCTTTGCTTAGTGCCCCTCAGCGATTCTCGTGACCAAATAACACAGTATAGCAGACTAGTCTACAAAGTTCTGGGCATGTTTAGAGTGACGCTGAGCCCATCCATTTCCACTTTGTTTCTACATTATAGTGCTGGCGTCTCCATGGAAAATCACCTCAAGTCAGCAGAATTATCAATTTGTTTAAAGTGACACTATGCCCATCCTTTTCCCACATTTTTTCCAGGTTAATGTGCAGACATGTTCGTGCAAAATCACCTAAAGTCAGCAGAATTATCGATTTGTTTAAAAGTGACGCTGTGCCCTTCCTTTTCCTACCTTTTTTCCAAGGTAAAGTGCGGACATGTTCGTGCAAACCTAACCCGCCGCCAGATGTAAGCAATATTGATTAAAAATTTGTTAAAAATAACTTTGTGCCATTCAATTCCCAAGGTACATCTAGAAATGCAGACATATCAAATCAAGTTCATTGGTTGACAAACTACGTGGCGATCATCAGTCCATTTGCTGACTATAACTGATTCGCTTTGAGAAAGAATTTCATAAAGGCTGCTGTTATTTGTGGAGTTTCTCCAGGCATGCTGACATGTTCTAATGCTATGTGATTAAAAATTAGTTTCAATATTATCTTGTGTTCGGTTTGTAGATTGGGACAAATCGATAAAATGTGAGACAACATTTCTTTGTATAAATGGCTTAGTCTACACTTGGTGCTCCTGGATTTCGTCTGCCATTTAGGGATGTATTCCTGTGTTTGACATAAACCATAGCGCAGATGAAGTGACTTATTTTTGTTGAAAGTAATGTTGTTAAAAATGTCTTTGGATGGGTATGCTTGTAAGAGCCGATGATTGTCCATGCATGACTTCTTTTGCTGAACTCCTCTTTGTCTCTTTGACATGACAAAATTCTTATTTGTTTATTAATAGCGTTCTTAAAGGATTCGTGAGGCAATGACAGATCCCATAGCTCTTTTGCTTTCAGGTCTTTCAGTGCAGCGTCGAGGGCCTTGGCCCAGTTATTTCAATTTGACTGAGCGCCCGTTTGGATTTCTTTCCACAACAGGGTGTGAAGACCTTAAAAGAGACCAGTGGCGTCACTAGGGTTGGTGTCACCCAGTGCGGTAACTCCTGAGTCCGGGGGTGCGGGGGGTGCGGACCTCACCGGGGCGGGTGACATCATCACATGGGGTGACATCACGGTGTCACCCCATGTGATGGTGTCAACCGGTGCGGTCCGCACTCCCCGCACCCCCTAGTGACGCCACTGAAAGAGACATACATTTTAGAAATTAGCCTTTTTGTGTTAGATCTTGGCTATTCAGGCCGAATTCAAGTCGAATCTGAGAAGGCGACGCGTTTTGGGGAAGATGGAACAAGAGACGAAAAACCTTATTTTGTGCAGAATTAAGAAAAACCCCGAACTTTCCTGGAACGGCTTCTGTACCATAGTAAAGTGTTGGAATAAACTTGGCTTTTATTGCTGTAAGTAGTGGCAGAGAGGTCAGACTTTCTAATTTTCAGTGTATAGATTGAAATAACCCTGGGCATAGTACTACGCTACGCTCACGGAGCATAAGTAGTTTGTGCTACTACACACTACGCAAATTGCACAGTGCAAAAACTGTGCTAATTGACGTAGCATAGCAGCAAAATCATTGACACCTACAAATGCTTTGATGAAGCAATTTTACATGCTAAAAAGCATATAACCAATTCACAAAAGTGAACTTTGAGAATAAAATAACAGGCAATAAGAGAGGTGATGATTTTGGGGTCCCCTAACCTAGGGAGGATCAGCAGATGCCTCGAACACAAAGAGCATATCATGATGATGAATCGATTCAGTGGTGGTCCCTTCCTCCTAGGACCACTCCAAGCACAGTTATGGGCAAAATACAATCCCAACAGAGGCCCTGCAAAGCATTATGGGACGAGATTAGCAGTGGGCAGTGAATATTATAGTGTCCAATATCAAAATAATTCTACAAAGAGCTGCAGTTCAACTAGTCGTTACTAGATGTCCTCACGAGTCAAATGCAAAGCATTGAAATTATTGATACATCAAGCTGCAGTTCCACTAGTCGTTACTAGATGTCCACGAGTCAAATGCAAAAGCTTCATGAAAGGGTTTCAATGCTTTTGCATTTGACTCGTGAGGGACATCTAGTAACGACTAGTGGAACTGCAGCTTGATGTATTAATAATTTCAGTGCTTTTGCATTTGACTCGTGAGGGACATCTAGTAACGACTAGTTGAACTGCAGGTCTTTGTAGAATTATTTTGATATTGGATACTATAATATTCACTGCCCACTGCTAATCTCGTCCCATAATGCTTTGCAGGGCCTTTGGTTGGGATTGTATTTTTGCCAATAACTGTGCTTGGGTGATCCTAAGAGGATGGGACCACCACCGAATCGTTCAACAAGATGTGCTTTTTGTTTTCAAGGCATCTGCTTGGTTCTCTCCCTAGGTTAGGGAGGATCCCAAAATCATCACCTCTCTCACTGCTTGTTAATTTTTCGTTTTCACTTTTGTGAAATGACTATATGCGTTTTAGCATATAAAGACAGAGATACTTATTTTATCTTAACTTGCACTGTGCAAGATGCCTTTGGCAATTATCGTACAGTGCTTGGTACAGTGTAGTCAAGCACACAGCTACGTGTAGTTCAAAATGTACTTCGCGTAGCTACGTGTAGTGCTACTACGCAAACTACGCCCAGGGTTAGATTGAAACACTGAGATCAAGGAAGCAATTCTTGGTTTCAGAGAGTTTCGGTGGAGTTGGTGCGATATCCGATCTTGTAGCCAGGCGCCAAGATATTTATATGACGAGCCTCAAAGGATTGATTGCCCACCCAAAGACCAGCTCCCCTTATTGTTGATTTTTCTGTCAAAGACTACGCACGACCTGAGTTTTTGTGAGGTTGATAGTCATTTTGTTTTTAATGCAGTAGAGATTAAGATGGTTAAGTAACCTTTGGAGCCCAATCCCAGTCAGATTCATCAGGACTAAGTCATTGGCATAATTGTAGTGAGGTCACTTTTTGAAAACCCAGGCTTGGAGGATGAGAAATTGCTGCATCTAGGTATGTACTTAGATCCGCCAAGAAGAGATTAAAAAGAATTGGCGCCAAGACGCAGCCTTGCTTCAAGCCTCTCTTTATTGTGATTTTTTCTGTCAAGCCATTATTTTGACCAAGTTTGACCTGAGCCCAGTTATTAGAATATAAGAGCTGGATTGCATGCAATAGGTTTGTGGGAATATTCCAATCGATCAACTTTTTCCATAGTAGAGTTCAGTTAACATGATTGAAGGCTTTGGAGAAATCCACAAAGCATGTATATAGAAATTGTTTTTTTCACACGTATTTGTCCACAATCATAGTGAGCACTACCAGGTTTGATCTAAAACCTGTTTGATTGAATGGGCTTAGTTTTTTACTTTCAGACCATTCTTCCAATATCAGGCCCTCAAATATTTTAGAATCTGTATCCATAAGAGCGATCATGCGATAGCTATCTGGAGAATTATAGGAGCCTGTCTTACATATTGGCTGGAAAATGGAGCCACGCCATGATTCAGGGATTGCTTCTGCTGCTAATCAAAAATTAAACAAGGTATGAAAGCGGCTGCTCCAGAACTCCTGGTCTTCTCTAAATATGGCCCCAGGGATGTCATTTGGGCCGGGTGCACCGTTGCCTCAGCTTTTGCCAATCTTTTTTATGATTTCGCTATATAGGTATATCACATTGATTTTTAGTAATATTAGGTGCGTGTGCATCTTGTATGTCATATAGGGAGCTTATGTGAGACTTCCATGCTTCTTCTGTTACATTATTACATACCGTAGGGTATCTGTCTTAATGGTTTATCAGTGACCATAGGGATTTTGAATTTTTTTTCAAGCTTGCGCTATGTCAATTCAGTCCTGTTTGGTTTGGGCCTTTATGCTTCCCAGACTGCTTTTTTATGAGTTTCGTAGTTTTTGAATTTTTATTTGTGCATGGGGATCAGGATGGAGATTGAAGTATTTAATTTCCTTATCCAGTGCCCTTCGTTGTTGTTTAAGAGTACTTGAGTACCAGGTTTGATACTTTGGTCATGATAGAAATGGAAGTCAAATGTTTGCTGTTCTGAGAATAGCTTTGAGTTCATCTTGCTTATTGCACCGTGCCATAATTGAGTCTTGAGAATCCCGTTGATTGATAGATCAGACCATTTCAAGGCCTCATAGCGGGCTGACGAGAGTTTATTCCATCTAACTTCTTTTCAGTTGGTGCCGGGATCTTGCATGCCAGTTGGTTTGTAAACCAGACACTTCGTATTGTAATTTGTAATCCTGATGGGTTGTGAGGAGTGGTCGCTCTCACACCTTGTGGTTATATTATATGACAAGATCTTATGAAATAACTTAAGAGATACAAATGTATAATCTAGGACAGACTCCGTTTTACTAGATTTTCTTATCGCGGCCATTGGGGTGTCTCCTTGAATGCAACCATTTAGTGCCCGGAGTCCAAGGGCCTCCAGTGTTCGTAATAGTTCATGGTCTGGTTTATTGACTGAACCAGATTTGGAGATTAAGATTGGAATTCCCCAATGCATATCTGTTCTTTTTAGGTTACCACTTCTTCCCAAGTGATTATCCAGATTCAAGTTAAAATTGTCCCTGACTATACTTGGGATACCACCATGGAAGAATTCCAGTTCTATAAGAAGATTTTGTACGAATTTTATGTTCCTTCATTTTTGTACTGTACTGAGGTGAATGTATATATTTAAAATTATAATTGGACCCATAATACTTCCAAAGTTCCAATTGTTTATCATAATGCCTTGCATGAACGGTGGGTTAGTTGAGAGGCAAGTATAAGTGTAGCTTTTAGCAAGTGACACATAGATTGATAGTCCTCCTTTTGGATGACCATTTTTCTTTGTTTTTTGTTCTGGAGAGAAAGTTTTTGCATAACCTCCTAATGGCTGTTCCACGTCTCTTGCAGACATATAATGTCAAAATTCCTCAGATATTTTTCAAGTTCGGAATCTGAAAGTTGTTTTTTTGTGTCTGCGATGTTCCATGAAATTATGGTTGTTGACCTAGGGTACCTTGTGAACTTGAGGGCATATTAGCAAGACCAGCGATAAAATTATCGCCGCTTTAGCGGCAGGAAACTGCCGCTAAAACGGCGATAATGGGCTTGCTAATATGCGTTATAGAATTCCAATAGAAGCCCAGGTTAGATGTCCTGCACATCTAACCTGGGCTTCTATTGAATTCCATAACGCATATTAGCAAGCCCATTATCGCCGTTTTAGCGGCATTTTCCTGCTGCTAAAACGGCGATAATTTTATCGACGGTCTTGCTAATATGCCCCTTGATTTTCTTTGTGAACTTTTCAACAAACTAATTTCTGTTTGGGGAACAATTGCTGTATTTGAGGCTCAAATGAAGAAGATTTGTAATCTAAGCTCCACATCTTCTGAACCTCGCCCGTATAAACAAGATATGTCCTATATGATATCTTTAAAACAAGCAATTAACCATCTTGTTCGAAAACAGCATATTCATTTCCTCTTTGGCCGGCAGCAGGAAATCAATCGCCTTAAGCGAGTGAGAAGACGCATCATGCTCAGTGAAAAAAGAAGGGAGCTTGATGCTAAGTGGATAGGGCTGAGGGAAGCCGCAAGGGCCAAGGATTCAAGAAAATATTGGCACTTGATCGCTGAATATTGCGATTCAAGGCAGAGAGCTACACCCATACCGATTCCAGAAAAGGACTGGGTGGATTACATCTCCCTATTGTATGGAAATAATAGCCCAGTTTCTCCTGTGATGACTGATGGGGTTAAACCCGTGTCTACTGAATTTACTGAATTTGGTCCCCCGTCAGGAAAGGAATTGGTAAAGTATATAAAGATTGCTAGAACCTCCGGCGCACAAGGGCCGGATGGAATCCCAATTGCATTAATCAAAAAGGAGCCAGAAGCATGGGGTGATTTTTTAGAGCCACTTTTTAAATATTGTTTCTTTATGAATAAAATCCCCCCCTCTTGGAAGGGAAGCATTATAGTCCCCCTGTATAAAAAAGGACCGAAAACAGTGCCGACTAGTTTTAGACAGATTGCCCTCCTGGATGCCTCATGCAAACTATTTGCAAAAAGCATATTATGCCATTTGCAACAATGGGTTTATGATCAGGATATTCTTCCACCGGAACAAGCTGGCTTTAGAAAGAACCATGGCACCCTGGATAATATAGCGGTTGTTCAGACAATTGTAGAGAAATATGTTTTCTCCCGATGGATGCCAATTTATACAGCTTTTATCGATTTCTCCACAGCGTTCGACAAGGTGGACCGTCGGACGCTGTGGAGAAAACTTGTCTTCCTTGGCATACCTAATCATCTTTTGGGTCTGATTATGGAATTGCATACAGACACCTGGTGCCAGGTTCTGATGGGAGGTTCGCAGGGTTATCATGTAAAATTAGAACGCTTAATGGGCTTAAGCAGGGTTGTCTATTGGCACCACTTTTATTTTCTTTGTATATCGCTGATCTCCCTGGCGCTCTGAACTCTGTAAGGGGGGATGCCCCCAAAATTGGTTCAATGTCCATTGGCTCTCTATTATATGCTGACGATGTTGCAATATTCGATCTAACGCCCATTGGCCTGCAACGTCGTCTGGATGCTTTAAGTAAATATGCAGAGGCTCACTTCTTGAAAATTAATATTGCAAAAAGCAAGATTTTGGTTTTTCGCAAGAAGGGGCTTAGAATAAAGAGATGTCTAAGGTGGATGCTTGGTTCTGAAAAACTGGAACTGGTTGACTCGTATGTATACTTAGGGAAAGTTTTTTCCAAAACAGGTCGAGACTTGGAGCATACTAAACATTGTGTTAGTAAAGCTGTCTCCCAGGCAAGTGCATTAAACAGATTTTATAAAACTTGCGGGAGACGCCATTTTAGCCATGTCTTATCTGTTTTTAAGGTCAAAATCCCTCCTTCATTAATATATGCTGCCGAGGTGTTGGACATGAATTATTGGCTCTCGTTTGATAAGGCGGAAGGACGAATTCTGCGTCAAATTTGCAATTTAAACTCTTTGGCTGCCCCACATGTACTGCACCTTGAATTTGGATTAGTCTTGTCCTTCATTTTAGCCCAGGCAGCGGTTCTCAGGTGGGGTAACTCCCTCCTTCTGGGGGAAGAGGGTACACTTAGGGCCGCCCTGAGAATAGAAATCTTTGGCACACTAAAAGAACAATCAAGGTTTTTTAGGTCTTTTGTATGTGCAAATGATACTTTCGGTCTTAGTTTAAATTCCGTTTCTTTTATGTCTAAATCTGTTCTGAAACAGTTCTTAAAGAAGTTTAGATCTCCTATCAGTTTGGCGAGAGACGCTGCTTTAAGCCAGTCCAGGTCCAGTAATGTGGCGGTCAGTGGGAGCACTTTGGGGAATAAACCACAGCCTTATTTAACTTGGAATATCCCTCACGGGATTAGAAGGCTGATACTCTTACTGAGACTTAATCTGCTGCCTCTAAGAGATGTTACTGGCATCTGGGATAAGACACCTAGGGCCATATGTAGGTAGCTAAATACCGGTCGGTAACGGCCGAAATTCGGTAAATCTCCCGTTACCGACCGGTATTTAGGCAATTGAGATGTAGGAGGCCGGATTTAAGGAATCGGTAATTTACCGATTCGTTATTTTAAGGAATCGGTAAATTACCGATTCCTTAAATCCTATGTAGGGAGCACTCAAGTGAGTGCATTTTTGGTTTCAGGATTCAGTTATTTACCACCAACTACAAGTTGGTGGTAAATACTGAATACCTTTTAAAAGCAATTTTGTGCTTTTTAAAAGTGCCATGTGGCAGACAAACATGCCCTTAGGGCATGTATGTGCGCCACATGTGCACACATGCACGATTCAGGGGTGCAACAGGGTGTCCATTTGACACCCTGCCACCCTTGAATATGCTCCCCTATTACCGATTCGGTATTTACCGAATCGGTAATAGTGAATGGCTTCCCATTCATTCCTATGGGCCTCCAGGCCCATAGGAATGAATGGGAAGGTATTCCTTATTACCGATTCGATAAATACCGAATCGGTAATACCGAATATTACCGAATCGGTAAAATTTACCGAATGTTTACTTACATTCTATTTACCGATTCTTAAATACCGAATCGGTAAAATTCGGTATTTAGGAATCGGTAAATAGAAATTACCTACATATGGCCCTTAGAGAGAAGAGAATTTGTGAATTGTGCCAGTTGCAAATCCAAGATCTAAATCACGTCTTATTTGTATGTTCAAAGCTGCAAAGTGCCAGGCGAGAGTTCTTAAAACCAGTTTTTATCAGATTTAATATTCACTCGGCTCAGGACGCACGATCTTTGGTCTTGTCCCCTCCGAATGAAATGGTTTGTTTTAAGATATATCAATGTTTTAAAACATTTTTGCCTATTTACTAGAACATTTTCTAACAGTAGCTTTCTGGTTATGATTTAATACCAACTGGTTGGTTATTTGATTGTTTCATGTATTCATAGCATTATTTGCACATTTTATAGTATGTTTGATATAAGAATTTTTTATTGGTCGGTTATTTGATTGTCTTATGTATTTATAGCATTATCTGCACATTTCTTCGTATGTTTGATATAATTTTTATAGCAATGTATAAGGAAGAATTTTGTATTGTATGTAAAGTTTGCCCTTTTAATTGTTGGTGTGTTTTTGTGGACCTCCGTAGGAGTTCCAAAACAAAATAAATAAATAATTGAAATTGAATTGAGGCTTATTTTCCCAGTGAAAAGTTGAAACTCTTTGATTGTTTTCAGTATAGGGATTTTTTGATTGAGAGTGGGGGCAAGCCAGTTCCAGTCTGCTGTATCAAGATGTACGGAATTAGAAAATCGACAAGTACGTCACTGTGATCTATTTAATTATCTTGTTACTGAATCTATTAGAGGGGTGTAGCTGGCGTCTCATGTACCTCATGCGTACCTCAGAAGAGAGAAGGTCTTTGTCTGATCCACCCAGGGTTGTTTGTTGCCCTTTGCTGATGGATGTAATTTGTGGTCAATAGATGATAAAACAGTCGGATATTTCTCCTAAGACACGTCTGAGACCCTTTTTCCCAAGTCTGCAAAGACACTATGCTTTGTTGTAATCAAGTTGGCAATTTCAGATGATGCCCAGGTTACTAGTGTGGCCTCATAAGGATTTCCAGACTTTAATTCTATTGCATCTATGCATGTGGAAGATAGATGTCTTGGGTTTTCCTGTGCAGGCAGTGGTTTCAAGATATTAGATCTATTCAGAATATCGCTGTTACCACGTGATTTGTAATGAGGCTGGAATAAAGTTGTTTTTTTTTCCCCCTTCGAAACACCTCTTTGACTAAAGGCTTTTGAAAAGAGACAATATCTACTGAAGGCTTATTTTCAGAGGAAATTAATTGTTTTCGATATGAGTCCCTATCAACGAGAGTATGGACAGAGCTAGTGTGATGAATCATTTGCAGAGTGCTCCTTTTTTGCATTGTTTCTAATGTTTATATGCAGAGGAAATTAGTTGTTTTAGGTGTAGGTCACTATCCACGAAAGTTTGGGCAGAACTGGTATGACAAATAATTCGCGGAGAGCTCCTTTGATGCAGTAGTTCCTGGAGGTTCGGTACTGTCACCAAGTGCTTGCCTGTAGTGCTTCGGGCTTTAATTGAAGAATGAGGGGACAATTTTGGCTTTGCTGTGCTGGGGATTTGCTGATTCGTGTTCTCATCCACTTGAATTTGCAGAGATGCGGTGGAATGAAGATCAACTCCATTTGTATCCTGGAAGGGGACGCGTCATTTTGTGGTCGACCTTGTTGAAACGTGTGAGGCGAGCACTCGGGGTTTGACTGAACTCTATCAGTAGGGAGGGTTGTACCATTTTCATGTTCTATATTAGTAAAAGATCTTCTTCTTTACTTGAATATCGTACAAAATTTCGCAGTTTCTTTTAATTTTATTGCCATTTAGTTTTTCTCACTCTTTTTATTTTGTTTTCTTATTTTCTTTCGTTTGTTTCTTGAGGGGATAGCTAGTTCCAAGGATGAATTTAGTATTGAGCTCTTATTAAGAGAATTTAGTGCTTCAAGTGACAGTAAAGTGTTGGTATCAAATATAGGCTCAGCAGGATTGGGTTTTTCACAACTATTGTTGTCAGAGAGACCTGAGTTTTGTGCACTTCGGCTAATATACAATGCTTTGTTTGGAATTGTGTCAAAGAGGGATTCATTTGGAGTAGTATTTGTTGTGGCAATTCCTTAGTCTCTGTGTCTGTAGAAGATTTAGAAAATTTGCTATCTGTATTAGGGGGGAAATGCGCCTTAATGGTTTTTATTTCCTCAACCAGGGTGGATACAATAGTTGGAAATTCCTGCTGTTTTTTAATAATAGGACTGAAGGTGCAAAACTAGTTCTGTTTATTATTTTGTATATTAGCTACTGATGCTTTCGTTGACTTGCTCAATAGCTCTTTTATCGTTAAGTGCATATTTTCGAAATGGGAATCAATAGCGTCCGTAAGTTGAGCTAGTGATTCCACTACAGCTATTTGTATATCAAATTTATTGGATTGGAATTTGAGATCTTTTGATGTAGCATCTAGAGTCTGGAACAAGCGAAACCAGGTATCGGACTCCATAACTATGCTGTATTCACAAGGGGGTTGTACTCCTTCCTCAACATTGCGTGACGTGAACTGGTTACAGTCTGTCTCGCTGTCATTTTTTAGAAGTTCTGCAGAGTGAGCTCTCTGTGTTACCCCTATTGACTGAGCAGGCCAAGGGTTTAAGTCGTATACATCTTCCCTAGGCTGCTGCGGGAAATCAAAGAAGAAAAGTGAATGATCATTTGAAGTATGTGCTGTTGTAAATGTAGACTGAATACTGTTTTTAACAGTGGAAGTACTTTGTACTGGAGAGAGGGAGAGGATTTGCTCTGCATCCATCATGACCTCTTGATTCTTGGCAGACCAGGCTCCAGTTCGTGTACTCGCAGATCTTTGAGTGGGGTTTAGTACTGGTGCCAAGGTCCTTTCTTCAGTGTGAGATTTACTTGCTTTCTTTTTTCCTGGATTCATCTCCTCCCTGAGAGACTGTCCCGTTTGTACCAAACCATTTATCTTTAGGGTGATCAAATCAAGTTGGTTAGCAGTTGCTCCATTTAGTTGCGTCGACGGTTCAGCTGCTAAGCTACAGTTCTTAGGGGCGGGGAGGTTGCCCGTGCCACAAGCCGCATCTGAACCTGGACGGGCCGCTTCTGCGGCGCAGGGCTCAACAACCAAGCTGTAGAGACTAATCCACAGCTAACCACAGACAGGTCTTGTCCTGTTGCCTTTTGCAGATTACGGTTGAGGATTCTGAGATTTGAATGAGGCAGCAAGGCAGCTTTGCAATCCTGGACCCCAAAGGAGGAGCGGAGGAAACAGTCTTCTTTGGAGACTTTAAAGGGCTTTTCATACGTGTTTTGGGCTTGCTGGCTGGGGAACAGCTGGAGGGTACCAGAAGAGCAGCAGAGACACCAAGTAGAAAACGTACCTCAGCAACAGTAATAGTGGCCCTCCCCAGAGAGTAACTTGAGTGGCACGCTCCCAGGAAAGTCCTGGCTCTTGCCACCCCCGCTACCCAGCTTACTTGGACTCCGTCAAGCCTTAACACTGAAATTTGCCAGCCGGTTATCAGTTACTGGACGTTCCACAGCGCCACGACTCCGGGCTGTGAAAGGACGTCGCAGCCAATTATGGCACCAGTATTCAGACGCCAAGCCAAGGCACGCTGAACTTTTCCAGGAGCGAAGGATTTGGAGCCTGGGGGTCCAGAAGTGCTGAGAGGCCTAGGGCCGGGCTGAGAAGCGGAAGCTATGTCCTGTAGTCCGCTGCAGAACAGGCAGTGCACGACCCAGCAAGAATTCCTCAAGGCTCGGTCCCCTGGGAGCACGGAGTCCACTCGCCCGCTTCCTCCGCTATACTCCGCCCGCACAGCCCAGCCCAGCTCAAAATCATCGGGGTTCGGAGAACAAGGCCCTGCCATGCAGCTCCCAGGGCTCACTACCTCTGCTCCGGTCCTCACTGAAACTTCCCATCCAGGGGGTCAAAAGCCTACCAGACCATCATGGAAAAAAAGTGAGAAACAAAATTGTGTGCAGGGTTAGCTTATCCTGACATTGCAGTGACAGTCTCCGACTGTTGGCCTCTCTGCAGTTCTCGTCACACTGATTAAAAAAATATAATAATCTCGGCCTTCGAAAGAAGCTTCTCCGTTGTTGCTCGAGATTTGTCTAAAAATAGAAGATTGATCTGGTGTGAGCTCCAGAAAGATTGTCTACCATTGTTGCGAGAATGAGGCATTCATGTCATGTAGTAAGGCAGTGTGGAGGATGTGAATATCTCGTCCCCCATACAAAGGGGGTTGAAGCCAGACCTATTGGCTTTGCTAATGTGTGGTATTGGTGGTGCTAGTATTTTTGATGGAGGTAGTAGTGGTGGTATTGCTGGAGAAGGTACTATTGGTGGTATTAATGATGTGATATTGATGGTGGTATTTGTGGTATGTGCGTTGACCTATCCTCGGTATTTGACGATGATAGGTTCTAGGCCTTGTCCGGAACAGGGTAGAGGGCAACAAGCGAACCTTCATACTGACAGAGGATTACTAACTCTGTCATAGGATTCATGTGTCGAGTTCAGTGGTGGTATCATACTTTGTTTGGTAAATTATAGTGTTAGGTCTTTTTACAAGCGAAACATGAATGCTCACTGACGGGCACATTCATTTCAAGTTCCGCTGCTGATTAAGCCATAATTCTGATAGCCGACATCCCATGCACTGCACTTGTGCATGTGTGCCCGGATTTATAGTATGCCATGCATGAGTGATACAGGTCTACAGTTTCCATTCTGGAAGCCCACAGCCTGGACCAGCGTACAAGATGGAGGAGAGGTTGCTCTCCCTAGGCAACCTATGTGTATTGCTGGCATTGCCTAGATTTGAAGGGGAAACACCAGACCCTATAGTGAGGAAAGAGTTGACAGGCTTTCTTTAGAAGTGTCACCTACCTTCCTGATACATTGGCCTGTAAATGAGTCTGACTGCAGCTGCCATTAGGTAGATGGCAGGGGGTGCAGGGTGAGGCCTGCAGTATCTTTTGTTAGGGGAAAGGAGTCATTTGAAGGGGCACAGATCCTTGTCTCTCATCCTAATCTCTGTGAGAAGTTGCAAATAGCTGGGTGCGGCTTGCTCACACCTGTTTGTACTTGTGTGGTGGGCACTGCACCTGGAGATTGTCCTGCTGCGCAGAGCATCATTGTATTCAAAGGCCAGGTCTGGAAGGTGGCCTGACCAGGAAACATGGAAGGGGAACCAACCCAAACTTGGTCCATAGAATCAGACATGGAATAAACACCCTCACACTGTGTGCCCCACTGCTGCGCAGCTCCCTTTAGGGCTGCTAAGTGCAAACTGGAAACTCTGTGCTACTGGTAAGTTTCCTACTGCCGCAGGAGGGCTGAACATGGCCTGGTGCTGCTCCTACAAACTAGGTGAAGGACTAAAAGGGCCTATGCTTGAGACAGAGTGCCAAAACCTAATAGGGGAAGGGTTACACAAGCTGCTCTCATAGGTAGCACCTCGAATTCTGGACCTAGAACCCACACAAAGTGGGACCCACGAGGGACAGGTGGATGGGTAGCTGAGTTAGCTGGAAAGTGCCCCTGGAAGCATAAAGATTCCCACCCATAAATTTGGTATCCTTGCAATGATTGTATGTGTAGTAGAATTCTCTGTTTTCTGTGTAATAAAGTACTTGTCTTTTATACAAAAAGAAGCAGTGGGCTGTACATTGCTCTTACTGCGCTGCTTATGTGGCGGGAGTGTTGATTACTGAGCTTGAGTACCCCAACACTAACCTCCCTGAGAAACCTGTGATTGCTAGCACAAAAAGGGTTATATTTGGCCCAGTTTGCAGTAACATAGTAAGACAGGCTTCGGATCAGCCGTGGTAAAAGGCCTCATCCCTCATGGTTGTGGCCTAGTAGCCCTTGCCTGCCCGTGGCCTCCTGAACAGGCTCTGACAGCATGTATGAGCTACGGAATTGAATATGATGAAAATGTGATATTTGAGTATATTTTCAGATGTAAGTACTCAGACAGATGTCCAGGCGGTAATTATGTCCCACCTGAACTCGCCTGTTAAACAGACTACGTTTGATACAAAACGGTGCAGCTAGACTGCTCTTAGGTATCCATCAAAGTAAATCTATTTCTCCACAGCTACATGCCTTGCACTGACTTCCTACCATCTTCAACATGTGTATTTGTCACTAAACACTTAGGGGCAAAGGTCCGGGTTAGGAAGCACATAATTTCCTACTGTCCTCCATGCTCACTTAGTTGTTTCAGTGGACTTTTGGTCTCCATTCCCAAAATAAATATGCCGATGGGTGGATGCATGCACTGTGCAGGCAAACAAGCGTCTTCTGCGTATGCAGGGACATGCAGGATAAAGCTTTGGCAGGATCACTGATGGAAGGACACAACCGCTTTGCCTTTTTGTTCCAAGCTTCCATGTGTGTTCGGGTGCTTTGCCTCTTTGCTCCTATCAGTTGCTGTGCTCCTTGTGTTCTGTCTTTTGGCACTAAGCCTTTGGGTGTGCTCGAGGTGCTTTTTAGGTTCCACCTAGGCAGAGCTTGCGCTGTCTCTTGGAGATATGCTATATTCAGGATATGGACATGAAGCTCTGCCCACTTTCCGCCCATCTTTTTAATTGGCTCCTGTCACTGTTCTTTGTACATGGTGGCTTTGCATTGGTCAATAGGCTTAGTAGTCCTTCCTCAGTACCGTCTTTTCTCTTCTTGTAACCCCCAGTTACATGTGTTGCTACTCTGTATGTTTTAATTATAGCCTCGTGCACTTTTTTCTTAAATGCCTTTCTCCTGCCTGCTGTTGCAGGCAGGACACACTCTCCCGCAACTTTTTTTATTTTTTTTATTTGGCCAGCACGGCACGCCTCAGCACTCAGTCGCGCTTTTCACCGAAGCGGCTGCATGCCTTTTTTTCTGTTTATTTACTTTTCATACAATGGCAGCACCCACAATTTAGCTTTAAACATCTTAAGCTAAAGCGCGGGTGCCATAATTGCTTCAAAAGTAAAGTTTTCTTTACTTTTGAAGCAAGCGCTGGACTTGCACTTTATCTTAAGATGTTCAGAGCCTAGGCACGGGTGCCGCCATTGAAATAAAAGTAAACAAATAAAAGAAAAAAAAGCGTGCGGGAAAGATTTGTTTCTACTCGTTTACTTTTGTTACAATCGCTGCACCTGCGGCACCGGCGCTCTATATAATATTACATATTATATGCTTACATTTTTATATATATTGCGTGTTTTGCACAAAAATGAAGAAAAAGATAAGATTTTGCACTTTTGCTGTATTTTGTCTAAGTTTACTCATCATGGGGTGTATTTAAGTCTGTCTTCTAAAAACGTTGCGCGTTTGTGATCAAGGCCAGAACTGGCCAAAACGCGTCATAACAGCATTTTTTAAATCAATTTTCATGAGAAGTAAAATTGGTGTCCGCGCCCGCTCTTTGGATTTGGAGGAATGGAGGGGAATGTGTTAATGTTTACGGAGTCCAGCTGGCTCCGGTTCACGGACCCCCTCCCTACGACGGTTGGTGGTATACAGCTGACTCGGCGTTTGCCTCATTGTTTTGAAGAGTGCTTTTAACTAAGCAAACCGCCCTTGGAAAACAAGTTGGCGGTCTCTGAGCTGCATGGCGCGAGTCGGAGGACCTGAGCCGGGGAGGCCTGACACTGCGGTGAGTGCAAAGGGGCAGGTTGGGAGGTCTCGCAAGCCAGCATGGACTGGAATTTGATAGTCCAGCGGGGAGAAGTTAAATCTTTAATAAAATGTCTGAAGATGCGCTGCATGCGAGGGAAGAAGCAGCCAATGAACTATTTAGTAACTTACCGGAATTGGAGGAAGGGACTCCTACCCGGGATATGATCACAGGCTCCGGTGTTGAAGCCGTGAGAAGTAAATTAAGAACTCTAGAGAGACTAATGAGAAGTGAAAAACTAAATGGTGGGAGTGGAGGTCGATGCGCAAGTACATCGAAGTGGGACGCATTCGACGAGGTTTACGCATCCTGTTGGCGCTGAGCTATGAGAATCCCAATCCGGCAATGCTCAAAGAATGGACAGAAAGCAATATGGAGGCATCAACCCGGCTAGTTCACATATTAATAAACTACCCAGAGACCGACCATGAGGTACTACAAAAGGACATTGAATTGCTCAATTATGAGCTTGGTGCACTTGATCAACATCAGGATGTAATTACAAAATATCGAGAAGACATGCAACAACCCTTGAAAAAACAGGAGGACATAACGAAAGTCCGTAAAGCACATAAGTTTCAACGAGATAAGATCGATTATGAAACAGGGGATGTCTTCACCTTTGTGAGACGATTTGATGTGATGAAATGGCAAAAACGTGTCAGCAAGAATCGAGCCACACAGGACGCAAACCTAGCTGGTGCCGCATCAGCAACTGAGTCTAGCTCGGCTGTTGAAAGTGAGACTGACTCTGAAGATGGCAGACAATTAAGACAGCAACAAAGTGGTCTTCAAAAACTATCCCTATTCGAGGAATTGGATTTTTTACGAAGGGATCGTCGCCAAAGATTGCGGCCAAGAGAACAAAGATCCAAAACAAACTAAGGCGAAATCAAAGGCTGAGAGAACATAGAAAATGTGTCAGGAAGAGATCTGAGAAAACTAGTACAGAAAAAGAAATGGGCCAAGAAGTAAAAACCTATCGATTCTAGAATAGATAATACAGTCATCAATTTGTCACAGGTTGAACTTAATCAAGTGGAATTACAAACGTCCTGTGGGGAACATGGCGGCTGGCTAAACTCACCATTTGCGAGCTCAGAGGCTTCTCTCCGGCATCACACCTGATCACAGCGCCCGTCAGTCGATTCACGAGTTCGCCCAATACTCTTTCCCCGCTTTCGCCTCCGTTGGGTTCTCGCACTGGGTGGCCATCCAGGTGTTTACGCGTCCTAAGGCTGTCCGATGCCAGTTGGAGCGCAGCTCTCACTGCTGAGCTTCCTGGTGTGGGGGGCAGTGGCTTCAGGCGGCTCGAGGGATACACCGCGACAGATGGTTCTCGTCGCGGGTTTCCTTCCGGGGCACTCTGAGCAGGGTCAGCTCCTACTGGGTGCCCACGGGCCGCTTGCTGTGCAGAACTTTCCGGGTGCGTCGGCAGCCACTCTGAGTGTCTGCGACGAGGATTCTGTCCAGCGCATGAGCCTGAGGTGTGCTTACCGGGCTGGGGGTAAGGAGTCCTGTACTTCCCCCAAACTCACGGCGGTCGGCGGTACGGGGAGAACGCCCAAGAGGTCAGTGCAAGTGAAGGAAGGGCGGCCAAATTAAGTGAACAGTGAAAGTCTGCCAAACAGTTATGCTTTAAGGAATAAAAATATCAGCCCAGCTGAAGATGCCTCACAATAGCAGGGCCCTGCTTGGGAAAAATTGAGTGTAAGCAGGGAGGTAGGAAAATAGGAGATCTGAGTACACTGAGTAGAAACACTGAATTTACCTCCTTGTCAACCCCAGCCAAATCTAAATTAAGGGATCCTTCAGCTCCACCTAACAAAAAAGCAGAGCAAGTTAAGATAACTCCTTCACCAAGAACTTTTTTTCAGGTAGGACATTATGTAATAAATTTCCCTTCCCCCGCAGTCCAAGAGAGTTAAATAAGATTACGGACGCCAAAGGGGAAACTACAATAGTAATGAAGCCTGACAGACAAGGTGCAGATGCCCTCTCAGACAGCGAGACTACTAACAGATGCCAGGTGCTAGGAGACAGAGCAGAAAACACTTTATCAGGGGAGTCCCAGGACAGTCATCCCTCGATTACAACAGGCAACCTTAAGATAAAGGTTGCGAAAAGCAGCCGGGGCTGGCAACGATGCTGGACACCTTAACTACAGAGATTAGAAGCAAGTTTGCAATATCTGAGAGAAACCAAGCTAAAATTCAGAGGCCTGCGAGACCCTAGAAGCAAAAATGTCCTCCATAAGTGATAGAATTTGCACAATGGAAGCCTCTTTAGAGGCTCTAAACAAAGATGTAGAGGTTAATCAAGAGGAAATTCGAGCCATAAAAAATAGGGAGAAGGGCATGCTAGATAAAATTGAGTCTTTAGAGAATAATGCTAGATGCAACAATATCAGAGTACTTAATATTCCAGAGGGCCTTGAAGGAGAGAATATTAAGGGGTTTATAATCAGTTTACGTAAGGAATTTATTCCCTCTATAGACACAGCAGAGCTCGAGGCAGACATTCAGAGGATCCATCGAGATCCTTTTTTGAAGAATCTAAGCAGAAAGAGCCCAAGGAAAATTTTGATTAACTTTAAAACAAATACTTAAAAAATCACACAGGATAGACAGTGGGAGCTGGGCAAATTTATACCAGAGCTATGAGCTTTAGGCGCTACTGCCCAAATGAGATTTCCAGCTTTACTGAAAATCATGTGGAATAATAAGACACATAATATCAGGGACCCGAAAGACGCAGGCAGTTTTGTTGATCAGATAAAGGCACAGCAGAAGCATAAATAATAAATGCCGGAGGAAGCTGAGAGCTTCAATGGGTATCAAACCAAATTAGCCAATTTTTGTTTACGGAGGGTTCCTCGGAGTGGGTGGGTTTCTCTTAATGAGGTAGCATGGTTAGAAATTCACTGGGGGTGGGGTGCAGGGGGGAAAAAAGCACAAAAAAGACAAAAGCCCTCAATCACAGGAATCTAGTGGCAAGGGGTGGAGGCATGAGATTAGTCGAAGGAAGCCCTTTAAAATAACATGTCTAGGTTGCCAGATCCATTAAAAGATGTCTCACGTAATGTTCTAACATGGAATGTAAATGGGCTTAGAGTAGCCAGTAGAAGGAGAAGAATCCTGCAATATTTGAAACAGGCTAATTACAATATTATAATGTTACAGGAGACTCATTTAATGCAGGACGAGTGAAGGAGATCCTGGCCAAACAGAAGTGGATTGAGGAGTCAATCTAAACTAATCAATCATCCTGCACCAAGGGAGTGGTCCTGTTCATTAGAAAATCTATTAAAGCCATTTTAGGGAAATGTAAGGTAGATGATGGGGGGTTAGATTATAGCCAATTTAAAAATACAGGGTGCGTGGTATGACTTAGCAGGATATTATGGGCCAAATACCAACAATATTACACCCCTGCAAGCTCTATTTTGTCAGCTCTTGGAAGTTAAAGTTCCAATAATACTGGGAGGCGACTTTAACGTGTTGCTGAACCCAAGTTTAGATAAATCCTCAAAAGGAAAATTAATTAGTTCACCAGAACACGAGAAGACTTATTAGGACAATGATGGAAGACTTAGGGTTAATATGTATATGGAGAGCTATGACCAAGGGGGCAAGTGGAAACCAAAGTTTTACTTTCCATAATAAGAAGCATGGACACGCCTCTACAATTGATTTCTTCTTGCTAGACACTAGACTGGTCAGTAGATAAGGAGGGTGGAACATACCCCGAGCATCTCTTGGATCACTCCGCAGTTCACTTAGAGTTGCAGTTAGAAAAGAGTTCTACCTATAGTAGACATTTGACAGAACGTTATTATTGGATTCCACAGTAAAAACTTACCTGCAAAGAGATACATTGTAATTTTTTGAACTAAATAACACTTCAGCTCAAAAAAATATAATATGGGATGCATTTAAGGCCTACGTTAGGGGCAGGTTATTAAGTCTAGCAGCACAAAACAATAAGGAGACAAGGTACAAGATAAAAAATCTGGAAGATAACATCCTACGGGATCTGACATAGAGAGACTCGCAACAACAAGATGACCAGGACCAGATCAAGGAAGATAACAAACTTAAATATGCAAGACAGGCCTTAACAGACTATCTAGATGGTATAATACATAGAAAATAGGAGGCCAGTGGATTAGACCATTATGAATATGTGGAAGGATGTGGGAAGCTTCTTTCCTGGAAGTCAGAATTGAACGTACAAAAAACATAATTAAAGAGATAGTATTTAAAGAAACCGGGTTGCGCTGTACTGAGAATTCAGAAATAGAGCCAGTTTTTACAGATTTCTTTGAAGAGTTATACACAGATGACCTTTCAGTCTCCAAGACTCAGTTAACAGACTATCTTAACGGCATTGTTCTTCCCTCGCTCAATGACGATTTAACACAGACTCCTAATCAGGAAATCACTCTAGAGGAAGTTAAGGTGGCAATTAATAAGTTATACCCAACGAGTTTGATAAAATCCTGTCCAATGAACTCACGCCGGTTTTAGCTGAGTTGATAGGCGGAATATTCTCGGAGAACCCCCCGTGCCCGAAGTCTTGGGATGAAGCGGCTGTCAGCTTAATTTTGAAACCAAATAAAGACCCTAAAAATTGCGATTCATATTGACTGTTTTTTTTGCTAAATTGCGATTAAAAAATCTATGCGCAAATCTTAGCAAAAAGGTTAAAGCAAGTAACGGGAATCCTGATTCAAGAAGATCAGAAGGGCTTTATTAAAGGCAGGCAGCTGCAGGACCTAACTCATGATCTGACTGGTGCACTCGATTGGGCTACGCTGAATAAACTACCGTTATCTGTCATCACATTTGATGCTGAAAAGTCCTTCAATAGAGTAAGCTGGCCTTTTTTACTTCAAATTATCCATAAATGTTGTCTGGGTGAGAAATTTACTAAAGCAATCAGAGCAATATATAGGAATCCATCAGCTAGGATACTAGTTAATGGGAATCTGACAAAGTCAATTAAGATAGAGTGAGGAACAAAACAGGGGTGTCCCCTATCTCCTGTGCTCTTTGACTTGTATATTGAACCACTAGCAATTAAAATTAGGCTAAATCAGGAAAACCTGTCATTTGAGTGTAATGGGTGGGTGAAAAAAGTGGCATTATATACTGATGATTTGATGAGTTTTACAAAGGATTTCACTGTGCTCCTTCCCTGTGTTAGGGCAAACTTTAATCGACTTTGGGAAAGTTTCTAGCTATCAAATCAACCAACAAAAAACCGAGATCATGTCATGGAACTCACAACTAAACAATCCACTTATAAAACAAGAAATAAGATATCTTGGGATACAGGTCATACAGGACCGGTCTAAAATGGCCAAGCTTAATTTTGACAAAAAAATGAGTGAGACTAGAACTCTGTTGAGGTCCCGGGGTTGTCTTCCGCTCTCACTGTTAGGTAGATCCAATTTGGTGGAAAGGTCAATTGTTCAGAAATTTACCTTTATTTTTAATACGATCCTGTTATCATTTAATCTAAAATCTATAAAAAAAATTACAAGGAGAAATCTCAAGTTTTATTTGGTCTTGTAAGGGAGCGAGGATCGCTTGGAAGAAACTTTGAAGAGCTAAATCAGAGGGAGGCTTTGCAGGGTCCGATTTACGTCTTTACTGTTGGGCCTTCCAGCTAAAAAATATAAGATCACTCTTGTCCAACTCGTTTAGTTTTCCTCCCAGTTTTCAAGCAATGACAAAAAATTTACTTTTTGGTGGTGAGTTTTTTCTATTTAAATTTGGACATCCAAAAATGTTTAAGAAAGTAAAACTGAAGATACTTAGGGCGGCATGTGAGCTTTGGTATCAAATTAGAAGAATTTTAAGGATACCCTATTACAGCACTTTTGCACCTATCTGGAACTCCCCAGGGACACCCAATTGCCTTCAGGATAAACTGGCGGTCCCATTAATCGACGCAGGAATAAACAAATGGGGGAACTATTGTAGGAAAACAAAATAGTGCCTTGGGAGACCTTAACTATTCTTACGAATCAAAGTTTATCTAAATTTAAGTTTTATCAACTATCGAGCTGGGCACAAGGCTTAGGTGAAGACGGTGAAGGAAACAAAGAATGGGAAGAAAAACTGCAGGGGATCCCTTTTCAGCATAAAGAAGTCTTCAAGTGGTATTGGATGTTGGTAAAGGGTGAGTAAGCGACTTCAGTGCCACCGGAGGATATCTGAAGGTGGGCCCTGCAGACAACAGATTTAACACATCTATGGCAAGTATCGATGCCCACTTTATGATGGGTAGTAAAAGCTGCGCCTCTCCGAAGAAATCATCTCTTCACGGTTCCGGTCCGCCACGGCGTTAGCTGGCGATTGTGCGGAGAGCAGAGGACTCGCGCCCCTCCCCCTTCCTGGCAGCCACTTCCGGGCGGGCAGGCAGCGGTCTAGTTGTTCTGATTGCCTACTTAAGATCATGCTGGTGCGGGCGCGCAGCTGGTAGTGATAGTGTCTGCTGACGCCTCGCACGCTGCATGTCTCCGTGCTCTTGCAAATTTTAATGCTATTCTGCACTGATGTATGTTATGTTCATTTTTTAACTGTGTTACGCTTTTGTTTTTAGCCTTTATTCAATTTAGTGTTTTTTGGCATTTGCACTTTCCCTGGGCCGGTGTTAGACCCCTGGGCAGCCTCTTCGCCTACACTTGATCAGCCCTCTGCTCTGGTCCGCCACAGCGTTAGCTGCCGATTGTGCGGAGAGCAGAGGACTTGCGCCCCTCCCCCTTCCTGGCAGGCACTTCCGGGCGGGCGGGCAGTCAGCGGTCTAGTTGTTCTGACTGCCTATTTAAGATCATGCCAATGCGGGCGCGCCACTGGCGCGCCTAAGGTGGCGCGCCTAAGGCAAGCCCGTCTGCTCCTGTCCGCGCCTGAATGTCTCCAGACACCAGACATGCTGCCGGTTTGGCGGTTCAGCAGCGGCGGTATTCACGGAGCACTCTCATGGACATCGGTAAAGGCATTCACCAGTGTACGCATCAGCCTGTTGCTTCTTGGGTGGGTCCTTTCATCTGCAATTCCTGTGGTTTCAACTCTTTGGTAATCGCTAGTCCTGTATGCTCTCCCTCGCCTGCTATTAAAATTCTTAGCCTTAACTGCCGTTCTCTGGTCAAACACTTCGCTGAGGTGTTCGACCTAATTCAGGATGAAGCCCCTGATATTCTTTTCTTAACTGAGACTTGGCTCACTGCTAACACCGAGGCAGAGCCTAACTTGGCACTGCCCCAGGGATATGCCATTAAAACTCTTAACAGAGAAGGCAGGGGTATTGCGGTTGTCTCTAAAACTGGTTTCACCTGTACCCTGACCAAGGAAAGCATCGCAGACTCTGAATGTGCCCTGTTTAAAATCTGTGTTAATGCCAATTTCACCCTCTCAGGCCTCCTGATTTACCGCCCCCCTGGACCCTCAAAAGGTTTTATGAAATCCCTTGTCACTACCTCGGGGCTGTTGGCTACTAGGTCAGCCAACTTTAACATTGTTGGGGACTTTAACCTGCACTTGGAAGCTAGTCAAGATAGGGAGATCAGTAATTTTTTAGCGGACCTAGCTGCTTTCCAACTTATACAATATATCCCTAATGGCACTCATTCTGCTGGCCATTTATTAGATCCTTTTTTTTCGAATCTACCGGCTCTCACGGCTACCCCTTCCCATCCCATGAGCTGGTCTGATCACTACTTGGTGTCATTGACACTACAGGGAATAGGACCTCTTCAAGAAATTCCTCGGAAATCCATTCTTAAATGCCCCTGGCATAAGTTGGCCGTTGATCGCTTTCGCGACATCCTCCTCTCTCATAGGCCTAGCCTCCCTAACAACCCAGATGGGGCAAATAGTATCTTATCAGATTGGATCTCGCATACTCTTGACACTCTGATCCCTGCTAAGATGTCCCACAGCCGCAGAACACAATCTGGCCCTTGGTTTAATGACAAACTGGCTCAGCCTAGGAGAGCGTCAAAGCCCTGGAAAGGGCCTGGAGAAGACAGTATGACCCTTCCCTGAAATTACAATATCGAGCAGACATTAAACAATACCACAAGTCTATTCTGAAGGTGAGGGCGGACTTTTTCTCTGAGAAAATTAAGAATAGCAGCAATACCACTAAATGTATATTCTCCTTACTTAAGGATCTTAAAACTTCTGGGCAACCTATTTCATCTCCTCTCACTTCTAACGAGCAATGTGAGACCCTCGCTGCTTTTTTTATTAAAAAGGTGGACGATATCTACAAAACCTTTCCTCATATGGTACCCCCAATGGGCCTTCCTGTTCCATTGGCCGTCACCGGCCCATCACTTTCCACCTTTCCTGTGCTTTCCCAGGAAGCCATGCGGCTTATCTGTAATAAACTTAAATCCGGATCTCCGGTTGATCCCCCCCAAACCCGATCAATTTAAGATTTTTCTACCGCAGCTGTCACCTGTGTTTTGTGATCTGATAAATCTGTCCCTATCCTCTGCTGTGGTCCCCATTGCTTGGAAATACGCTAAAGTGATCCCTCTTCTCAAGAAACCAACACTGGACGAGTCCAAGCCTGCAAATTTCCGTCCCATCTCCCTCCTTCCTCTGACAGCCAAGATCACTGAAGCCCACATTAATTCCATCCTCTCCAGCTACATTGACATTAATAACTTGTTAAACCCCTCTCAGAACGGCTTCCGTCCGCGGCATAGTACGGAATCTGCCCTTCTGGAGGTCACGGAACAGTTGTGACTTTCTCTGGATTCTGGAGGAATGTCTGCCCTGATCCTACTGGACTTAAGTGCTACATTTGACACTGTGTCCCACCAGATTCTTTTGCAACGCTTGGAGGACATTGGCATCTGCGGCTCGGCCCTGGGGTGGCTCTCTTAGTTTCCTTCGGAAAGATCCTTTCAAGTGATCACCCCCCCCTTTCTGCTCTCAGACGCACAACGTACGCCAAGGGGTCCCGCAGGGCTCTGCCCTGAGCCCGACCCCTTTTAACATCTATATTCGACCTCTGGCAGCCGTGGCAAAGGATAGGGGGCTGACTGTGGTCTCATACGCGGATGATACGCAGTTAGTGATCGCCCTATCCGATAACCCTGCACGGGATGCCTCTAAGTTCAAAGAAGGCTTAACGGCGGTCGCTGACTGGATGACACCGCACTGCCTCCAACTTAACGCCACCAAATCAGAAATCCTACTGGTGGGTAGAAACACTCATCTGTGAAGTGAGCAATGGTGGCCTTCTGCCCTTGGCTCTCCACCTATACCCAAGCAGACGGTAAAAAATCTGGGTGTCTGGATGGACTCTGCACTTTCCTTCCAGCCTCAAACTAAGGCAGTGGCTGGAGTCTGTTTCGGGCTCCTCCGTGGTCTCAAACCCCTGTTGGGGTTCTTTGATAATAATACTCGGCAGGTTATCATCCAGGCCACCATACTATCTAGGCTGGATTATGCCAGTGCCCTGTACTTAGGGGTTAACAGAGCAGAGACACAGCGCCTCCAAAGAATTCAGAATGCTGCCGTCCGACTCTTGTTTAGGCTCCCCATGACCTGTCACACTTCGGAGTTTATCATTAGACTCCATTGGCTCCCGGTGGAGAAGCGTGTTCTTTTTAAAACACTGTGCATTGCCCACCGTATCCTTAACGCTCAATCTCCTGAAATCCTTGCTAACCTTCTGATACCTCATACGCCCTCGCGTCTTCTGCGCTCTTTTGGCCAGCATCTGGCAGCCATTCCGCGTGTCAAAAGAGCCAGAGCCGAGGGACGCTCTTTTCGAGCTTTGGCTCCTAAACTCTGGAACTCCCTTCCGGCAACCATCAGAAGCATTCATAATCATGCTGCTTTCCGCAAAGCCATAAAAACTCATCTGTTCCCTGAATAATCAGTTGTGGCGCTCTTCGGTCCAGTCACCTATCTTCTGTCTGAGCTTAGCACTGGGACGCCCCTTGGCTGGGGCAGCCATGCGCTCTACAAATACTATAACATAGGGCGTACTGGACTCCGAAAAGATGGGAGGTGGGGATAAAGCTTGCCTAAAGTGCTCCATGGGTAAAGCAAATGACGTACATATGTTTCGACAGAGTCCTCGGATCTAGGTCTTCTGGCAAGAAGTTGGTAAGACTATCTCAGAAATGTTGGGAAAAGAGATTGAGGTAAGCCTGGTTTTGGTTATGTTGGGGGTTTTGTCAGGTGAAGGGTCGCAGAAAAAATTAATAAAAAGGCACACACAAGTGTTATTCATTTTAATATTATTGGCTAGAAGGGAAATTTGTTTAAAATGGGTATCCTTCTCACCACCGAATTATCTAGATTGGGTTAGAGCGGTAAATAGAGTAAACTTTCTAGACCGTAGCTGTCTATCTAAAAAAATGGGAAGATTGGGTAAAAAATAATCATTAGATAACAACTTAACAAAGTCCAATGATTATAAAATAAGTAAAACTAAGGCAGGAAGGAGGCGTAACTCCAAGGTCGTTTAAAATCCTCTGCTTGCCTGGATTCAGATGAGGCTGGTTTTCAAGAAATCAAGAGATTGTTGGAACCCTTGAGACAATAAGAATCTCCTCTCCTTCAGAACATTCACAACTCAATGATACTACATGCTATATGAAAAGCAATTTGGAGACAGTAACAGCCATTGATTTACAGTATCGGAGGCAATTATCGACTTGGAGAGATGAGGGTTTGTTGAGCTACGAGGAATGGCAATTCCTAAAAAAAATGATTTTCCCACGATCCCTCATCTATATTTATTACCAAAAGTTCATAAAAACAAGCTACATCCACCGGGCAGACTCATCATATCTGCTATCAATGGTACATTTGAAAATACTTCCTGATATATTGACTTTTTTCTCCAGAGCTTTGTAAAGAATCTCCAATCATCAGGTGATTTCTTAAAAAATGTCTGACATTCCTTGGCATTAGGTTACTTGCTGATTACTTGAGATGTCTGTTCGCTTTATACAAGCATTAACCATCAGGATGGGGTCAATGCGGTTGAATTGTTTCTGAAGAGTAGACCGCTAAAAGTTTTTAAAACATAGTTGCATGTTATTATTTATGATCAAGTGGTGTCTAGAAAATAACTTTTTTTATTTTAATCAGGAGGTCTTCCAGGAGAGACACGGTATGGCGATGGGCACCTGCTTCACCCCGTGTTATGCGTGTTTACACAAGGGCTGGTTGGAGGAGCAGGTGCTCATCGCTTACCACAGTGATTTATGGAACGACCATAGTGTATGCTGGCTACGATATATTGCCGACTTTTTTATGATTGCCCTGATACGAGATAATGACAACATAATGTTCACTGAATGAATTAGTCTCTCCCTTAAATATGTTCAGCCCTTCATTTCTCTATGCATTCATTGTTTTATTAAGCACTTTAGTCACATGATGTGGGTTTATTTAGTTTTTTGCACTTAACATGAGGGTTGTGATTGAAATTAATACAATTTTAGATGTGATCAGATTATAGAATTTTAGAATTGACCATGATTTGAATTTAATGTTATTTAATAGCTTGGGCTTTGGAAGCCATCTTACTGAATTTCGAGATGTGGATTGAATTGATTTTAAAAATGAATATTACTTTTATAGGGTAACTAGTCATAATATCGAATTTTTAATATTGATATACAATAATATCGAATTTAGTATATCGACAAAACTAAAATATCGATATTATATATATATCGATGTTCAAACTATCGGGTTTTTTTGTGTAGAAATATCGAAGTATAAAATATCGAATCAAAAATATCGTAATAAACAAATATCGTTTTTTAGTGTTTAAAATATCGGGGGGGGAATATAAAATGTATAAAATATCGTTTTTTTAAAATATCGTTATAGTATTGTTTTGTATTAAAATATTGTTGTTTTTTATGTAATAATAGTTGTTGAATATTGTAAAAAAGCTTTTTTGTAATAGAAATTTTAGGAGCGGGATGTTGGGTTTTTAGGGGATAAGGGTGGGGAGTGTTTTAAAATAATGAGAAATGATTTTTTTAAATTTAAAATATTTGATAATTTAAATTATGAAATGTTGCTTAAGGAGCGTTTAGGGGATAAGGTTGGGGATAAGGTTGGGGAGTGTTTTACATTTTTTAAATATTAGAAATTTTAAATTATGAAATGTTGTTTTAGGAGCGGGATGTTGGCTTTGTAGGGGATAAGGGTGGGTAGTGTTTTAAAAAATTAAAGAAATCAAATTTGGAAATTTTAAAAAGAATTAATTGAAATTAAAATTTTGTTTTAGAATTGGGATGTTAGGTTTCTAGGGGATAAGGGTGGGGAGTGTTTTAAAAAGAATGAACATTTTTATAATTTAATTTAAAATTTAAATTTTATATTTAAAAAATACAGTTATTAGCAATGGTATGTTGGGTTTATAGGGGATGGTGTTGGTGAGAATTAAAAATTTGAAAAAAGAAATACAAAATTAAATTGAAAATTTAAATTTTAAATTGAATTATTTAATTTATGAGTGCAAATTTGTGTTTATAGGGAAGAGGGCTGGGGAGTGTTTTAAAATATAATGTAATATTTGTTTAATTTTAGATTTTTAAAAAAACAGAATAAATTTCAAAATAATTAATTTAATTAAAATGTAATAATTAATGTGTGTAAAATTTATGATTTTATGGATTTTTGAATATAAAATGTTAATTAATGTTTAATTTTTAAGTAATAAGAATGGTAAACATATTGGTCAAAAGATTTAATTTAAATGTAGATTTATTAACTATATTTATCAATGTATTTGAGTTTATTATTAGATTAAAATATTGAATTGTATGTAATCTATATAATGAGAAAACAAAATACTAAGGGCCCGATTCTGATGCGGGTTGGAAAAGCTTCCCAACCGAGGGCCTGATTCTGATGCGGTTAGGAAGGCCTCCTAACGGCATTTGCTCCTTCCAAATCGGATCGGGAACGTGTCTTCCCGACCGAGGGCCCAATTCTGATGCGGTTAGGAACAAATGTTCCCTTTGAAGTCAATGGGAGTTCAACCAAATCGTATCTGGAAGCATCCGGATGCATCCTACTCCGCCGGTCGGACTTTCCCGATCCGAGTGGGTCGGACACCATTTCCCAACCGATTCGGTCAGGAAGCTTTTCCAACCCGCATCAGAATTGGCCCCTTAGTTGTTTTTTCATAATATTTATTTATTAATTAGTAATAGTAATATTTATTTTAAAAAATTGTTTTTAAAAATTGAAAGAAATAAAATTTGAGAGTAGTGGTTTTATAAATTATTAATTGTGTACAATATGTTATAATTTAATTAAATGATGTGTAGTGTCCTGCATTTTCCATTTTTTTGTAGTAACTGGAGGGGTAATAGTAAATTAAATAGTTTTATTAAATAAGATATTTGTTTGTTTAATATTAACTGCAGTGGGTCTTGATAATTATATATGTTTAGTATCCAGCATCTTCCCTGACTTAATACTAACGGGAGTGGGAATAGTAAATTATATAGGTTTAGTGTCCAGCACCTTCCCTGACTTAATACTAACTGGAGTGGGAATAGTAAATTATATATCTTTAATGTCCAGCACCTTCCCTGAGTATATATTAACTGGAGTGGGAATAGTAAATTATATATGTTTAGTGTCCAGCACTTTCCCTGACTTAATACTAACTGGAGTGGGAATAGTAAATTATATATTTTTAATGTCCAGCACCTTCCCTGAGTATATATTAACTGGAGTGGGAATAGTAAATTATATATTTTTAATGTCCAGCACCTTCCCTGAGTATATATTAACTGGAGTGGGAATAGTAAATTATGTATGTTTAGTGTCCAGCACCGCACCTGACTTAATACTAACTGGAGTGGGAATAGTAAATTATATATGTTTAGTGTCCAGCACCTTCCCTGACTTAATATTAACTGGGAATAGTAAATTATATATGTTTAATGTCTAGCACCTTCCTTGAGTATATATTAATTGGAGTTGGGAATAGTAAATTATATATGTGTAGTGTCCAGCACCTTCTCTGACTTAATATTAACTGAAGTGGGAATAGTAAATGATATATGTTTAGTGTCCAGCACCTTACCTGACTTAATACTAACTGGAGTGGAAATAGTAAATTATATATGTTTAGTGTCCAGCACCTTCCCTGACTTAATACTAACTGGAGTGGGAATAGTAAATTATATATCTTTAATGTCGAGCACCTTCCCTGAGTATATATTAACCGGAGTGGGAATAGTAAATTATGAAATGAAATGAAATGGGGTCTTGTAGAGCGCATGGCTACCCGGGAGCATCCCAGCGCTGAGCGGAACCAGAGTGAGCGATCAGATTTATGGGAAGAGCCAGGTCTTCAGGTGCTTTCGGAATATGGGGTGGTTAGGTTCCCTACGGAGGTGAAGTGGGAGAGTGTTCCAAAGTTTGGCGGCATTGTATGAGAAAAGCCTGCCCCCACTTCTGGCTCTCCTGATTCTGGGTACTTCTGCCAGGTGGAGCGTGTCGGAGCGAAGGTTTCTGGGGGCTTTATATGGACGGATCAAGGCTTTGATGATGGGTGGTCCGTTCCCTTCCAGAGACTTGTGGGCCACGCAGAGGGCTTTGAAATTGATTCTCTCCTGCACCGGAAGCCAGTGCAGGGAGCGCAATGCGGGCTTTGCCGAACAGCGATAGCCGGTACCGGTGAGCAGTCTTGCCGCCGAGTTCTGAACGATCTGAAGTCTTGTGACCACTGCATTGGGGGCCCCTAGATATAGGGCATTGCCAAAATCAATCCTGGATAGGATCAGGGCCTGTATCAGTAGCTTTTTTGCTAGGAAAGGAAGTAGGGGAGAACTTTACGGATCATTTTGAGCAGACCATAGCATGAGGCGACCGTCTTCCTGGCTTGGATTTTGAAGGAGAGGTCTTGGTCTAGCCAGATGCCTAAGCTGTTTATTTCAGATTTTGGGATCGAGGGCGTACCCATACAAGCTGGCCAGAGGGCGTTCAGGTTGACACTTAAGTGGTTACCAAGCTACATCAGCTCGGTTTTGTCCCCATTGAGTTTAAGATGGGTGAGACTCATCCACTTAGCCACTTCCTCCAAACAGAAGTGGAGGTCAGTGGACGACTGGTCAGCTTGATTCAATGCCACGACCAGCTGCGTGTCATCTGCGTAAGACACTATACGGATCCCAAAGGGGGTGACGATGTCCGCCAGAGGAGCCATATAAATGTTAAAAAGGGTTGGGCTCAGGGAGGAGCCCTGGGGGACTCCACACTGCAAGGGTAATGGGTCTGAGGTAATATCGTCTTCAAACACCTGAAAGGACCTTCCTTCCAAGAAGGATTGAAGCCAAGAGAGAGCTAGGCCAGACACTCCTATATTCCTGAGACGGTGAATCAGAATTTATATATGTTTAATGTCCAGCACCTTCCCTGAGTATATATTAATTGGAGTGGGAATAGTAAATTATATATGTTTAGTGTCCAGCACCTTCCCTGACTTAATATTAACTGGAGTGGGAATAGTAAATTATATAGGTTTATTGTCCAGCACCTTCCCTGACTTAATAGTAACTGGAGTGGGAATAGTAAATTATATAGGTTTAGGGGCCGATTCCGATTCAGGCCGGAAAACATACCGACCGACTCGGTACGGGAATGTTGTCCGACCGACACGTACCGGCGCTGCCCGATCCGCGTAGTACGATGCAATGCATGTGAATTACGGCCGACTCGTACGGAACACAAGCCGAACGACCGAACCGCACGGAAACCAGCTATCCGGCCGGGAAACTACGCGAATAGAACCGACCGACACGTACCAGGAATGAACCCGACAGAAACGTACCCGCTAACTCCGACCCGCGCAGTACGATGCAATGCGTGTAAACCAGACCGAGTCGCACGGAGCCCAAGCCGTACGACCGACACGCATACAAAACCGTGCCAAAGCAACTCAATACTCCGCGACCGACGCGTACGCCGCACATGAAACCCATCAGGAACACAGCTTGAAAGACTCGGAGAAGCCCGCACGAGCCAACTGCAGCGTCCTACTCGGTCAGAAGAACGTCTCCTACATGCCCAAAACCCACAAAGGAAAAAAAAAAAAAAAAGGGCCAAACAAGCAATGACAAAGTCAATAAATACAGGGGTGAAAAAACATGGAACAAAGACACACCCACAACCCCACCCATATAGAGGCCACAAATCACTACCATGATCCTTTGCAAATTCAACTGACCTGCCAGCACAGAACACCATCAGACAGCAAACACAGACACACCCACAACTCATCCATAACACAAGCCACACACCATTAGCACCTCCCAAATAGCACCCTCACATACACCCAGCAAAACCTACACTCACCCACCCTCACCTGCACACTCACACACACATCAATCCCCACCACCACCCATCACCATGCCCCCAAAGAAGAATCCAAAGTTCCTAGACAGTGAATTGGAAGTCCTGGTAGATGGGATCCTCAGGGTAGAGCCACAGTTGTTTGGTACATTGGTCCAACAGACCCCCATGTCGCAGAAAACCAAGATGTGGGAGAGGATCGTCGACAGGGTGAACGCACAATCGCCATGTTTGCGCACAAAGGAAGACATCCAGAACAGGTGGTATGATGTGCGCAGGAGGGTCAAGGACCTACTCAAGAAGGATTACGCCTTGAGTAATCGTACCGGCAGTGGCCCTCCTGCCAAACCAGTATACCTCAGGCCCTGGGAGGAGAAGGTGCGGGCCATCCTACCACCAGTGAGCGTATATGGACTATCAAACATCCCAGAGCCTGGTGAGTAAACAACCAATATACCCAATATTGTGTGACAATACACACACATCACTGTCAAGGGGATAGTCAAACCATGCACCCTTAGCAAATCCACAGCAACCAAAAGATAATCATCCCAAGATGTGTATGTTAGTTAGATAAACACAATACATGCCATCTCATAGTGATATGTAACTGTGTCATGACATGTACTAACCTAACAACAAATAGAGCAAGGCAGTGGCACAAATCTAACCAACAAACACAGTCAGATATTTTGCCACCACTAGAACACCACCTCACAGGGAAGCTCACTGAAAGGAAGGAATTCTGTGTATGCTGGTGAAGTGAGTGTAGCCAATAGCATGATGGGAGTTGTAGTCACAGATATTGGTCACCCTCACAATTGGCCCATCAACACCACTCTGAACCATGCTCACATCACAGGGAGTGGAAAAGAACTGACAAGATGGCTGACACTGGGTACTGCTGTGGGGAGCACAAAGCCCTGCTGGGAACTGTGCACCAACCAACAGCAGGACACCACTGTCAGCCATCTTGCCATTGCTGTCACACTCACACACAGTGAAGTCGACTCAAAAGGAAGGAAGTATGGGCATGCTGGGAATGGGGGTGTAGGCAATAGCATGATGGGAGTTGTAGTCACAGATATTGGTCACCCTCACAATTGGCCCATCAACACCACTCTGAACCATGCTCACATCACAGGGAGTGGAAAAGAACTGACAAGATGGCTGACACTGGGTACTGCTGTGGGGAGCACAAGGCCCTGCTGGGAACTGTGCACCAACCAACAGCAGGACACCACTGACTGACATCCTGAAAGCCAACTTGCACTCCCTGCAATGGAAGCACGTTCCATGGTGGGATATCTGGCTGGGTGGGAAGGAGGACTGACAGCTCTGACCATAGTCACAAGCAGCTTTTCTCACACCCCCTTAACACAAACTCCACACAACTCACCTGGGAGAATGCAATGCCTCACACTCTAATTAAGTATCCCACAAAGAACAACCACACTGGGTTATGCTGTGTGAAGCACAGGGACACTTTTGGGACTTGTAGCCAAACAAACGCCAGGACAACACTGTCAGCCATCCTGTCAGCACAGGCACACTACCCCACAGGGAAGCAGAGTCAAAAGGAAGGAAGTATGGGCATGCTGGGAAGGGGGGTGTAGGCAATAGCATGATGGGAGTGGTAGTCACAGCTCAACATCCACCACCCACATGGCCCAGCAAGCTCACACTGAAGCATGCACACCTCACAGGGAGTGAAAAGCCACTTCTAAGATGTCTGACAATGGTGCTCTGTTGTGGGGAGTACCAGCCCCTGCTGGGAACTGGGCACCAGCCAACAGCAGGACACCACTGACTGACATCCTGAGAGTTAACCTGCACCCACTGCAAGGGTGGCATGCTTCATGGTGGGATAACTGGGCTGGGGGGAGAAGGAGGTCCGGATGTCAACCAAATACCACCAATGCTGGTCATGCACACACCTCAACATTCACATTGAAATGCTTCAGGTTGGCAGGACAATGAGCCACACCAATATCAACCTCTGACTGTGACAACTTAGGACAATGCAATGTACAGTCCCGCATCCAGAGGTACTATCACAACTGTCATGTGTTTGAACCATTGATGCCTGTAGAAACATAACATACATTGTGTGTCTCTCCCAAAAACAGGTGATGATGGGGACACAGCAGCAGATGATGAGGAGTCCCTGTCCCAGGCTCCGGTGGCCCCTGAGCTCTCTGGTGTGGAACAGCCTCTGCCCTCCTCGGATGGCGAAGACCTACCTGGCACCTCCGGTGTGAGTCATCATGCAGCACCAGCAGGACCACCATCTGCACCCCCTGCACCCATTCCTCCAGCATCTGCCAACACACAGACCACCCCCGCCGACACGGACAGACCAAGGACACTGAATGACAACAGCACAGGCTCCAGCCCACCGTGAAGCAACGGACAACAACCCCAGTACCAACCCCCAAGGGGGCCTAGGCTCACCTGTGCGTGCCACCGCAGGTCCCGCACGTGTGGCCAGGAGTGGTGGGAGGGGTGGTAGGCAGAGGTCGCTGTTTGCAGAGGGGTCTGGACTGCATGATGACCCACAACTGGTACGCATTGCTGATGCGTACCAGAATAGCACCGGAGAGGTCAGTCAGGTAGTGGGGATCCTCAAGGACATTCAACAGCAGCAGGCTGCCCATCATGGCCGCTTGGACTCCCACATGTCCCGTGTGGAGACACACATGTCCCGTGTGGAGACACACATGTCTGGCATGGAGTCCAAGTGGGACACATTGGAAGAACTGACAGCGGTGCATAGGGACATATTGACATGCCTCCGCCAGATTAGCACCAACATGTCCACACCTCCCTGTGTGCCCACAACATCTTGTGCCGCAACAACTGCAACTGCCACAGGGAGGGAGGATGACTCTGGTGGAGAGGTCTCTGCACCGCAGCGGCCTGCACGTGAGGGTCCCCCCAGAAAGAAGAGGGGTCGTCCGAGGAAGGACAACTGAGAGGCCGATGGCCATGTACATCCCCCAGGAACCCAACACCTGTTCTGGAAATTCTCCTTTGTGTGCAAACTGTTCACCCTGTCGAATGCAACCCAACTCTCCCACATGACATGGGGAGTTTAAGTTGGACTAATGTATCAGATGACTGTGGACTTTACTCAGGACATTTCTGCTACCAACACTTCCAACTCATCTGGGAACTTTGGATTCCAATCCCAATGTACAGCACCCACCATCCTGTGCACTATCCTCACACATGTATGTAAATAAACTCACTAATACACCATACTTGCCTCTGTTGTGATTCCAACGTTGTTTTTGTCATGGAGATGATGATCTGCTAAATGACACTGTGCATGCTAACTGCTACAGCAAGTTCAACACCGTCATGTGAGTCATGGCGACATGACACATATGAGGGAGACACACCACTAGGGCTACAGAACACATACACACCAGGGCCATCTGACTCATCGCCTACACAGATGTTGCCAGGAAATACAGTGGAATGCACAGACACCACACCTATTCACAGTCTGTGTTAACTAGCCCACAGGTGCAGTAAGCAAATGTCAGTCAGATGTGTGACCACAGACAACGCACATCCCAAAGTGAAGCACAGGTTTATTACACATTTGCAACATGTTGTTTCCAGTACAGATGCAAGGTAATCCCACGTGGCAGTGGCCACGGAGTAGCCGTGCGCTTAACAAATACCCCATAACATAACATAACATAACAAATAAAGTCCAGGGGTGTGTGGCACATCACCTGTAGGGAAACAACTGCTTCCACCCTGAAAGCTGAATCATGGTGTCGGGGGATCCGAGTTGACCAAACAACTCTGAAAGTACCCTGTGAAGGACAGACATGACACACAGTCAAAAGCACTGAAGAACAGGACAGAACTGCAATACTCATGCCCAATACATGTCACAAGATACCTACACAAAACCAAGTTAGCATGTCAACACTGTTGGGGAGTACAGACTACCTGTAAGGACACACGCATCCAGTCAAGTAGCACATGGCCACACTCAAACAGCAACAGAGCACCACCAACACATATCATGCAAACTCAAATCATTGACATGACATCTCTGGATACTCACATTCAGCTGAAGAAGTTGGTGATGAGCTGTGTGCGGACATCAACCTCATCATCATCATCATCACTGGCATCGTGGCCCAGGCCAGGATCCTCCACAGGTGGCGGATGTTGGTCATCGTCATCCAGGATGAGAGGCAACTCCTTCCGCACTGCCAGGTTGTGTAGCATGCAGCAGACGATGACAATCTTGCACACCTTTGCTGGGGCATATGGGAGGGCCCCTCCTGTCTTGTCCAGGCAGCGAAAGCGGCTCTTCAGGAGACCAAATGTCCGCTCGATCACTCTCCTGGTCCGACCATGTGCCTCATTGTAGCGCATCTGGGCTGGTGTCACAGGGTTCCTGAGGGGTGTCGGCAACCACGGCATGGTGGGGTATCCGGAGTCACCTACATACAGACAATTGCATATTAGCTGAGTTGGAAAAGAGGGTGGAATACAACATTGCAGAACACACACAATGGTACAAAGTCAGTACACACCGACAAGCCAGGCACGCTGGTTCTGCATCTGTGACATCATCCTCGGGATGCGACTACTCCTCATCACGTAGGCATTGTGTGCAGAACCGGGGAAACGTGCACACACATGTGAGATGCTCATATCTGCAAGACATACCACCAGAGCATTGATAGAATGGTAATGTTTCCTGTTCCTGTATGCCTGCTCATGTGCCTGTGGTGGTACCAAAGCCACATGTGTCCCATCAATGGAGCCAATGACATGTGGCATCCTCCCCAGGGCATAGAAGTCACTCTTGATGTCAGTGAGTTGTTGACGTTTAGGGAAATAGATGTACTGGTTCAGGTATCTCAACATTGCCTCCAAAACATCGCGTAGCACACGGCTGAACATGGTCTGTGACATCCCACCAGCAGACGCCACAGTGTGTTGAAAGGTACCGGTGGCAAAGAAGTGTAGGGTTGCCATCACCTTCACCTTGGGGGTTAGCGCTGTAGGGTATGGCCGGCCAGGTTGCAAATGTGGGGCCAACCGCACTGCTAATTCCTCAATCAGCGGCCTGTTGAAGCGGTACCGTCGGATGCAGTCACGTTCAACCATGGTTGCAAGGTCAGGGAATGGTCTATGGACAGCTGGTGCCCTGCAGTGCATAGGTGAACAAAGAAAGATTGTCAGTCACCCCACATATGTGGCATTGACCATACTCAATATCACATGATACATCATTACGAGACACAAGTACTTGATGTGTGTGCCGTTCTGTATGGACATATATGGCACCTACATGGCCAACATCTAACATCACAGTTCAACATGTGTTGACAACAAGTTCCAGGTTGTGCTATGGGAAATCATTAGGCTGTGTCACAGTACCCATGTACTGCTGTCACGTTCCAAACACACACCACAGTGACAAGTGAGGACTGATGTGCCACAGGCATCACAGCTCATTGACAGGTAGATTCCCAGGGACCCTGTATTGCCACATGGACACTGGCATGACATGGCGTATCATGTACACGTCAGCAAAACAACCATGACTCCCACAGGTAGTGGCCCCTGTTGCCTCTGCAGGACAGACCTGGAAGTCTGTGACACACACACGCACAACATCAAAGTCGATGCACAAACAACGTGGTTGTGGAGACTGTCTCCCATTGTGCACATGGAATCAGAGACATCTGAAACACAACATGCACACAGACTGTGGAGGGCCATCACTATTGTGGCAATGGGTCACCCTGTGACGTACATACCTTCCCACATGGGACTTAGGGTGTATGTGACATGACATACACAACCTGGAAATGTGACCATGCCACATGCCCTGAACTGAACAGTTGCACATCACAGTGGTCATGTGCACAACACACAAAGGATTCTGTCCCCATGAACACGTGCACAGCCTGGGAGTGGCTGCCCCCAAGTGCCACCAAAAAAAACACATGTTGACCCCCATACACACACAGGTAATGCAGCCTTACATGCCTTAGGATACAGTGTGGACAGGCTGTGGTGTTGTAGGTGTGCCCCTGAGTCCCTGGCAAGTAATTGTGGCTGGCATACGTTCACCAGTGACAACCATGGTGACATATGCGAGTGACTTGTACAGGGACACGTTGTACAGCAATGGACCGATCCGTGAGCACGCATTGGCCATTGCATATGATGTGGACGGATGCGTGTTGTCATCCAAAATACGCGTTGTACAGCAATGGACCGATCGGTGCGCACGCATTGGCCATTGCATATGATGTGGACGGATGCATGTTGTCATCCAAAATACGCGTTGTACAGCAATGGACCGATCGGTGCGCACGCATTGGCCATTGCATATGATGTGGATGGATGCGTGTTGTCATCCGAAATACGCGTTGTACAGCAATGGACCGATCGGTGCGCACGCATTGGCCATTGCATATGATGTGAACGGATGCGTGTTGTCATCCGAAATACGCGTTGTACAGCAATGGACCAATCCGTGTGCACGCATTGGCCATTGCATATGATGTGGACGGATGCGTGTTGTTTTTCAAAATACGCGTTGTACAGCAATGGACCGATCGGTGCGCACGCATTGGCCATTGCATATGATGTGAACGGATGCGTGTTGTCATCCAAAATACGCGTTGTACAGCAATGGACCGATCGGTGCGCACGCATTGGCCATTGCATATGATGTGGACGGATGCGTGTTGTCATCCGAAATATGCGTTGTACAGCAATGGACCGATCCGTGTGCACGCATTGGCCATTGCATATGATGTGGACGGATGCGTGTTGTTTTTCGAAATACGCGTTGTACAGCAATGGACCAATCAGTGCGCACGCATTGGCCATTGCATATGATGTGGACGGATGCGTGTTGTCATCCGAAATACGCGTTGTACAGCAATGGACCGATCGGTGCGCACGCATTGGCCATTGCATATGATGTGGACGGATGCGTGTTGTCATCCGAAATACGCGTTGTACAGCAATGGACCGATCGGTGCGCACGCATTGGCCATTGCATATGATGTGGACGGATGCGTGTTGTTTTTCGAAATACGCGTCGTACAGCAATGGTCCGATCGGTGCGCACGCATTGGCTATGGCCTGACATGGTAACGGACGCGTTTTCGAAGCTTTAACGAGTCGGATGCAGTGAATTCAGTTGGCCACCCACAACAATGTTGCAAATTCATGGGTGTCATGAAGTTGAACTTTTGAAGGATGCTGTGGGCGTGTATAAGTGGTGCAATTCCATGGATTGGCCAGATTCAGAAGATGCAAACGACTTGGACCTATCACTTTGGACACATGGGACAGTATCTGCCTCTGCAGCACACATATAATGCTGGCTGTTCCCCTGAGAGCTCACTTGCCTGCACTACATGCTCCAGGACGACATCTGCCACCACCACTGCTGCTGTCTCTGCATCCTCTGGCTACTGCAATGGCACGTACTGTGGATAGAGCCCCAGCCTTCAGCACTGAGGAGAACCAGGCCCTGCTGGACAGCCTCCTTCCACAGTACAGCAAGCTGTATGGGAAACCAGGGGAGCAGGTGAGTGTGCTGTCCACTGCCTTACTAATTGTGCATGTTGTCTGACTAGCAAGACTTACAGTGTGTACACCAGTGGCTAGCATGCTCACTGAGTAGTTGTCACCCCCCAAAGTGTGTAGTCACATGCACTGAACAGGTATAGTGCAGTAACAGTGCATTCCAACAAGGTTTGACTTCCCAGGCAATGATACCATTTAGTAACTGCTGGCAAACTGTTCATAGCCATAGTTGCACTACCTGTGTACATCATATGCCCCTGTGATTGAGACATGTATATCCAACTGTGTGATGCACGGAAATGTTGCATGTGTAGTAATGGCCTTTTCACTTTGTCATCCTCACAGGTTGATGCCCACCAGAAGCAGGAGATCTGGCTGACCATCGTCCGGGCAGTACGATCTGTGGGGGTCTACAGGCGCAGGATCCGCAACTGCCAGAAGAGGTGGCAGGACCTTCGGGGCTGGACCCGGAGGATCGCAAGGGTCCAGCTGAAGCTGTCGCCTCCTCGCAGGAGGGGCGGACACCGGACCCTGACCCCCCCACATGCTCCGGATCCTGGCGGTGGTCTTCCCTGACCTGGATGGGCAGCTGAAGGCCAGACAGCAGCAAGGAGGGGGTAAGTGCTAGCCTCAACTGTGTACTATGACGGACATGCTCTATGCACTCCTTTAGACTGGTTCCACTTCCACAGTACAACTGTCATGTCGTCCTGAACTCATGTCCCTCACTTGTGTCATGCCCCCTCCTTATCTGATACACAGGTGTGGCCCTTACAGTCTGTGACTTAGGTCACTTGGGTACTGTGTACTTGCAGTTACCTGTGGTTCAAGTTGGGGACAGCATCAGTTACAGGAACTTTGTGGTGGGCTGCATGGGTGGTACAATTGCTCACAATGCCTGTGATCTGACATGTACTCTGGGTATGGCTTTAATATGTGTTCCAATTGCTGCTCTGACTCACCACATGTCTGGGGTATGTGCCACACACCCATGCTGCTGCAGAGACCAAGGTAGGAGCCTCAGAAGTATGTACATCATGTGTGTGACACATGCATAGCCACCTGCCTAGTGTTCAGGGTAATACCATGTTGCACATGGACCAGGACTGTAATGCCTACTCCGTACATCGAAGGCACTCTGTTCTCCCACTCCCGTGTGTCAGCATACATATTGGGCATTGTGAAGAGTGCACTCAGGTGTATGCCTCTGTGTCACCGTGGTGTGGCCTTGCTTTTTGGACTCCTGGAGTGTTTAACAATTTGGGGTGGCCAGCCATCTGAGTTGTGACTATGGGATCTGCACATAGGTTAATGCATAGGTCTCTGATCCCTTGACTGTGCACAATGTTGTATGAAACATTGAGGTGCAGGCAGCTTTGGTTCATTCTCATCAGACGGTGAAGTGCTCATGTGTATGGATTTGTGTTTGCAGTCACTCAAATGTCTCATTTGATTGACGTGGGATCATCTCAGTCCTCATGATGTGGGTGGCCAGGGGTGCACATGTGCACCTGTCAGCTACAGGGCTTACATTTCAAAAACTTCCATGATTGTGACACAGTGCAGACTGGTGTTGTGTGTATGCACTGCCCCTGTGACAGGAGACAGTTATGACTGACTTGCCAGACAGGCCTGTGCCATGACATTCCAATCGCAAAGGGTGATCCAGCAGTGGTGTGATATGTCCTGCATGCACACCATTGTCGCATTGTCTATCAGGACATGAGGACATCATTGTGTCTGGTGATGGAACCAAAACCCGCATATCAACAGAGACTCTGCCCATCACTTTTCCTGACACATGTACTGAGTCAGTGGCAGGAGATGGCATGTGTTTGGAGTGACACATTTCCATATGTTCTCTTGGATGTCCAACAACTGTGTATGTGGTGCATGTGTGCACATATGATTAGTCGCATACAACAGGCAGCAGACAGATGGGTGCATGGACAGGTAGGATATGTGTGGCATGACTGACTGTCAGGCAGACAATGGGCTTCTTCAAATCAGTGTCAGCACTTATTGCAATGTCTAGCAAATGATGGCAGGGCTTGCTCTGTGATGTGCTGTACTTACTGTGGTGTGTGTGGTCAGTACAGGTGACTAATGTTGCTCTGTTTATCCTGATTGTTTGCAGATACATCCACGGCCACAGGAGGAGACAGCTCCACGGACCAAGAGGAGCGGCAGAGCCAGACTGGGTCCACTGCAGGGGAGAGCGAGGGACCCAGTGGCACGGAGGGTGAGGGGAGCCACACTGAGGAGACCTCAGCTACGACCACCTCGGCTGGGGAAAACAGCACTTCCAGTGAGGACTCCCTTGTGGAGGCGGGTGTCAGCAGACCAGAGGCAATGTCAAGCAAGTCTGTCCCCGCCACCACCACCATCTCCACCCTCCCATCTGCTCCCATCCCACATGTCCGTGGAGGCTCCCGTGTAGCGGAGCGTGTCTCCTTCATGCCAGGCACCGCACCCCCTGCCTCTGTCCCTCCTGCTGCCCTGAGTGTGGAGTCTGTGGACTTGCTGAAACAGATCCATGTAGGGCAGACATCAATGCTGAGTGTCCTCCATGCACACACGGGTCTGTTGACACAACTGGTGTCATTCATGGAGGGCATGTCATCTGGCATGTCTGCCCTACATCGGACCAATCAGTCCATGGCCTCCTCACTGACGGCAGCAGTGTCCCTCCTGCAACAGTCCCTCACCCCTCCTACCTCTGCCCCATCCACAATCCCCAGCACCCTACCTGTCCCAAGCACACACACCGGCACCGGCACGCACCAGCACAGACACAAGCAGCACACAGACACACAAGCCAAAATCCAGATGCACACGCACGCACAGTCAGGGGACTGATACCTCACTCACAGGGGATGGGGCCCAGACACACACACACGCATCCACGAGCACTCCGCAGTCCTCAGATACCTCTCCCTCCAAAACCCCTTCCCTTGCCTCACCTGCAACCCCCCTCCCAGAAGCTCTTCCTCTGTGAGCTTGGCCTCTTCCCCACAGATACATCTGACACGAAGTCCAGGCGGAAGAGGCGACCACCACACACAGAGGGGAGTGCCCCTCACACCCGGACACCCTCCCCCAGGCACAGGCAGACAGAGGACCCCATTCGAAAGTCCCCCCGGACCAGGAAGGGCAAGACCCCACCACCACCACCACGCAGCTCCACCACACAGTCTCTCTCCTCCATCCCCAGGCCACCACTCCACAGGTTCCACCGCCACACCCTGCCCCAGGTTCCCCCACACACTGATACCGCATCCCCAAACTGCTTAGGCCCTCCCCCCTACCACTTGCTCTTCCACCCCCAAACCAGACGCTCTGCCTGTTTGTGCCACTGGTGTGGAGACCGGGTCCCCCCTCTGTCCTGCCCACCTCATCTGCCCCCCTTCCACTCCCTTGGAGTTATGCACTGCAGTGGAGTCCACAACCACCCCGTCTGACTCGGGCACTGCAGTGGGGACCCAGTCCACTCCATCTGACCGGCCCACTGCAGTGGTTGCAGCACCCACACCATCTGACTTGTGCCCTACAGTGGTGCCGGCCCCCACTGAGTCAGACACCTCCACTGCAGTTGCCGGTGACACTCCTGCACCCACCACCCCTTCACTGCCTCCTTCTGGCATCCCCTGATCCTGTCCCTGCGGTGCCTGGCCTGCCCCTTGTATGCCCCTCCGAGGGGGATGTCCCCTGTCCGTACCAGTGCAGGCAAGCAATGGGTGACAAGTTGTCACATATCACCCTGTTGGGACTGTGTATTTGGACTGGCCATTGGCCTTAGTTTCTTTTGGACTTAAAATTTTAGTTTAACATTTGCTGAATAAAGCCTCTTTTTGTTTACTTGTGGTTGTTCTTTGGATGTACATGATGTAGATGAGTATCATCATGCATTTGCAGTTGTAATAGTGTTCAGATCATGAAAATGAAGTGTTGCTGTGATGGACTCCATGTGGTCCATGGGATATGTGTCCTAATGTAGTCTGGATCTATAGCATCCTTTGCTGCAGTCTGAGGGTGTAATGTTCAGCATTTGACACAGGGATGTACGTTTTGCATTTGTAAATTAACATCTTTGGCTTACACTGATGCACATCTGGTGGGCTTACCACTGTTCAATGTTTCTATTTCCCTGACTGTGTGCCCATCTCCACTGGACATGCAGTTTAGCACATCAATGTTGAAGGACTCATCTGTGTATACAGTGCAACTTGCTTGACACGTGTTTTGGGTGTATGCAGATGACTGACGTGACACTCCCGTACCCAGGCTGATGTGAGCAGAGCCTTCAGTGTGTTGTAGTTGTTGACTCACTGACCGAGTGTTCTGCTGACATGTTTGAGTCGTGCACAGACAAGGTTTGGCACAGCGGACCTTCCACAGGAGTGGAGTGCCCTCATGGCAGTGGGTAATCCTGTGACATTGCCTGGGCCCGTGTTGTGTGTTGTGTGAGCATGTCTGTGTGTGTTCCCTTCCCTTTTCCTACACAGGCTGTGTCCCTAGGGATGTTCCTGTTTGTGATGCTTGCTGAGTTGTCCTGTGTTCATCCAGCATCTTGGACCTGGTTTCTCCGGGATGTGGGTTCATGGCAAACTAATGTTCATCAGGTTGTCATCCCTAGTTGTCTTTGTTGTCAGGGCTGGGGATGTGGGCAAACGCAGATGGGACACAGTCAGTATTCCCCTTGGTACTTGTTGGTTACACAAGTCATGTAATTTACAGTTTGTGGTAGCTTTCAGTGATTGTGACACGTTGTGTGTGTGACTGCTGACACTCCTCAGGGTCAGAGCTGCAATGTTGGAAGTTGTCTATGTGTGTTCTTTGTGGGTCACCTTGGCTTCTTCATTGGTGTGTGACTGTGGGCAGGATCCCATTGATTGGGGTGGATTTCACGTCATGCCCATGTACGGCGTACTGTGCAGTGTGTCAGACATTCACGAGTCTTGTTGACTGGCCATGTGTGATGGGTTTCTGCACCTTAGTTCCCACCACCACCCCTGGGATTGTCATGGGTGCATGTGCAATGTCACCAGTCCATGTGAGCTTCACTGCTGCACATTGGTGGAGATCAAGGTGTGTGGTGTTGAGTGTGTGCAAATGTGAGTTGTTGCACGGCTAGACCCCTACCTCCATATTGGCCTTGGCTGACATGCCGTGCTGATTGATTTGTGCTTGTGTAGGTGTGATGGTAGTTAGTTGCTCAGGACACATGGCTGTGGTTCACAGTGTGAACGACATCTACCTTTGTCATCACAGTGGGATTATCATGCAGGCTAGTGTCACCACAATGTGGGGTCCCTGGGGGTAGTGCTGTGGTGGGTCTGTCTCTTGCTGTGTTAGTTGCTGTTCCTACAAGCTTGTGTGACATGTGTAATTTGGGCTCCCTCTCATCTAACAATGCCTGATTGCCCACATAGGGGAATCCGATCCATGAGTTACTTTTGTGTGGCACTGTATACACATCTGTGTAATTGGGATTCAGGCCTCCTCATGTGTTGTGTGGTTGCCTGGGGACACTGGCACACCCCCCCATCACCTGTTGTGTTTGATATGCAGTGTGAGGCTGCCTGTTTGTGTTTGTGCATCTGCACCACTGCATTGGCATATCTTTAGTGTGCCATTGGCTGTATGTTGTTTGGTGGATTTCCCCTGCTGTCCCTGGGACTCCTAGGTCATCAGTCAGCACAATAATCATGGTTTGTATGTCCCATTGCTGCCATGGTATGGTATTTGTTCACCTCACATCTACAGTCTCCACAGGATATCTACATTTGTGTGTCCATTGGTGCAGATATGTGGGTCTGCATTATGATGGTCACTTCTGTCATTGTGTAATTGATAAATGTTGACAATGTCAGCCCCCATGGGTGATGTTTGCCTGCACATGGCCAAAGGTATATTTTATTTGCACTGCACTGTTTGCCTCACCCAATCTATGTTGCTATGGGACACAACCACTACTTTGCCACTGATGTGTTTGTTGTTGTGTGACCAGGAATCATCCATGCTGTTTGGCAGTTGCAGCTTTTTCCATGACAACACTTACCTTTTGGTCACTGTGATGATGGGGGTTTAGACCCCATTGCCACAATGTTCAAAATGTGCTTCAGCTATGGACCCCACGCTTGCATTTTGGTCACTGTGATGATGGGGGTTTAGACCCCATTGCCACAATGTTCAAAATGTGCTTCAGCTATGGACCCCACGCTTGCATTTTGGTCACTGTGATGATGGGGGTTTAGACCCCATTGCCACAATGTTCAAAATGTGCTTCAGCTATGGACCCCACGCTTACATTTTGGTCACTGTGATGATGGGGGTTTAGACCCCATTGCCACAATGCTTAAAATGGGCTTCAGCTATGGACCCCACACTTACCTTTTGGTCACTGTGATGATGGGGGTTTGGATCCCATTGCCACAATTTTCAAAATGTGCTTCAGCTATGGACCCCACACTTACATTTTGGTCACTGTGATGATGGGGGTTTAGACCCCATTCCCACAGTGGTCATGGTCTGCTTGCATTGTGGAGGCCACACACATTTATGTGTGACACATGTGATAGGGGGTCACATTGTATGTTCAATGTCATGTTTAGTGTTGTAGGCATTTGACACAGACTACACACTCTTGTCATGATGTTGGGGGGATGTCTTTTTCTGACATTCCTTATGTTGGAGTATGCTGGTTGTGTCATGCATTACCCGTCCTATGAGTGGGGATGGTAGTAGTGACAGGCATCCAGGCCCCCATGAGTAGGGGTGGTGATAGTGGTAGGCATCCAGGCCCCCCTGAGTAGGGTGATGGTAGTGGTAGGCATCCAGGCCCCCATGAGTAGGGGTGGTGTTAGTGGTAGGCATCCATCCCCCTATGAGTGGGGGTGGTAGTAGTGACAGGCATCCAGGCCCCCATGAGTAGGGGTGGTGGTAGGCATCCATCCCCCTATGAGTGGGGATGGTAGTAGTGACAGGCATCCAGGCCCCCATGAGTAGGGGTGGTGTTAGTGGTAGGCATCCATCCCCCTATGAGTGGGGATGGTAGTAGTGACAGGCATCCAGGCCACCATGAGTAGGGGTGGTGGTATTGGTAGGCATCCAGGCCCCCATGAGTAGGGTGGTGGTAGTGGTAGGCATCCAGGCCCCCATGAGTAGGGGTGGTGTTAGTGGTAGGCATCCATCCCCCTATGAGTGGGGATGGTAGTAGTGACAGGCATCCAGGCCCACATGAGTAGGGGTGGTGGTAGTGGTAGGCATCCAGGCCCCCTGAGTAGGGGTGGTGGTAGTGGTAGGCATCCAGGCCCCCTGAGTAGGGGTAGTGGTAGGCATCCATCCCCCTATGAGTGGGGATGGTAGTAGTGACAGGCATCCAGGCCCACATGAGTAGGGGTGGTGGTAGTGGTAGGCATCCAGGCCCCCTGAGTAGGGGTGGTGGTAGTGGTAGGCATCCAGGCCCCCTGAGTAGGGGTGGTGGTAGTGGTAGGCATCCAGGCCCCCATGAGTAGGGGTGGTGGTAGTGGTAGGCATCCATCCCCCTATGAGTGGGGATGGTAGTAGTGACAGGCATCCAGGCCCACATGAGTAGGGGTGGTGGTAGTGGTAGGCATCCAGGCCCCCCTGAGTAGGGGATGGTAGTAGTGACAGGCATCCAGGCCCACATGAGTAGGGGTGGTGTTAGTGGTAGGCATCCAGGCCCCCCTGAGTAGGGGTGGTGGTAGTGGTAGGCATCCAGGCCCACATGAGTAGGGGTGGTGTTAGTGGTAGGCATCCATCCCCCTATGAGTGGGGATGATAGTAGTGACAGGCATCCAGGCCCACATGAGTAGGGGTGGTGGTAGTGGTAGGCACCCAGGCCCCCCCTGAGTAGGGGTGGTGGTAGTGGTAGGCATCCAGGCCCACATGAGTAGGGGTGGTGGTAGTGGTAGGCATCCAGGCCCCCTGAGTAGGGGTGGAGGTAGTGGTAGGCATCCAGGCCCCCATGAGTAGGGTGGTGGTAGTGTTAGGCATCCATCCCCCTATGAGTGGCGATGGTAGTAGTGACAGGCATCCAGGCCCCCATGATTAGGGGTGGTGGTAGTGGTAGGCATCCATCCCCCTATGAGTGGGGATGGTAGTAGTGACAGGCATCCAAGCCCCCATGAGTAGGGGTGGTGTTAGTGGTAGGCATCCATCCCCCTATGAGTGGGGATGGTAGTAGTGACAGGCATCCAGGCCCACATGAGTAGGGGTGGTGGTAGTGGTAGGCATCCAGGCCCCCCTGAGTAGGGGTGGTAGTAGTGGTAGGCATCCATGCCCCCATGAGTAGGGTGGTGGTAGTGGTAGGCATCCAGGCCCCCATGAGTAGGGGTGGTGGTAGTGGTAGGCATCCAGGCCCCCCTGAGTAGGGGTGGTGGTAGTGGTAGGCATCCAGGCCCCCATGAGTAGGCTGGTGGTAGTGGTAGGCATCCAGGCCCCCTGAGTAGGGGTGGTGGTAGTGGTAGGCATCCAGGCCCCCATGAGTAGGGTGGTGGTAGTGGTAGGCATCCAGGCCCCCATGAGTAAGGGTGGTGGTAGTGGTAGCCATCAGGCCCCTATGGGTGTGTATGGCATTGGTGATAGCCATCCCGCCCCTATGGTTCTGCTGTTGCTAGTGTACGTCATTTCTGCATCCCTATGTGTGTGTGACATATGTCGGGTACGTGTCATTTGTTTGTGTAGTGGGTGTTTGACTTACCGTCTGCGCCGTACGCGTCCGTACCGGTTCCGGTAATAGATATAGAGTATTGGTAGGACCTGCGCGATGGGATTCATGGTTGGGTCGTCTCGTTCGGGTTTCTCGTGGGTTCGACTCGTACTCGTCGCTGGCTTGTTCGTCTCGTAGCCGTGGATCGTCTTGTGGCGCGAATCGGAGCTTATGTGCAGCTCTCCCGGATGCTCTGACGTGCCGGACGTAGCGACGGGTTCCGCGCATACGGAAGGCGCATCGTACTAGTCCGGCCAGAAGGTGCTGTATATTTGCTTCAGTGCGACTCGATTCGGCGTTTACGGATCCGGCTCGGGCGGGGAACAGGAGCTGGAATGGGTACGTACGGCTGGGTCGGAATCTGAGCAGTTATGCGCATCGTACTTGCTCGTTCGGACGACTGTTCGAATCGGTCGGGAAACATGCGTTCGGCTTGGTTTTTTTCCGGACGAATAGTGTTAGGTGCGCTTCCGGCCGAGATCGGAATCGACCCCTTAGTGTCCAGCACCTTCCCTGACTTAATACTAACTGGAGTGGGAATAGTAAATTATATATGTGTACTGTAGAGCACATTAGTTTAATTTATAGTAATTGGTATAGAAATATTATATTATATATGTTTATAGGTGTGTGACTTTAAAATATTTTTATAATCTGTAGTAGTAATGTGTATGTATAATATTTTATTTTATATTTATAATTACAATAATTATAACAATATATTTTGATACTACATATTAGTTAAAAATATATACATTGCATTAAAATATACATTTTAGGAAAATATTTAATAATAATCAATTAATAGAAAATAATCAGACTTGTAAATTTTTAAATGATCTTTATTTGTTAATAATAAGATACTTAGGGGCCCATTCCGATACCCGGCGTAAAAAAATCCGCCAGGCATGGAAGCGGCAAAAATCCGCCCGCACACACCGTCTGAACACCGACCACGCCATTACGATTACACAAACCGAAAACCGCCACCGGCGAAAAATTACACAAAATACCGCCCGCCAACGTCCGAGTCGGAGTCAAACCGCCCGCCACGGACGGAAACACGCACGACAACACAAAACCGCCCGCCCTCACGGCCGACACACCGCACGTGAAATTACGATCGCACCGCCATGAGCGCGGGAAAACCACAAATATACCGCCCGCCAGCGCAAACAACGCCGATGAGAATCGACACGGCAGAAGCCATGGCGCCCACGTACCTGCACAGAAACCATCCGCTCACAAAACCAATAGCACACAACATGGCCAACAAGTCCACACAGCAAGGCACGCACAAATACACAAGCACAGTACACATCCCGAAAACACCCCCCGGACAAACAAAAAATACAAAGGCCAGAACCCCAGACACAACACACCTGAAAACAACAGACCATGAGGACACACCCACATAGGTGAGTACAAAAGCAGCACTCCCACAGACCACAACCCCTTGCTACATTGCAAACCAGAGAGGAGAGGACACAGTGACACAGCAAGGACAGCAGCACACCACAGAAACGCACACATCACAACCACCACCACCACCACCACCACCACCACCAAACACCGGCACCACAAACCCCCTGCACATTACACAACACACACCGCACCAGCACCACAAACACCATGGCACCACAAAGAATGCCCAAGTACACGCCCATTGAGCTGACGGTCATGGTCGACGAGATCATCAAGGTGTACCCACAAATCTATGGGAACATGGTCCAGCACACACCACTAGCCACCAGAAACAGAATGTGGAACCGGATCGTAGACCAGGTCAATGCAGTCGGGACCCTGCCCAGGAACAGAGGAGAAATAAACAAACGTTGGAATGACGTAAAGAGCCTGGTCAAGAAGAAGGAGGGCAAAAACAGAGAGCTGGCTGCCGTCACTGGCGGAGGGAATCCCGCGCTCTTCAAGACCTTCAAAGCGTGGGAGGAGAAGGTGCGAGTCATAATACATCCGGAGATCCTCGCCGGATTAGCAGGGGGAGTGGAGGCTGGTAAGTACAAACTAATGTATACCAGCACACCGCTATGTACTCACATGCACTACCACCATGCCACAGCTCCCAGGGACAAACACCCCCATGTCCAGCACACAATACACAACACATCACACACACATGCAACAGACACCACCACACACAGCCCAAACCGAACAACTGTAACATACGTGGGGACATGTGTACACTCAGCCAGCCACGTAACCACCAACAGGTCCCCAAATATGCCAGAAGCGCCACAACGAGCACCCACCACACCCATGTGTCCGCCACAGCTGCACTAACCGACAAGTAACAGGTAAGTGGCAGGAACACAAAGTGCAGTGGGTGGGACGGTGGACAGCCCAAGTACAACACACACCAGGCCCCTAGTCCCACAGCACAGCAAGGAGGAGCATCCCCCACACCCCACAGCCACGTGTCAGCCACCGCAGTGCACAACGACAGCCGAAAGGCAGACATCACGGTCCACAGCAATCGGTGTCAGTGGGTGTCCAGCCACCCCCACGACCCACAACACCCCCCCACCCCCACAGACCTGCAACATGGAGCACCCCCGCTTAGAGCCATGTGGCATCCAGTACAGTGCACGCACGAACAACTTGCAGGTGGGAAACTGGACAGGGCTGGATTACTGGAGGCATGAGGACCATAACACGACCAACACATGGGACATGTCACGTAGCAGACGAACACGCAGCACCGCCCACCGTCACGAACAAGTGAACAATGTGCACACGGACATGAACAACAGACTCACACCCCACATGACCCATCACAGACATAGCAACACCCAAGGAGCCACGTCTGCATGCACAAGCCACACTGAATATAGTACCACACGGCAGCCACTGTGCAACTCATCACACACAACCGAAACACCATTGAAGTCCTGTCCATGTAGCCCCTACTGCCTGTCAACCACACACCCCACAACTACGCCTATGTAAGACAAACAACACTAGACGCAACAGAGCGGAACAACATAAATGCACACGAACACCACTGAACCCATCAAACACACAGACACACCATGCACATACAACATACCATCCATCCCATCCGTCAGCCCCAGTCTCATGAAAGGCATGTCATCCGCACAGCTGCCACACATACAGCAGTCACGCTAAGATACATGCCCATGACCAACCATGTGCCAGAAGTCAATGAAGCGCACGACACACTGTGAGCAACAACACACAACATGGGCCACACCCCCCGAGCACGGCAGTGATGCACATGGCACAGGGCAGCACGCACACCAAGGAGATGGGACAACTGCAATACGTTGGCTGGCACACAACCATCACTCACTCATAACGATGCGTCCAATGCCATGTCCAGTAATCACAACAGACAGCAAATATGCAGGCCATGTCAAGCATGCACACACCTCAAACCATGCACTGTCATGCTGCCACAACACATGTCACGTTCGGCACCCATGGCTCACAGCATGTACCCCAAAAGCATATTCCCTCCCAAATGCGAATCTGGGGCATGGCCCCCATGTTGCCATATGCGTTCCTAAGCGTTCCATTTGAACCCCAAAAGCATATCCCCTCCCAAATGCGAATCTGGGGCATGGCCCCCATGTTGCCATATGCGTTCCTAAGCGTTCCATTTGAACCCCAAAAGCATATTCCCACCCAAATGCGAATCTGGGGCATGGCCCCCATGTTGCCATATGCGTTCCTAAGCGTTCCATTTGAACCCCAAAAGCATATTCCCTCCCAAATGCGAATCTGGGGCATGGCCCCCATGTTGCCATATGCGTTCCTAAGCGTTCCATTTGAACCCCAAAAGCATATCCCCTCCCAAATGCGAATCTGGGGCATGGCCCTCATGTTGCCATATGCGTTCCTAAGCGTTCCATCTGAACACCAAAAGCAAAGTACAAACCAGACCCAGGATGGGCCAGGAGCCCGCATACACCAGAGTCACAATAAGTAGGGGCACAGCAACACACCCATCGGCATGGCCAATCCGTCCCATGCCACATGTGCACAGCACACAGTCCCATTGCCAAGCACACACAACTACAGATGCTACAGCCACACACACGCCTCCGGGAAACCCATGTACGAGATTGCACGAACTGTTAATGTCAGACGACAAATACATACTTCGCCAGGTGCAACACAATAACAAATCTCATTCTCTCCACAGGTGACGAACTGCTGGATGCTGGGGATGGAGCCAGCAGCCAGCACAGCCAGCCTACAAGCCCCCAACGAGGACACACGGATCTGGAGGATCTGTCCTCCTCTTCGGACACGGACCACCAAGCAGGCCCATCTGGTGTGGCAGGGCCCAGCCGCTCCCCAGGACCCCTCCTACCCACCAACCCATCATCCAGGGCTGCTGAACATTCCCAGCCCCCTGCTGCCACTGTCGTTGCGGTCACACCCACGGTCATTGTGGCCACTACCACTGCCGCAACCGCCACCATCGCCGCACCGACCACCACCGCCGCCACCACCACCACGTCTTCGCTGGCACCAGCCCCAGCGCAGGTGGTGGCCCGGCCGACTGGATCCACCCTGGGAGCCACAGCGAGGACCGTGGTGAGCAATGTGGCTAGTGGGCAGGCCGGTGGCAGCAGGACTGGTAGGAGGAGCAGGGTCAGGGAAACGCCAGCCTCCCCTGGGAGCCATGCCCTGCCTCAAATGGCCAGAGTCCTTGGGGCCTATGAAGAGGCCCAAGGACAATGGGTCCGGTCTGCTTCAGACACGCGTGAGGTGCTGGGGGTGCTGAGGTCCATGGACGCCCGTATGGGCCAACTCGTGGACCTCATGGGCCAGCTGGTGGTGGCGGTGAAGGTCACAGCCAGGGACAGCAGCTCCCCTCCGCCACCACCTGCCGGGGCGCAGGGTGGAGCAGCAGTGTCCAGTTCCCCTGCGTCCACAGCCAGTGACCACACCTCAACCACCAGCATGTCGCAAGCAGGCACCCCCCTCGCAAACGTGGAAGGGGCCGTCCGAAGTGGAAACAGATCTCCCGGGAGGACTTCGCACGCTCCAAACGCAAGTGAGGCAGCCAGCCAGCCTTCCGCCAGCCTTCCTTGACCAGCCACTGCATTGACTTGGACTACGATCCCACTCCACACAGCCATCTGGATGGCATGTGTGTGTTGGACTATGGACATAGAACCAGTGGGTACACCCTGAGCATCACGCAGCCATGACCGACAGCTCATTGTCACTGCACGCACCACTTTTGTCATCACCTTACACACAATCACATGTCACAGTTTGTAATAAATGCACCTTTTACACTAACTGCTGTTTGTGCCCTGTGTTTTATTTGTACGGAATACAACGGCCACCTTGGGCGGAAAGGCACCTGATGCGTGGCATGGCAATTGAATCCGGAGGGCCTGTAGGGACCTAGGGGTGGGAGACAGAACAGGAGCACATTCAATGAGTGTGTCACACACCCATCACACAGTACATGTCAACAACTACAAGCAATGTACACACATCGCACAGAGCAATAGGGCACAATGCCACAGCCACCAACAGTGGCATACTACCCTGGCCATGGAGCGTTGACACACAGCACGCAGTGAACAAACGGCCACCCTGACACAGCACACACACACCTGCACAGATACAGCCACATCAGCCGTCGTACATGGACACTCACCGTCAAGTGAAGTAGCGGGCGATGAGCTGCTGCCGCACATTACCAGCTTCCTCCTCTCCGCTGTCCTCCTCACTCGAGCTGTCCTGGTCTGCGGGCTGGGGCCCTGGTTGATCTCCGTCATCCACGATGAGGGGGATCTGCTTCCGAATGGCCAGATTGTGCAGCATGCAGCACGCCACCACTATCCGGCACACCTTCTGTGGGGAGTACGCCAGCGCACCCTCGGTGCGGTCCAGGCACCTGAACCTGGACTTGAGGAGGCCAAAGGTACGCTCGACCACACGTCTGGTCCTCCCGTGTGCCTCATTGTAGCGATCGTCTGCTGGGGTGCGAGGATTCCTCAATGGACTGAGCAGCCATGCCCCATTCGGGTACGCAGAGTCACCTGGGTGTGAGGGACACAGAGAACCGTTGCAATTCCAACTGGACAGGGGACAGCATCGCACAACCAGCACGCTACACCACTCCACATACTCACCGACAATACAGGCACGATCCTGTTGCATATTGGACATCAGTCGTGGCAAGATGCTGTTGCGCATTATGTGTGCGTCATGGGCCGAGCCTGGGAACTTTGCACACACGTGGGTGATCACCATGTCCGCAAGGCACACCACTTGCACATTCAGGGAGTGCGTGTGCTTCCTGTTGCGGTACAGGTGCTCAGTGGCCTGTGGTGGAACAAGGCCGACATGTGTGCAGTCAATGGCTCCAACGACGTGTGGGATTCTGCCAAGGGCATAGAATGCACCCTTCACTGCCGCCAATTCACGAGCCCTGGGGAAGCGGATGTACCTGTTTCGGCACAGCATCATGGCTGCCAGTACATCCCTCAGCACCTTGCTGAACATGGGCTGGGACATCCCTCCTCCAATGCCCACTGTGTGCTGGAATGACCCAGTGGCGAAGAAATGCATGGCGGCCATCACCTTAGCCGTGGGGGTGACAGCAGTCGGATACACCCTGCGGGGACGGAGATGGGGTTCTAACATGGCACACAGTCGATGCAGGGTTGGCCTGTCCAGCCGAAACTTCCTTATAACCTCTGTATCGTCCATGTCCGCCAGCAATTGGTATGGGCGGTCAATGTTCGTCTCCGCCTAGGGACAATGGCAGAGGACACATGTCAAAGCAACACGACACATAGCAATTTCGCATACACATCACTGACATGACTGAGCAAGCACATGAGCCACAGCCCAGCTGTCAAGCTGGGACGGCACGGCCACAATACACTTACACACGTCTCCCAACAATGGCAATGGCTAGTGATACAAACCACTGCCATGTGCATGCACATGGGGATCTAGGCCCCAATGACTTGCGGGGCGTGCTGATGGGGACTGACTGCATATCCGTCAAGCGGCAACGCCACGGCAACATGAATGTCTGCTGAGCATGGAACTGCTTCCGCGGCTGGATGAGTATGGCACACGACGACGACGATGTGGGCACAGGCTGAGCGGCCAAAACAAGTGGGACCTGTGGCACGAGGGGATATGAGACAGTAGTAGGTGTCAGCACTGCACCCTATGTACAGCACTGTACGGATCACACCTCCCGAAACATTGACAGGTGTCCACATTGACAGCCCCATGCCAAGACGGCTGTGTGCTTGCAGTCACACGTCACAGGTGAGAGGTTACATTGCACGTGCCAGGTGGCAGCCGTACATAGTGGGAGCTGGCATGTGTGTGCATGTGTCTCCTGTTCAGGATCCACCAGATGGGCGCTGACTCTGTACTGACCATTGGACACAGCATGTTCCGTGGAAGGCTTGTGTGTGTGGGATGGTGGCACTGGATGTGCCTCCGTTGGGTGGGGGACATGCACAGGGCGGGTACGTCGATGATTGCGCATTGTTGGTCACGGTGGGTGCACCAACTGAAGATGTGTTGCCCTGTGTTCAATTCCTATGTCCGCATGATGATGGACTGTAGATGTGGGCAGACTACACATTGGTCGATGTGCTGTCTATATGCATGTGCCTTCACACCAGGCACAGCTGCCCCTGCACATGTGACCCCTGCTGGACTCGCTGCTGGGTCTGTGGAGCTGATGCACCTTCTGCGCGTGGGGCGGACAGCTCTCCTCACTTCCCTCATTGCGCATGTCATGACTTTGCCGCAGGTGACATGGATCATGGAGGGCCCACATGTACGCGTGGGTAGGCTACACATGATTGTTCACTGGTCGCCACCCCCAGTCAGTGTTTCGAATGGGAAGGTTGTCATGCTGGTGGTATGTTCGATGTGGCGGATGGGCGGGCCTAGGTGCGGGCTTACATTCCGGACATGGGGGGTAGTTGGATTGGCGACTAGTTGCAGTACACACGGGACACGTCTCTTCCTTTCCACATCTGGGTCATCCCTTGTACTTACTGACAGTGATACAGTCATCTTCGCCCCAGCCCTCATGTCCTCCCCTCGCTCCCCCAATATGCATGCTCACCTGCGAGGCTAGCGCCTGCACAGGCAGCCCCAAGCTCGCACCAGAGAGGGCAAGGAGTGTATGTGTGGGTCCAGTTGCACGAGTGGGCTGTCTCAGGGTATGATGTGTGGCGGGACGCCGTCCACCTGCCTGGTGCCCCAAATGGAGACCCGGCCTGCATGGACTATGCATCACAGTCTTCGCCTTCCGGATCCGCCACCTGCGACACCCAGTGGCTGTGGCTGCCCTTGCGGCCAGGCCGCGTCCGTCTGTGGCTGATGGCCCACACATTCACTCTTTGGCCTCTCTGGGGAGGGCTCGGGGTGGTGGCGCACGCGCTTGCACTTAGTCGCAATGGCATGTGGCGTGGTTGGTATGATGGGCAATGGATGGGATGGTGCGAGCCACCTCCCGTGACGTCAGTGCTGCTCGTGCTGTGGTGCGTCCCCCTACACTTCCATTTGACTTGTGCCATGCTAGACGTTGAGGTTCTATTGCCTGCGTGATATGACCAGGAGGAGCGCGAGGAGACCTCTCACACACCATGCTCCACTGCCATCCCGTGCCCTGTATCGCCTGTGCGGATTGACTATTTTGGGGTTACACCTGGTCGACTGGGGCTGTGTGTGCCTTGTCAAGGGGCATGGCGGGCGCACAACAGGATCCAGCTTGTCCACAGAGGGTGGGCTGAGGTGCGCCTGGTACCGCTTTGTACGTGTGCCCGGCTGCTGTGCACACACGTGTTCACTCCCCCGACAGGTGTCCTCTCACAATGCCCAGGGAAGCGGTGGTGTACTGTTCATGACCCCTCCCAACACGGCGTGCTCCAACTTGGCATGTGCGCATCTACCCGTCGCACCCACCCACCTGAGCACTGCGTCCATACGACTTCACACGACACATGTGTGTCTTCCACAGTAGTGCTACTCATTTGCGTTGACATCCAATACCAGTGGACTACATGGTCATGTCACGACTGCCGTGTACTTCACATACTCTCATCCTCTCTCATTCGTACTTGTAAAATGAGTCAGCGGAGACAGTTTTGTTTTCAAACATTATATTGAGTCTTCTGTCCTCTGTGATGCAGTATAGTGGACACTACTGGCAGCGGAATACATGTTGAGGATATACTGAGCATGATTGCAATTGGGATAGGGTGTGGGGTTACATGTGATTGGCTGTTGCATGTGGGATGTGGGCTTCAGAGTGACATCTGCTTGGCCAAGGCTGTGCTAATGTACATTTACGTATAGCTGCGGAGCTGCGGACTTTGACACAGACGGTATACATGTAGCCTACCAGACCGCTTGGCATCATGGGCACAGTCCATCTCAGTTCCATGTGACAGGTTTGCTGCGGTTGTTCCTCATGCACGCGTGCATGTGAGATGACATCAGGGCATGTGCTTGCGTGCATGCAGCGGCGTGCCACTTGTTGTTGCACTGTGGTGGTTACTGGACATGTCACAGTCACTGGGGTCGTGTTGTTGTTGTATGCACTTGTCGTCCATGCAAAGGTCCTGGTATGGGATTCCCGGGGCGGGGGTGGAGGGGTGCAGCACCCACAGACTCCAGGCGACCTATTCATGTCCACTGAGCGGTGTGTGTGTCCATGGGCGCTGGATCCATGTCGTGTCCTGGTTGTTCGTGCAGTTCCGTCCATGTGGGTGCGATACACAGAGCCCATGCCACTGCCTCCCACGATGCATGCGGTGTTCCTGGATGTGATGGGGAACAGTGTGCATGTCCCGGTCATATCCGATGTCATGGCGATGTCGTTGATGGTGTGGTTACAGTTGCCGGTCGTTTGGTATGGCTGTTGTGGTGGTGACTGGCCAGTCCGTGCGGAAGCTAAGCATGGGTGCGGGGTTGGACATCATAGGTCAATCGGGGAACCTGCGTTGTGGTCCGACGAATTTACAGGTTGTCAGGTATGCGATGCCGTCCAGCAGGGCTTCCATGTCATTGGTGGTGTACATGTTTGCCAGCCAATGTAGCGGATGGTGGCTGTCAAGGTGTTGTTCGTAAGTTGTCCCTTGGAGGACCATGATGGGGCATGCTGGGTGACATTCGATGTAGCTGTTCTCGATGATCCGTTGTGTGGAGGCACAGTGGTCCCATTTCAGTGCGGGTGCGATGTTGGCCACATACGCCATGCCCCCATAGGCAGAGCAGGCCCTGTCGTGTGCGTCCAGAGGGAGGAGTAGTGGTAGCAGGTCCGCCTTCAGACATGCCGGGTTGGAAAGGCATATCTCCACGGGATGCTGGTAGGGACACCTCCGACAGTAGAAGACGGGCATGACGCAGCTGAACAATGTGATGCGGTAAGTCAGTCGGTAACTTACGTTCAGCAGGGACAGGAGATCGCATCCCAATGTATGAAACAGGTTGGTTTTGTACAGCTTGAGCTGTTCGGCGTAGTTGGGTAGGTGTGTTGCGGTTGCCATTTCGCAGCGGTGCGTTGTGGTGGCGTGCTCCGGCTGTGTGTGCAGTCTGCAATGTGCACGCTCCGAGGTTGCTGTGAGCTCTGTGTAGTCGTAGGGAGACAGGACTTGTGTTCTGTTGGCTTGTTTGGAGGACACGGGCCCTCTTCCCACATGCTTCTCAGACAGTTCAAGGTCAGTGATGTGTGACTCCTTCCAATTAACTTGCATGTGGCCGACATGGGGGAGTGTTTTCTTCTTTCTTCCCCGTCCGTTGTGTGCTTCTGTGATATGCGCTATCTGCCCTGTGGTCGGTCTCCTCGGCATGCCTGTGTTGGTCTAATCTTGGACAATGGCTGTATTCACCGGCTTCTGTCGTAGGGCTGTGGTTTCGGAGTTGGAATGGAAGGTCATTCAGTGCTGTCTGCTCTCCCTTGTGTGGGCGGCAGGCTGCCTTTCCGCTCTGCGTTGGGCCTTGTGTGTGAATGTTATTCTTGGGCCACCTGTTGTCGGTCCCCGGGCTCTTTGGTGTTCCGTTTTATATGTCTTGTTCATATGTGCAGGGTGGTATGGGTGTTTCAGTGTGGTACTGGCGTTCCTCTTCCCGAAGGGGCCCTGCTTCTCCTAGTTGGTGTTGCCGCCGCTGTGTGCTACGCCATGTTTGTTACACTGGGGTGTGTCCTGCTGTTGCGTGTCTTCACTGACATGTGTGCGTCGGTTGTGTGGCGTTGGGTGTTGTCCGTGAATTGGGCGTTGGGGACATGTCTGTGGCAGGCCTGTCACGTGTCATGTGCGTTCGGGGTGGGGCTGATGTGTGTGCTGCTTGGTTGTGTCCCTGTGTCTGTGTGCGACGCATGCATGGCGCTGCGGTTGGCCTCTGCGTTGTGCGCATGTGTGGCGGCGTCATCGGCGCTTTGGGGCCGTGACGGGGTGGTTGGTTCCTAGTCCCAGGTGGTGTGTACACATGTGTTACGCGATGTTACGATTTGGCCTGTGTGTCATATTTGGATGCAATGGTGGATGTGTAGTGTACACGCGCTGGTGGGGGGTTGTCCGCTTTTTCCGCCCTTGCACTGTGTGCGCTGTTTGCGTGCACTTGTTGTGTGTGTGCCTACCTGCGTCTCCGCGGCACGTTGCGTCCTTGGTGGTGCATCAGCAGGAGCATGGGGAGGGCCTGCAGTGCTGGATTCATGCTCGGGGAGCCGCTTCTTCGTTGTCCGTGCTCGGCGTCCGTGTTACCGCTTCGGTTTGTCGTACGGTATCTCTTGGCCGTGGGAGCCGTTTGTTTGCGGCATCGTAATTTATGCGCCGGGCGGGACGTGTTTCGTCGGACGGTGTGTGTCAGTTGTGCTGCGCCGCTACGTGTACGGGCGCACTTTGATGGCGGACGGTGTTGCTGGCTTGCCGGCGGTGTTTGGCCTACTTTTCGCATCGTAATTGTGCGGGCGTGTGGACTGCTGCGTGCCGGCGGTAACTGGTGGTTTTTGCATCCACCAGCACGGCAGTTGTGCTTCCGCCCGCCATCGTAATGAGCCCCTTAGAGTAAAAAAACATATTTTATTAAGGCAATATTATACAAATGAGGAAACATACAAAATAAATATATATTTTTATTTTTGTAACAAAGTAATTTGGATATATGTTTATTCACATATAATATATTTTTGAATATACATGTTTTTAACATTGCTATATTTTAGGATACAGGTATTTATCTTTTGTTGCAGAAAACATTTTTTGTTATTTTAGTTTAGAACATTTTTGTAACATACATTACTTTTGTAATATAATTTTACAGTTCATTTTTGCATGTTTTACAGTTAGTAATTATATACATAATTTGTTTAAATTAAACCATATAACATTATACAGATTTAGTCAGAAAATATTCACATTTTAAGTGGTTAACAATTTTTATACATGTAATATATATTTTTAATTAATAGTATTAATGTATGAAATATTAATAATAATTATTACATTGTTACATTTTATATAAACATGTTTTTGAGAAGGTAAGTTTTTATTTAACATTTGAAAAAATTTGTAACATTTTTTTGAAAAGCATTGTAAATGATACAAATAAATAAGTAATTATAATAATCAGTCAGTCAGTCAGTCAGAAATACTTTATTCGACAGCCAAGAGTCATAAAAGCATACAATATTATTGAAAGAAAATACACATTCCAGCCAAATACATAGCAATAAAATAGTCCCACATATCAATCACAATATTCACATCTAAAAACATTTATAAAAAGGAGCCAATATCATATAAAGTGCACTGTGCTTAAGCAATAGACCAGATCCTTAATTAATATCACGTTTAAGAATAATAATCAGGAAGGGGAAAACACAATTGAGCCAACAGACAGCACAAAATTTCTATTACGGGAGTAATCTGTTCCTATGTCTAATGGCCCCAATTAAAAAACTTGCGACCCCGTGGCAAACCATGGGTGATGCCAGCATTTGTAAATAGAGCAGAGCTGGCCTCACTTGGACAAACTGGCATTCTCTAAGTAAAGGGAGGATAGGCTGCCTATGCAGAGACTCATAGAAGGTGCAAAAAAACATTAGGTGCAAGGTATCCTGTTCCGAGAAATTATCACAGGGACAGGGTTTTAACAATTCAGATTTTGAATATCCTCTCGGGAATGCCAGCAGCCAGGGGTCCATATTTAAACGAAATCTTGTTAAAACAAAACGATGGTATGGTTTATTAACATAAGATAAATATGGTTGCAGTTGCGGGCCTAGGCTCAGTATGACATACCTTCTCACCGAGGGCTTGCCTAGCTCAGCCTCCTCCCTAAGGCATTACCGCCTGTCCACAAACTGCCGTTTAAAATTTATGATCGCAGTCTTGCCCAAAGGCTTTGGGGTCAGAAACAAATCTGGGCACCCTAGACATTTTGTTTCTTCCTTTATATATTTAAGCCAAGGGATATGCTGGGCTCTCTCTAGTGCCATACAATCCGAGATTATAAGTTGATTTAAATTCGGAGGGGGTTGAGTCCAGATTCTAAGCCATCGTAGCAGGGGGGAAACTGCGATCTGGTCTGCAATATATCCCATCCCCAGTTCTTCATGCAGGCAATAAACAGGAGTGGCTACAGGGACACCAAGGAGTTTGCGCATAAAATTATTCTCTGCCACTTGTATTTCCTTTACATCTTTATATCCCCAGATATCGCATCCATACATGGCCATAGGAATACATTTTGCAGTATAAACTTTCAAGAGTGCGGGCAGGGGTTCTGACCCTAATCTTTTTGCAAAATCCATAGTGGCCCCCGTTGCTCTTGCCAAGATATTCTTTTTAAGTGTTCGTTGTGCTCCCCATGTACCTTGGTCATCAAAGAGTACCCCTAAGTATGGAAAAGTAGATACTTTGGTTAATTCATCCCCATTACAGTAAAATTTAACCTTGGCTGCCCTTCGCGAACCGATCGTCATTGCATGAGATTTCTTAAAATTCGTTACCAAATCTAGTGAATTTATAAAATCTATAAAACAATTTAAAAGTTGTTGCAGGCCCCTTGCAGTTCTAGACAATAAAACCGCATCATCGGCATACAACAATGCGGGAATCAATTTGGCACCGGCCCTTGGCGTATCCTTACAGCATGATGTTAAAAAGTCCCCCAGTTTGTTGATATAGAGGGTGAATAGCAGGGGGGCCAAAATGCACCCCTGCCGGACCCCCCTTCCTACTGGCCAAGAATCTGTCAAGCTGCCATCTTCATTAAACCGTACCGCAGCCGTGGTGTTAACATGTGCAGTATGCAGGAAGGAAATCAATTCAGCCTCTAGCCCTATATCACGAAGGACCGACCACAGCTTAGACCTATTGACAAGGTCAAAAGCTGAGGTTAGGTCCATAAAGGCCAGATGCAGGACACCTCCCTTGTTATTTTAGTTTAGAACATTTTTGTAACATACATTACTTTTGTAATATAATTTTACAGTTCATTTTTGCATGTTTTACAGTTAGTAATTATATACATAATTTGTTTAAATTAAACCATCTAACATTATACAGATTTAGTCAGAAAATATTCACGTTTTAAGTGGTTAACAATTTTTATACATGTAATATATATTTTTAATTAATAGTATTAATGTATGAAATATTAATAATAATTATTACATTGTTACATTTTATATAAACATGTTTTTGAGAAGGTAAGTTTTTATTTAACATTTGAAAAAATTTGTAACATTTTTTGAAAAGCATTGTAAATGATACAAATAAAGAAGTAATTATAATAATCATTAATATAGTTTATATTAATTATTATTATAATTTTACAATGTAGAAAAAAGTTACATTATTTTTAACATATAAGTACAATAATCTAATATTTTTAGAAAACATATAAGTAATTTATTTATTACTGTATTACATGTTTTTAAATTAATTTCTATGTGTTTTATTATTTAATCAGCCATTTTTGTTTTACATGTACTATTTTGTAACCGCTTACTGTTGTTTTGGGCGATACAAAAGGAGATGATGGACGGAACGCTTGAGCCAATCAAACACTCACCCCCAGTCAACTGATCTGGGTTTAATCCATCATCATTCTTTAGCTCACTCCACCACCCCAGTTCAGACATGGCCATATGCAAATCAGTCTGACCCTGTGCCTCATGGGAACAGTCCAGCCCGAACTGCCAAGCCATGTCTTCCCTGGACCGGAAACAAGCATCCTAGGACCGGTTTCTGGCATTCCAGCCGTCATCAGCCAGGCTTGCTTGAATCCAGTGGCAAAGTGAGCAAGGGACCCACGTCTGGGCACACCCCCGCCAACTTAGGACGAACAAAACGATACAAAAGGAGATGATGGACGGAACGCTTGAGCCAATCAAACACTCACCCCCAGTCAAATGATCTGGGTTTAATCCATCATCATTCTTTAGCTCACTCCACCACCCCAGTTCAGACATGGCCATATGCAAATCAGTCTGACCCTGTGCCTCATGGGAACAGTCCAGCCCGAACTGCCAAGCCATGTCTTCCCTGGACCGGAAACAAGCATCCTAGGACCGGTTTCTGGCATTCCAGCCGTCATCAGCCAGGCTTGCTTGAATCCAGTGGCAAAGTGAGCAAGGGACCCACGTCTGGGCATACCCCCGCCAACTTAGGACGAACAAAGCGATACAAAAGGAGATGATGGACGGAACGCTTGAGCCAATCAAACACTCACCCCAGTCAACTGATCTGGGTTTAATCCATCATCATTCTTTAGCTCACTCCACCACCCCAGTTCAGACATGGCCATATGCAAATCAGTCTGACCCTGTGCCTCATGGGAACAGTCCAGCCCGAACTGCCAAGCCATGTCTTCCCTGGACCGGAAACAAGCATCCTAGGACCGGTTTCTGGCATTCCAGCCGTCATCAGCCAGGCTTGCTTGAATCCAGTGGCAAAGTGAGCAAGGGACCCACGTCTGGGCATACCCCCGCCAACTTAGGACGAACAAAGCGATACAAAAGGAGATGATGGACGGAACGCTTGAGCCAATCAAACACTCATCCCCAGTCAACTGATCTGGGTTTAATCCATCATCATTCTTTAGCTCACTCCACCACCCCAGTTCAGACATGGCCATATGCAAATCAGTCTGACCCTGTGCCTCATGGGAACAGTCCAGCCCGAACTGCCAAGCCATGTCTTCCCTGGACCGGAAACAAGCATCCTAGGACCGGTTTCTGGCATTCCAGCCGTCATCAGCCAGGCTTGCTTGAATCCAGTGGCAAAGTGAGCAAGGGACCCACGTCTGGGCATACCCCCGCCAACTTAGGACGAACAAAGCGATACAAAAGGAGATGATGGACGGAACGCTTGAGCCAATCAAACACTCACCCCCAGTCAACTGATCTGGGTTTAATCCATCATCATTCTTTAGCTCACTCCACCACCCCAGTTCAGACATGGCCATATGCAAATCAGTCTGACCCTGTGCCACATGGGAACAGTCCAGCCCGAACTGCCAAGCCATGTCTTCCCTGGACCGGAAACAAGCATCCTAGGACCGGTTTCTGGCATTCCAGCCGTCATCAGCCAGGCTTGCTTGAATCCAGTGGCAAAGTGAGCAAGGGACCCACGTCTGGGCACCCCCGCCAACTTAGGACGAACAAAGCGATACAAAAGGAGATGATGGACGGAACGCTTGAGCCAATCAAACACTCACCCCCAGTCAACTGATCTGGGTTTAATCCATCATCATTCTTTAGCTCACTCCACCACCCCAGTTCAGACATGGCCATATGCAAATCAGTCTGACCCTGTGCCTCATGGGAACAGTCCAGCCCGAACTGCCAAGCCATGTCTTCCCTGGACCGGAAACAAGCATCCTAGGACCGGTTTCTGGCATTCCAGCCGTCATCAGCCAGGCTTGCTTGAATCCAGTGGCAAAGTGAGCAAGGGACCCACGTCTGGGCATACCCCCGCCAACTTAGGACGAACAAAGCGATACAAAAGGAGATGATGGACGGAACGCTTGAGCCAAACAAACACTCACCCCCAGTCAACTGATCTGGGTTTAATCCATCATCATTCTTTAGCTCACTCCACCACCCCAGTTCAGACATGGCCATATGCAAATCAGTCTGACCCTGTGCCTCATGGGAACAGTCCAGCCCGAACTGCCAAGCCATGTCTTCCCTGGACCGGAAACAAGCATCCTAGGACCGGTTTCTGGCATTCCAGCCATCATCAGCCAGGCTTGCTTGAATCCAGTGGCAAAGTGAGCAAGGGACCCACGTCTGGGCATACCCCCGCCAACTTAGGACGAACAAAGCGATACAAAAGGAGATGATGGACGGAACGCTTGAGCCAATCAAACACTCACCCCCAGTCAACTGATCTGGGTTTAATCCATCATCAATCTTTAGCTCACTCCACCACCCCAGTTCAGACATGGCCATATGCAAATCAGTCTGACCCTGTGCCTCATGGGAACAGTCCAGCCCGAACTGCCAAGCCATGTCTTCCCTGGACCGGAAACAAGCATCCTAGGACCGGTTTCTGGCATTCCAGCCGTCATCAGCCAGGCTTGCTTGAATCCAGTGGCAAAGTGAGCAAGGGACCCACATCTGGGCATACCCCCGCCAACTTAGGACGAACAAAGCGATACAAAAGGAGATGATGGACGGAACGCTTGAGCCAATCAAACACTCACCCCCAGTCAACTGATCTGGGTTTAATCCATCATCATTCTTTAGCTCACTCCACCACCCCAGTTCAGACATGGCCATATGCAAATCAGTCTGACCCTGTGCCTCATGGGAACAGTCCAGCCCGAACTGCCAAGCCATGTCTTCCCTGGACCGGAAACAAGCATCCTAGGACCGGTTTCTGGCATTCCAGCCGTCATCAGCCAGGCTTGCTTGAATCCAGTGGCAAAGTGAGCAAGGGACCCACGTCTGGGCATACCCCCGCCAACTTAGGACGAACAAAGCGATACAAAAGGAGATGATGGACGGAACGCTTGAGCCAATCAAACACTCACCCCCAGTCAACTGATCTGGGTTTAATCCATCATCATTCTTTAGCTCACTCCACCACCCCAGTTCAGACATGGCCATATGCAAATCAGTCTGACCCTGTGCCTCATGGGAACAGTCCAGCCCGAACTGCCAAGCCATGTCTTCCCTGGACCGGAAACAAGCATCCTAGGACCGGTTTCTGGCATTCCAGCCGTCATCAGCCAGGCTTGCTTGAATCCAGTGGCAAAGTGAGCAAGGGACCCACGTCTGGGCATACCCCCGCCAACTTAGGACGAACAAAGCGATACAAAAGGGTCATTTCAGAGGGGACAAGCTCGCGGTTAGAAGCTGCGTCGAGGAAGGTAAGTGTAATTTTCTTTAATTAAACTCAGAGGCCCATTAGGATGGCGGGCGGACTTCCGTCCGCCCGCCACCCTAGCGGTGCTGGGACCGGCCACCAGTGGTGCGGCGGTCCCGCACCGGCGATTAGGATGCCACCGCCACCGTGGCGGTGGCATCCTCCATTCCCAGCATTGTGGCGGGCGGTGCTCACAGCACCGCTCCCGCCACAATGCTGGGAATGCACTGCGTGCATTGTCATGCACAAGGTGACAGGCACCGCGAGGTGCCTGCCACCATGTCCATGACAATGCAGGGGGGTATCACAGGTACCCCCCATGTGCACCCCCCACTCCCCCAATACCCTGGGGGCCCGCAACGGGCCCCCGGAAGAAAATTCTGCATGCCTTTCCGTGGCGGCAACGCCGCCACGGAAAGGCATGTTTCCGCCCCCATGCTAATATGGATGGCGGTGTCTAGCAGACACCGCCACCATATTAAACCCTTTTCCGCCCGGTCGACTTGTACTAATATGGCGGGGGGTAAATGGGTTGCGGGCGGCGAAGGATGTAGGGCGGATCGCCTCTGCCATGCGGGCGGTGGCGATCCGCCCTACATCCTAATGGGCCCCTAAGTTTTTACTTGTATTTGAATGTAGTTAGGTGGTAGGTAGTGTGTCTAGTGTTAGGTGGGTGTGTTTTTGGTGTGTTTTAGTTGTTAGTTATATTTTTGCGAGATATCGATAGTTACTGTTTGAGGCCTAGTGTAGAGAGGTTAGAATATGTAGAGGAATGTGTATATATGGTGCTAAATGTGTTTTTAAATGTATTTAATTATAGTGTATGTGTATGTTTGTGTGGGTGGGTATGTTTCTTTACTTTTTTACAGGTTGTCTTTTATCCAAGTCGCATTTTGGAGAAGATAGCGTTTTTTTAATTAAGAAGTGTGTATTAGTATTTTATACTAATATTTATTTAACACTTTCTTAATTTTTCGGGTTTCCCAGGAGCGTTTTTTTTTTTTAAACATATTTTTGGGTTTTTTATGGTTTAATCGAGTTGGATTTATCGGAGCTGCGTTTTGAAGAAGATAGCCTTTTTTTAATTAAGAAGTGTGTATTAGTATTTTATACTAATATTTATTTAACACTATCTTAATTTTTCAAGTTTTTCTGGAGCGTTTATTTTTAAAAAAATATTTTCGGGTTTTTTATGGTTTAATCGAGTTGGATTTATCCACCCTGGATTATTTTTGAAACAGTTGGATTTTTGCATTTTTTGGGGGGTTAATTTTTACATTCGTTTGGATTGAGAGATACCTGGATGGATTAACGATCTTTGCAATATCTTTTCTTCAGCTACAGAAACCGTAAGTAATTTAATTAATAAATGTGGGAGGGCAATGTTGAGAATAATATTTTAAATGTGTTATATTTTGTAAAATTTAATTAAGATGTCAATATATATTTATATTATTAAATTAAATATGACATATTATTTATATTTTACAAAATTTAGAAAAATTATATGTATAGATACAGTTTGTGTTTTGCAGAAAACTTTTTATTTACTGTGGATTAATATTTTAAAGTATGGTTTTAGCTATTAGTGATAGGTATTCTAGGCCTCTTGTGCTTGGATATAGTGTTACCTGACTTTGTAGTAATTCAAAAAATAATTTGGTTTGTTTGGTGAGTTTTGGGCCTATTTGGGTCACAGATTGTTCCATTCTGAGTTCCTGATAGCTTTGCTCTTTTTGGAGAGCTTGGAGTAGTTTGTGTAGGGTAGGTGTCCCTCTGCCTGTTGTTGCTTGGAAGGCATTATGCCATCCTTCAACAGCATTGTTGGTTTTGGCTTGTTTGTTTAGTGTGCTCAGGTACACATTCCACCATGGAATGTGGAATTTGGGTAGTCTTCTGTGCCCTGATCTGTGCAGTCTACCCACCCAGGTATCTTTCAAGTAATCTAAAAGTGGGCTTAGTTTTTCTTCATTTCTTTTGTAGTAGGGGCTTTCTATTAGGATGTTATAGTGTTCTGCTACCTCAGTTACTGGGACATAGGCCAGTGCTATCAGTTTTTTTACTTGGCATGCAAAAGTACTGTCAGTTGCATATTCAACACTTAGGAGCCAATTACGATGGCGGTCGGAAAACCTCCCCGACCGCCATGGTAGCGGGAAAAGACCGCCCGCATGGACCGCGACATCACCGCCGGTCGAATTACGATGACCCGCGGTCGAAATCCGACCGCGGCTGTCTGATCGCGGGCCTTAACATTGCGGCGGTTGCTGCTGCCCGCAGCACCGCCGCTATGCCGAAAGGAGCATGTCCTGCATTTCCCTGCACTGCGTGGCAGGCACTTCACAGTGCCTGCCACCTGGTACAGGGAAATGTAGGGGGGGACCATGGGTACCCCCCAGTGCACCCACACCCCCCCAACACATTGGGGGCCCGCAACAGGCCCCCGGAAGACAATCTCCGCATGCCTTTCCATGGCGGTTTGACCGCTGAGGAAAGGCTGGCTACCGCCGGCATCATAATCCTGCCGGCGGAGCCTGCTCTGCACCGCCACCATTATCCCCGTCCTGCTCCGTCCGCCAGGCAGGAGTGCGGATGGCAACCGGCGGAAAAGCGGCAGTCGGAATTTCCCACTGCCGCAGTCACCACCGCTATCCTAATTTGACCGGCGGTTTTCTTGGTTGCGATCGCGGGCGGATGGCCGGTCCGGCGGGCGCCACCGGCATCCCGGCGGTGGACATCCGACCGCCATCGTAATAGGCCCCTTAGCATTGACTTTTGCAGGTGTCTCCATAGACATTGGTTAAAATGGTAATAGCAACCCTGGATTGCTGTATGTGGGTAGGATTTAAGTATAGAATTAATCATGGCTTGTTCAAAATCTATAATTATTTTTTGAGGAAAATAATTATTTGTTTTTTGTTTTATTTGGTTTAGAATTTTAAGGTAGGTAGATTGTTGTTTATTGGGGAGTACGGTATAGATAAATGGAATATTAGTATTTTGAAATATACCATGGACTGTGTACAACTGATAAAATGGTTTGGGGCAAATTTTGAAAGTCCCATCCATCATCCAGGTGTCGCATTGTTGTAATTTAAGTAAATTGCTTGCAGTAGCAAACATAATGATTCTTTTATCTTTGCATTTATTATCAAATAGTATAAATGGTTCATTATTGTGTGTTATTCTTAGTTCAGGGGGAATCTCTACCTCTTGAAAGGTTTTAGGGGCACGTGTTGAAGTTGTAGTGGCTTTCTTTTGTCTAGCTATTTTTCTCTTTAATGAATCAATAGAGGGTAATTGGCTAGATGCATGTTGGGGTACTGTTAGTAACTGTTGTTTTAGTATTTCGGTGGTGGGTCTATCTGTACTAGTGCTAGCTTCTTTTATTGATTCAAGAGCGTCTCTTACTTCAATCTCAGTTACATTTGAGGTCCGGTTATGTTCTTTTACAGATACAACAGTGGTTTCTTGTGTTATATCTCTTCCATAACATTTGTTCGAATAATATTTGCTCCATTTCCAAAAGACTTTTAAACCAGTTTGTTTTTCTTGTGTATATACATAACCCATGTAACATAATAACATTTTCTCTTTTTGAGACGTAATAAATTGTGCGCCTTCAGTCATGGTGGTCTTTTTAGTGCTAAGGAAAATATATATAAATATTAATTAAAATAATACAGTATAGTTTTTGAGTAAATAAAGATACATTGCTTTGTATATACTTACAATGTTGTTGTTGATGTAAAAAAAAATGCTGTTGCAATTTTTCCAAGCTTGGATTTTCGTTTTGTTGAAGATGTTTCTGTTGGGAAGAAAAAATAAAAATGTAATATTTTTGTTGTATTGTGTTGTAGGTGGTGGGGATATTGTGAGTAAGTGGGTATTTGGGTTTGTTTTTTAGGGAGTTGTTTAATATAAAAAAATAATATACTTACTTTCTTAGTAACTTTATTGTTGACGCTGCTGTAGTATTTCTTTGCTGCTTTAAAAGATATCTGTAGAGAAGATATAAGTTTAAGAGAGACATATTAGTGAATTATGTTTTATATATTTTTTTTGGTGAAGACTATAAGTAGTGTTATATTCTAAATGCAGTTTTACTTACTTAGTGCAGTTCCAAAGCTTTTTCTGTAATGTAAATCTGCGTTCTGGTAGTAATCCGGCAGAGTCTCCTCTTCTTTTTTCTTGTAGGGTTGAAGTGTAAATTAAATATAAATTTTCGTTGTTTATATAGTGTTGATTTAATTGATAGTTTTATGTTATTGGTGTATTGTATTAGTGTGAGGTTTTTATTTGTTGTTGTTAATTTTTTTTTTTGTGTTGGCAGTTGGTTTCCCTATATGGGAAACGCTAATTAAGAAGTTGTTAGTACTAATTATTTTTTTTTTAACTGATTTCGTTAGTTAACTATGTTTAACATTGCTTTTAATGTTGAATGCTGTATGTGTTATATTTAATAATAATTGAATTATTACTTACTAGTGTGTTTTGTTGTTATTCTATGCTTTTATATGTTTATATGTTATAATAAGATCGTATTATATTTATAATGTGTGTAGAGAGTGTTTATAGTGTAAAAATAGATTTTGGTGTAAAGATATGTTGATTTTATTCATTTTTAAATAGTCGATATTTGAATTAAAACGATAATTTTGCTGTCTATTTTATCTTTCAATATTTATGACATTTTGTATATTTTTAAAGAAATGTCGATATTTTCTATTACGATATTTGTGTGTTAGATAATGTTTAAAACAATATTTTTTATTGACGAGAATATGGTTTCGATATTTGTGTATTTTTTTAAATAAATATTGCTCGTCGATAATAATGTTATCGATATTTTAGTGCCGATATTTTGGTATCTCGATATTTTGTCTGTCGACATTATGTCAGTGATCCCTTTTATAGATAAGTGATGGAGGCTGTATTGGTTTCTGACTGTGACCCACTAACAATTGAACATAAATGGATTTATCCAGTAAGGTTGTAAATTACCGCGATACTGGTTTCAATTTTTATGAGCGGGTATCATTTGGAAAAAACGCAATAGCCTTTAATCAATGACAACAATCTTTAAAGTGTGTATTCAAAGATCAATGGAAAATCATCCTTTATTACTGCCATGTCCAGATGAAATTTTCAAACTCTAGAAATGCATTTAAACATGTATTACAAAACAGTCATTCAATAGGAAGCTGCTTTTTTTAATAAGATTTATGTGTATCAATTGAACCAGCCCTCTCAATATGTTAATAGTGATGTAATATTATATACTTACATTTTTACATATTTGCACAAAAATGAAGAAAAAAGAAAATATTTTGCATTTTTGCGGTGATTTGCACAGTATTTTGCCTATGTTTACAAATCATGGGGTGTATTTAAGCCTGTCCTTTAAAAACATAGGGGCAGATTTACAAGCCCCTTGCAACACTTTTGCGCCGCCATTGCATCACATTTATGACGCAGCGGCGGCGTAAACAATGCAGGCAATTTACAACGTGACGCATCTAGGGAGATGCTTCACGTTGTAAAGCCCTGCGTCACATTATACCTACCGCAGGTATAATGTATGCAGGGTGGGCGTTCCCACGCTGGAAGCCTCATAAAAGTGCCGCAGTGAAATCTACAAGATTTCACTGCGCCACTTCTAGGACGCCACTGCATCAAAACCTTACGCCTGCTTGAAGCAGGCGTAAGGAGTGACGCAGTACAATAAGTATAGGCCTCAACATGCATTGCTGGAGTTGCGTCATGCATGCGACACGATTTCAGCAATGCGTGACCTTTGGGCCAACAGATGCGTCAGAATTTCTGACCATCTGTCAATCCTTGCGCCATGGTGAGCCGTATTGTAAATATGGCGCATCCATGGTGATGCAAGGGTATCGCAGGCTGGCGCAGGGAAACTGATGCATCTCTACAGATGCGTCAGTTTCTTGTAAATCTGCCCCATAGCGCATATGTGATCAAGGCCAGGACTGGCTGAAACGCGTCATAACAGCATTTTTGTCATTTAATGCGAGCCCCAAAACATGTCAAGAAAAATAAACCGTACATTTTTTTGGGAGCAGAATGGATACAAATAGTTTTACATTTATAAGGCTTCTCTGCACCACACAAGAGCCAACCTGTCCTTTGTTTATTCTTGGCCTGTTTTGTGTGAGTGGGAAGAGGAGGGGTGCGTGTATACAAGCTCTGGCAAGTTTCATGGAAAAGTGTGTCTGCTTATGAGGGTTGCTAATCCGAGTGGAAACCTGACCACAGACACTGCGATCCTGACTGGGTGCCTCTGACCCAACTACCCTCTCCAGAATCAATTTATTGGGGGGTGTCACACCCCCAAACACCCCGGGAGCTACGCCCCTGGTTTTGAGTGGAAGCGGGAGATTATATTTTCCCCGTGACAGGGAGGGGACGTCATGGATTTGGACAAGAAACAGTAGTTTTCTGGATGTACCAGAAGTGGGTATCTGCATATTCTAGGAGCTACAAATCTGTCTGTTATCGCAGCTAAGGACCTGTTTGTGCATGTAACAGTCTGTGAGAAGGTATAGTGAGCTGATTTGGAGAGGGATTAATGACCTGCCTTTTGTAGAGGGGTTAAACAGTGCAGTTCTTTTGTCTAGAGGTTCTGCAAACAAGACACAGCAAAGTGCATATGGTTTTCCTGTGGCAGAAGAACTAAGGGCCTCTAGTAAAGATGTCAGGGAGCCTGGATGTTATTGAGAGGTGAATTATATTTCCTGTAATTTCTTCTGTCATTCACTCATACACCCAGCCAGACACTTAGGGCCCGATTACGAGTTTGGTGGTGCAGTGCCGGGTCCGTCCCGCCACCTCACCGCCAAACCAGTGGTGAGGCCACCCACCAGATTAGGAGTTTCCTCCAGGGTGGCGGGCTGTTTTTTGGCATTCCCATGGGCGTGTCTCTAAAAACAGGCGCCGCAATGGGAACGCCAAAAACAGTTCCTGCACGGCATGGATTGAAAAGTCCATACCCTGCAGGAACTGGTGTGCATGCACACAGGGGGGCACATAATGTGCCCCCCTGTGTGTATCCACAGGGCACAGAGGCACAGGGGGGCCTTTGTTTCCTCTCTGCCAGGGTTTTCATGGAGGAGGAACCGCCAGAAAACCCTGGCGAAGAGGAAACTCCTAATATGCTTGGTGGGACCGCGGTGGTCCCGCCAAGCATATTGATGCTCTAGACCAATGCACACCGTCAGGGAACGGCAGTTCCCTGGCGGCTGCGGCGAGGCTGTGGCGGCCCCACTGTCCAACTCATAATAGGGAGGTGGGGAGACTGCCACTGCTGCGCCCCCGCAAGTCTGGAAGTCCTTGACTGTCAGACTCGTAATCGGGCCTTAAGTCATTCATCCAGCCATCCATCCATTTACTCAGACTGATCCACTCACCCATCCACATAGACACACTTGTGAGTTAATAAAGAAGAACAAACGGAGGCACGTAAGTCTGTGCATTGGCTTTGTCAATGAATGTTAGTATTGGGGTCACCTCACCCTATTGGTTCTGGCTATATAAAATGCCAATTGTCCTGGGATGTTAGAATTTATTTTTTGTGGCTGGTAGATTAGGAGATAATGGTCATTGTAGACTTTCCTGAACCACGGAGTACTGGGAAACCACAGTACAGTGGAAAGACTAGCAGATTTTGATCATTCTGTGACCAGCAAGAACTATGATAATTTGTCTTTTCATTCAACTTTAATTAAGCTTTTGTTTGACAGTAGTGTATCCCCCAGAAGAGTACCTTTAGACATGGATATAGGAATATTCAGCCCTCCAAACAGTGTGCCAACTGTTAAACACTTGAAGCATTCTGAACAAAATGGATGCTACATATGATACTGCTGTCTCACAGAATAATGTCAGGCCATTTCTTCCTATTAGTTACTGGAACTGTGAACTGTTCCACTGGCTATGGTCATGTTCATAAATATATGTTCTGTAATATCTAGACTTCCAACATTCTTTCATTCTTGTTTTTACTTTAGTATAGATTTTAAGGTGTTTATTAAAGAATTATTCCTTCACAAGGAGTAGTCTAAACTAGGAACCTTCAAAACATATTCTCTTGTACAAAGGTTACTACCTCTGTCAGTCTCAAAATTACCATGCAAAACTATTGGTCCCATACCAATGGACCAGAAGCCAAATGTCTGCCAACCCACGCCTAGTGCTGGCACTGCCACTCCGAAACAAAAAATAAAGAAGTAATTTCTTCCACTTCTTGGGATTTTTCCTGTCGAATTCTTTACCTCATCATTTGAGACTGGAAAGTGACTACCTCAAATTCAGAAGATCTTTAAAGACCCGACTCTGCATCCAGGCATTTGGTTACCCACTCCATAATCACATCAACCTTCCACAGATGGGTCTAAGACTCCTGGAAGAGATTGGGCCTTAAGGTGTCTTTGTACAGCTCTTGTTTCTGCCGATCGATTGGTTTCCACTTTCGTCTCACAAACACATGTATACTATTGCCATGTCATTTGTTCCTTTCCCCAAAACACCCTGCATTTGGCACTGGGTGGTTAGTAACAAAACCCCCCAAAATTCCAAATTAAATAAACATAATTTTTGTATGGGTAATAATTGTGTTATACTATATCTGAATCTACCGTCAAACCACCTTCCATGAGCAAGGCTTTGCCGGCTTGACCAAACTGCCCAGAAGAGTCAAGAAAGCTGTGGTTTTTCATCTCAGATCAAGTATTCTGTGTCCTCGCCACTTGGAGGCATATGCGGTGCCAATTTTGATCCTGCTAGGTGGTAGCCATTTATTTATGCGGTAGATATATACAATATTAAGATCTGTAAAACCCGATACCATGGCTGCTTCCCAAGTATTGCTTTCTTGCCCTTGTTCACCCACATAATTTGTCTAAGGTCTGACTGCATGATTTGCTATGGATGTCGTATTTATTCTCTGGGACCTTAGTGTGCTGTTGGTGGTGTACCATTACACTGAGCCCTTGGGTGTGCCCTTGACACTCTGGGGCCGATTCCGATTCAGGCCGGAAAACATACCGACCGACTCGGTACGGGAATTTAGTCCGACCGACTCGGACCGGCGCCGCACGACCCGGGTAGTACGATGAAATGCATGTGAAATCCGACAGACTCGGACGGAATACAAAACGACCGACCGAGCCGGACGGAAACAAGCCATCCGGCCGGGAAACCACGCGAAACGAACCGACCGACACGCACTCGGATTGAACCCAAACGAAACGTACCCACGAACTCCGACCCGCGTAGTACGATACTGTGCGTGCAAAACACGACCGACTCGCCCGGAGCACAAGCCGTACGACCGATACGCATACAAAACCCAGCCGAAGCAACCCAATACTAAGCGACCGACTCGTACGCCGCATATGAAACCTAGCTGACACACAGCGGGAACGAGTCGGACAAGATCGCACCAGACAGCTGCAGCGTCCTACTCGGACACAAGAACGACTCCTACATGCACCAAAAACACCAAGGAATTTTTTTTTAAAAAAGGGCCAAACAAGCAACCACTAAGCCAATAAATACAGGGAGGGAAAAAAAATGGAACAAGGACACACCTCCAACTCCACCTACATAAAGGCCACAAATCCCTACCATGATCCCTTGCAAATTCCACTGACCTGCCAGACAGAACACCATCACACAGCAACCACAGACACACACACAGCTCATACATCACACAAGCCACACACCATTACCACACCTACAAATAGCACCCTCACACACACCCAGCTAAACCTACACTCACACACCCCCACTTGCACACACGCACACATCAATCACCACCACCACCCATCACCATGCCCCCAAAGAAGAACCATAAGTTCCTAGATTGTGAATTGGAAGTCCTGGTAGACGAGATCCTCAGGGTAGAGCCACAGTTGTTTGGAACATTGGTACAACAGACCCCCATGTCGCAGAAAACCAAGATGTGGGCGAGGATTGTCGACAGGGTCAACGCACAATCACCATGTTTGCGCACAAAGGAAGACATCCAGAACAGGTGGTATGATGTGCGCAGGAGGGTCAGGGACCTACTCAAAAGGACTACCTCCTCAGCCAGCACACCGGCAGTGGCCCTCCTGCAAAACCAGTATACCTCAGGCCCTGGGAGGAGAAGGTGCGGGCCATCCTACCACCAGTGAGCGTATACGGACTAACAGACATCCCAGAGCCTGGTGAGTACACAACTAATATACACAATATGGTGTGACAACACACACACATCACAGTCAAGGGGATAGGCAAACCATGCACACTTAGCAAATACACAGCAACCAAAAGATATCCATCCCAAGATGTGAATGCTAGTCAGACAAACACAATACCTGCCATCTCATAGTGATATGTAACTGTATCATGACATCTACAAACCTAACAACAAATACAGCAAGGCAGTGGCACAAATAGAACCAACAAATACTCCCAGATATTTACCCACCACTAGAACACCACCTCACAGGGAAGCTCACTGAAAGGAAGGAATTCTGTGTATGCTGGTCAAGTCAGTGTAGCCAAGAGCATGATGGGAGGGGTAGTCACAGATATTGGTCACACCCACAATTGGCCCATCAACACCACTCTGAACCATGCTCACATCACAGGGAGTGGAAAACAACTGACAAGATGGCTGACACTGGCTACTGCTGTGGGGAGCACAAGGCCCTGCTGGGAACTGGGCATCAACAAACAACAGGACCACACTGTCAGCCATCTTGCCATTGCTGTCACACTCACACACACTGAAGTCCACTCAAAAGGAAGGAAGGATGGGCATGCTGGGAAGGGGGGTGTAGGCAATAGCATGATGGGAGTGGTAGTCACAGATCAACATCTCACACCCACATGGCCCAGCAAGTTAGCACTGAAGCATGCACACCTCACAGGGAGTCAAAAGCCACTTCAAAGATGTCTGACACTGGCCACAGCTGTGGGGAGCACAAAGCCCTGCTGGGAACTGGGCACCAACAAACAACAGGACCACACTGTCAGCCATCTTGCCATTGCTGTCACACTCACACACAGTGAAGTCCACTCAAAAGGAAGGAAGGATGGGCATGCTGGGAAGGGGGGTGTAGGCAATAGCAGGATGGGAGTTGTAGGCACAGATATTGCTCACCCTCACAATTGGCCCATCCACACTACTCTCAACCATGCTCACATCACAGGGAGTGGAAAACAACTGACAAGATGGCTGACACTGGGTACTGCTGTGGGGAGCACAAGGCCCAGCTGGGAACTGTGCAACAACCAACAGCAGGACACCACTGACTGACATCCTGAAAGACAACTTGCACTCCCTACAATGGAAGCACGTTCCATGGTGGGATATCTGGCTGGATGGGAAGGAGGACTCACAGCACTGACCATAGTTACAAGCACCTCCCCTCACACACCCCCTCAACACTAACTCCACATAACCCACCTGGGAGAATGCAATGCTTCACATCCTAACTGAAGATCCCACAAAGAACCACCACCCTGGGTTTTGCTGTGTGAAGCACAGGGACACTCTTGGGACTTGTAGCCAAACAACTGCCAGGACAACACTCCCAGCCATCCTGTCAGCACAGGCACCGCACCCCACAGGGAAGCAGAGTCAAAAGGAAGGAAGGATGGGCATGCTGGGAAGGGGGGTGGAGGCAATAGCATGATGGGAGTTGTAGGCACAGATATTGCTCACCCTCACAATTGGCCCATCAACACCACTCTCAACCATGCTCACATCACAGGGAGTGGAAAAGGACTCACAAGATGGCTGACACTGGGTACTGCTGGGGAGCACAAGGCCCTGCTGGGAACTGTGCAACAACCAACAGCAGGACACCACTGACTGACATCCTGAAAGACAACTTGCACTCCCTGCAATGGAAGCACGCTTCATGGTGGGATAACTGGGCTGGGGGAGAAGGAGGCCTGGATGGCAACCAAATACCACCAATGCTGGTCATGCACACACCTCAACATTCACATTGACATGCCACAGGTTGGCAGGACAATGTGCTACACCAATATCACTCTCTGACTGTCACAATTTAGGAGAATGCAATGTCCTGGCCCACATCCAGAGGTACAGTCACAACTGTCAGGTGTTTGAACAATTGATGCCAGTAGAAACATAACATACAATCTGTGTCTCTCCCCAAAACAGGTGATGATGGGGACACAGCAGCAGACGAGGAGGAGTCCCTGTCCCAGGCTCCGGGGAACACTGAGCTCACTGGTGTGGATCAGCCACTGCACACCTCGGATGGCGAAGAACCAGCTGGACCCTCCGGTGTGAGTCATCATGCAGCACCAGCAGGACCAACATCTGCACCCCTGCACCCACCCCTCCAACAACTGCCAACACACAGGCCACCCCTGCCAACACGGACAGACCAAGGACCACAGATGACAACAGCGCAGGGACCCAGGCCCAAACTGGAGCTGGTGACAACGAGCCCAGGAACAACACCCAAGTGTGCCCACGGTCACCTGTGCGTGCCACCGCAGGTCCTGCACGTGTCGCCAGGGGTGGTGGGAGGGGTGGTAGACATAGGTCGCTCTTTGCAGAGGGGTCTGGACTGCATGATGGCACGCATCGCGGATGCGTACCAGACTAGCACCGGAGAGGTCAGCCAGGTAGTGGGGATCCTCAAGGACATACAACAGCAGCAGGCTGCCCATCATGCCCGCTTGGACTCCCACATGTCCCGTGTCGACACACACATGTCACATGTCGAGACACACATGTCACGTGTCGAGACACACATGTCTGGCATGGAGTCCAAGTGGGACACATTGGAACAACTGACAGCGGTGCATAGGGACATACTGACATGCCTCCGCCAGATCAGCACCAACATGGCCTCACCTCCCTGTGTGCCCACAACAACTGCTGCTGAAACAACTGCAAATGCCACAGGGAGGGAGGAGGACTCTGGCAGAGAGTCCCCTGCACCGCCGCAGCCTGCACCTGAGGGTCCCCCCCCCCAAGAAGAGGGGCCGTCCGAGGAGGCCAAACAGAGGCCGATGGCCATCTACATCCCCCAGGAAGCCAACACCTGTTCTGGAACTTGCCCGGTCGGCCCATTGCATTGTATGTGAGCGGGTACGCGTTGTATGCCTGGTACGCGTTGTACAGCAATGGACAGAACGGTGCGCACACATTGGCTGGGGCCTGGCATGGCAACGGACGCGTTTTCGAAGCTCCATCGAGTCTGATGCAGTGAATTCAGTTGGCCAGCCACAACAATGTTGCAAAATCATGGGTGTCATGAAGTTGAAGATTTGAAGGATGCTGTGGGCGTGTATTAGTGCTGCTATTCCATGGATTGGTCAAATTCAGAAGATGCAAACGACTTGGACCTATCACTTTGGACACATGGGACAGTATCTGCCTCTGCAGCACACATATAATGCTGGCTGTTCCCCTGAGAGCTCACTTGCCTGCACTACATGCTCCAGGACGACATCTGCCACCAACACTGCTGCTGTTTATGCATCCTCTGGCTCCTGCAATGGCACGTACTGTGGAGAGAGCCCCAGCCTTCAGCCTTGAGGAGAACCAGGCCCTGCTGGACAGCCTCCTTCCACAGTACAGCAAGGTGTATGGGAAACCAGGGGAGCAGGTGAGTGTGCTGTCCACTGCCTCACTAATTGTGCATGTTGTCTGACTAGCAGGGCTTTCAGTGTGCACACCACTGGCTAGCATGCCCACTGAGTAGTTGTCACACCCCAAAGTGTGTAGTTACATGCACTGAACTGGTACAGTGCAGTAACAGTGCATTCCAACTAGGTTTACTTCCCATGCAATGATACCATGTAGTGACTGCTGGCAAACTGTTCATAGCCATTGTTGCACTGCCTGTGTACATCATATGCCCCTGTGATTGAGACGGTGCAGAGTCGAAATATCGCCGCAAAAATATCGCGGGACAGAAATATTGCCGCAAAAATATCGTGGAGAAGAAATATCGAGAACAAAAATATAGTTGACAAGAATATCGACTGACAGGTAAGTAATATCGATTACATAAATATCTTTGTAATAAATATCGTTTACAAAAATATAGTTTACAAAAATATCGATTTATTAATAATTTTATGTATTTTAGTGTTTTTAATGAGAATTGTTTGTTATTTTATTATATGTTTTAGAGTTTTACTAGTTATTAATTTATTTTAAGTTTAATTCTGCGTTTTTAGTTCCGTAGCGGGTTGTGGGTTTATAGGGGATTAGGGTGGGAAGTAATTTAATTTTATAAGATTTATTGAATAATTAATGTGTTAATTGATTAATTAATAATAGTTTAATAATTAGTTGTTAATTAATTTCAATTAGTCAATTAATAAATAATTAGGTTAATTGCTTAATTAATTTTAGGTGTGTGTTGTGGTGTTTATATGTGTAAATTGTGTGAAGGGTGGTAAGTAATTAATTTTTTTATTGATTAATTATTAAATACTTTTAAGTTAATTACCATCAATTAATTAGTAATTATTAATTGTAATTGTGTAATTAATTTTAGGTGTGTGTTTTGGTGTTAATATGTGCAAATGGTGTGAAAGGTGGTAAGTAATTAATTTTTTATTGATTAATTAATAAATAATAAATTAATTTTCATTAATTAATTAGTAATTATTAAATTTAATTGTGTAATTAATTGTAGGTGTGTGTTGTGGATTTAATAGTGTTAAATAATGGGTAAATTTTTTTTATTATCTTTGTTAATAATAATATATTTAAATTTATATATTAATTATCTTAATATTGGAAATTACATTTAATAAAAATGTTGATGGTTTTATTTTTTATTGTTTTGGGATCCAGCGCTTTCCCTACTGTTGCACTCACTGGAGTGGGAATAGTAAATTTTACCCCTCCGCTATCCAGCGCTTTCCCTATTGTTGCACTCACTGGAGTGGGAATAGTAATTTTTACCCCTACGCTATCCTGCGCTTTCCCTACTGTTGCACTCACTGGAGTGAGAATAGTAATTTTTACCCCTACGCTATCCAGCGCTTTCCCTACTGTTGCACTCATTGGAGTGGGAATAGTAATTTTTACCCCTACGCTATCCAGCGCTTTTTCTATTGTTGCACTCACTGGAGTGGGAATAGTAATTTTACCCCTTCGCTATCCAACGTTTTAACTACTAATGTTTTTATTTTGTTATTAAATGTATGTATTATTTTTTTAAATAGTTTAATATGTTAATTAAATATAGAATATTTTATTTTAAATTATTTGTGTTTATTTTATTTTTATATAATTAAAAAAGTTTATAAATTAAATAAAGATAATAGTTAATAAAATGCATTTAAGTAAATATATGTATATGTAAATATTTTTTTGTGTTTATATTTAATAAATTAAGTTTATTTGTTATAATTAGTTTAAATATATATTAAATTTAATTTATTTTGTTAATAATTTTAATATTTTTTAATTAATTTATTCTAATTTGTTATTTTTTGAAATCGATATTTTTTACATCTATATTTTTGAGTCGATATTATTGTACTTACCTGTTTAAGTATAGCAATTCGATATTTTTGTAATCGATATTTTTACATCTATATTTTTTTCAACTATATTTTTGTAATCTATATTTTAACATGGAACCGATTGAGACATGTATATCCAACTGTGTGATGCACGTATATGTTGCATGTGTAGTAATGGCCTTTTCACTTTGTCATCCTCACAGGTTGATGCCCACCAGAAGCAGGAAATTTGGCTGACCATCGCCCGGAAAGTAAGATCCGTGGGGGTCTACAGGCGCAGGATCCGCAACTGCCAGAAGAGGTGGCAGGACCTTCGTGGCTGGACCCGGAGGATCGCAAGGGTCCAGCTGAAGCTGTCGCCTCCTCGCAGGAGGGGCGGACACCGGACCCTGACCCCCCACATGCTCCGGATCCTGGCGGTGGTCTTCCCTGACCTGGATTTGCAGCTGAAGGACAGACAGTAGCAAGGAGGGGGTGAGTCCATGACTGCACTGTGCACTTTGTCTGACATGCTATGTGCCCTCCTCTGGCCTGGTTAAACTTCCACAGTACATCAGTCATGTGGTCCAGGACCCATGTCCCTCATTTGTGACATGCCCACTTCTCCTCTGATACGCATATGTGTGGCCCTTATAGTTGGGAAATTGTGTCATTTGGGGACTGTGTCATTGCATTTTGCTTTGCTCAAGGTGGGGGACAGCATTTGTTCCCGTGACTATGTTGTGCGATTAATGGGTGGCTCAATTGCTTACACAATGCCTAAGTTCTGACATGTGATCTGGGTGTAACTTTGATATGTGGTCCGCTTGCTGCTCTGACTCACCACATGTCCCTGGGGAATTTGCCACACACCCATGCTGCTGGTGGGAACAATGTTTGGGCCTCAGGAGTATGTGTATCCAGTGTGTCACACATGCTTAGCCACCTGCCTACTGTCCAGGACTCATCCCTCTTACAGGTGGAGCTGGACAGTCATGCCTACTCCAGGGCATGCAATACACTCTGTACTCCCACTCCCGTGTATCATCTGGCATGTTGTGATCAGTGAAATGTACCCTCAGGTGTCTGCCTCTGTCTCATTGTGCTGTGTCTTCGTTGTCAGGACTACTGGTATGTTTATGGGTTAGGGCTCAGCATGCCATCTGAGATGTCACCATGATAGACGATACTTCTGTGACTTATAGGTGTCTGATCACTTGACTGTGCACACAGGTGTTTGCGACTGTGACTTTCAGGCAGCTGTGTTGTGATTCACAGCACACTGTGAGAGTGCTCATGTTCAGAGAGTTGTGTTTCATGTCCCCCATATGTCCAGTTGGTATGACATGGACAAATAGTAGTACAGATGATGTGGTATTTGGGGGATGGACATGTGCACTTGTCAGTCACATAACTTGCATTCCCCATGCCCTCGGATTGTGACACAGTGCAGACTGTTGTTGGCAGGCTGCCATGGCCATGTGACTTGAGACAGTAATGTATGACTTTGCACGCATTCCTGTGTCATGGCATTAAACTTCCTGAGACTGATCCTGCAGGGGAGTGACATGTGCAACATGCACCCCATTGTGGCATTGACTATCCGGACATGGGTGCATCAAGGTGTCTGGTGCTGGTATGCATCACATGCATTTCTATTTAGACTCTGGCCATCCCTTTATCCGGACACCTGCACTGACTCAGTGGCAAGAGATGTGATGTGTGCATGTTCACATACTTCACCGTGTTCCCTGCAATGTCCAACAACTGTGTAGGTGGTGCATGTGTCCGCACTGGGGTCTTACCATCAGACAGGCACCAGACAGATGGGTGCAAGGGCAGGAGGGGTGTGAGTCCCATGGTTGACCATCAGACTGACAATTGGCTTCCCCGAATCTGTGTGGGGACTTTAGGCAATGTTCAACTAAGGATGCCAGGGCTTGCTCTGTAATGTGCTGTACTTACTGTGGTGTGTGCGGTCAGTGCATGTGACTGATGTTTGTCTGTTTCCCTAATTGTTTGCAGATACATCCACGGCCACAGGAGGGGACAGCTCCACGGACCAGGAGGAGCAGCGGAGCCAGACTGGGTCAGCATTGGGTGAGTGGTCAGAGGGACCCAGTGGCACGGAGGGCGAGGGTAGCCATACCGAGGAGTCCTCAGCACCATCCACCTCAGCTGAGGGCCACAGCAGCTCGGAGGATGACTCCCTTGTGGAGGCGGGTGTCAGCAGCCACCAAAGGCCAGCTAGTGTGTCTGGCCCCGCCACCACCACCACCACCGCCCTCCCATTGGCTCCCATTCCTGAGGTCCATGGAGGCTCCCGTACTCGGGAGCGTGTCTCCTTCGTGCCAGGCACCGCACCCCCTGCCCCTGTGTCCCCTGCTGCCCTGAGTGAGGAGTCTGTGTACCTCCTTTGGCAGCTCCATGTAGGGCAGACAGCAATGCTGAGTGTCCTCCATGCACACACCACTCTGTTGACACAGCTGGTGTCGTTCATGGAGGGCATCTCGACGGGTATGTCTGCCCTACAGAGGAGCAATAAGTCCATGGACTCCTCCCTGACGGCAGCAGTGTCCCTCCTCCAACAGTCCCTCACCCCTCCCACCTCTGCCCCATCCACACTTCCTGCCCCCTACCTGTCCAAAGCACATGCACACCTGCACAGTCACCCAAACACACAGACACGAGCAGCACAGAGACACCCAAGAGAAAGGCAAGACGTGCACACAAGCATCCTCAGGGGACTGATACCACAGACACAGGGGATGGGGAAACACACACACAGGCAACCACAGTCACTCCGCAATCCTCAAGATCCTCTCCCTCCAAGACCCCTTCCCTTGCCTCACCTGCAACCCCACCTGATCAGCAGCTCTTCCTCAGTGACCTCGGCCTCTTCCCCTCCAATCCCGCTGATCCAGCATACCGGGGAAGAGGAAGTCCACCCACACAGAGGGGAGTGCCCTCGCCCCCGGACACCCTCCCCCAGGCGCAGGCAGAGTGAGCCCCCACCCGCAAGTCCCCCGGTCCCGGAAGAGCAAGACCCCGCCACCGCCCTGCAAGTCAACCACCCAGTCTCTCACCTCCATCCCCCAGGCCACCACTCCACAGGTTCCACCGCCACACCCTGCCCCAGGTTCCCCCACACACTGATACCGCATCCCCAAACTGCTTAGGCCCTCCCCCTGCCACTTGCTCTTCCACCCCCAAACCAGACGCTCTTCCTGTTTGTGCCACTGGTGTGGAGACCGTGTCCCCCCCCCGGCTCTTCTGCCCCCCCTCCACTACCTTGGAGTCATGCACTGCGGTGGAGTCCACAACCACCCCGTCTGACTCGGGCACTGCATTGGGGACCCAGTCCACTCCATCTGACCAGCCCACTGCAGTGGTTGCAGCACCAACACCATCTGACTTGAGCCCTGCGGTGGTGCCAGCCCCCCCTGAGTCAGACCCCTCCACTGCAGTTGCCGGTGACACTCCTGCACCCACCTCCCCTTCACTGCCTCCTTCTGGCATCCCCTGATCCTGTCCCTGCGGTGCCTGGTCTGCCCCTCGTATGCCCCTCCAAGGGGGATGTCCCCTGTCCGTACCTGTGCAGGCAAGCAATTGTTGACAAGTTGTCACACATCACCATGTTGGGACTGTATATTTGGACTGGCCATTGGCCTTAGTTTATTTTGGACTTTTGATTTGAGTTGCACACTTGCTGAATAAAGCCTCTTTTTGTTTACTTGTGGTTAATCTTTGGAGGTACATGATGTAGATGTGTGGAATCATGCATTTGCTGTTGTAATAGTGTTCAGATCAGGTAAATGAAGTTTTGCTGTGATGGGCTCCATGTGGTCCATGGGATATGTGTCCTAATCTAGTCTGGATCTTTAGCATCCTTTGCTGCAGTCTGAGGGTGTAATGTTCAGCATTTGACACAGGGATGTACGTTTAGCATTTGTAGATTACCATCTTTGTCCTACACTGATGCACATCTGGTGGGCTTACCACTGTCCAATGTTCCTAGTACCCTGACTGTGTGCCCGTCTCCAATGGACATGCAGTTTGGCACATCAAATTTGGAGGACTCATCTGTGTACACAGTGCAAGTTGCTTGACACGTGTCTTGGGTGTATGCAGATGACTGACGTGACACTCCCGTGCCCAGGCTGATATGAGCAGAGCCTTCAGTGTGTTGTGGTTGTTGACTCACTGACCGAGTGTTCTGCTGACAGGTTTGAGTCGTGCACAGACAAGGTTTGGCACAGCTGACCTTCCACAGGAGTAGAGTGCCCTCATGGCAGTGCGTGATTCCGTGATATAGGCTGTGCCTGTGTTGTGTGTTCTGTAGGCATGTCTGTGCGTGTACCCTTCTCCTTTTCCTACACAGGCTGTGTTCCTACGGATGTTCCTGTTTGTGATGCTTGCTGAGTTGTTCTGTGTTCATCCAGCATCTTGGACCTGGTTTCTCCGGGATGTGGGTGCATGGCAAACTAATGTTAATGAGGTTGTCATCCCTAGTTGTCTTTGTTGTCAGGGCTGGGGATGTGGGCAAACGCAGATGGGACACAGTCAAGATTCCTCTTGGCACTTGTTGGTTACACGAGTAATGTGATTTTCTGTTTGTGTATGCATTCAGTGATTGTGACACGTTGTGTGTGTGACTGCTGCCACTCCTCAGGGTCAGAGCTGCAATGTTGGAAGTTGTCTATGTGTGTCCTTTGTGGGTCAGCTTGGCTTCTTCATTGGTGTGTGACTATGGCCAGGATCCCATTGTTTGGGGTGGATTTGACGTCATGCCCATGTACGGCATACTGTGCAGTGTGTCAGACATTCACAAGTATTGTTGACTGGCCATGTGTGATGGGTTTCTGCACCTTATTTCCCCCACCACCACTGGGATTTTCATGGGTGCATGTGCAATGTCAGCAGTCCATGTGAGCTTCACTGCTGCACATTGGTGGAGTACAAGGTGTGTGTCGTTGAGTGTGTGCAAATGTGAGTTGTTGCACGGCTGGGGCACTACCTCCATGTTGTCCTTGGCTGGCAGGCCATGCTGAGTGCTTTGTGCTTGTATAGGTGTGATGGTAGTTTGTTGCTCAGGACACATGGCTGTGGTTCACAGTGTGGATGACATCTACCTTTGCCATCACAGTGTGATTGTCATGCAGGCTAGTGTCACCACAATGTGGGGTCCCTGGGGGAGTGCTGTGGTGGTTCTGTCTCTTGCTGTGTTTGTTGCTGTTCCTACAAGCTTGTGTGACATGTGTAATTTGGGCTCCCTCTCATCTCACAACGCCTGTTTGTCCACATAGGGAATCCAATCCCTGAGTTAGTTTTGTATGTGACTGTGTTGACATCTGTGTATTAGTGAATCTGGCCTCCTCATGTGTTGTGTGTTTGCCTGGGGACACTGGCACACAACCCCCTCACCTGTTGTGTATGATATGCAGTGTGAGTCTGCCTGTTTGTGTTTGTGCATTTGCACCACTGCATTGGCATATCTTTAGTTTGCCATTGGCTGTATGTTGTTTGTTGGCTTTCCCCTGCCGGCCCTGGGACTGCTAGGTCATCAGTCAGCACATTGATCATGGTTAGTATGTCCCTCTGCTGCCATGGTATGGTATTTGTTCACATGACATCTACAGTCTCCACAGGATAGCTACATTTGTGTGTCCATTGCTGCAGATATGTGGGTCTGCATTATGATGCTCACTTCTGTCATTGTGTTATTTGTGAATGTAGACAATGTGGGCCCCCATGGCTGATGTTTGTGTGCACATGGCTAGAACGATGTGTCATTGGCACTGCACTGCTTGCCTCACACAATCTATGTTGCTATGGGACACAAGCACTACAATGCCACTGTAGTGTTTGGTGTTGTGTGGCCAGGAATAATCCCTGCATTTTTGGTTTAGCAGCTTTTACCAGGAGTACACTTACCTTTTGGGCACTGTGGTGATGGGGCTTAGGGCCCCATTGCCACACTGTTCAAAATGTGCTTCAGCTATGGAGCACACACTTACCTTTTGGCCACTGTGGTGATGGGGCTTAGGTCCCCATTGCCACACTGTTCAAAATGTGCTTCAGCTATGGAGCACACACTTGCCTTTTGGCCACTGTGGTGATGGGGCTTAGGGCCCCATTGCCACACTGTTCAAAATGTGCTTCAGCTATGGAGCACACACTTGCCTTTTGGGCACTGTGGTGATGGGGCTTTGGGCCCCATTGCCACACTGTTCAAAATGTGCTTCAGCTATGGTGCACACACTTACCTTTTGGGCACTGTGGTGATGGGGCTTTGGGCCACATTGCCACAGTGGTCATGGTCTGCTTGCATTGTGTAGGCCACACACACAATTATGTGTGACAGATGTGTTAGGGGTCACATTGTATGTTCAATGTCATGTTCAGTGTTGTATGCATTTGACACAGACCACACACGCTTGTCATGGTGTTGGGGGTGGGATGTAATTTACAGACAGTCCTTATGTGGGAGTATGCTAGTTGTGTCATGCATTACCCGTCCTATGAGTAGGGGTGGTTGTAGTGACAGGCATCCTGCCCCCATGAGTGGGGATGGTAGTAGTGGTAGGCATCCAGCCCCCATGAGTGGGGATGGTAGTAGTGGTAGGCATCCAGCCCCCATGAGTGGGGATGGTAGTAGTGACAGGCATCCTGCCCCCATGAGTGGGGATGGTAGTAGTGGTAGGCATCCAGCCCCTATGGGTGGGGATGGTAGTAGTGGCAGCCATCCAGCCCCCATGAGTGGGGATGGTAGTAGTGGTAGGCATCCAGCCCACCCTGAGTGGGGGTGGTGTTAGTGGTAGGCATCCATCCCCCTATGGGTGGGGATGGTAGTAGTGGTAGGCATCCAGCCCCCCATGAGTGGGGATGGTAGTAGTGGCAGCCATCCAGCCCCCATGAGTGGGGATGGTAGTAGTGGCAGCCATCCATCCCCCCATGAGTGGGGATGGCAGTAGTGACAGGCATCCAGCCCCCATGAGTGGGGGGGTGGCAGGCATCTAGCCACCCATGAGTGGGGATGGTAGTAGTGGTAGGCATCCAGCCCCCTATGGGTGGGGATGGTAGTAGTGGTAGGCATCCAGCCCACCCTGAGTGGGGGTGGTGTTAGTGGCAGCCATCCATCCCCCATGAGTGGGGATGGCAGTAGTGACAGGCATCCAGCCCCCATGAGTGGGGGGTGGTGGCAGGCATCTAGCCACCCATGAGTGGGGATGGTAGTAGTGGTAGGCATCCAGCCCCCTATGGGTGGGGATGGTAGTAGTGGCAGCCATCCAGCCCCCATGAGTGGGGATGGTAGTAGTGGTAGGCATCCAGCCCACCCTGAGTGGGGGTGGTGTTAGTGGTAGGCATCCATCCCCCTATGGGTGGGGATGGTAGTAGTGGTAGGCATCCAGCTCCCCATGAGTGGGGATGGTAGTAGTGGCAGCCATCCAGCCCCCCATGAGTGGGGATGGTAGTAGTGGCAGCCATCCAGCCCCCCATGAGTGGGGGGGGGTGGTGGCAGGCATCTAGCCACCCATGAGTAGGGGTAGTTGTAGGGTGGTGTTGGTGGTAGGCATCCATCCCCCTATGGGTGTGTATGGCATTGGTGTTGCCCATCCCACCCCTATGGTTCTGCTGTTGCTTGTGTACATCATTTGTGCATCCCTATGTGTGTGTGACATATTTTGGGTACGTGTCGTTTGTTTGTGTTGTGGGTGTTTGACTTACCGTCTGCGCCGTACGCGTCCGTGCCGGTCCCGGTAATAGATGTAGAGTATTGGTAGGACCTGCGCGATGGGATTCATGGTTGGTTCGTCTCGTTCGGGTTTCTCGTGTCTTCGACTCGTACTCGTTGCTGGCTTGTTCGTCTCGTCGCCGTGGATCGTCTTGTGGCGCGAATCGGAGCTTATGTGCAGCTCTCCCGGATGCTCAAGCGTGCCGTACGTAGCGACAAGTTCGGGCGCGTACGGAGACGCATCGTACTAGTCCGGCCGGAAGGTGCTGTGTATTTGGTTCCGTGCGACTCGATTCGGCGTTTACGGATCCGGCTCGGGCGGGGAACAGGAGCTGGAATGGGTAAGTACGGCTCGCTTGGAATCTGGGCTGTTATGCGCATCGTACTTGTTCGTTCGGTAGAGTGTTCGAGTCGGTCGGAAAACACGCGTTCGGCTCGTATTTTATCCGGACAAATACCCCTCTGTCTCTGCTTTGTCTGTGCTCTGATTCATGTGTACTCTTGAAACATTGACTCTGCTCTAAGCCATAGGTGTGCTCTTGCTGCTCTGTTTCTTCTCTGAGCTCTGTTGCATGTGATATGTATTATGCTACACAATGAGCAACCTAACACTTGAAACCTATGCCTAGGTTCTGTCATTGCCAATTGGCAGGCGTTTACTCGCTTCTCTAAATGTTATATTGTGTTGTCATTATAGAAACTATCTACAATGTACATCCTTCTGAGCAACTTCTTTTCATTTTTGACAAGGGTGGGCTCATTATGTGGAGGAGCCTCTAGCTGATAATCTGCCAGCATTGCAGGAATCTGCAGTGTGCCTTTGGTGTTTGGAAGGCAATACAGATAGTAGAGAAAATGTTGCAATATAAGCAAAGCACTGGAAGCACTTGTTGCGAGTGTGTGTATTTTCAAAACCAGGAACTGCCTGTTAAGAAAGTGCCTCACGTTGATGTGTGGGTGGCGTATGTCATACAGAGGATGAAGTTCAGTACCTCTGGACATAAATGTTGTATAGTGTTCTGCTCTGCTCTGAGCAGTGGGCTGTCGGTAGTGTGCATGTGTTGCTGTGGCGGAGGATTGAAAGTATGCCAAGCATGTTCATATTTTTAGAAATTGCAGTGAGCAAACAAAGGCATTGACAAGTTTTTGTGGTTACGTTCAACAGCTGTTAACTTTTCATCTATTTAAAATAAATAAATTTGTCTGAGCTGTTTTCAGCTTCTCCTACCGGCGCTCCTGTTTTCTTGAATGTATTTGTCGAGTACGTTTAGTAACAACTGCTGTGCAAGGTGTACCTGCTCAATAAAGGGGATAGCCATATTGCAGAAGGAGCATGCTATCCTTCTTGGATTTGCCATGGAAAGTATGTCAGTATTACAATACGTGTCTTAGCACTGACACGCCAGTAGCACCACAAAGGTATCAGACACACACCAAGACTCCAGACTGCATAACTTCTGCGAAATAAGGTAAATCAAACCTCCGTCACTCCCCCGCATTACTTTTAAAGGGTGCGCATTCCCCCTCCCCTGCCCAAAGGAGCCACTGATGTCTCCTTAAAAGGTAATTCTTTCGTAAAGTCAACGCATGAAATATTCTGTATATACGCAATATGAGGCTTATACATATATCTTATTTATTCAGCAAACCCCTACTGCTTAGGCAAAAATTATCTGGAAATAACACACACCCGAACTGGCACCTACCAAGCCGCCTATATGCGACTAAGGTGAGATCACAGCTTCCCGCACAATCGTTATCTCATAGAAGTTCATTGATGCTCATATAAAATGCATCGACAGTGCCACCTCGTTATGAACTTCTGCCATTCTAACGAATAGTAGTAGATAAAATATGACTATACCCAGAGAGGAGAGAGCAGCTCTCTAAGATAAGAAAGAGCACTACATTACATAATGGTGTCCCCAAACGATCTCCAACTAAGTGAAAGGAGAAGCCCTTGTATAAGATAGCCACAGACATGGTCTCCGTAATGAGCACACATTTTTGATACCATTCATATATTTTGATTCATCCTATAGAACGGCACAGATTAATACCATCAGTGCCCACATGCAAACAACAATACAATATCGTTAGAGGAATTGGATAACAAAGATTTAGAGATCAGAAGACTATATAGATCAAAATGACAACCTCTTTAGTAATCACTATGGGGCCGATTCACAGAACTAATCTGAGACAAAATCCTAAACTTACTACTTTTGGTATTCACAGAAGGCACTTACGATTTTTGGTATTCACAGAAATCACCTACGACTCCTAACTTTACATCCGCACTCAGGCCGCAATTTCCGCACCAGAAGCGGAAATCCCGCACTTGTGCCGGAATTTATGCACCTGGGCCGGAATCCCTTCTTCCTTGCCGGAATACCCGGATCTTTGCTGGTTGAGCATTTTCCTAAATGCTAAACACCTGTCCAAGTGCCTACCATCCCCCACCATGCATCAGCTGACACACTGCAGCCCAACAGCCAAATTCTAGCCCTGCAGCACGTATGAAAGCAGAGCAGATACACACAAACTCTTTCAACATGTCGCTGAATGTGTTTGTTGCTCTGCCCCTTGTCATGCGGCAAAAAGACTTGAGGAGGAGGAGGAGAGTAGAGAGGATCTTCAGACAAAGGATCAACCTATTTGGGATGTCCAGCCAAGATGTCAGGGCCAGATACCGTTTCCCTCCAGAAGTCATCTTGGAGATGGTATGTGATTGGGAGCAGGAACATCACTCTGTGACCTGCTGCTCCCATGCCATTCCAGCCTATCTCAAGATCCTTTCTGCTCTCCATTTCTTTGCGACGGGATCTTTCCAAAGGGTCTCCAGTGACCTTGTGGGCATCTCTCATGCAAGCCAGTCACGGTGCTTGCATCAGGTACTGAGCTGCATCAATTCTAGAGCCCACCTCCACATACAAATGCCCCATACACTGGCCAGCAGACAAAGGGCAGCTAGGGATTTCTATCTCATCTCTCACTTCCCACGTGTGCTGGGTGCAATTGATTGTACCCATGTGGCCCTTCAGCCACCCCGCCGCATTGCACACATATTCTGCAACAGACACCAATGGTATTCCATCAATGTGCAGGCTGTCAGTGATGCCAGTGGGAGATTCATAGATGTGCATGTAGTGTTTCCAGGCAGTACCCATGAGAGCTTCGTATTCCGCATGTCACCTCTTGCCCGGCAGATGGCTGCGGGAGAATTTGGCAACATGTGGCTACTGGGTAAGTACCAAGCAATAAAAATGAGGGATATGTGCAAATGAAGGGGCTAATTTACAAGCCTCTTGCGCTGCCGGTACGTCACTTTTTCACATATGAAAAGTGACGCACCGGCGGCGCAAGGGGCTTGTAAATAAGCCCCGAAATGTATGAATGCCAACTTACATTAACAACCCTTGTACAATAAGAATCACCAAGCCACATACACGGTCTCAATAGACACGGCATATTCCAAAGTATAGATCATGTTCTGTTCAAATTTAAGATGGAAATGTCACCTATTGCCCTATCTTCTGTCCTCAGGCGATGCTGGGTATGCACTCTCCCCTCAACTCCTCATACCTTACAGACATCCAACCACTGTACCTTAGCGTAGGTACAATCGGGCACACATACGAACTCGAGCCATCATAGAGCGCACTTTTCGTTTGTTGAAGTCGCGATACAGATGTCTTGACCGTACAGGGGGGGGTGCAGATGTACTCCCCTGAAGTCGTGTACAAGATCATACTAGCCTGTTGTGTTTTGCACAATATAGCTTAAACGCATGGCTTACACATACCTCTTGTACCTCGGCTAGCTCTGAATCCGGGCAACCGGGCCATTGCACATAATCGAGGTTAGGGTATGCAAGTCTGTGATCAGCTGGTTGCCAAGTTTTTCACATGAGCAACCTGTTGTGTCATGGACAAAATGTGGTTTGCAATCTGTTGTCAATGATGAAAGTTGGATAATTACGACTCTGAAAAATTCCTTCCTGAGACTACTTTGCAAGCCACACTAACTGTATGTAAACCACAGCTGTTGACAGGAGTCAAAAAATTGACCGTGCATCAGGTCATGTGCCGATGTGAGCAATCAGTGTAGTGGATGTCCCTAAGGAATCTATTGACTCAGAAGATAAGATGTATATGTTCTGCGAGACCCTCCCGTACCTTTTGAGAATGGGTGTCTGAATCAAACAAGCATTTGCAATGCAATAGGTCTCGCATTATTAAAGTTTGAGCTATTGGTGTTGCATTTGCAAGAGTTTGAGCTATTGCCATTGTAAACGACAATGCCTTTTATTTATGCGTTTCGAAAAGCTGTATGCGGTGCATAAACACGCCCTTTGTACTTATAGTCCTTGCTTACGAAAAAGAAGGCTGGCAGTAAAAGTGGCATAGTTACTGCCAGCGTTGCTTCTCGTAAGCAACGACTGCAAGTACAAAGTGCCTGTTTACGCACCGCTTGCAGGTTTGTAAAATACAGAAATAAAAGGCAGTGGTATTTACAATGCCAATAGCTCAAACTCTCGCAAATGCGACACCTATTGCATAGCAAATGCTCGTTTTCTTATTGCGTAGTAGAACCACTCTTTGTGGAAAACAACAATTATGCCATGCCAGATAGTCTTACAGGCATTCACAGATATACAAACCTACAATAAGTTTCCTATATTGAGGTTTTGGAATGTTCCGGTTTTTTAAAGCACAATAAAGATGGGGGGCTGTTGGTGGGGGTTTAGAGGTAACTCCCACCTTTAACTTGTGAGGGCCTGAGCCTGGTGAGGTAGCCTGTCTGCTTTGTTTCACTGTTCTACCAAGGTTTTAGGAACTGTAAGATTCTTATCAACAACAGCAAGTGATGGATGATCTGTGGCTCAAAACCTAATCCCAAGTAGTAATTGTAATAATTCATTATTATTATTTAGACCGGACTAAATATTGATAATGAATTATTACAATTACTACTTGAGATTCGCTTTGGTTTGCCCACAGCTGAGTGCAAACATCCTTTTGTGTGAATATTAATCCAAAATGAGGGATGAATGCTAGCCACTAAAAACAAAAGTGTCTGTCCATCCCTATTTCTCCTTGCTATTTTTCCAGATGTGGTCTGGATGAGATGCCCATATTTGCCCGAGCAGCCGGGAGTGCACATCTGTTTGGTGGGAAGGGATAGCAAAAGATGGTGAGGGCAAGGAAGGAAGTAGGGGAAAAGTAAGAGTAAAAAGGATAGAGAATGTTGGGAAGGGATAGCAAAAGATGGTGAGGGGAAGGAAGGAAGTAGGGGGCAAGGTAAGAGTAACAAGTGACTCTGTAGTCATGCAACCATGCTCTGTAAGCCACCGTATACTGCCGAGCAACAAATAAAACCAATTAAGCTTTGTAAAAACAGGATATAGGCCGTGGCTAATACGGCACAGCTTCCACACAGGGAAGTAACGCTTGTGATAGACTGACATACTACAATTCAGAGCCGCAAAGCGATAGAGAGACTGTGCGAACTAACCAGAGGTTCGACACACAGAATGAAAACTATGAAAAGTCTCTACACATACAAAGCCACAGCTCCAGCCTACAGAATAAAAGGCATCAACAGACCGATCACATACCCACCACTGCTCTGATCAAGATTGAAAGCTATGGACAAATTGTGCACACACCGACCACAATTCAAGACAGACACACATAAGCAAAGCCCGCTCCAAACCATGTATATTCTGGCCAAAGCTGCAACACACATAGCAGCTAAGCTATGGCAGACAAAACACATGCTTACTACAGCTTCAAAACATAGAATGATAGTTCTAGGCAGACCGTACACACAAGGGTCAGGTCATAGTGAATCAAAACAATAGTGAGACCGTGCACATACGCACCACAGCTCAGAGAGGCTGAATACAAACTATGGACAGACCAAACCCGCGGACAACAGCTCCAAAAATCTGAGTGAAAGCAATGGACAGACTGCACACAGCTCCCACACAAAGAAGGAAAGCTCTGGACAGATGTACATATACTTACCACAGCTCCGACACAAAGAAGGAAGACCATGGATAGAATGCACATACTGGACACCCCTTAGGCCCATTTAAAGAATGCTCAGGGCAGAGTGCAGTTGGGACCACAGCTGAAATACAAAGAAAGCAGGCTACAGACTGCACATACTGACCACATCTCAAACACAGAAAGAATGCTACAAGCAGACAGTGCACATAGGGACCCTTATCATATACTAAGAAACAAGTTATGGACAGCAGTACACAGGCTGAATAAAGCTCAAAGGCAAAAAGGAGCACCGGGGATAGACAATGCACACTCAGAACACACACATGCAACACACAAAAGAAAGCTGCTCTGGACTGTGTTTGCACATAATGACCACAGTTCGTGGAGGAGAAGGGAAGCTCTGAACAGGCAGGGCACACAGCCCTGAGGCAGAAAGGAAGCTTCGGACCGGCTCTGCACAATAGGCCATGGCTCGGAGACAGGAGGAGAGCGTTATCAGACCCAGTCAGGAGCGACAGCCTGGGAGGAGTACAGGGGACCCCAAGGAACAGCTGAGAAGTTGTGGACAACAGACATCTTGTAAGTCCAGATGGCAAGAGCAGGCAAACCAGATACAGCCTCAGGTGGGACTCTCCGCTCGAACAAAGCAGCATATCAAAGAGCATGGGGCTACACGTATCCACATTCTGAATTTCTTCCCCCAGCACAGACCCTTCTTCTTACCTTGTGATGGCCCGCCTCTCCCTTCTCGAACATCATCTTCAGGTTGGTGAGGGGCACGTTGTACTTCTCGATCTTAGGGGGAGGCTCCGTGCCCTCCCCTTGGGCTATGCCCCTGTCCTCTTCCCCCCGTCCTTCCGTACCGCTGATTGTGTATTCTGGGATTAGGCTATGACTAATGAAGTAAAACATTTCCTCAGGCAGGAATAATGTGGATGGAAATGAAAACAGTGCCAAATCCTCCATGCCTGGGCTGAACGGCCGCGAGCTGGGGTAGAAGAAGTGTCCTCGGGCTCCGGCCGCAGGGCTGACCGTGCCTCTCGGGGTGAAGCCTGCCGAGGGGGGGTGGCTGTTCTCGCAGGGTGCCTTGGAGCTGCTGACCCTCGGCTGCACCTCGGAGGGGACAATGCGGGCAGCTTCCTTCGGAGGCGGCGGCTGCACCACCGGGTTCTCCCACCGTTTCTTCAGCACGCTCAAAGCGCCCCTCCTAAAGTTTGGGGGAGGTTTTCGGAGTTCTAAAAAGCACAAAAGGCAATTGGAGTTATAAAGAGCGGAGCCGGGAAAGCAGTGCGAACCCTCCCTGCTAGCTACGAGGAAGCTGCTCACTCTAGGAAGGCTGCCGGCAGCTGGGAATGCCACATGTAGCACCGAGCCACCCCTCAGGGAAAGGAACAAGCATTTGAAGGCACGAACGGGGAGGGGCGGCGGCATCGGACTGCGGGAGGAAGGGGGAGGGACGGGAAGAAATTGCCTCGCGCGAAACGCGAAATGAAACGGAACCAGGTTTGAGCCTCGGTGTCTGCTCACCATCCGGTGATTGTGGGCAAATCACTTAATCTCTCCGTGCCTGCCAGAACACGCACCCTCGGTCCATTAATTCTTCTGCTGTTGCTGGGTCTTTTGAAGTCTGGGCAATGGTTACGAAGTAAACACACCCTTCTCCATCCCCCATACTTCGAGGAGTTTTTTTCACCGTCCTCACAAACAGCGTGCGCCTCCCCTCAGATTCTCGGCGCAGTGAACATTTAATGAAAACGCTGCCCGGAGTTGTCTGTCCAGAACATGCACCCTTGGTCCGCCGCCTTCTCCGAATTAATGGCGCAGTGTCCATTCTACAGCCGGCCCACCTAATCACGGGATTACATGTTGTGTTTGCAATCATCCGTCATAACGGCCACTCCCGGGACACGGAATCGCATTAGCCCCCGGCCGCCGCTCCCCTGTGTGCCCGGAATAATAACTACCCGTGATGGGTGGATTTTCAATCAATATACACACGGCGCAGGAAAAGCATCCCGCCGCTGCGTCCAGCGATGAGAAAAGGGAAGTTATTAATATCCGCTATTAGACACCAAGGGAAACAAGGAAGACGGAGAGTTAAGAAAAACATGAAACTAAACAGTGGTGCGCGCGCACCACAGAGGAGCGAGGGCCAGGGAGCGCGGCAGCAGCAGCGAGGCGAACGCGCGCTGCTGCGCGTTCTGGCCACCGTCGGGAATGGGAGGAGCGAAGGCGGGACATGCGCCCGCCTTTGCCCAATCGCGTGCCGTTTTTTTAAAAAAAACGCACGCTACAGCCAATGTGGGCTTCCGAAAACAAAACCACACGCACGAGCGTGTGGGTCGTTTTCAGAAGCCCTTTCTAGAGGTCTCGCGCTGCGCGAGCAGTGCTGCGCACTGCAACGCTAGGCGCGAGACCTAAAAAGGGCATAACTATTGCATTGTTGAGTTTTTGCCCACAACTGATTTGACTCCCCCACAAATGATAAGACCACAATGTGAGTGATGATGTTCTGGCTGAATCTGCCACTATGTGTCTGGGATACACAGCACTGCTTTTCCCAAATTTACCGTAACACAACAGACAACTCTTGTGTTGAGCACTAAATATGGACTGCATGTACCATAATGCAAAGGAGGAGAAAACTAAACTGGGGTGTGATGTTGTGCCAGCCCCCACCCCCCCCTCTTGTCCCAGCCCAAATCTCATTAAATGGTCTGTTCTCCCTTTTGTTTCATGTCTATGAATTTTTCTTAAACTGTCATTTCAGATTTCTCCGCTACAGAACAACAGGATGGCAGTGGATTTGATCTGTGATGGTGGATGAATCAGAATGAACACAAAATGGCAGTCAAATGCTTCCTGTGATGTATTTCCTGTCTACCACTTCCTATATGTCATTTCCTGTATGAAGGTGTGGGTTCCGGTCCGTTTTCGCAACTTCCGGCACAACTGCGCACTCTCCGTATGCGGAGCGTGCGCCTCATATGCGGACCCGACGCTCCTCAACCGGAAATTACGTATTCGGGCCTTAATCTCCGAAATCCAACCGGAACCCATTATTTCATACAGGAAATGACATACAGGAAGTAGGAGACAGGAAATACATCACAGGAAGTTGTTGACAGCCATTTTGTGTTCATTCTGAGTCATCCTCTCTCACAGATCAGATCCTCTGCCATCCTGCTGTTCTTTTCAACCTTATTTCTCCCAAAATGGATGAGGGTTATGAGGAGAAAGCACCCCATTTCACTGAAAGGGATTTAGACATTTTAGCTGATGGGGTGCTAACCAAATATCCTCAGCTATATATATCAGAGGACCAGCTGAGTAATGCAGCGCGGGCCACACTATGGGCCAATATTGGTGAGCGCTGCAGTGCAGTGGGCGTTTACACCAGGAGGACGAGGGCATGCCGCAAGCGCTGGGATGACCTAAAACGCTGGGCCCGGCACAAGGCCCAGTAGCTACTGGGCCAGTCTTCCCAGCACCATGTGCATCGTCCCTGCCTCTCACCAATGTACAGGAGGGTCCTGCGTGCAGCTTGGCCGACCCTCCATGCTCAGCTGGAGGAGCATGAGCAGCAGAGACCTGGTAAGTGCATTATATGCAATATGTGTCTGGAAGTATGATGTGAGTGAAGGCAGAGCTGTACCATTGTGTGTCCCATGCCTCCATTCACCTATTCTGTGTCTATGCAGCAGTCATCATGAAGCAAAAGGCTCACTGTAGAGCATTGGCTGTACAGGGCAGAGGACATTCTGGGAGTTGTAGTTTCATTATGACAACTGGGGAATTGAGCCACACACGTGCATTTGTACAGAAATTTGCACTGCCAGCACCACTAACAGTGAACCAAGGGAATCATAACTGATGTGTGCATTGGATGAAGAATGGTACAGACACTGTCCAGTGGGTATTGGATGCTGTGACTTGCATTGCATTCGGTGAGTTTGGGTTCTGATTGAGACAGATCATCATGTGCCATGGAGTCAAGACAGACTTTGAGATCCTTGCCTCACTCTTAAGTGTTTCCAATTTTGCCAAGTGTATCCACAGACACACGTCTTAACCTCAGTGGCTTGTATGCCATTTTTCATGTACAGGTAGCTGTAACGAGCCACTACTGTTCACCAGTGCACAGCACTACCTGATCAGTCTCCGAAGCCAATATGTGGCACTGGATTGTCATCTTTTGTGAGGGAATATCAAAAGATTAGACTCACAACTTAGCAAACCTAATAGCCCAGACCCTATATGGATGTGTGACCCCCAATCGGCATTTGTGTTGTCTCATACAATGCTACACAGAAGATAACATTTGTCCAGACGTAAAAGTGCAGAGGCTCCATATCACAGGCCCATTTCAATACCATCTGGACTCTCTCTGATCTCCTTTTGTAGACTGGGTTTGGAACCTGTCCATGTAGCAGTGACAGGACACACAAATCACAAGAATGCCAAAGTTGAGTGTTGGCCACTACAGATGTGTAAGCCACCAAAAATCTCGTGAGATGACCATGTCAGACTCAAATCAGGAGATGACAGTGAACATACACGTGTAATTTAAGCTCCTAAACACTGACAACTGTATAGTGTGATCAGAGGAGAACAAAGTCTGACCTTATCTCATCTAGGTATGTGTCTGGTCCTGACGTGTACAACCACTACATCATGATTTGTCTTACATTTCAGTGGGCTCAGCTGGCCAAAAGGACCAACAGCAGGACACGGTTCGGAGCAGGACATCTTTGGTGCGCTTGCGGCTATGACTTCTTTCCACTAGTGAGGAAAAAGAGGATGAGGCGGGACCTTTGACATCAGGAGGCAGGGGGATTACGCCCAACCGGACTGAGAAGAAAGACACCTCTGGTGCTATGGACCAGGTGGAGGCTGAGGACATTGAAGGGGGGAGGGGTAGGACTGGACACCTCTGGCCGGGGGGAGATCTACTCTCCCCCGGACCATTCACCAGTTACTTTTGGCGAGGTGTCCCCAGGCCAGGCCACTACACAACCTGGGCCTGCCATCAGCCCCTCCCTAACTCAAGAGGCCCCCATTCCATCGGGGCCTCCAGCTGCATCCCCTGCAACCAGTCCCCCTCATCGTAGCTGCCAGGTCGACAACAACATTGGCTCCGAACCTGAGGCACCACACGCCTCATGTTCAACCCAAACCCCTCCCTGTGTTGTTCCTCCTGTGGCTGTACCAGAGGACTTGATGTGGGCATGTGAGGGTCAGCCAGACATGTCCTCTTGCATCATGCTGCAGATGTGTACAGAGCTGCGCATGATGCGAGAGGAAACTGCCCGAGCTCTGGCCACCCTCACTGCCAGTGTCAATTCGCTGACTGCAGCCATGTTGTCTTTCGTATCCCAACATCCCTCCCACACCACCGTCAATGTCTCCCCCTGTCCATTGCGCCACACTGTTTCCCCAGTACTCCTCGTGTGTCCCAACCCCATGTGGTGCCTGGTCCTGCACCGGCCAGCCAGGAGCCCGCATCGGACTCAGAGGATCTGGACATTATGGTATTAGAAGATGACCAGAAGGACACTTGACCTGTTGGACAGAATTTTCTTTGTGGACAATTATTTACTTTGCCCCTTGTAAATAGACTGGTTCCCCTGACGCTCCCTGACGCGTTATATTTATATTGCCCCACCCCAATCCAAGTTCCCTTCTCCTTCTGTAGTAAGAACATCATTTGTTTTCCTTTCTCCCTTCCAAACGGACTGTTGTTGTTTTTCTCATCCCACACTTTTTTTTTACATAAAATCTTATTTTGAATCATACTTTCTCTATCTTGTTTAACTTCATTGTGAATGTCCTGTACAAAATATGGACATATATTTTGGGAGTCATCTGCTCTGCCCATGAGGGCTTGTTACAATGATGGGGTTACACTTGTACATGTGTCACTCACACACATACATCCTCACATCTCTAGGCCACCAAAATTGGTATACATTTGCCTATCAGGACATGATACGCAACAGAGTCTTGACTTGTGAAGAGAATTTCTTTTTATTTACACATATTCATACTGGTCAAAAGGTTTTTGGATGTGATCAATGGGGATCATGCTTGCGACTTCGCAATTTTGGAGGTGAGGATCGCTGTGAGCGATCATGTCTGTGTTGTCGCTGAGGTGCATGTTGGTGGTGCATGTGCCTGTACAAGGTGAAGTTCATGTGCAGGGGCGGATGGTGTCTGTACAGTTGGTGTTTGTGCGTGGACAGTGGGTTGTTGTGCAGGTGGTGGTAGTGCCTGTTCAGGGGGTGGTGGGGGATGTGCAGATGGGGGGAGTGCCTGGAAAGGGGGCGGTGGTGGGTGTGTCACCTTGCTGTGGTCCTGTGCAGTTTGTGGTACAGGTGTGTGGGTGTGATGTGCTACAGGCAGATGTGATGTCTCCCCTCCCTGCGTTGACCGTGAAGGGAGACTTTGGATCACTTTCAGCATGCCCTCCATCATCTTCATGGTAAAGGCATGGTGTCTGGCACTCTCTTCCCTTTGGATGGATATCATGTCTCTGATATTCTTGGACATGTCTTGCCAAGATCTATCCATCCTGTCCAAAACATGGGTCAGTCTGTCCACCACCTGAGGGAATTGGCACATGTCCAGCAGGGCCTCAGACATGTCTGACAGGGTAGCCCCTATGGCACGAATGTCCTGCCTCACATCTGCCTGCTGTTGGAAGAAGTACTGCTCCCACTGGGCACCATGGCCAGGTGTAGGCCCTCTCTGCAGGGGTCGGCCATGGATGAGGCCGCCAGGTCCAACAGCCGGGATGCGAGGGGGGGGTGGCAGCCTGTGGATAGGAAAATGGTGCCCAGGGGATACCTGCACCACAACAGGGTTGTAACTTCCCTCAGATTGTGGAGAGAATGCCTGAGATACACTGTATAGGGAGGAGTTTGTAGGGGAACCACCACGTCTGTACTGGATGTGAGGGCTGTGAGGGAGTGATGCATGTGTTGGGGTGTGTGTGAGCTGTGGCTGGTTAGCTCTATGCTGAGGACAGACAATCTTTCTTATTGGAGGCTGATGCACTTTGCTATGCGGAGGGTGTGAGGCCTTGCCAAATTTGTCCGATCTGGGAATTTTTCGGGTTATGCCATCTGATTCATCATCCTCTGCAAGGATGGACAGATGGTCTTCATCATGGTCAATTTCTTCAGCCTCCTCAAGTACGTCATCCTCCTCCTCTTGCACAGTATTTGCGGCCGACATTACTGCCTGCAGGAGCAGTTGATTTTTTCTCCTTTGATTTCCCGTGGCCCAACACTCGTGGAAGGTCCATCCTCCTCATCGTCATCATTACCTGGAACACAGAGGTTGCAACAGGATAAGTAATTGACCTGGTATAACATAACATAACATAACATAACACGTGTATTTGTAAAGCGCACGTTCACCCAGAGGTATCTTGGCGCTGAATAACAGATGTTTATTGTTACCCAACTCAATGGTACTCAGTTTATCGACCTCAGATGGATGAAAGGCTGAGTGGTATAAGATGTGGTGCAACACAAGGGTTGGTTCTACTATACTTTGCATCTACAGATGAAGCACATGTGACCTGGTTTGGGTACCCCTACAAGTGACAGCTCACACCATACCACTGAGGTGTTGAATGGAGATGTACAATGCACAAGCAAACTCACCAGCTCGAGCCACAGATTTGTGTCCCTTTGCGATCCCCCTTGATGTCAACTGTTGAACCAGGCTCCTCATAGGTGTAGCTGATGAAGCAGTCCCCGATCCAGCAGCTGGAGAGGGAAGTGAAAACATACTCAATGATGTTAATGGGATTTATAAAGCGCGCGAATACCCGGGGATGTCTTGGCGCTAAGAACACAGTAAGCCCGACCAGGCGTCTAATTCTGGAATAGCCAGGTTTTTAGCCCTTTCCTGAAGATGGTGAGGGAGCCAGCACTTCTGAGCTCATTCGGGAGCGTATTCCAGAGTTTAGCGGTGCCGTAGAGAAAACTACGGCCGCCCCAGCGAGCAGATCGGATTGTAGGTACTGTTAGGAGTCTAGCCCCTGTAGAGCGAAGTTGTCTGGCTGGTTCATACCAGACAAAGAGATTTTGGAGAAAGACGCAGATGGGTCAGTCAAGAACTTCAGGGGGGTGGGGTGGGGCAGAGGAAAATCAGACAACGGAATAGGGAAAATTAAAACAAAATATCCCAAAAATAACTCACCTTGTGCCTGCCGCATCACAAAGCAGAAGGTGAGAGAATCCTTATTTTAAAACATTTCATGCCCTTATTCTGTTGTCGATTTCCCACCCTGCCCCGCCATTAGATCCCCAACGCCCCACTGCTCCCACCTGCACCGGCCGTGGCAGTACTTCACAATACTGTTAGCATGCCGAAGATATGGAGAAATGGCTGACAAGTAACACGTAAATTTTCAATTTGTTTACTTTTCTCTCTTCTCACCTATTGACACATTCAGCCAGAGTACAGACAACCACAGTAGCAGAGGTCCCTGCATCTTCTGGGAGGAAACAACATCATCCAGAGCAAGGCATACCACCCTCATTAACTGGTAAGTCAAACTGGTCAGGAGATGGTCAAAATGCATACATTGTCAGCAGACAATGGAAGGAAATATAGGGCCCAAATCTCAAAGGTAACCGGAGATGAAAATCTAACTTTACAGCTATTGGAATACTTAAAGGACATTTACCTTTAGCAAATGACATTTGTGAATAGCGAAAGATGAAAATTAATATATCTAGGCTCATCATACCTTGTGATATGTGAACATGACATGTATTCCACCAACAGTTCCAGAACTGTGAACTCAAGCCTGGATTTGAGTGCCACAATACTGTTAGCATGCCGAAGATGTGGCTCAGTGCCTTGTGTGCCAGACATAGGGCCTTGAATTTGATACGTTGTGTTACCTGGAGCCAGTGCAGGCCACGAATCTCTTTGGAGACAGATTTGTGCCTGGGAGTGTTAACCAGCAGCCGAGCCGCTGTGTTTTGAACAGTCTGAAGCTTTTTTAGATATTGCTTCTGCATGCTCAAATAGAGCCCATTGCAATAGTCCAGTTTTGACTGAATTAGCGTTGTTACTACTGTCTTCCTGGTGTCCGAGGGGATGTAAGGAAAGATCTTCCTTATTTTCTTAATGAGAAAATGGGAGGCAGAGACAATGGCATTTGTCTGATGTGAGAGTGCTAATTTGTTGTCAAACCATACTCCCAGATTTTTAGCCTTGTGCGATGGTTTTGGTGGTTCACCCATCTCTGCCGGCCACCACAGGTTGTCCCAGCTGGGTTGCATGTTGCCAAAAATTAGGACCTCAGTTTTTTCAGAATTGAGTTTGAGACAATGTGTTCCCATCCATCTATTTATTGCACTCATGCAATTCTGAAATTGTTGAGCGGGAAATGCCTGATTTCTATAGGCAGCCACCACTATCTGGGTATCGTCGGCATAGGACGTCAGGCTAAACCCAAAATCCCGGATCAGTGGGGCAAGTTCCGAGACATAGACATTGAAAAGAGATGGGCTTATGGAAGAGCCCTGTGGAACTCCGCACGGGAGGGTGTATGGCTCTGAGTGATACCCATCTACCGATACTGTTAGTCTCCTGTCCTTGAGAAAGGAGGACAGCAGGGCTAATGCCGCTCCCCTGACCCCCAGGCTCTCCAGCCGCTGCTGCAGGAGAGAGTGATCAACAGTATCGAAAGTGGCTGATAAGTCGAGGAGCACAAGGGCGGCTGTACCTCCTCTATCCATCACCGCTCTGATCTCCTCAGTGGCTTTGATGAGTGCTGTTTCCGTACTATGCTCATGACGGAAGCCAAACTGGGAGTGATCGAGCAGATTGTTTTCATGAATGAATTGGGATAGTTGAGTGTTCATAATTTTTTCGACTATATTGGCTGGCAGCGGCAGCCGTGCTATAAGACGATAGTTGTTCGGCTTAGACCCATCCAAATTGTTTTTTTTTAGCAATGGGAGAATGGAGGAGTCTTTCCAACTAGATGGAAAAATGCCAGAGATAAACATAGAGTTGAAAACATAGAGTGGTGAGTCCAGGGCTCACCACTACCGCCATCTCTTTCAGAAAGGCAGGCGGACATGGGTCAGAAGGAGACCCCGACTTTGCTTCTCTTATATATTTTTCCACTGCCTCCGATGATGTTGGGGAGAAACAGGAGAGGGTGTTACTTTTGGACTCTGGGCTTATTGGTCGAGTGGTGGGAAGGTGGGCTGACGTATCCTCAAAGGCCTTATAAATGTCCAGGACTTTGGCTTTAAAGGCTGCTGCGATATCGTCACAAAACTTTTGATCGCCCTTAATCCCTGTGTTCTTGGGTATGGTCAGCTTATTTACTACCCCAAATAATTATTTGGAGGAGTTTTTTGCTTTCTCAATCTGTTTGGTGAAGATGTCCCTTTTCTCTGATATCAGTAAGTTTTTATATTGTGTTAGGGCAGTTCTACAAACCTCTTTATCAGCTGTGTGATAGTTCGCTCTCCAGCGCCTTTCCAATCAACGGCACTTTTGTTTTTCCTTCCGCAGCGCGTCAGAAAACCAGGGGGCAGAAGGGATACTCCTATTCCCTGAGGCTTTTTTAGTAGGCACCGAGGCCTTAACAGCGTCGTTAAGCCAGTCGGTGTATTTAGTAACAGCTAAATCTGGGTGAACATTTAGTAGTGGTCGTGAATCTTCCAAGTGTGTTTGGAGGGTAATTTTATCTACTTTATTCCACTCTATGTAGGTAGAGGGAGGGGGCTTTGTGGTCCTCCCTTGCCCGACGATGGGGACTGGGAGGTTGAACTTGATTAACGAATGATCTGTCCATGTCGATGGAAGGGTTTCTTTTAGTGTAAGTCCCTGTGCCGAGGTAAAGATGCCATCTAATGTGTGCCCAGCCTCATGCGTGGGAGTCTGTACTAGCTGAGCTAAGCCTACAGCCCCCATTGTGTCTAGTAAAGCACCCGTCTCCTTGTCATCCTTATCTTCGAGATAAAAGTTGAAGTCTCCGAGGATTGTGAACTCATTGCTTAAGAGAGTTGGTTCAAGAAGACTGTCTAGATTCAGAGCAAATGCGCTTCTAGCGCCAGGAGGGCGGTAAAGTAAAATGCCTCTGAAGGTCGACCTAGGGCTAAGTTCGAGGGCAAAGTGAAGAGCCTCATAAAAGGGAGTGGAAGTTGGATGGAAAGTCGCTGTGAACTGCTCCCTAAAAATAATTGCTACTCCACCCCCTCGTTTGATTGGCCTGTCGACCCTGAAAGACCGAAATCCTGTGGGGGTTGCAGTAACAAAGTCCGGGTCAGAGGCGGCATCTGCCCTCGTTTCTGTAATGAAAAGTATGTCTAAATTAAGACTGGAGATCATGTGTGCAATCTCGTACTTGTGCTTTGCAAGGGACCTGACATTTGCGAGGCCACAGTAAATGTCTAAAATCGCTGAGTGTTTAGATGAGTGGTAGCTCAGGGGAAGCGGGGGGGGAGTGGAACGCTCTAATCGTCTGTGATTGCAGGAGTGAAAAACCACAAGGACAGTCTGCCTTATCTCCACAAGGGGTCAAAATACAACAGCTATCCTTGACCTTATTAAAGAGTGGCAGTTCCCTGGTAGTGTACCTGAGACCCTGGGAGTTCAAAAGACCAGGGGTTATGGCCCTGTGCCCGCTCCGGGCGCAGACAAGTTTGTCTTCTGCGCGCCAGCGGCGCGTCCGCACCATCTGGCCCCTAAATGCAGTAGCGCCGGTGGAAGCCTGGAACGCGACCCACCGGAAGTGCCTGATGGGCGTAAGTGAGGGAAAGTGGGAGAGGTGGCTCCGCCCTCCGCGCAATCGGCACAGCAGCCGTGGCGGAACGGGGTCGGCGCCAACTCCACCCGAGTGGTGCAGCAAAATGCGGAAATTAAGTCAGGTAAGCGGAGCGTTAGAGCGAATTTAAAAAAATTAGCAAACAGTTTTTAATGCAGTTTCTAAGAATGTTAGATAATCAGCAATTTTAAAAACAAGTAAAAAGCACCCAGACTAAAAACAACTAAAAGCAAACAGCAAGTTAAGAGAGGAGGCTAAAAAACTCGGGCGAGGAGCAAGCAGGGCTAACTTGATCTGCTTTACTAATTTACAAACAAGCACATGTGACACTTATGGAAATTAAATGGTATGTATGTAACTTTGTAAACACAGACTGCATATTCCATGCAGAAGGGGATTTGGATCTTTGTCAGGGTTTTTGAATCTATGATAGGGAAACACTTCATGCCACACTTACCTGATGGACAGGTGCGAGAAGGTTTCACCGCTGCAGCCAGGATGTCTTGCATTCCCCTGGATGGTGTTGTACGCTGCACTGGTGTCATCCTGTCAGCAGCTGTGATGAGACATACATATCCATATTTCAGTACACCAGATGGTAGCTATGAGCTAACATGTATGTGTCATTCTCATTGACTATTGATATGATGTTCCTGGACAATGTCCAGCATGTTTACCTTATGGACGTTACATGTGGGCCCCGGCTCACATGCAGCAGTTGTCAGCTGTGACCTCCACACAGCACTGACATCAAAGAGATAACACATCAACAGACAAACGTGTATGAGAAGGTCACTGATATTTGAAGGAAGGGGATACATAATCAGGACGCCTCTGCATTACATTGTTTATACCTTCACAGTTAAGACCATCATGCCTCATGGGTATAGTGTTGTCTGCTGACAAGTCAAAAGGAGTGTACATCACCAGGCTAACCAGTTTCACATTTGCACATCAGATCAAACATTGCGGAGTTCATATGTGAGATGTGCAATCGTCAGGTACATCTTGTGGCTCATTTGTGCTTCCCTACACTTGAAGTCACAAAGCTCATTTTGGACTGAGAGATCACACATTTGTTATGTCCATCCTATGAGTGTCCTCTGTTCCCATAATCCATTTACAACATCATGGTAGTACTTAGCTGACAACGGATGATGTCTTGTACAGCAGACATCCTAACCTCATATATTATATACTCACTTATATAGGTGAATACAGTACAAGAGGAGGCAAGCAGAATGCAACATTTGACTAGGATCCCACATTGTGGGTAAGTTGAGAAGCTTTGATGGTTGCTGCCTTCACTGGATTTACGTTGTGCTTTTCAGCCAAGAGATTTGAAAATTTAACTTCCTCAAGATTCACCTGAGAAGCCCATACATCCATCACAAAAGTACACAACTGGCATCATTGCGACCCTCATCCACACCAATTTCATTAGGATTTGTCCATTGATATTTTGCGCTAGAGTTTTCATATCATTGAATTACAATCCAGACTATTTTATGTCCATTCTGCACTCACTTGGCATACATTTTGTGTCATCCTTTCACTAGCCACCATGGTGTGATCTGGTATGTGGTGAAATGCCATATGTAGGCATATTGTGATGCTGGACAACAGTGATGTAAAACACATACAACATAGAGCGGAGATTAAAGGCACATTTCATGAGCATGAGCATTCTGGTACATTATTCTTGCTTTTACTTACCATGGCCCCGCACCTGCCCAGTGTGTGGTCCCTGACCAGATGTCACAGCCAACCTTATAGCAGAATTCACTGGGGGTACTGGAATCTGGGACGACATCATTGGACCTACAATGATAAGTGTGTTTGCAACTTTACATTTCAGCTGCCACATGTGATGCACTCAATTTCAGGCACAAAGGATAAGCACAAGCAGCGTGGGCGCTACCGTTGCATAAGTGTGTCGCACTACATATCATGAGTGATCCCACATTCAACTTATAATGGCCCCACTGCCTAGAAGCAACATCTATCAAATTGACACCACAACAACTCCTGGAGTAAGGTCCACTATCAAGTTTTGTTTCTGGCCAAAATAACATGCCATCCGATGTTAACAAATATAACCAGCTAGGTGGACTGGACAATTTCATGTATAGGAAAACACATTCTAAGTTGGACACTGGACACATTCGCAATACTCCTGACAATTGTATCTCACTTCTTGTTCATCATTGTAATATTTGTTAACATTGGATTTCTCGATTTTGTCTACAAAAGACAATTACAATATAGTGAGGACTCCTTTTTGACTTGTTGTGGCACTCAAATCTAGGCTTGAGTTCACAGTTCTGGAACTGTTGGTGGAATACATGTCATGTTCACATATCACAAGGTATGATGAGCCTAGATATATTAATTTTCATCTTTCGCTATTCACAAATGTCATTTGCTAAAGGTAAATGTCCTTTAAGTATTCCAATAGCTGTAAAGTTAGATTTTCATCTCCGGTTACCTTTGAGATTTGGGCCCTATATTTCCTTCCATTGTCTGCTGACAATGTATGCATTTTGACCATCTCCTGACCAGTTTGACTTACCAGTTAATGAGGGTGGTATGCCTTGCTCTGGATGATGTTGTTTCCTCCCAGAAGATGCAGGGACCTCTGCTACTGTGGTTGTCTGTACTCTGGCTGAATGTGTCAATAGGTGAGAAGAGAGAAAAGTAAACAAATTGAAAATGTACGTGTTACTTGTCAGCCATTTCTTCATATCTTCGGCATGCTAACAGTATTGTGAAGTACTGCCACGGCCGGTGCAGGTGGGAGCAGTGGGGCGTTGGGGATCTAATGGCGGGGCAGGGTGGGAAATCGACAACAGAATAAGGGCATGAAATGTTTTAAAATAAGGATTCTCTCACCTTCTGCTTTGTGATGCGGCAGGCACAAGGTGAGTTATTTTTGGGATATTTTGTTTTCATTTTCCCTATTCCGTTGTCTGATTTTCCTCTGCCCCACCCCACCCCCCTGAAGTTCTTGACTGACCCATCTGCGTCTGGATGAGTGGAAGGGGCACTTTGTCAATTGCTACTTAACAGTGTTGGGTATATACGGCAGCAGTACTGGGCCCATGTTTTCAATTGTGGGAGAGGGATTTGCCATTTCTGATACAAAGGATTCTGGGACTAGTGGTGCAACATACGGAGGGAAACACATGAGCCTCTGACTGACTATATCTTTATATCAACTTTAGACAACTTCCTTAATAACAATGGGGGTGCAACACAGACAGTCATTTTATATACTTGTTCTTGTCATCACATTTACCTGGTACCACGTTGCGGACATCACTCACAGGCAGCCCATGGAGCATGTGGGGGTGGATTGTAGTGAGGACATCCTCCTCAAGTGTGGTGAGACGGAGGCGGGTTCCGTATTGTGGGGCAGGAAGAACTCTGTTCAACTCAATCTTGGAGTACTTCTCCTTCACCCTAACCTTTTCATCCTGCCACTTCTTCTTGATGTCCTGGACTGTGCGCACATCCTCCCCCAATGCTGTGACAGCAGTGGCTAAATGCTGCCATAGAGCTGCCTTCTGTGTTCCACTGGTGCAGTAAGGGGGGAGACCATATAGCCATTTGTGGTGCCTCACAATGAACTTCACAATCAGGGTGGTCTCCTCAGTTGTGAAGTTTTTCTTCCTCCTCAGTTGGTACATTTTCCTGTAGCGATGCACAGCAAATGAAAACAGGAACTCTATGTGGCCAAACCTGTTCCTTGAATGTGTGCAGCTTTTATGTGGTTTGTGGTGCTGGTCTTGCAGTTGGTGTTAATTGACTTCATCTGATGCATGGTGGTGGATGGTAGGCACTTGGACAGGTGATTAGCATTGAGGAAAATGCTCAACCGGCCAGAATGCGGGTATTTCGGCACGGAAGCAGAGATTCCGGCCCGGGTGCGGAAATTACGGCACAAGTGCTGGATTTCCGCTCCTGGTGCGGAAATTCCGCTCCGGGTGCGGAAATTCCGGCCCGAGTGCAGACGTAAAGTTAGGAGTCGTAAGTGATTTCTTTGAATACCAAAAATCGTAAGTGCCTTCTGTGAATACCAAAAGTAGTAAGTTTAGGATTTTGTCTCAGATTAGTTCTCTGAATCGGCCCCTATATTTTTAGCACTATATTGGGTTAGATAGAATGCACTTTTATATAATCAATATGTACTGCATCTCTTTGTTGTCTTTCTGTTTTCCGCAGTTATATGTACAATGTACACCTATAACAACGTCGAAGGTTGAGCAAATGAGCTCAGTGACGAAGAAGGATAAGTGAATCTACCTACTCTACAAGAGCAATACCATTTGAGAAGTCGCACCCATTCTGGTCCTGAAGAAGGCCCCCCGACCCGCAAGGGCAACATAGGGCTGAAACATGTCGACCAATCACAATCTTACACCAGGTGCCGTGGACCACTAACAAATCCACATAAGCACCATTCTTCATTTTTTAACGTTACTCCTTTTCTGTATAATAAACTACGACACACAGGAACTGAGCTATTTTTAAAACCACAGTTTTTCTGCATTACTCACCTATCTCTCACGACTGTCGTAAACCAGATGGTCTCCCTCCAGGTGAAGGATTGTAGATCGCCTGGAGAACTGGAAACTCAGGCGGAATAAGACCCAATGATGATGCAAAGGGTGGAGAACCAACATACACCACACCCCAAGTTAGAGTGAACGAGGGTCTTCGGAGGAAACCTAAAGATCCTGGAACACTAAGACCTGTGATTCATTCCCCTTTTGATTAAAATTATAACCTCATGGAAGCTGAATGAATCTCTGCTTCTCTCTCCCTTCTTAAACAAAACGAGTATTACACTATGAACAGGTATTCGAGGCCTATGTTGAAGCTTCAGGTGGAGACATCTGATGGTCTAGAAGAGAACAGGCTTGAGGATGGAAAGATGACTCATCCTCCTGCATTTGCCTCCACCATTGGTTGATGTGGAGGAAGGGAAGGGGACTTAGATGAGACTGAAGTATTCATTACAAAGATAGATAGTAAGTATGGCAAAAAAAGAGGTAATTGACCTATTTTTTGGCGTGTACAACTGCCAGGTAAGCCAATTGATAGTGCCCTGGGGGCCACATGTAATTACTTGGCATTGCAGCTGGTACGAGATGCTAACAGCAGAAAAGTCAGAAAAGGCTGCTTTTAACTGAAGATTTATAGTTGAAGCAGGCAATAGATATACGACACCACTTTAAGGATACTTCTTAAGGGGTTCAGAAATTGTCTGTGTAGGATTTAAGGAAAGGTAGAGTAAGTGAGCAGCAACCAATTAGTAGAAACTACCCAAATTTGAAAATCTAGCATGGGGGCATGTGTTAACAAAACAAAAGAGAAGAAGGTTAAGGACATGAGAATAAGTGACTACTTATGCTACCACTATGGGTTAAAGGGATATGCGTCAACTGATAAATTGCATCCAACAACAGCAAAAGTGTGCAGGCAGTGTAGGAAGATGGAACATTATGCCTGCAGGTGGTGTCAGGAAAAGATATAAATGTGGTGGAGAGCTGGCATTACTGTCAGCCATGTTGGACATGGAGAGGCAGGGGTCCTAAAGAATTGACCCTTCAACGTAGTGAGGTAGCTTGTCCCAAGAGAGATGGTTTATACTGTACTATAAAACATTATAGAATTACTAGTAGAAAAAGTCTCCCTTTTCTCCACAAATATTCAATTACTTTTATTCACCATTCAGACTGACCACTAAGTGTGAGAAAAGATATCACTCCACTCATCCTTAGAAATGTTTTTTTCCACTAAACACTGATATCTGTATTTGTGTAAAAAAGATCAGATTTATTACATATTATTTCACGTTAAAAAATGTTTGTGATACAATATATATAATACAGAAGCAAAAAAACAAATTGGGTTATTTCATATATCAAATTCTCTGGGATGTGTCTTACCCAAAGACATCGATTTCCAATTTCATATACTTCTATCTAATATTTCAATATCACAGAAAAATACAACAATAATTTAAAATATTTGATTATACAATGTCACATTATAACCAAATTCGTAATGAAAGAAAAAAGAGAAATTGTCGATGCAGCGTTTCGGTGGTTTTGACTATTCTCTCCACCTTCTTCAGGACAAGCAGTAATATTAAAAACATGAAACCATCTAAAAAATAAAATTTAAAACTATTTATATATAAATATATATATATATATATATATATATATATATATATATATATATATATATATATATATATATATATATATATATATATATATAAATCACAACAATAAAAATTACCAATTTACAAATCCAGGTTCAGTGTAATAAGTACATAAAATCCCTATTTAGCAATCACTCTAAAGCATTCATTCATTATTGTTTAAAAAAATATCTCACTTTCTTTATGATATTAGTAGTACCCCCATCGATCAATACAGTCTTTGTTTTATTATAGATAGAAGGGGTACTTCCTATGTGTAGGGAGATTTTAAATTTCCCTTCGATTTCACATAATCGGGCTATAAAAATGTTTTTAGGAGGAGTCAAAATATTAGGTAAACAAGGTCTACTGCTGTCCTCACCTTAAAATAACCATCTGATAGAGTCTATTTGTAGGATCATTAATTTAACCATTGTTATATTTCCAATTAAATTTTGGTTTCACCCACCTCTAAATACAAGTTCGATTTCCTTGGTTTTTTCAACTTTGGTTAAGTTTATTCTTTCTGTCTTTCGTTGTTCTAAGGGTAAAAGAACTTACATTATTATTTCATAATATAAGATACTTGAGTGTATGAGTGGCTCTCATATGCTAATTACCTTTATCTCATAGGAGCAACAAAGGTTTATTTCTCCCTCTTTCCTGTATGGGCTTGGCAAACGTGCTTTTTACGTAACGGCACATCGCGAGGCAGGGGTCAATTGGCTTCAGGTGCTAAATGCTCGGCATTATATAAATTAGCCAGGGTACACACAAGCGATCCTTCGCGAGATACAGAAGCTACCGAAAGGAGGGTGTGAGGCTGCCGCCCGTTAGCAAGTAAGTTAAGTAAAGGCATTGTTATTGCTACTGGAGACTCTACGGAGTAATCCACGCCTATACAGGATGCGTGTTTTAAAAATGTCATTTTTATTTTATGCAAGCACTCTAGATATGCAAGCTAAACGACCGTTAGTGCTTTTTTAGCTTTGACGGAGTAATTTATTACTGCATTGTATGTGTGCCTTTAGTGTGTTATTTCTATCACAGGCATGCATCACATACACAATATACTCAGTTTGTTATTACATCGTATAGGTAGCTCGGTTCTCTCCAATAAGTGAAAGCAAACAATATGGAGAGATTTGCTATTTATAAGCACCGACTATGCAGCTATATTAATGCGGGTTTTTTTAGTCTATGTTAGGAGCTCTAGTTAACTGCAAAGTATAAAATCATGCCGTCTTGTACTATATCAATGCGCTTTTTATTAGCCTATGTTAGGAGCTTTAGTTGACTGCAAAGTAATAAATTATGCCGTCTTGTACCATACCAATGCATTTTTTATCAGCCTATGTTAGGAGCTTTAGTTGTTTGCAAAGTAAAAACTCGTGCCGCTTTGTAAACTTTTGCTTCGTTTAATATGAGGTCAAGTTAGGAGGTCTAGTAGATAGTATCAAAGCATTATGGCTTACTAAGCAGCCTTTACTCTTCCTTCTACCATAGATCCTAATTATTATAGGACTGCTGTAAGAAGTTTCGTGATCCTTGCATCTCCACCATAAAGGGAAAATAGAATTTTGGAAGAACAATCCATTGATAGAAGGGTGAGAGTTGAGGATATTTTCCGCAGGCATGCTCAGACTGAACATGAACCGAAGTTAGAGTCTGACATAGAAAACAATTTATTGTATCTGTAGGACAAGTAGAGATTGTATATTTGTTTTTCTTTTAGAATCTTTATACCATGAACGTGAGGAGTATAGCGTCCGCTATCGACAGGATCTCTACACTACTTTAGCCCCAGATTTTATTTTTATGCTCTGGTGTTTTGGAAGATCTGAGAAAGGTGAGAGAGCGTGTGCTACAATCTAGACAAGATTTTTTAGGTTTGCGGGTACACTCGATATTTAATGAGGATGATAAGGATGATATGGATTTTATTTTAAACTCCCCAGATACATTCTTTGGTCAATTTACGCACCAGCAACTTCGAGAACAGGAGGTGTTTGCCCCTGAAATCCAGAGATAGTAATATACTGGTGTCCAAGAGACATACAAATATATCAATCTAAAACCTCTATTGTAAACGAGGTGAGTTGTCATTTTCCATCTGGAGACACAAGTGGGAGGGAAAAAAATGGGAAGAATGGATGTGGCGTGGTCAAGTTTGGTTGATGAATGAATTGTAATTGGAGAAACTCTATTTCTGTTATACGTACAAGCTACTAGTTAGGCTATTACATTTTTGTGATGGATTACTGTTATCTCTGCAAATGTAAGCTGCTGTTTTGGCTGGAATTTCTAACATGGGAGCCCCGTATTAACAATATATTGATAAATGGGGACAACATGATCAATTGTTGATCAATATTCATCTATGTTTGTCCCTTTGGTTTAGCATCTCTATGGGGGGGCCAGAACTTCTACACTTTGACGTATAATATTTAAGAGTGAGCAACATGTGATGTTTACATTTCTGTACTGTTTTTATGATGTTTATAGTAATTCGCGAGACATATATTGATCTGTATGTTTTTTACTAAACAGGTGATTATAACTGTTCCTGTTTTTATCAGCTTGATAGAGTCATTAAACGTTGGTCTTGATAAAGATGACATTATAATATTTCCATCGAAACGCGTCGACGCCTGAGTTGTTAGGAACACAATCCGCATTATCACTGAGACGTTTGAGTGCCTATAGAGGGTATGGCACCTAGTCTCAGTCATTGAGGAACAATTACTACGGATGTGATCAGTTTAAGACAAAGTTTACTGGTCTATTACTTGTACTCTCGTATACATTTTAAATTTATGCTGCTATTTGTCTTTCAGTGTGTTTTCCGAATGAATCTATGGATTTTGTTCTGTTTCTTATATTTTATCATGCAATGTTATTAATTGTTCAGACTTGTTTTATTTGATTGTGTGTCTCGTGACGAATAAAATAATTTTAAATTTTCTTTTTTAGTCTTGTATCTAATAGTAGTCTTGGGTATACAGACATATTCTCCTGTTCTGAGTGCAATGGATGTGATTGAGTGATGAAGTTGGTGACTTGGGTGCTGCAATAGACATTGCTGGGTGTGTATTGTTGTCCAAAGGAAACCTTGTTGATTATTTCTCCCTCCACAGAATATAGTTAGATAATTTCTATAGTGATTCAATTCACCTGTATTCAAATATAGGGGAAAATTATTTATCCTTTTATTAAAAATTATCAATTTCTCGGTATTGTATATTACTCTACAACCGCTCTGATTTCTTACCTCAATTATCAATATTTTGTAGAGACTCCATTTTTAATTCCTGTTTTTTTGGTTGATGTAAGTCAATACAGACCCTTTTGTTTTGAATAGGTTTATTAGGTCCAATGTACCATTGTCAATCTTCGTGATCTAAAAGAAGAATACAGAAATTAATAGAATCATTGATACCGAATCATTAGTATCTATATATATTCCCAATTTCCTGAGGAAAAACTTCAAACTATTCTTTTTTGGAAGTTTCTGTATTACAATATTAATATCCTTGGTCAAAAATAGTAAGGATAACAGAAACTCTAATAACTAAAACATTTTTTTTTTTAAATGTTAACATTTTTTATTGTACACTTTTCATTCAACATCTTTAAGGTACACCACTCCAAAGCAATACAATAGATCGTCGGGAGCGTGTGAAACTATATTACGCTTATTTATACGTTATAAAAGCATCTCTTTATTTGGCATTTATAAAAATTAAACTGCACCGCTAGACATCAAATCATCAAAACATAAAATTGCAGTGAGCATGTGCAGTTACAGCCGTTCCCATTTAAATTTTATAAACATCTTTCTTTTACTTTGAAGGCGCCACTAAGTCAGTATCTAAAATGCTGTGTATCAGAAAGTTTAAAAAAGGGTTCTGTTAATCCTATACTCACCTCTTGAATACACGCAGCAGCCTCGCTCTCCTTTTCACTTCTCAATTTCAGGAAAGCTATCTCGATTTGAAGCTCCGTCTTTTAAACCTTTTTCTAATTACACATACGTCAACCCACAGCACTTAAGGTGGCAGCCATTTTAAAGACAGGCAGTGTTTACAATATGTATCACAATACGTTCAATATTATTCGCCTCATCACCATTCAAAATACTACTAGCTTCCATTATATCTCATTTTGTGAATACAGCGCAAAAGTCACTATGTCGTACGCCTTCATAGTACACTAATGCATATTAGTCGGCATAAAACTAATAAGGCTAACTCTCCTTTTTCTATTTTTTTGAAAACTTTGTCAATAAACTTTATTAGTCTGTGCTGTATCTAGCCATACATCACTATCCTCTTATATCTTATTATAAAGTTTTTAAAGGATATGTTTTTCTTTTTATTAAACAAATTAGATTCCCCCCTATAACTGCAATATCATCATTGATTCTAGGGTTTCAGGTATACTAATTTTATATCTATTCCTAGTTTTGTGATTATGAAGGCCTATCCTAATTAGTAAATGCTCCCTTGTGTCTCTAATTGTATTCACATTATTATCAGAACATTCCTCATTGATTAAACATGAAATTCTGAGTTTTAATCTAGCACTTAACCAGCAGTAACCCTATTTTTGAGTTTATATTCTCAAATTCAAACTGAAAAACTCATTCATCGTATAAGTTGTTCCCACTCTTCACGATTATTCAAGCCTCTTTTATAAGTAGCAAACTTACTCATATAGAATTGCTCTCTTTGTTTTCTTTTTTTATCTGTGTCGCCCCCTCTTGTGGTATTTTTTATTCCCTCGAGTATGCACCATTTGACATCCCTTTCCGTATGTTGACATTCCTTCCAATGTTCCACTAGGGGGGCATTTACCTTTCCTGTTCTTATGGCGGATTTGTGTTCATTCAATCTGATAAGTATCTCTCTTTTAGTCTCCCCTACATAGCATTTATTACCATGACAGATTATCATATATTCAACATTCTTGGTCTTACAGTTCATCATAGTATTTATGTTGTGTTTTACCTCATCTATTTCAATATTGTTTCCAGATATCAAGGTGTTACAATTTGCACAATTTCCACAGGGAAAGTTCCCGCTTAGGTTATTGCCATTCATTATACTTAACTGTTGGGGGCCTTTTAACTCTTTGTATGTATGAATGAGTCGGTTTCTGATGGTTCTATTCCGCCTAAATGAAAATAAAGGTTTTTCAATTCTGTCCTTTCCTACTCATTAGGTAAATTCCAGTTTCTATTGTTTTTTTGTTTTTTTTAAACAAATTTTATTAAGCATTTCTTTCATATAATCTTACAATTCAGGTTATACAATAATGCCTTGCCAGCCTCCCAGAATGCCAGTGCATACAGGGCATTTATCACTTTTATCTGTCAGATTATCATACTATATGGCCTGTGTACATTAGCGTATTATTGTCCTGTAACTTCTTCTGGTATGCTTAATTTAGACTGTCACCTATTTCTTTTATATAACCATCAGGATTGCAATACATATCAATCTGCAACCTATCTTCTAGTTCCTGCAACAATGATCAACTATCCCAACTCCCTTCCCACCCCCCTCCCTCCTCCTAGGCGAGCCTTAGCTTGTTGTGCCTTATTAGTTCTTGCCCTATTCGGGTTTATTCAGTGAATTTGTTAACTAAATGCCCAATACTTCTTGTGCCGAGGTAGTATATACGTGATTAAATTTGGTCTCCTTTGTTTAAGACCCCTTCTTGCCCTTCCTCAACAGTGTCTTTTGATGGATGCTTCAGGAGTGTCACCAACGCTTCCTATGCTCTAGCTGTCTCTAGAGATCCCCTGCCTCTTCTGGCCTCGCTCAATCTTACCGCCCCGGCGTACGTTGCCCATCTTATAAATTCCTTCTTCCACCTTTCCACCCGGGGCCCCCCTGCACCTTCCAATTCTTGGGGATCTTTCTTTTGGCTGTCAGTAGTGCCAGGTCTTGGAACTTACTTGTTATTTTGACTTTGAAGGTGTGGGGAACCAGTGTAATAGACAGTATCCTGGTGTGACTTGCACTTCTTTCTCCGTTACCTCCTCCATCATCGCTGTCACTGCCCTCCAAAAACTCTCTATCTTAGGGCAATCGCAGAACATGTGTAAGAATGCAGCATTGGTCTCCTCGCAGCGAGGGCATAGAGCTGTGTGTGTCCCAAAATGCTTGTTGATGCGTGCTGGTGTGAGGTAAGCCCTATGTAGCACGTAAACATTTATCAACTGGAACGTGGCGTTTCTAGTAACCTTTGGTGCCCTCTCTACTAAAATGTCCCATGTTTTCTCCTCTATGTCTGATCCCAAATCTTCTTCCCATCTTTCCCGTAACTGGGTGAGTGCAGGCAGTGACTCATTCCTGAGACGTCGGTACAAACAAGTGGCCGCTTTGAACGTCCCGGAAGCTGACATCACATATTGACAAATTCCCGATGTTGGTGGTTCCGAGAGACCTTCTCCCCAGTGTTTTCTTATTGCCTTCATGAGGGCGTTATAGAGTAAGAAATGACCTCGAGGTATATCATATCGCTCTCTGAATTCATTGAATGGCAGTTGGGATCCGTCCTCATATAACATGCCCACGGTGGTCACCCCCGCCTCCGCCCATATTTCTAACCCTCGCCAATCCCCGCAGTGTGGGAGCGCCATGCAGAGGGTCAGTGGGATCTCCAGGGCATATGGCTTTTTAGTTTTTGATCTCTGTTGAATCCTAGCCCAACATTTACGTATTACTTTGACTTCATTGGTTTCATCCCCCCTCCGTGGGGGCAACCGGAGCACTATATTAGACAATACTCTTAGACTTGGGACTGTGTCATCTAGCTGGTTTATATCTCTCACCCTCCCGGCCACCCATTTCGTGAACCACTGCAACTGTGCTGCAAGATAGTAATATTCGAAATCCGGTAGAGCTAGGCCTCCTGCTCTCTTTGGCCTCGTCAGTGTAGCCCACGCCACTCTACGACTGCCCGTTCCCCATAAGAAAGAAATCACCAGCGATTTCAGGTAACGAAACACTCCTGCCCGGATCCAGACAGGTAGCACCCCAAATAGATACAGTAGTCTCTGCAGTGTCACCATTTGCAGTAGTGATACCCTCCCCATTACTGATATGGGCAAAGACCCCCAGAAGGTGAGACTCGACCTCACTGCACTGATAGCTTTCCCTATATTACCTTCAAATAAATCCGCCTGGTCATGATAGATATTAACTCCTAGGTAAGAGTGACTTCTATTCTCCCATGATACTTCCACCTCCATGTGCGGCTTCTCTCGCCCTGCTTTGGTTTGGAAAAGGCATGACTTTCTCCAATTGAGCCTAAGTCCTGATACTCTCGCCAGTGCCGCAAGCATGTCCCCTGCTCCATCAAGTTTGTCCCTCGTGTTCCGAAGGAATAATAAGTCGTCAGCGTATAACGCTATATGCTGGGTCCGGCCCACCGCTTCCAGGCCCCTAAAGTGCTGTCCCAGTCTGGCCCTGGCTGCGAGGGGTTCCATGGCCAAAGCAAATAACAGCAGAGAGAGCGGGCACCCCTGTCGTGTTCCTCTCCCCACCTGATAGCTATCTGATATCCTGCCCCCAGTCTTGACTCGAACCCTGGAGTCCGAGTATAGGGGGACGTCCATTTTACGAATTCAGGTCCCACCCGAATCTCTCCATCACCCTGAAGAGGTATGGCCATTCTAGGCTATCAAAGGCCTTCCCAATATCGACTGCAAAATAGACTGCCTCCTCTTTATCGTAGGATTCAGCTTCTAGAATACTCAATAACCTTCTAATATTCATTGCTGTATTTCGAGATGGTATAAACCCTGCCTGGTCTAAATGTATTAAATCTGTTTTATGTAGTAGAAGCCGCGTGGCTAGGATTTTACTCAAGACCTTATAATCTAGGTTCATCATGGAGAGCGGTCTGTATGCTGTTTTGTCCGTCGCTGGTTTACCTGGTTTTAACAATGGAATTACTAATGCCTCCCTTGTGGAGCCCGGAAGCGTCCCCCCTTGTTTTGCTTGATTATAAACTACCACCAATCGTGGTCCTAAGATGTCTACATACGTGGAGTAGAACTCGACCGGGAGGCCATCTGTGTCAGGCGTCTTGTTCCTGGCCATGGCTTTAATCGCTGCCCTAACCTCCTGTAGCTCTATATCTCCTCCCAGTAGTGCAGCAGCCTCCTCCGTTATGGTTGGTACGTCCTGAGGGCCGATGAAAGCATTAGTATCTGCCCTGAACGCTCTGTCCTACTCCTATACAATTCCGCATAATATTTAAAGAACACCTTATTAATAAGTTGCTGTTTGTAGCAGTCCCCTTCCATTTTGTCTCTGATTTCGAGGATAATCGATCCTCTCTTAGTCGGGTTAGCTAACCATGCTAGCATCGCTCCAGTCTTGTCCCTCTCGGCATGGGCTTGGATCATGTAGTTCTTATAGTCAAAACAACGAAGCCTTTCTACCTGCTCCGCCACTGCCTCTTTGGCTGTCAGTAGCTATTCTTGCAGCTCCCTATGTTCTGGCCTTTCCTTTTCAATTTCCCTAAGGTGCTGTTCTGCTTTCAATGTGTCTCTCAGTAGTGTCCTCCTTATTCCCACTACTTCCGAGATGCATTTCCCTCTAATCACAACTTTAAAGGCATCCCACTCCATCATTGGATTAGAGGTGGTCCCTGCATTAGCCTCGAAGTATTGCTCTATTGCCGTCTTTATTGTTGCCTGAAAGACCTGCTCCTCCAGGGCTTGCGTTCGTAAACACCAGGTGGGGATACTCGGCCTGTCTTTCGACCACTGAAGCCCCACCGACAGGGGGTTGTGGTCGGAGATCGTCTAGGCTAGGTACTCGCTTGATTTCACACATTCATGCACGTCTGGGGAGCAAAGGATAGCGTCTAATCTAAAATGCAAGTCATGCATATATGAAACAAATTAGTAATCCCTGTCCCTTGGGTATACTGCCCTCCATGTATCTATCAGTCCCCACTGGTGTTGCCATGCTCTGCGTGCTTCAGCCGCTTTGAACAATGGGGGAATCACCGATCCGGTCAAATGTGTAGCCAACTGTCTGGAAAGAACCACTAAAAATGAAGATTGATCAGTGTTTGGCCCATATACACTCCCAATTGTTATGCCTCTTCCGTATAGTTTGCCTATTAGGACTACGTAGCGCCCCTCGGGGTCCACTATGTGTCTGGTGCACTGAAATGTGACTCCTGCCCTCACCCATATAAGCACCCCTCTCGCAAAGGCTGAATAATTTGTATAGTACACCTGACCTCTCCATCTTTTCTGTAGCGCCTCCGCTTCCTTAGCCGTGATATGCGTTTCTTGCAGCAGCGCAATGTGCGTGCCCCTCCTAGTCAGGTAAGCATGAATCTTATGGTGTTTAGTCATGGTGTGCATCCCTCTCATATTCCACCAGAGGCACTTAAATTCTATGGTGAAAACCATGTGATTGGTGTCAGTGCTGTGTTAATAGTTATTCTAGCCCAGGCACGCCTAGTCCCAACTAGAATACCCCTTAAAAAACAAACTCCCCAACATCCCTTCCCCAGGACAGGTGATAGTCCAATACCTATCCAAACTCGATACCAGTTGGTATCGTTCCGCAGAGAACCTGTGCAATTAAACTTGGGGGTGAAGTTTCAACCGATTGACTCTGGATCTCCCACCACCCGACTCTCCCCCATCTAAGATTGTGAGAGTGCTACCCCCCATTTCCCTCCCACCAGTGCAAGATGCCCCTAGCAGTGTTTTCATTTGCCCCGTATGCTGGATCAAAAGGATACAAGATATAGGGACTATTGTCCAACTTCACATGTCGTTTCTATATTCCTTTGGTCAAATGAGCTCATCTATCAACTTGGGGGGTGACTTTAGGAAGGTCTGTGTCAGACTCCTCTGCTGAGCTAGAGCTTCGGGAACTGACTGGTGAACTCTCCTCATTGCCGTGCCGCGTGTGTTTGGGACTGGAGTCCGCCTGGCTTAGTTCTGCAACCTCTCGAAGGATTCTGTGTGTTTCCTCTCTGGCTTCTGCTGAAGATGGCGTGCTGGTGTTATCCGGGGCTCTATGCTGCTTCCGGGAGGACGCCCCTGGAAGTTCCCCGGTGCCCGGTCAATGTCAACCCAATTACACGCATCTTGGGGACTTTGAAAGAATTGGGCCCCTGTCGGTATGACTACTCTCAGGCGGGCCGGAAACATCATTGCGTAGGGTATCTGTAGTTGCCTGAGGCGCCTTTTCACCGCCAGGAAGGCGGTTCACTGCCTCTGTACCTCCCTGGTGAAGTCCAGGAAGATCATTACTTTATTGTTGCTAATTTGTATGTTTTCGTTTTGCCGAGCTTGTGACAGGATATGGTCCTGATCTCTGAAGTGGAGCAGCCGAGCTACAACTGGGCGCGGAGGAGCTGCCGGCTTGGGGGGCCGTGCCGTGACCCTGTGAACCCTCTTCAGCGCATAAAATGAGGATAGGGGCCACCTCTGTCTTCAGACAGTTCTCCAGGTACAGTACCATGTCGCTACCTTCCTCGCGTTCCGGGATCCCAGTGATGAGTAAGTTATTCCTACAGGACCTTCCATCGCTGTCTCCTGCTCTCATTTCCAGTGTGCGCACCCTGCTCATCACTTCTGACAGGAACTTGTTCAGCTCGGCGACCTCCGATGGGATATCCGCCATTGTGCGCTCCATATTCGTCACTCTTTCTGCTAGGCGGCAGTGATCATCCTTGAGTAGGCTCAGGTCTGCACCGATGGCATCTATCTGGGTCTCAAGGGCCTCACAGGGTGCTGTGGTCGCTTGCATGATGTCTGCCAACGTTGGCCTGGACTGGACAACCTCCTTTGTTGCCCCCCCCCCCGGCGTCCTCCTCCTCATCCGTCGGCTCCTGCCTCCTGCCAGGATCCATGTTATCCTGCATTCGTTATTTAGGTAATCTCTCCATATCCGGCAGATGAGAGCCCGTCTCTGCTGTAGCAGGTGTCCGATTGGTGGGGGCTGTGGGACCTCCGCACCTTCTGTGTTTGATCTCCTGCTGTGTGGCTCCGTGTTCCCGAACTTCCCTTTTCTGGGGAGGTGTTGACGCCTGCTTCTCAAGCAGCTAGCTGCCTCGACTCAATCCCCCTGGGCCTCCCCTCTCGCTGTGCTCTCCCGCTTGTGGCCGTTCAGCGGTTCAAGATTGGGGGCCTCCCGGCAGACAAGGCCTCGAGTCTGCTCCTTCTGGGCCTGTCTCCTTTGTTGTACACGAGTTGGGGGTCACACTGTCATCTCAAGTGCCCATAGTGGTCTCCTCCTAAGGTGCTAGTTCACCCTGGCCCAGGCGGACTTCCCACTCTTCTCAACAGGTGGTAGCTCCCAACCACACTGCCCTACTGTGTCGCTCCAACTGGATCTTGCTCTCGGCTCCCGGCCTCCCTCTGAGCCGCATTAGTATGTCTCCCCACACGGGTATGTCTCCCAAGACGGACAATATCCCGCACCTGTGACTGTTGCGGCCTCCGTCTCTGCTGCAGTAGGCCTCCGCTTGCCGTCTAGAACCATTCCCCGGTTGCTAGGGCTCCACTGCTGTCCCGTTCCCGCTCTCACCTTCAGCCCATCTGCGGATTGCTCCGCGCTTCAGCTGCTGGTGGGAATCCCTCTCCTCCGTCTCTCTGCTACTCCTCACCTCTTAAGTTGCACTCGCCGATTCTGTTGCGGGGGTGCACGGTGCCACCAGTTCCCTACTCAGCCGTCCCTGCCTGGTGGCCGCGGCAGCCTGCTCAGGATATCACTGTTCGTTCTCCCCCCCTCTTCCACGATGGCTGGTCTCTGTTCTCTTAACTTCGGATGGACCAGCGGCAGTCTCTGGCAGTCTCAGCAGCGGTTCACAGGGGGAAGGCCAGCACCAGGTAAGTTCCGCCACCGCGTCACAGGTCTCCCGTCCGTGTCAGCCGACCCAGATCTCCGTCTGCCCTCTGCAATGAAATCGCCCCTACAAGGCTCCGTTTGCCGATTCTGCCCCCATGTTGCTTATTCCTGACTCTGCCGGGGAGAGGTCAGTTCGTTCGCCTAAGCGCTCCGCCCGGGGGCCCGCACTCCTCAGCTAGTGGCCGCCATATTGGGCTGCCATGAGGCCCTACCTCTTCCTCTTCAGCGCGAGGCGTCCTTGACTCGGAACTCGACTTCCAGTGCCCCCCTCTTGCTCAGCAAGCACTCCTCAGCTCCCTCATATATTTCATGGGGGTGCGAGGTGTCAGGATGGTACTCGATGGGAGATCGTCGGGCGGGAGCTCTGCGAGACGCGTCTCACTCCGTTGGCGTCTAGCAACACCCCCCCCCAGTTTCTATTGATTAAGTTCTTAACTTTGTTGGTAATGCAGGAGAAATTGGTGACACACACTATCCGATGTTGTTGATCTTGTTGTTTTCTATTCTCTTCAAAAAGACTCTCTCCATTATAATATTTTGCTCTTTTATATGCTTGTTTTACTTTTTTTTTTTTAGGATAGCCCCTATTATGAAGTTTGTCTTTCAATGACAATGAGTGCTTTTCAAAATCAACTCTGTTAGTTCAATTTCTTCTTAGACGTAAAAATTGCCCAAAGGGTATATTATCCTTTTGGCAATTTAAATGATTATTAGCATAGTGTAAAATAGTATTGCGGTCTGATGGTTTCGTATAGAGTTCTACTTCTAGTACATCTTTATTCACTTTTATTTTAATATCCAAGAAATCACAATAAGATTGACTACAAGTTGAAGTGAATTTTAAATTTACATCACCACAATTCAATCAGTCATTAAAAGCACTTAGATCTTCCTTGTTTCCATGCCAAATGAAGAAAACATCAACTATAAAGCATACCCAGTTTGTTGTGTTCTCAAAAAAAGGTGCCACTTCATTAAATATGTTTTTTTCTTCAAAATCACCTACATAAAGGCACACTAAGCTTGGGGCACAGGTCGCGCCCATGCTGGTCCCTTAAATCTGGCAGAAATATTCACCATTAAATAGAAATATGTTGTTCTTTAAGATAATCTCAACACATTCAATTATGAACACGGCAAGTGGTGTTAAATCACCATGTTCATTCTGTAATCTTCTTCTAATCATATCAACCGTTGATGTTTGAGGGATGTTCGTATAAAGGGCCTCAATATCTAGCGAGACCAGCCATTCTGTATTTGGGTTAAATTTAAGGCCTTCCACTTTTTTAATTATATCTGTTGTGTCTTTAATATATGAGGCTAGTTTTGAGACCATAGGTCTCAAAAAACAGTCCACATATTTACTCAAAGGCTCAGTCAAAGAATACTAGTTATGATAGGCCTCATAGGTGGGATCCATAATATCCTTATGTACCTTTGGTAAGCCGTACATGGCCGGTAGTATTGGGTGTTCATTGTAAAGGAAGTCATATTCATCCTGACATAGGATTTCATCTTCTTTAGCAAATCTCAATAGTCTCCTGACTCTTTCTTCTAGTTTGTTCCACTCTTCCTTGCTTGATCTCCTATAATGAGCACTCACTCCTAATAGGGCATACATTCTTTTATTGTAGTCAGCGGTATCCATAACTACAATACTATAAAAAATATCACAAGAGGGGGCGACACAGATAAAAAAAGAAAACAAAGAGAGCAATTCTATATGAGTAAGTTTGCTACTTATAAAAGAGGCTTGAATAATCGTGAAGAGTGGTAACAGCTTATACGATAAATGAGCTTTTCAATTTGAATTTGAGAATATAAACCCAAAAATAGGGTTACTGCTGGTTAAGTGCTAGATCGAAACTCAGAATTTCATGTTTAATCAATGAGGAATGTTCTGATAATAATGTGAATACAATTAGAGACACGAGGGAGGATTCACTAATTAGGATAGGCCTTCGTAATCACAAAACTAGGAATAGATATAAAATTAGTATACCTGAAACCCTAGAATCAATGACAATATTGCAGTAATAGGGGGAATCTAATTTGTTTAATAAAAAGAAAAAAATATCCTTTAAAAACTTTATAATAAGATATAAGAGGATAGTGGTGTATGGCAAGATACAGCACAGACTAATAATGTTTATTGGAAATGTTTTAAAAAAATAGAAAAAAGGAGAGTTAGCCTTATTAGTTTTATGCTGACTAATATGCATTAGTGTACTATGAAGGCGTACGACATAGTGAATTTTGCGCTATATTCACAAAATGAGATATAATGGAAGCTAGTAGTATTGTGAATGGTGATGAGGTGAATAATATTGAACGTATTGTGATACTTATTGTAAACACTGCCTGTCTTTAAAATGGCCGCCACCTGACGCGCTGCGGGTTGACGTATGCGTAATTAGAAAAAGGTTTGAAAGACGGAGCTTCAAATCGAGATAGCTTTCCTGAAATTGAGAAGTGACAAGGAGAGAGAGGCCGCTGTGTGTATTGAAGAGGTGAGCATAGGATTAACAGAACGATTTTTAAAACTTTCTTATACCCAGCATTTTAGATATTGACTTACTGACGCCTTCGAAGTAAAAGAGAGATGTTTATAAAATATAAATAGGAATGGCTGTAACTGCACATGCTCACGTCAATTTTATGTTTTTATGTTTGGATGTCTAGCGGTGAACTTTAACAAATGCCAAATAAAGAGATGCTTTTATAACGTATAAATAAGTGTAATATAGTTTCACACGCTCCCGACAATCTATTGCATTGCTTTGGTGTGGTGCACCTTAAAGATGTTAAATGAAGTGTACGATAAAAAATTGAAAGAAATTTTAAAACATTTTTTTTAGTTATTGGAGTTTCTGTTATCCTTACTATTTTTGACCAAGTATATTAATATCGCAACACAGAAACTTCCAAAATAGAATAATTCGAAGTTTTTCCTCAGGAAATTGCGAATATGTATATAGATACTAATGATTCGGATATCAGTGATTGTAACACAGATAGGGATGATTCTATTAGTTTCTGTAGTCTTCTTTTAGATCACGAAGATTGACAGTGGTACATTGGACCTAATAAACATATTCAAAACGAAAAGGTCTGTATTGACTTATATCAACCAAAAAAACAGGAATTAAAAATGGAGTCTCTACAAAATATTAATAATTGAGGTAAGAATTCAGAGCGGTAGTAGAGTAGTGTACAATACCGAAAAATTGATAATTGTTAATAAAAGGATAAATAATTTTTCCCTTGATTTGAATACAGGTGAATTGAATCACTATAGAGATTATCTAACTATATTCTGTGGAGGGAGAAATAAACCTTTGATTCTCCTATCAGATAAAGGTAATTAGTATATAAGAGCCACTAATACACTCGGGTATCTTATATTATGAAATAATAATGTAAGTTCTTTTACCTTTAGAACAACGAAAGACAGAAAGAGTAAACTTAACCAAAGTTGAAAAACTAAGGAAATCGAACTTGTATTTAGGGGTGGGTGAAACCAAAAGTGAATTGGAAATATAACAAGGGTTACATTAATGATCCTACAAATAGACTCTATCAGATGGTTATTTTAAGGTGAGGACAGTAATAGTCCTTGTTTACCTAATATTTTGACTCCTCCTAAAAACATTTTTATAGCCCGAATATGTGAAATCTAAGGGAAATTTAAAATCTCCCTGCACATACGAAGTACCCCTTCTATCTATAATGAAACAAAGACTGTATTGATCAATGGGGGTACTACTAATATCATAAAGAAAGTGAGAATTGTTTTTAAACAATAATGAATTAATGCTTTAGAGTGATTGCTAAATAGAGATTTTATGTACTTATTACACTGAACCTGGATTTGTAAATTGGTCATTTTTAATGTTGTGATTTTTAGTATATATATATATATATATATATATATATATATATATATATATCCAAAATCCACTCCCGTGTTGAACAGAAGAGCACGCACAAGAAGACTGAAAGTATTCCAACTCTTTAATGCAGTGGGCCTTCCCCGACCCAGCAAGTTAAAAGAACCATCAGAGACGCGTTTCAGCTGTCTTGCAGCCTTTCTCAATCTGACTACTCCTTAGTTGGGAGGTGCTTTTAAAATTTCACTGATCAGTCAACATAAAGGAAACACTACACGTTTGGCAGGAACTTAAATGAGGCACATGGATACAAATAGCATTGCGGCATGAAAAGACATCGAAATTACCCAAACACATTGCATAACATAATTCACATAAATGTGAGGCAGCAAATTTATAACACTGCTTTAGGCATCACCAATTGATTTTAGTGAAGACTGGCGTTGCTGCTGCCAAACATCAGTTAATCTTTAACATTTTTGTAAATGCAAATTGGTAATGACTTTTCACGGACTCGAGTTTCCTTGCAATGTGACACTGATGTGCCTTGAATACATGCAGCCTCACTGCCAAAACGACAATATAAGCTTAAAATATAGCACTTTCACTACTGAAATCAGCTGAAATAAAAATATACAAAACCGTCTGTGCCACATACCAATTATACCCAATAGGTTCTGTTGCCAAAAAACGGGATGACCAGGCAAATACCATGTCTTTAAATGACACATTCCAGCCTAATGCTGCTAATATGAAAAATGTCACCTTGCTCTTAAAAGTCCGTTTCGGGATACATGATGAGATGAAATATATATATATAATTTTTTTTTTAGATTGTTTTTTGTTTTTAATAGTACTGCTAGTCCTGATAAAGGTGGAGAGAATAGTCAAAACCACTGAAACGCCGCGTCGACAATTTCTCTTTTTTCTCTCAATAAGAATTCAGTTATAATGTAACATTGTATAATCAAATTTTTTAAATTATTGTTGTATTTTTCTGTGATATTGAATGATTAGATAGAAGTATATGAAATTGGAAATCAATGTCTTTGGGTAAGACACAGCCTAGAGAATTTGATATATGAAATAACAAAAAAATTCCTTCCGTATTATATATATTGTATCACAATTTTATTTTTCCGTGAAATAATATGTAATAAATCTGACCTTTTTTACACAAATACAGGTATCAGTGTTTAGTGGGGAAAAACATTTCTAATGATGAGTGATATCTTTTGTCACACTTAGTGGTCAGTCTGAATGGTGAATAAAAGTAATTGAATGTTTGTGGAGAAAAGGGAGACTTTTTCTGCTAGTAATTCTACGTTATAACCCTGTCCCTTTTCTTACAAAGCAGGGTACCTCTCCCAACTTTGTGGGCTATAAAAATTGTAGGACATTCGGCCCAGGTGTTTGCAAATTTAGGAGCTGGATATACCTTGATTGGAGAGATTTTGCCTTTTTTGGGAAACTTGCCATTGAAATCCTTCAGTGGTTAGGTGCAGAGCACATCGAAACGTATTAATATAAGTAGTAGATTATTTTAAATCTGCTTTAAAAGTTACATTCATATTAATCAATGGCAAGATATATGCTGCAAAAGATAGATCATGGCTCCTGTGTTGGCCCCAGCAAAGATATTTAAAAATAAAGTTAGACCTGAAATACTTCATCAAGTTTTGCGAACCCTTAAGACCACGGTCACATCGATTTTCCCAACTATCATGTGTACATCTTGACGCATCAACAGGACAGGGTTCTGGGTCCGACGAGTGCTCTAAGCTCCTTAATGTAGAGAGCCTTTAAGATCTTGTCCACACCCTGCACGGACTATGCTTTTGTTTGCACATTGACCACCTTAGCTGAGCATTTTACAAATCAGCTAAACCACTTGAACTTGAAACATTCACTCCATGTTTACATCGCCATGACACAAAAATAAGAAACAGCTCATGTTAACTGCCACTGACGGCAACAGGGATACTGTGTTCATGGAGTTAAAATGCATGGATAGTCGGACATTCACTGTGGTTTTAAATAACAAAGTGACTGATTATTTTTACTTGTTTTTTTTATTGTAAGTTTTAATTAACTGACCAATAAAGTTATTCATTCAGTCCATCAAGTTTTGAGAAAGGTGATATGGCTAAATGCGGACAGAGTTTGAAGGAAAAATATCATGAAGTGTTCAGTGAAATTTTAGGGTTACTTAAAATTTACCCACAAGAAAGAAGGAGGTGTACCAAAGGTCAACAAAGCACATAGTACCCATATTGATGAGAGGAATAAAAGAAGGAATTAAGCACATTATGTCTGTAAGAGGAGAAAAGAGTGAAGCGTTTGAATGGCTTACATCTGTGGTGCTAGCCAGGAATCCCTATGGAAGCAGCAGGCTGTGTATATGGACTTAAGGAAAATGAATACTAGCCTTTAGATTGATTGGCACCTACTATCCAACATGGATGAAATGGTGATATCTCTCGGGGGTGCCACGATTTTCACTACCATTGATCTGTATTTCATTAAATTGTGTTACATACTCCCTCCAAGGTACACACTCCATTCGTAACATCTGAGAGAACCTATAGGTATTGCTGTCGCTGAATGCACTTTGGATTAGCTTCATTGTCAGCTGTGTTTCAAAGGGGAATTCACCAGTTATTTGAAGTAATAACCAATGTAACCTATTTTTTGGATAATATATTGATATTTGGGGCTGACAGAAAACATGTCACTTTAAAATAATGTGCTCAAAATTCTAAAGAAAATGTGTTAATTATCACATTGTAGAGTAGAAGTATAAAATTGGTGTTGATCGAGTGGATTGTTTAGGTCACGTAAAAGAAAGTTAGAGTGGCCCCCAAGTGAAGTCTGGTCAAAACTATTGTTTATGCAACCAGCCCTTAATATAAAGACCTGCTATGTTCTGTTTTTAGGCCTTTAAGTAATTGTGTGTGGGGGCAGAGTTTACAGTTAGGCTGGATCATAGACCACTGTTAGATTTATTCACCTCAAAGAGTCCATAAAAGGCAAGTTTGAGGGTCGCCCCGTGGAATATGGAAATATTGGCTGGGGTGAAAACACCTTGAGAGGATGCCTGTAGATTCGCCTACTCAAGAAATAAAGTAAGATGCAAGTGTGCAAAGTATAGTGTAAGAGTTTCTAGGGAACAGTAGATCAAGGTGGCTGATGAGGATGACATTTAAGATGGGTGTCCTCATTAGTGAATACAGCATAGGCAGATGAAAAACATATTGAGGAGGATTTGCCTTATCCTAACGAGGGAACTTAGTTAGCATAAACATATGAGGTTTTATGTAGGGGAAGAGTGTTAGTTGTGCCTACAGGTGTATGTGAGACATAAGCACATGAGGATCCCCAGGAATGTGTCTGTTAAAGACACACATTTTAGTAGAGTTTTGCAGCCCAATCTTGACTTGAGTGTAGAAGACATGGTTAATTCTGACATTGTGTGCTTAAAGTGATAAATCGAAAATAACTGCTGTGTAACCCATTAAAAATTAAGCATATCCGGAGGGCAGTGGGAGTAAAAAATGTTTGATATTTCTGCTACTTTAGGAGGAGCACCCAAATATGCCACAGCCATCATTGACTATTATTCCAATTGATGACACATCAAATTTGTGTCTATAATCAACTCATAAAAAGTAGTTGAATTCTTGGGAAAGTTGTTTGTAATAGAAGAGTTCCCACTAGAATTGGGCATTGACAATGGAGTCTAGTTGGCGTCTTAAGAAATGAAAGAATTGCTACATGCAAAGTGACATCACTCGTACTTACACGTTTGTTTATTACCCCAAACTCAACGGACTTATCAGGTGTTTGAATCAGGCATTAAAAGAAGGTTTACAAATAGCATTGTGTAAGGGTTCAATACAGAGTGAGACAGTAATGAAGTTGCTAGGTCTATTGCACTGACCACATGGGCAGATAACAGGATGCTGTATTAGATAAAGAAGGGGGAGGAAGCTATACATTTTGCTCTAACTGAACTGTCTTAAGAAGAAAAATGTAGTATGGAAGGTTGGAGACATTGACGGTAGTGAAGGAAGTAATTTTTGGGAAAGTCCCAAGGCAGAAAGACTCAAGGTAGTAGATTCAATGAGAGTGAAATATTCCCATTTTGTGAAAAAGCTTTGTCTGTTTTATGAATAGTTACAAGTGGTGAAGGTAGGGCAGAGGATCATGGAGCTTAGTGATAAAAACACGTGGAAGAGGAGTAAAGGTGTGCATATGCTGGATTGTATTTTTGAAGAATGCTGTCAGAGGGTGTGCAAATAAATAAGATTATGGGAAAACTGATGTAGTGTCTGGCTCTGATCTGGATAAATTGAAAGAGAATAAAAAAGATGCTAGGATGGGTAGCAGTCTAGTAAACAGTATAATTTATATGTTATAAAGATATAATTTATCTTTTAATTATGTGTGTCATTTTTAGTAGGGTCGAGTGCTGTGTTGCATTTGGAATGTTTTATATTAGAGAAGAGGTGTGGTGCAGCAGCCAGGGCAGCTGACTTCGGAGCACAGGGCTCACGGTTCGATCCCCGGCTCCGGCGGCAGCTCAGCTCAGCACCTTGTGACTCTGGGCAATAGCTCACTTAATTTCCACGACGGCCCCCAGCGCCTTGAGACCCGTAAGGGTGAGTAGTTCGCGCTTTACAAATACGGATTTAGATTCAGAGAATGAGTATCATGGTGACTTTGTGATGTCAAAACCTGACGACAAGAACCTGTGCGATGGTTCACATCTATTGGCAGGTAGTTCTCGACCTCTGTAGATGTTATATCTTGTTGACTTCATTAAATAAATGAACTACAACTTGCAGCCTGTGAAGTCACTGTGATCTTGATGTTTTGCCTGTTACGTGTATTTGAGCCTTCAGACAGATTATGTGGGGGTCACCCCCTGCCTCCTGCCTTTCATTCACAGTCTTGGCCATCAAATCTAAGACTTAGAGCTTGGGTGACATATTTCTTCGTCGCGGCATGGGTTATAAATATCAACAGTGACCAGATCTTTTCAACCTTAGTATTAGACCTTTGAAGGTTGTCTGTTATCATTCCCTCTGCTAACCTATGCAGTATGCTGATTACTTGGTGCACCTCTGTTGATATCTCTTTTTTCCAATAAAAGGTGATAAATCACTTAGTGGCCCCTAGTAGGTGGTTAGCTTTGCTCCATTTCCTCTCTTTTCATCTTCCAAGTGTAGCAACATTCAAACCAAATCCTTCGTTATCATCTCTCCCAAGATGACTTGAAAAAGGTTAAGAATTTATTTCCAGAAGGTTTGGTGCCTCTTGCGCTCCCACCATATGTAGATGAATGTATCCTCATCCCTACCACATCTCCAGCATGTATCTGTTGTTGTGGGATAAATATTCTTTAACGTGCGCGGAGTTAGATACCACCTAGTATTAGATTTCATGGTTCTGAATATTCCTAAAGTTTTTGTGTTTGTTCTATGATTCTCTTCCTCAACTATTTTTAAATTAACGTCACATTTCCATTTCCCACTGTTTCTGGTAACCCCATCTTATGCATTATTGCTTACGCCATTTTCTGTCTCTCCAATCATCGTCGGAGAGAAAGCGTGATTAAAGATAATAGAGATTATGGAGTCAGCAGACTAGAGAGGGCCCCCTTATTCTCTAGCTTACATCAGGTGGGGAATTTTGGTAATTTCTGAAATATATAAGTTACACGATCTCATCTCGGAGCAACCTTCAGGAGTTCTCTCCATAAAGAGCCAACTCTTTTCCATCCCTCTAGAGGACCATTCTACAATTATTATGACTTGTGTAGGCTCATAATACTTGAGAATGTTTGCGCAGCCCAAGCTCCATCTCCATAGTGAGGCTATAGGTATTTTTTGTTGAATCTGGCTTGTTCCCCAGCCCACACAAATGTTATCACTAGTTTCTGTAGGGCTTCTGCTTCTATGAATGGAATCAATGTTGGTAATGCTTGAAAAAGAAAGACAAAGTCTGGCAAGATAATCATCTTCACAACGTTGATCGTGGTAGTTCTTCTGTGATCTGATTATTTAAGGCTGGCCAATTGGCATTAGTCCAATATGTCACAAAGTCAGTGAGGTTTATGCCCAAATATTTGCTCAATGTTTTGCCAACTTCATACGGCTTGCTTCAGTCTCCTTCGGACTGAAATATTCAGAATCTCTGAATTATGTTAATTTTAAATACCAAAACTCTTTTGAAATTGTCCAAGCTTCTCATGAGTTTAGGCAGTGAGGTTTTTGTGTCCGTCAAAGAGAAAAACCATTGCCCACAAATAAGATAATTCTATGTTCATCTGCCTCAAAATTAACTCCTTAATGCTACTATCTGCTTTTATCAGTGCTGCTAGTGGTTCAGTAGACAGAACAAAAAAAAGAATGGGCAAGTGCAGGTCCTCTGTCATGTTCTCTTTGAATCTGAAAGGTATTGGAGCACATTCCATTCACCATAGTTTTTGCTCCTGGGCTTATATAGTTCACAAGGATCCAGCTTTTCATCATTGATCGCAGCCCTAGCTTGTCTATCACTGCCTTAAGGACTACCCATCTCACCCTATCAAATGCTTTTTCTGCATCTAATCATACTTGGAGAACTGGGATCCCCTTTCTCTTGATTTTCGCTATTAGATGGGTTAATTTTCTGATGTTATCTGAGCCCTTCCTATCACTTACAAAGCCCTCTGGTTCTATTAATGTCGGTAGGAGGTTGTCTAGACTTATTATAAGGACTCTGGTGAAAATCTTAATATCTGCATTGAGCAGGGTCGCAGGTCTATATGATTTGCATTCCTCTACCCACCTCCTTGGTTTTGGGATAACCACCATCCTGGCCTCTCTCATTAATTGAGTAATACCTGGATTTCTCTCAAAAGAAGTGAAGAGATTGTGAGTGGGCCTAGAAGGAAAGGGGAGACGTCCTCATAGAAGGCCATTGATAGCCCATATGGGTAATGAGCCGTGTGCATATATTTGATGGCAGCCAGGATCTCTTGCACTTCTACAGGTTTGTCTAGTTCCTTTTTCCACTCAGCAGAAATGGTTGGGAGCTGGATCCCCTCAGAGAAAGGTACTGTGTATAGTTTTAGTATAGTTTTAGTAGAACGCTAAGAATAAGTCTCTCTCTCCTCTCTCATCTGTAACGTTGTGCCCTTCAAAAGATTTTAGTTTAGCTAACGATCCTTAACTCTTTGTGCTCTGAATCTGCTAACAAGGATTTTGTCTGTTTTACTGCATTTTTTATATAATATTTGTTTTAAGTGTAGTAGGTGTATTTCAGTCTTTCTGGGTCTCAATACTCTGAACAGGCCATGTCTTTTTAGAGAATTCTAGTTAGTTCTTGCTTGGGTTTGTAGTCTACATTTTGTAACTCATGTGTGAGCTTATATTCTATTAGACGCTTCTTTCTGTGTAGAGAAATAGCCAGTACTCTAAATGTTGCATTAAATGCGTCCCAGTGACTACTGAAATTAATGTCCTGTGGAACGTACTCAGATAAAATAGTCTCTTATGCCCTCTATCACTTCATCTTGTTAGATTTGGCAGGTATTTCCAGTTTCTCCTCGGTTTGGGAATGGGCCCACACTCCAAATGTATCTGTACATGGCAGAGGTCTCATATTGTCCCCCCTGTCATTTGGGCATTGTGAAGCCTATTGGGTAAGCTTGTAGAAATAAAAATCTAGTTGATTCTGGTTTATGATTTGTTAAGTTGTGAATAGAAGGAGTAATTTCTCTCCTCTGGGTGGAGTTAGCGCCAGGCGTGCACTAAACCCTATTTTGCGATTTTTTTGTATTGCCTGATATGGTCTTTAGCTGATTGGAGTAGTGGGCAATTCTGCCTAAAAGTGAGTCCCAGATTATATTAAGATCCCCCTTTTCTCAAGATGACCTGATCTCATGCCTTCCCCAACCAGTCTCTCAAAATCCTCTCTAAAAAGGCTTCCTGGTGCTTGGCTGGTGGCAGAGACATGCATGCAACTTGTGCCCTGAATCTCTCTAGGGACACCTGTGTATCTGCCTTCTCAGTCTTGGTCTCTAGTATTTCGAAATTGAAGTTCTGTTTACAAAATATGGCCTCCCCAGCCTTTTTAGTTTCCCCTGAGGCTTATAACTAGACAGGATAACCCCTATATTTCTTTCTGAATTGGTATTTTTTTTTAAATAAATTAAACTCTTGAATAAAGATGATTTTGGTTGTCTAAGATAACCCCAGACCATATATCGTTTGTTGGGAGAGTTTATGCCCCTGGCACAATTTTTTCATGCTGGTTGTGTGCTTAGCTCTGGCTCATTTCTTGGTGATGTGTGTAATGAGGCGTGTCAGGTGGCTTAGAAAATAACCATAAGTTTCTTGTAAGGTATTTTGACATAAAATAATAATAATAATGATAATAAATTGCAGTATTTTGAATCCAGGTTCCTAAAAGGGATCTTCCGTCCTTTGGTGATCTGACAGTGGTTTCTTTTCCTTTTCAGTTAAAGTTCATCCATTTGTATCGCATTTGTCTTTAAGAGAGTTCTTGGCCCACACCTCTGTATTCTCATCTTTGGAATGTTGTAGCTGACAAATCTCAGAATAGGTTCAACTGAGACTCATCATCCTTATGAAGAGTCACCAATGTAATATGTTACATATATTCACATTGATCCATGTATGTGCTGCCATAGGGGCTCTAATGGTATTGCTGGCATATATTGAGATTGAAATACAACAATCATAATGCATTGTTATTTTGATGGCGGATTGATTGGTCTGCTGATTACCTTGAGGGTGATGTCACCCCAGTATTATTAATGTTACTTGTCCACAGGTTCATGGCATTTTGGTTTGATTCTGGGCACCCAACAAAGTTCTATATACACAGGTCTACATCACACAGAATTGTGCATTAATAGTTTGGTTAATTTTACCGTTACAGCACGCTACGCTAAGCCATCAGTTTAACATGAGTGTAGTCAATTGATATCAGGAAATCATTGCAGCAACATAGAAGTTTGCTTTGCTGGTATTGACTGTGAAGGTGTCCACGGGGAACCATATGTGCTGCCCACACACTCTGAGTAAATTGTCCATGACTTATCAGTATTTTGCTGAATATTGCCTGAGAAATGCTATGCACTACCTACGGTCTGTTGTGTGGTGCCTGTCGCAAAGAATTCTAGCACTCCTAGCATTTTCAGTGGGAATGGCAGTGGATCACTGTATTGGGCTAAAGGGTATCCATAATGATGAAAATGTTTTGTATGGTGTTACAATTAAGCTTGTATACTCTTGTATATTCTATGAATCTCAGGCTGGCTCATGTTTAGAGATTCCAGCAGTACTGTGAATCCTGGCAGACATCTGCGTTGCTAAGCCATTTGAGGACCTTGATTGGTGACCTGATGTCTATCCTCATGCTTCATGGTGGATCTGGCATATCATGATATTGTGGCCTAGCAGTTCTGCATCCGTGATGGTTTACTGTAGAACGTTAAGTGTTGGAAATGACCATCTCTTACGTGGTATTTCCCCAGATTTTTGACAGACAGGAATGTTTATTTTGACCTTAGCCTTAAAACATTATAAAAACTACATTATATAAAAAATTGTCATCTTATTGTTCATATTTAAAAACAGTTAAAATCACTTTGCACAACTAGGCATAAAATTCCTACATTCCATAAAAATATTTTAAGAGCCCCCTTTAAGAATCAGGTAAAATGCTTGTAACAGCCACCACAAATCTTCCTACAGCGCACTGCTTGCCTCCATTCATAAGCACCATATATAAGAAAGAGTGGCTTTAAGAGTTTATACCAATTTTTAGTCTTAAAATCTCTGCTCTTAGCCGGGGGTTTGGTAGAGCGTCAGTATACAGAAACCACCCTTCGTTCTGCCAGGGCTTTAACATGAATTGAACTGAGGATTTCCCCTGAAGATACTGCATGTCCTGTTCTCTGGCTTTATTCTTTACCAAAGTGTGAAGCATTCCTTTTGTGATCCCTATCTGGAGATTCTCATTTGCGAAATTTAAACCCAGGATTTTGTATATTTCGCTCAGGTTTCTGTAGGCACTCTTGGCCCACTTCAGCTTGCTGTGCAGATCTCATTTTTACACATTATCGATTTCTTTTGCCCTTCTTTCTCCAGACCATAGCCAGAATTTTACTGTATCCTCAAATGCTAAGTAACTCTGGGAAGTTATTCCTGTTTCTATTCTAATTGTCTGGTTCATTGCTGACCTCGGTAGCAACAGCAAGCTTTTCAGGCATTTTCCCGCTTTGCATTTCCAGTTAATTTTGCCACTTATGCATAGTAATTCAGCACTGTAATGCAATTGTGGGTGAACCGTAGCTATGTAAGCAGTCAATGCAGGTCATAAAGACATGTCTCCATAATATTAGTTAAACTTTTTTAGGTGCTTAGTGATGCTAAGGTTCTCCCTTTAAGGGAATCAATATGTTCTTTTCATGTCAGACTTTTTTTGAGCTAAAAACCTAAGTACTTGTATGTATTCATAGTTTTTAATTTGTTGAGTCCCAAGTATCATGCAGCTTTTACAAATTTTTGCCCAAATTCCAGCACGTTTGTCTTATCCATATTTATCACAAGCTTTTTCTTATTATAGTAGTCCAGAAACGTATTCAATTTATTTTGTAGACCTCTTTCCGTCAATACCGTTATGACCAGGTCATCTGCATATAGGAGGCACGCTATATGGGTACCATCCATTTTTGGGCTGGGGCCCTTTCCTTTAGCTAATACAGCCGGTAAGTCGGCAATAAACAACGAGAAGAGCGTGACATAGGCCATTCCTAATTGAAATTTTGCCTTCTATGTCAGTGATTACCTGGACCCAATTTTGTGAGTGTAGACCCTGTATGATAGATAGGAAACTTGGAGGGATTTTCATTTTAATCAGCATTTCCCATAGGCATGTCTAATCAACTGAATCGAATGCTGCACCGAAGTCAACAGAGCAACAGAACAGGTTGCCCCTTTGTTCCACTGCCTTCCTTATGCATGATCACAGGCTGATCAGTGGTCAGTCGTGGGGTGGCCTTCCTTGAACCACGCCTTGTTCAAGTGGGACTATCTTATGGAGTTCTGCCCAATCCTTAAGGCTGCCTAGGATGATCTTTGCAAACAGTTTATCGTCCATACCAAGGAGGCTGATCAGTCTATAGTTTTTGGGATTTTTTGTATCACATTCTTTTATATGGGTCTGATGATTGAGCCAATCCACGTTTCATGGAACCTGCCGGTAGACAGGAATCCCTGAAATGAGAGATGGAAGAATTTCGCCCCCAGTCAACTTTCGTTTTAATTGTGATGGCAGGTAGATTGTCTGGGCCAGCCACTCTAGTTTGTTTCAAGGCCACTATGGTATCTTTAATATTTTGTAAGGAAAACTGTCCTTTAATATCCTCATCTCTATCAGACCAAGATATCCTACTCTCTTCCTCCTTGCCTGCTCCATACATTTCCTTTATATAATCGACACATGCTTCTTCCCGCACTACGCATCTTAAGTAGCCCTTCTCCTTTCCGCAACCCTGTTGCACGAACTGCCAACATTGTACCACCTGGAGGATTATTTTAACATACCAGCCTGTGCTGTTGGCCAAGGTTATTGCCATATCTTGGCTCTGTTGAAAGTTTGCTAATTCTTCCAAATGGTTCTCTGAAATCCTAGTGGTTAGCCGTTTGGGATACTCTACCTCTACAGGGAGGACTGAGTCTATGTCCATACCAACCCCTATCAAGATCCGGAACTGCAGGGGCAGTGATTACTTCCTTCTTTTTGTTTTACCTCAAGCTTTTAACCTTATCGAAGAACCAAGCATGCACAAAAATATAATTAATCTGGCACATCTGCATTCCATACTTAAACATCGGTCTTGCCGGGCGATCTTGGTCCATGCTCCCGTTTAAACTGACCATCCCTAATGACCCCAGATAATTCACAAGAGTTGTAAGATGTGCTGCAATTGCACGTGTAGGAAATCTGGCAGAGTTGATATTATATGCTGTCCTTATTTCTTTACACTTGGGTTCTGAGTTTTTCAGGTTCAATCTATGATTACATTCTCCCATCAACAGGATCACATTCTTCTGATAGTTTGCACAAATCCATTCCACATCTTCCTTAAATCTTCTTATCTCACTTCCATACTTATCCATATTCCCCACTTGGATATATACATTACCTATGGTCATACAATCATACCTTGGATCTCCAACATATAGATGTACTCTTCAGGCCACAATCCAGTTACAACTTACTTTTATCATTGGTATCTTTCTTGCTGCCTTTGTTGATATGAGAGTTAGCAGCCCCACTGATTGGCGTCTCAGGCTCGGTTTCTTGGCACTTCTATTCAACTACGAGAACCCGTCTCGACTGGGGGTTCTTCGCGCACAGCCAGGTTTCCTGTAAACATAGGATCTCATCAATTCCCAGCCTCTCTTTAAGCACTTCTTCCCTCGATTTTTTTCTTTTTTTTTTTACAAACTATTAGATGTTCCAAGATAGGATCCTTAGGCTGTGCAACCCCTCTTCATCTTAGTTAATATCGCTCAGTCAGCCGGCCTTGTTTGCAGCTGATGTGGCCTGCCCCAGGATGTTATTTCCTGTGCTGCTTGCCCCCATGTATTGTTTAGGGCTTTGGTATAGGATTGTTACTTTTAACACTCCCTTCCTGCTGTTCTCTACGTGCCTCCTAATCCTAGTCCCCTGTATGTCAAAAATGACCAAGGCCAGCATGGTGCCTGAGGAAGGGGCTGGTGAGGCTTCCTACTTCAGGGATCTCACTTTCTGCTACAAATCTAATCCCCTCTTTTAACATCTCAGCTTCCGCTTTCTCCAGTGCTTTCTTTGCTATTACCGAGTGTGGTAGTACTTTTGTTACATCATTACCCTGTGTCATTAGTGAACGCCACAAGCCTCAGATCGTTTGATGACATACCCTTCAGGCTTGGGCATTTTGAAAATACCAACTGTGAACAATTCAGGGGAACTAATTTCCTTGCTTTTTTTTTTTTAACCTTTTTTCTAGGACTCTAGGTATACCCATAAGTTTTTTTCAACCCCTCCGTCCACTATCTGTGTACTATCAAGGTTCCCTTCTTCCCTTAGTTTACTTTCTGCTTTACTAATAACTCTATTTTGACTTGCCCGTTCTTGCTTATCTGACCTTCCCCTTTTAAGTTCTTCTCCTTGTGTTTCTACATGACCAATCCCCTTTTTCCTTGGCGACAAGCAATCGTCCCCCATGCATACCTTTAGTTTTTTTATTTTCCATATGCTTCTTTATTGGATCTCCTTGAGTGCACCTTTGTGGTACATTTTTACAAATGTTTGCAGTAAACATTCCTGTCCCTATCACATTTGTTCTCCCTTTCTCTTTCTTCCCCTCCAGTCAACCCCTACTTCGACATTTTCTTATCCCCTTGCTACTTGGTATGTATTGCCTATATATTGTGGGCTACCTCCATTTTTTTTAATCAACATAGGGTGTCTAGCGATGTATACTGCTATATCCCTTTCCTCCTCATGCACAGATGTGCCAGCCTGCTCATATGTCTCATTAGTCATGGGTTTTCTACTTTCCTCTATTGGCCTAACTACATTAGGCATATGCTCTCTTATTTGCTTTAGCTCTGAGGCAATAGACTGAAGCTGAGTTTTCTGGGATTTTAAAATATCGTTTTTTAACACTGTCACCTCAAAGATGCCTTGCAAGGTTTTTTGCATGATGATCATTATATCCAGCATTGAGACTGAGGGTGAAGCTGTGTCTTCTATATTTAGGGTAGAGTTTTGCTCAGGCCCTCCCTCTTCTTCATATGTCAGTCCCTGGTTCTGTTCCAGTGTATCGCAAGGTGCCTCCCTTTTCTCGTGGCCTGGCCCCTTGTCCCCTGCTTCAACCCTCGTATTCCCTTGCCCATAGTTTTACAGAGTCATATTATCCAATAAGGGGAACAGCCGTGGGGAGGAGGACAGTCTAGGGTCTAGCAACGGTCGATCGTCTATGACACTACTGATTGTATCTCTCCCTCTGGTATGTGACACATCCACCGGTGCCCGCTTTTTATAATTGTTTATCCACGAAATCTTTGCTTGACTTTGAAACCGATTGTCCCCTTGCCTCCCCTATCGGCAAGCTCTTTTGGAGATTCTTATTCAGCTCGCTTGGTGAGTTTCCCACTAGGTCTATTGGTGTCTGCAGGGCTGGAGGCGCAACTGTCTGGGGTGTGAGCTTTGAGGGGGTCCGCTCACCTGCAGCAGACATGGACCTGGAGGCGCTCAAGCAGCATGCACACTGTTCGTGATGACCAGTGTGCATGGGGGCGAGCGTGCTCTACTGACAGCAAGTGTGATCTGTGTCCGGCAGAAGGGGAGGTGACGGCGCTCCGCACTGACAAGTTTGAGAGCTCTGCTATCCTTGGCTGTCGAGTGGCGATTACCTACGCATATTCGCCCTGACAGAGGCCCGCGGCAGCCATTTTATGTGGCGCTGAGGCTTCGTGGGAGAGCCGGCGATATCCAGCGTTGTGCATCGGAGCTGCGGTCCCTAGCGTGATCCCAGCCGGCTAAGCACACTGCAGGCAGTCCTGAGCAGAATCGTCAGGAGCGATTGGAGGCTCTGAGGGCCTGCTGGTAAAGTAACTGCGCTGCGGGGTGTATGGACCGACTGGTTCGGGTGGACAGAGTCCAGGGCATAAGGTTCACAGGGTGTCTGCTTCCCCCGCGCGACCCCGGCCGCAGTGTGAGCGTTCAGCGGTGGCTCGAGACTCCGGACATAGCGGGTCTGTGCGTGACCGTTACTCTCATCGCACCCAGCGGACCAGCGCAACACCGGCAGGAGCGGCGGCTTGCTCTGGAGCTTTGCTCCTTTAAGGGCTCTGCGAGGTTCGTTTAATGCATGCTGCCTGTATTTAAAATGGCGGATATACGAACAATGCGGAACTCCTCTTGCCAGCTTTGCGTTTTGGTGATATGCCAGCATGCGCTAGCCAAGTGAGAAGGGGCAATACCATCAGCCTTTGAAGAATAATGCCCAACGGGGCTGATTACAGTATTATGACGATCTCCAGATGCACGGTGCCTGACTCCAAAATGGCGGCCGTGTAGGATGATGTGGTTTGCCTTGTTCATGCGTGAGAAATTGGGCGAGTACACGGTTGTGCAACGCCTGGATCCCTGAGGAGCGCTTCACCACACATCTGTTTTACACCCACGGTGAGCTTTTGCTGAAGCTATACCAGGGCTGTATATTCTCTTCTGGCCTATTCTGTTTGCAGGGTGGTAAAGGGCGGTAATATCTTGTCCACATGAGCGCTCTGGGTGAATGCAGTGCAGGAGTCCCCAGTGCTGCGCTTTATGGTTAGACAGATATAGGAGCGGCGAAAACGCAGACACATCAGCAGAGTACCTCCTCACACACTGACCAACAGACTGTCTGTTACTCTCATGACCTCGAGTCGACCTGCTGCAGCCCCTCTGCCCCTGTTGGTGGCGATGCTGTGGCTGCAGAGGCTAGTGAGGCCCCAAAGGCACGGTGAGTGCCAGGCCGTATCACTTCACAGCTGCCCAGCAAGTAGTGGGAAGCTGCACCGTTTAGGCTAATGTTGAGTTGGGGGACATACCTGGGCAGTTAGGAGTGAGATGCCCTCCCTTAGCCCTGACCTTCACAGCTGCGCAGCACTTAGTGCCAGCTGCAACGTTTAGACCTGGGTTGGGGGTCATACCTTGGCTGTTAGAAGTGAGATGCCCTCCTTTAGCCCTGACCTTCACAGCTGCGCAGCACTCAGTGCCAGCTGCAACGGTTAGACCTGCGCAGATTATGCACCCTTGACTTTCGCTGCTTAGGCAGCGCGCCCGGACCTCCACAGCTGCGCAGCACTTAGTGCCAGCTGCAACGTTTAGACCTGCGCAGATTGCTGTGGCTGCGTACTGTTGCTGTGTGCTGTGGCTGCAGAGGCTAGTGAGGCCCCAAAAGCACGGTGAGTGCCAGGCCGTATCACTTCACAGCTGCCCAGCAAGTAGTGGGAAGCTGCACCGTTTAGGCTAATGTTGAGTTGGGGGTCATACCTGGGCAGTTAGGAGTGAGATGCCCTCCCTTAGCCCTGACCTTCACAGCTGCGCAGCACTTAGTGCCAGCTGCAACGTTTAGACCTGGGTTGGGGGTCATACCTTGGCTGTTAGAAGTGAGATGCCCTCCTTTAGCCCTGACCTTCACAGTTGCGCAGCACTCAGTGCCAGCTGCAACGGTTAGACCTGCGCAGATTATGCACCCTTGACTTTCGCTGCTTAGGCAGCGCACCCGGACCTTCACAGCTGCGCAGCACTTAGTGCCAGCTGCAACGTTTAGACCTGCGCAGATCGCGCACCCTTGACCTTTGCTGCCTAGGCAGCGCGCCCGGTCCTTCACAGCTGCGCAGCACATAGTGCCAGCTGCAACATTGAGACCTGTACAGATTGCGTCCTTCGCTGCTTAGGCAGCTCGCCCGGAACTTTTGGGTCATAGGACATTTGAGCCCTTCTTTGAGATGGCCAGTTTCCTATTGGGCTGTCCTGGCTCGATCGGTGGCCCATGGGATGAGTAATGCACATAATTGGCGTCCATTTTGCTCTCCTCTAACTGTGCTCTTGGTTGAGGTATGGTGTCCATTTGGGCCTCCTCCCTGGGGAGCCAAAGAATGTCCTTCCCCATCACTGCGATCCTACAGGCGACTCCCATTTCCATGCGGGTTTCCACACTGGGAGGTCCCAATCCCGGGTGGTAGGGTTTGCCCCGGTATGATCCCACACCCTCCCCACTGCTGGAGACAAGCCAGCCTTCTATCCCACCGGTACGATGTCTTATTAGGGAGTTAGACCAGAGGCCCTGGCCCTGCATGTCTAGTAGCCTCCTGACCGCTATCTCATTGGATTATCCTCACTCGTCTTCCGGCTTATGTGCCCTCCTCTTCATATTATTCTTTTCTGATCTATCGCTACCCTGGTGGCCCTCCTCTCCCTACCATGGCTTCCATTCGTATTAAGTCGGGAGTTAACTGCTTCAAAGTCATCTATCCCCCAATCTGTCCAAAGCAGCAGCAAAACGATTCAAGCACAACACCATTGAACACTTCCCTGATTCCCTCTTCGTTGATCAATTCCATAATGGGCACCTAGGGAAGCTAAAAAATGACTTAATTTTTTTCACCCATGACATTCCTTCCTGGTCCACCAGCTTCCTCAATTTCTTCAACGTCTCCTCCTCCTCATCTATCCCGCATGGACAGCGGCTTAAAATTTCCCCTCCACGAGCTTTAAGGGCTCGCTCACCATAACACTCTACAACAATGGCACCGTCATGATTCAAGCGACAGACTCCTGTCTCTCCCTCTTCGACCATCTCTTCCACTCCCTTCGTCCAACCCGCACAACTATGATCTCCCCCAACTCTTCTTTGAACTCCTCTCCCTTCTCCCTTTCTCCCCCCCAGACCCCCGACACTCCAGCCGGCCGCTATCCCGGGAGGCGCAGGGCTACCCTTTGTTCCCCCCAGCCACTGCTCCCTCATCTCCCTCCCTTCCCCCTTCCCAAAATGCCCCTCCCCCTATCTTATCTTTCCGGCCTCTGGCCTCCACCCCCCCTCCCTACCCTACACCTGCTCGATTCTCCAACATTGTCACCGCCCCCCTATTCCCACTAAATCTGCCCTCCACCCCCCCTCTTAATTCACCTCTCTTACAACCTGGTCTTCCCATCAACTGTCCTTACCTTCCCCCTTACCTCCCCCTTTCGCCTCATCCCTTTCCGCTCTTCCCCGTCCCCCGTACCCTAAATTCTCCTCTTCCACCTCCCTTCTATCCTCAACTCCACCTTCCTCTTCCCTTGCTTCCCAACCTTGTCTCCCTCCCTGACAATTCCTTCCTCGTCTCTCCCTCCGACCTTGCAGTCCCTTGCTTCTCCCTCAGTTTCCCGCTAGTCAATTCCCCCCACTCCACCTGTTACCTGTCCCCCTACATTCGCCTTGCATAGCCTCCAGTACCTATCTTGCACCATCCTCTCCTTTCTCCCCATTCCTCTGGCCCTCCTCGGACCCCCTGCCCTCCCCTCCTTTACAGCCCCCTTTTCTTTCGGATCCACGCACATTCGGACCTCATCTGTCCCCCCGCCCACCCCGCCCGGGTCAGTTTCGTCTCCCCTCTTCTTCCCTTACCTCCGGCCTTCTTCTATCCCCCTCCTACTCCTCAACTTCCTCCTCGGACGTATACCCTCTTCTCTTCCCCTCTGTTCAACTCCAGTAAAAAAAAATCTCTTCCCACCACTGTTTCACCTTCCACTCCCTCTGTTCACCATCGTTCCTCACCTTCTTCCCTTGCTCCCCAACCCCACACCCATTCCCCCACCTCTCCCCTCCCTCCCTCACCCTCTGCACTCCCTCACTTATCCCATTCCACCACCCCGCCCCGTCCTCCCTCACCCTCTGCACTCCATTTCATATCCCGCTCCTCCAGCCCGCCCTGTCCTCCCTTACCTTCTGCACCACCAGCCCTCTACTCGTTCCCCCACCCCTCCCTGTCCTCCCTCAACCTCTGCACTCCCTTCTTTATCCATCGAGCCACCTAACACTCCATGCTCAGCTCTCCTCTCTCTGGAAAATAAACTGGATTCTCTCATCTATTCCATCTCCCAGCTGGTAGCGTCCATCTCACGTTTAAGCGCCAAGTTATCCCCTGTCCCTTACACCCTCCCGAGGAGTCCCTTGCTCCCGCGCCCCAATAAAACCAATCACAGTCTGCCCTCTGCAGACATCACCAACTTACGGGCCAGCCTCAAGACCTCCAACGTCACTCCCTCTCCGCCCTCCTCTCCTAAGAATTGTACGCAGTTTCCTATTCAGGTCATCTCCTCTGTCAGACCTCACCAACCTCCCTCTTGCCGGGCTCCCTCATTCAAGAATCTTATCCCTATCTCCCTGAACAACCCTAACACCCCCTTCACCAAAACATCTGCGTCAGAGCTGCTCTGTTTGCTCCACAACTGCAGATCTGCAGTCAAACACAAAGTGGAAATCTCTGATACTATCACTCACCAAAATCTTGACATGATCTTCCTCACTGAGACCTGGTTTAATGACTCCTCTCATACTTTGTTTGATCTGTTGGTACCCACTGACTATTCTATCCTCAGAAATGACAGAGCAGACAAAATTGGAGGAGGTGTCGCTATCATTTTCAGAAACTCCCTTCAAATTAAAGCGGTCCCAACCACCCTCTTCCGTACATTCGAATGCCTTTCCCTAGAACTTCAAATACATCACGGCTCACCCTTTAGATTCCATGCCATCTACCACCCGCCTGGTTACTGCTCTTCCTTTGTGGAGGAACTGTCTGACTTCATCAGTGACCAACTCTCTCAAAGTGACAGACAGATATTCCTGGGTGACTTTAATCTCCACTGGGGCTCCTTGGAAGACTCGGCTGCCAACAAGCTTGCCTCCTTTCTCTCAGCCAATGATCTCTTCCAACATTGCTCGGAATCCACACATTCTAAGGGCTCTATTCTGGACCTTGTCATATCCAAAGAAGACCTGCTGACCACTGCTCCCCCATCCATGTAGACTGGTCTGACCACCTCCTCATTCCCTTCCGCTTTCACCTATCGCACGTTATAACTCTCGGCCAACCTAAAAGAGCTACCACCTGGTTCCGTAACACTAAGAACATTGATCTTGACACTTTCTGTGATTCCGCTATGCGGGCTCTTCCTAGACTAGACCCTAGCGTGGATGTCAACGTTCTCACTTCTCAGTGCCTCTCAGTACTAGCAGATGAAATCGACATTGTTGCTCCTCTCCAAAGCAAAAGGAAAAGACCCACCCCCTCAGCACCTTGGTTCAATAAAGCGCTCTACGACGAAAGGAAAAACCTTAGATTCCTGGAGAAGCATTGGAGAAAATCTCCTTCCACCTCCAATCTCTCTCTTTTACGCTCAGCAAGATCCAAATATCACAATCACATCTTCCTTGAAAAAGCATCACATTTCAGATCCCTCCTTGACTCGGCTAAAAACAGACCCCAAAAACTTTTTGATCTCTTCAAAAACCCAAACTGTTCTCCTCCAACCATTAAGCCTGAGGATTCCTCAAAGAAAGCAGCAGATTTCGCTATATTCTTCGATGAAAAGGTCAAAACTCTGGTGGATCAGGTCGCCCCCCCCCCCCCATGGAGGAGCGGAAATCCTTGGTCACCTGGCAGAACTTTGACGTCATCTCGGAAGATGACCTCCTCAAATGCATCCGCGAAACCAAACCCTCCAACCATTCCTCCGACCCCATCCCTAGCGACATCGCCATCAATTTCTATACCTATACTCTCTCTTACTGGACCAGGCTAGTCAATCTCTTCCTCAGTCAAGGCTCCCTCCCGGTTACCCTCAAATCAGGTCAGGTCACCCCTCTTCTAAAAAAAACCGCCGCGGATGCGAACGACCTCAACAACTTCCGCCCTATCTCCAACCTCCCTTTTCTGTCAAAAATCACCGAAAAATGTGTCGCGAAACAACTTTCCTCACATATCATGGACAATAACCTCCTCGACGTCTTCCAGTCGGGCTTCATCCAAAATTGCAGCACTGAAACAGCCCTGCTGCAAATGATTGACGATGCGCTGCATATACTCGACGCTGGGGATTCATGTCTTCTGATTCTTCTAGACCTCGCTGCAGCCTTTGACACGGTTAATCATGCCACCCTCCTCAACACTCTTCAACAGAGAATGGGTCTGGACGGCACTGTGCTCAAATGGTTTGCCTCTTTCCTCTCGGACAGATCCCAAATGATCAAGATAGGGAACAGTCTTTCATCTCCTGTGGCCGTAGGTCAGGGCGTCCCTCAAGGTTCTATCCTGGCACCCACCTTGTTTAATCTCTACCTGGAACCTTTAGGGAACCTCCTAAGCAAATCTGGGATCCTTTACCATCTGTATGCTGACGACACGCAAATCTACCTTAAGGTGTCCTCCGCACACGATCTCTCCCTACTCAATTCTACCCTCAACTCTATTCACAACTGGATGTCAGCTCACCAACTCATTCTGAATCCCGCCAAAACTGAATTCCTCCTCCTCTCTACCTCTCTCTCACCTCCTCCTGTTCAATCTTGGATGGATCAGCTGAACCTTCTCAACAACAAACCCATCATTGTTGACAGCGCTAAATCCCTAGGTGTCATTCTCGACAAAAGACTCAACCTAATCGCCCACATCAACTCTATTGCTAAGAATGCACGGTACCAGCTGCGCCTTCTGTGGGGGATCCGTCGGTTCTTCCTGGAGAAAGACTTAAAAACCTTGGTACAATCTCTGGTTCTCTCAAGACTGGATTACTGCAATTCTCTTCTGACTGGCCTACCCAAATCCCACCTCTCCCCTCTCAAATTCATCCTCCATTCAGCAGCTCGCTTCATTTCAGGGTCTAAACGAAGCGACCACATCACTCCTATCCTGTCCTCTCTGCGATGGCTTCCGATCGAGGCAAGATCTATTTACAAAACTGCCTGCATCACACACAAAGCCTTACACACGTCCTCCCCTTGTTACCTGGCGAATAAATTGAAATTGTCCGGTGGCTCTCGCCCTTCTCGCAATGCGGAAAAGCTTCTGCTTGAGCCCCCATCTTCAAAAGGGAAAGATCGATGGCTCAATCCTTCTCGGGCAATGCGGTGAGAATCTGGAACTCGCTTCCCCACTGCTCCGTGCCACCTCCTCTACCCGGATCTTCAAAGCTGACCTCAAGTCTCTTCTATTCCAAAGACACTTCCAGAACTAATACGTTCGGTCTCAGGCCCCTCTAGGAAGCTCGCTCGTCAGTATAAAGTTGTACTTTTGTCTGTTCATCCCTTATTCTATGTGTTGTGTTGGTTTTTATGTGCGTGTTCCCCCCATTTTAAATCCCCTGTGAAGTCACGCCCTCTCTACTACCTCAAGGAAGCTCTTCCATGATAGGAATTCTGTATTCCAAGCCTATAGAAGGGCCTTCTCAGTGTGCTTTGAGTTACTGCCACTTATTACAGTATTATGCCTTTAGTGGTATTTTGTACCCCTTGTATCATATATTTTGTACCCCCTGCTGAATTCACGCCCTCTCTACTACCTCAAGGAAGTTCTTCCACTATAGGAAATTCTGTACTCCAAGCCTATAGAAGTGCCTTCCCAGTGTGTCAAGTGTGAATGCCACTTATTGCAGCATTATACCTCCATTTGTATTTGGTATCCCATGTTTCATGCACATCTGTCACTTTTTCCTATTGGAACTTATTCCTCTTTTTGTATTTGGTTTGTTTGTTTTTGCACAATTGTCACTTTTTCTTCATGCAATGTAACGCTTGCCTTTGTATTATGCTCATTTGTATCCTCCTCCTTATGTAATGTTGCTGATCCTGTTGTGAAGCGCTCTGACACCCTCGGGTAAAGTCCGCGCTATATAAAAACGCATAAATAAAATAAATAAATAAATAAATTGCTCCACTGGTTTCCCTAATTGGGGCTTACCCTCTGAGCCTCCCCCTTCCATGTGTATGGATTTTGTCTTTAGCGCATCTTGGATCTTGTAGAGGCCATACTTTGTCCCTCTGAGTTTAGCTCCTAAAAGCAAGTATTTATGCCCACTGGTTGTTTTCAAGGAAGGACTTAGGCTATGGAGCTTGACTTAGATGTCTTTCCCTGTCCAATGTGCCAGCTACGCAATACAGTAGATAAGCCGCTAAATCACCCATATAATCACCCACACGGTTAGCACTTACCTCACCCTCCTGACTCGCAGTTTTCTGAGGCTGCCACCACCCTTCTACTCCGCCAGTCCTGTTCCTGCAGGTACTTCTTCAGTTCTGCTGTCCCGATGCTTCTCAATTTTTAGCCTTTCAACGGTCTACCTCTGGGTGTGCACAATATTTATTTGGGTTAGTTACTGCCTTTACAAGTGGTTTGTCAGCACTCATTCGTCAGAGGCTACCCTCCCCAGGCCACGTGCAATCTCTGCCGCACGCCAAAGGTTCTGCAGGTACGCGACTCCATGACTTGGTGAAGCTGAGAGGCGAACTCTGCGGTGGGACGGGCACGAGCACAGCAGCGTTGCGTTGTCATAGAGTGTGCCCTCAATGTGCAATGCTGTAGGATACAGCAGCCACATTAACCTTTTTGTATTTGGTTTGTTTGTTTTTGCACAATTGTCACTTTTTCTTCATGCAATGTAACGCTTGCCTTTGTATTATGCTCATTTGTATCCTCCTCCTTATGTAATGTTGCTGATCCTGTTGTGAAGCGCTCTGACACCCTCGGGTAAAGTCCGCGCTATATAAAAACGCATAAATAAAATAAATAAATAAATAAATTGCTCCACTGGTTTCCCTAATTGGGGCTTACCCTCTGAGCCTCCCCCTTCCATGTGTATGGATTTTGTCTTTAGCGCATCTTGGATCTTGTAGAGGCCATACTTTGTCCCTCTGAGTTTAGCTCCTAAAAGCAAGTATTTATGCCCACTGGTTGTTTTCAAGGAAGGACTTAGGCTATGGAGCTTGACTTAGATGTCTTTCCCTGTCCAATGTGCCAGCTACGCAATACAGTAGATAAGCCGCTAAATCACCCATATAATCACCCACACGGTTAGCACTTACCTCACCCTCCTGACTCGCAGTTTTCTGAGGCTGCCACCACCCTTCTACTCCGCCAGTCCTGTTCCTGCAGGTACTTCTTCAGTTCTGCTGTCCCGATGCTTCTCAATTTTTAGCCTTTCAACGGTCTACCTCTGGGTGTGCACAATATTTATTTGGGTTAGTTACTGCCTTTACAAGTGGTTTGTCAGCACTCATTCGTCAGAGGCTACCCTCCCCAGGCCACGTGCAATCTCTGCCGCACGCCAAAGGTTCTGCAGGTACGCGACTCCATGACTTGGTGAAGCTGAGAGGCGAACTCTGCGGTGGGACGGGCACGAGCACAGCAGCGTTGCGTTGTCATAGAGTGTGCCCTCAATGTGCAATGCTGTAGGATACAGCAGCCACATTAACCCCAGATTTTTTCCTTCTTTTGCTGAACTTATTTTTGCTGGTCATAGGACTCTACGCTCTTTACTCTTACTAACCAGTGGTAAATCTTTTGTGCTCTCCTCTCTAAACATGCCAGAATTGGCATAACCCTAATTGTCACATTTAATTTACTTGTAAGTCCCTAGTAAATGGTACCGCATGTATCCATGGTCCGAAAATTAAATGCTACTAGTGGGCTGCAGCACTCATTGTGCCACTTATTAAAGTAGCGCTGTAAAAGATGTCTCCAGACCTGCTCCTGCAACCTTTTGACCAGACAAAACAAACCTTTTGCCAGGCCTAAACTTTCCTTTTAAATACTTAAGTCACCCTAAAGTAGGCTCTAAACGCCCATAGGGAAGAATGTGTGGTATTTAAAAAGTAGGGCATGTATATTTAAGGTTTTACATTTCCAGGTAGTGAAAAAACTCCAACGTAATTTTTCGCTGTGGCAAGGCTGGCAGCCCCATAGGAAAACACTGGGTTACACTATAACAACTTTGGTGGCAGCGGCACCGAGACCCGTACTTCAACAGCCCACTGTCGTCAAACCCTGTTTCGGATCCTGCTTGTAGCATGCCTCACAGAATACTCATCAATGACTACTTTTTCTCCATAAAAGTTTTTAAGTCAGCAGGTTACCTATCCACCAGAATGAACCTGGTCCAGCGCTGTTGGCATTAACTTTTGACTTTGACCTAGTCTAACATGACCAGATATCTTAGGTTGGCACGTTGTGCTTTTTGTGCTATTCTGAATTAAAACGTTAAAAATTGCTGTCTCTGGTTCTACCTGTTGGAGTGTTGTTGTTTTGTTGTCATTTTATTTATTAAAATATTCTCTATTCTTATAACTAGGTTGGTTTGTTTTGTATTTTCACTTTATTACGGTTTGAATACTGCAAAAATACTTTACACATTGCCTTCAAGCTGAATGCTTTGTACCAGGCTACCAGAGGATTAAGTACAGGTTTATGTAGTGACTTCAGTGGTACAACCAGACAAGGATTATGCTTATTATCTGAGTTGGGTTCTCACCCCCTCAACTAATACTCAGATTTCTTACAGAAAGTGTGACCTGCTGCAATCAACGTGTAAGTGATTCACCTGTCCATGGCTGTTTATATAGTTCTGGCACTGTGTGCAGGTGTGTGTGTGCGAGATTTTATTTCTTCAGATCAGACAGTGCATGTACTGTATTTTTTGGGGTTATTGTGTTGGGCTTAGGTTTTTCGTTTTGTTTTACAGCTTTTCGTCATTCCCTACACTTTTAGGAAACTTTGCCCCTTGCTTTTGACTGAAAATATTTGAAGGTGGTTGTGGTATCATATGTTTCTTACACTTGGTATGCTCTCGCCCCCTCAACCCCTAGGTATTTTCTTTTCCCGGTGTTCTTATGGAATGTTTATATTTGATGGGAAACTGGATTGTCAGTTTCAAGGAAGCGTTTATATGGAGAACTGTGGCTGGAGGTTCCATCACTTGGAATAAAACGTTATACTTCCCATCCAAAGATCGTTTGAGGTTGTTCTTCAGTTTCACATTGGCGACGAGCAGGCACGCACATTTAGAAACGTCAACACTCTCTGCCCTGAATTCAGGAGTCAATGAGAATTTCTACGATGCTTTTTGCCTACAACTGATGTTGCCATCTGGCGTTGCCTCGTTAAAAGGTGCAGAAGGCTATTGAGAAAGAGGCTTTGGCAATCTACTGGGCAGTTAAAAAGTTCAAGGAATTTGTGTGGGGTGTTAAGTTTTTGGTTCATATCGACATTTTACATATCGCTCATAAGACGTTGCAAGAAGTGTTCAGTTAGAGGGGTTTGGATCATATCCCTTCCAGAATATGCAAATGGTTAGTAAGGTTACAGGATTTTCAGTTCGTTGTTTCATACATTCCTGTAATTGATAATAAAATTGATGATTGTGTCTCAAGATTTTCAATAGATGGATGTGATCAGGAGCACAGTAATGAGACGAGGTTGATGGATGATGAAATAAAGGTTTGCGCTGTGACACAAGGTTGTATATTGGTGGAAGTGTGGTTACAAGAGTTGGAATTGGACGAAGAGCTGAGTCTGGTTTGCCAGTTCATTCATACAGGAGACAAGCATTGGATCAAAAACAAAAGGTTCACAGGCTGTGCTAAGGTTTTGAATGAATTGACAGTGGTAAATAACATTGTTAATGTTAATTGTGATTTGTAGAGTGCTTAATACCGGCAGGTCTCTAAGCGCTGAGAGAGAATAGCCACAGCCCCCCCCGAGTGAATGTTAACAACCCCTGATCAGTCTGCGTTAGGCCGAGGCCTCAGTGAAGAGGAGGGTCTTCAGTTTCTTCCTGAAAGTGAGCAGGGCTTGTTCGAACCGGAGGTAGCCCGGCAACTTATTTCAAAGTTGCGGGATGAGGACAGAGAAGGCTCGCCCTCCTTTAGTCGTGTGGTTGAACCGTGGGCAGGCTAGCTGGCTACCCACGGATGACCTTAGGGTACGGCCCGGGATGTATTTCCCCAGGCGCTCTTTGATGTATCTTGGGGCCTGTCCATACATGGCCTTGTGGGCGATACATTTATTTATACGTTTTTTATAGCGCTAGCTAGACCCGAAGGTATCAGAGCGCTTTACATATAATGCATAGGCCCTTGAATCTAGCCCTCTGTTTGACGGGGAGCCAGTGAAGTTTTTGCAGCTGGGGAGTGGCCCGTGTGCCTCTGGGAAGCCTAAAGATCAGCCTGGCTGCATCATTCATCACAACCTGTAGCTTGCCTAGCAGCTTATCCGGTAGCCCAATGTAAAGCGCATTACCATAATCTAGTCGCGACATGATCAATGCGGTCACCACCGTCCGCATGGTGGAAAATGAAAGGAGGGGTGACAGTTTCCTTTACTGCCTCAGCAGGCCCACACAGGTCCCAATCACGGTGGACACTTGGTTGGTCAGTGAGAGTTTAGCATCTATTTTAATACCCAGGCTCTTTACCACTGGGGCTGGAGACGGTGCGTCTCCCAGCTCCTGTGGCCAGAATTGGTCGGTCCACGGGTTGCTGCCCGTAGTGATGGCCAGTACCTCCGTTTTATCTGGGTTAACCTTAAGTGAGTTGGCCGCCATCCAGTTCACCACATATCTGAGTGTGTCTTGTACGCGTTTGTGGGCTTGTGGGGTGTTGTCAATTTGTAAAATTGTGTTGAGACGGACTCATTTGGTTCCATTTTTGGGGGTGAGCGATCACCTAGTACATCTGGTTCACGAGGGACATCAAGGTATATCTAAGACCAAGGAAAGACTCAGAAATGCGTATTGATGGCCAGGAATTAACATAATGATTGAGCGTATAGTGAGAGATTGCAGGGAGTGCAGATTGAGTGACAAGGTCATGAAATGTTTTTTAGGGAGATTCTCAATGATGTTTGTTAGAGTGGGTCACCGAACGAACGCCATCTTTGTTTGCGGTCTAGTCGACCAGAAATAGGAGGAAACCCCTCACTTAAGGCCGATGCAAGCACGCAGCTGGCGCGCCAAAGGCAAGCCCGCCTACGCCTGTCCATGCAATGGTCACGCACAGCGCCAGCCATGCTGCCGGTTTGGAGAGAACTCCCAAAAAGCCAGGCCTCCTGCAATACACCAGATAGCAACTGCTAGCATTAGATAAGCCGGAGGCAGATGCCACCACCCACATTAGGACCAATACACACTCTAGATCCTTGGGCATTTCAATCTCTGGTCTACCGGAGATCTGGGCCCAGCTCTAAAAGATCTCCTTCAATCACGTGAGAACCTAGGATTGCAAAAATTGATGTCAGAACCTCCACATCAGGGAGGACATATATCAGACCAAATCTTCTCCACCAAAAACCTCGCAACCATGGAGAGCATTCTCCCTCAGTGCTGGACTGATCATTATCTAGTGCACTTTTCCATAGAAAACACGAAATCAGCCCTACAGATAACAACCACTAAGACCAGTTGCCATGGGAGAGAATGGAATAAACTCCTGGGAATAGCTAAGGAAAAACCCCTGTTTAACACTGCGTGTATTTTTGATATAAATAAATCAGAGGAAGAGAACTGTTTGGATTTTGGCAATCAGATCAGAACCACCCTAGACCAGATAGTCCCGACTAAAGAAAAAAAAACATTCTCAGAGACCGTCAGCCCCCTGGTATAGTGTAGAGCTAAAAGAACTGAAAATGTGCTGTAAAACAGCAGCGACGAAGTAGAGGAAACTATATGTGGAAGAGTACAAAATAGCTCTAAAAGATGCCATGCCTAAATATAAGATAGAGATTACCAGAGCCAAAGCTGAATACTACTCTAACGCTATCTTGGCTGCACCGAATAGCGCTAGAAGTATATTAAAAATAATGCATGAACTCTCTAAACCAGAATGCCTAAATAACAAGGTCCCCGCCTCAAAAGATTTTTGTGATAGTTTGGCTATGTTCTTTAAGAGAAAATGTGTCAAATTATAGATGGACTAGATACTTAGTCTACAACTCAATCCCTCCCGACTGACCATAGAGATTCATCTGATTCTATGGTTACCCCCACTTTTTGCCTGGTGATAAGCTGTATTTGACCAGTCTATCTGCTTTCTCCCTAAACTGTTCTGTTCAGTACTTAGGTACATCCCAGATTGGATACTGGGGTACCCTTATCAGTCCCTAGTATATGGTACTAAGGTACCTAGGGCATAGATACCCCAGAGGTCCCCCATGGGCTGAAGCATGCATTATGCCACCCATGGGAGACCATTCAAAATGGAACTACAGACCTGTGATTGCAGCCTGTGTAAGCTGGTGCTAGTACCACTTACTAAAGATATAGGTTTCCTATATCTAGGGTCATTGCACTTAAAACCTATGTCACCCCTATAGCAGGCCTTATCAATCCTGAAGGCAGGGTGCTTGGTTCTAAGTGTGAGGGTGCCCATGCATGAGCAGGACACCCCTACAGCCTACGAAGTCCATTCTCCCGGGTTGTAAGTGAAGCAGCCATATACTATATAGAGGGGCACTGCATAATTACGTGATGACCATCTCGAAACTGGCCGCAACGAATCCTATCATGTTTGATATCAAACATGTTGGAATTATACCCCCCACACCGTAAACGGTGTGGGAGGTATGATTCCAAGCACTGGAAGAGCCCTCCGTTAGGCTCTCAGTGTTCCAGGAACAGCCTACTTGACCCGGACAGCACAAAATGGTTGCTGTCGACCAGAGACACGATTCTGCCCTCCTGCTGCTGAGCCAAGCTCGAGCAGGGGAAGGCAGAACAATAGGCATCCTGTCACAGGGAGGTGTGACCACCTCCCAGACAGGATTTAGTGTATTGGAGTAGGGTGGGTGCGCTTGCCAGTGTCTGCATGAGGGGCACATTTGGTGTCCCCATGCATAGTCCAGTTCAAACCAGTCCTGGGAGCCGTTGGCTCCCGCTCTGGCCTGAAACTGGACAAAGGACATGGGAGTCACCGCCCCCCTTTCCAGACCCTCCCCTGGGAGGGTCCCCTGAATCGTCCCAACCCTTTCCCTAGGGTACTTAAGGGCTTACCTGGGTGTGGGTTCCTAGATTCGTCATGGGATAAGATTCAGATCAGACACCACTTTTTCTTCTTCTGTCTGGGCACTCTGGACTTCGTTTGGGCTCAACTTCGTCTCCCTTCCGGTCTGCTGCATCGTCTGTGCCTGTGCACCATACAGGAACCTTCCAAGGCCTGTGGGCATCAAAGACACCTGAAGGAATCTCCCTTGGAGTGAAGGAGTCACTCCCCTGCATTCGCATGTGGAAGCGTGCCCTTGGTGGCACACTGGTGCAGGGTCACCCCCTGTCCACGGGTCCAAGCAAATAAGGAGAATCGACACTGGAGTGAAGTAGAGATCAGACCAATTTATTCTCACTCATGAGTGGGGCTCCGTCCAACGAGCACCAAGAGGTACTCAGGGAGCAAGCGCCCCGTACAATGGTTACATGGGCTTATATTGGAGATAGCCACAGACAAGGTACGCCCACTAGCGTAAATAGCGCATAGGGAGAGCACACAATGGAGCAATACAGATAGCAGCAGCCTTGGTGGTTTAAGCGACTTTAAGCCCTGCAGCTGCACAACAAGATATGTTATCAGTCTACACCTAAACTATAGATTAACCATTACAAGAAACCTTGAGCAGACGCCAGCTGTTCTTTTGTGCTGCTCTGCACGTAAACATATTTTGCAATACCCCAATCTAACCTCTTTGCACACGATGTGCAGGTGGAGTGCCAAGGACAAAATAGTCGGGCCAAAAAATAGAACAAAATGGATGCTGCATAGGCCAACACAACAAATAGCAGAATTGTTTTTTAACAGACCCTCCTTTTAGCCTATGCTAATCCATTTTCAAGGCATATATATTAGGCCTGGATATCAATCATCATAAGTTCATCAACTTCCTGTTGTAGCATCATTTGCTTATTCAATACATGAGCGTTAACTGGGGGAGGCTTGATATTATTGCAGACAGACATGCAAGCTGTACATATCACAGGGGCACATTGAATACAACAACAACAGGTAAGAAAGATGGCTCCTATTACCATCAATATTTTCCAACCCCAAGTGGAAAGCAGGCCCCAAAACCACCCCGACCAGGTCCATGTTCCATTTTCTGGATGAATTTCTGCAGCTATTTTATGTAGTTTGGAAATGGCATCATACACCGAAGGGGCATTATCAGGGACATATACATAGCAGCTACTTCCGATGATGCGGCATGCTCCACCCCGGTCAGCCAATATTACATCTAAAACCATCCGGTTTTGTAAAGTTACAACTCTGGTGGCTTGGAGCTCCTCTGTGATGTTTCCAAGGGCTGTTGTTGCCTGATTAATCACTGCCTCCACCACTCGGGTCAGATGTCTTATCCGTCTACTATTTACTACAGGACCAATAAAGAAAAAGAGCCCCAAATTAAAGTCAACATATTGCTGTAGTGAAGTATCAGTTTGATCCACCTCACTAACCTCTATAGTTCTTTTAGATCGAATTAAGGAAAAATCATGAAACAATCATTGGTCCTTGTGATAGGATGCAGGGGCCACGAACACAGGAGAAAGTAAGAAGGACACATAGCATGTTCCTGACCATCCACTTGGCAAATGATAACCTTTACCTCCACAAATGAAATACGTGTTGCGGGACGATAAAAAACTGCTGGTGTTAATTCCAGTTATATTTAATACTGTGATGCAGTCACTTTTCACCACAGGGATACCGCCTACACTCCTTACACAGAGGGGAGCTCGTGCTCGTATAACAGTGATGACAGGACGCCCATTCTCCTTAGTTGTTCGTGTGTTGGGAAAGACATACCTTGTAGTGGGATTTCCTCTAGCATATTCCTCCATTTCCCATATTGGCCCTTTGGCTTGTGGAGTGCCGTCATCATCAGGGTAACTTTATTCAATTGTGCATTAAGTCCCCCCACATCAGCATTGGAAATATTGTTAACCTCGGAGGCCCACAGGAGTGCAAACCAGGCCCTACAGGAGCCATTGTGGGAAGATGGTAGGGGAATAAGTGGCATTCCCCCCTTCCTCTCGTGAGCCGGCAACATCCCACATACCCAGCAATCGGTAATATTTGCAGCATTAGGAGTATGATGTAACATCTGTATAAATGTGTTATTTTTGTACGACAATCGATGCTTCCTCTCATGATAAGGAAGGGTAAAGTGATAATGTTCCAAAGGGGCAGGAGTGGTTGTAGCAGACAGTGAGTTTCGAGCTGGGACCGTCTCCTCCACTATCCATAGTGCTGCTGCCAATATTACTAACAAAATGATCAGGATCACCATACACATAGTCTTATCCTTCGTTTTCCATTTAGATACCAGATCATTTTTCTTGATGATACTAGCACAACCAAAAGTGGGAGAGAGACCCAGGTATCACTGAGCACGTATCACAACCCGCACTGAACCTAGTTCAGCCGATTCTGCGATCCCACCGTGCTACAGCCGAACCTTCCCACTAATTGGGAGGAGGTCCTCCGGTGTCTCTATCTGCTCCTACTTTCCGGGGTTGCAAGTTGTATCGACTCACCCCTGGTTCGGTGTGCTCTTGGGAGAGTACATCTTCAGGTGGGAGAGCAACATGTCTCTCCGTGTGCAGGATATCTCTTGAATCAATTCCTCCCTCCTCTTCGAGGGTCGTTGCTGGTATCCTCTTGCAATGGGAGGCGTGGATCCAGTTTTTCCGATTGGTAACACGTACAGCTGTCCGGGTAGCTAACAAGACCTGCTCAGGGCCCTTCCAGCGAGGTTCCAAATTCTTGGAACGTTGGAAATTCTTCGTTAGCACAAAATCACCAGGGAGGAGTGAATGAGCTGGGCCCTATCGGGTATGGCGTCATGTACCTGTTGGTGGAGTAGAGACAATTTTTCAGTCAAATTTCGCAGATAATCACTAAGAACAGGTTACTGAATTTCTTTGATCACAGTTGGTTTCGGCGGGCCCCACACATTCATAGGTCTCCCAAAGACTACCTCATATGGGGATAAACCTGACTTGCTATGGGGCATGGATCTGATTGATAGCAAGGCTAAGGGCAGTGCATCTGGCCATTTGAGGCCCGTGGAAGCCTGCACTTTAGCAAGTTTGAGTTTCAGTGTAGCATTACATCTCTCCACTAATCCCGCCGCCTGGGGGTAATTAGCAGCATGGAACTTTTTTTTATACCTAGACCTTTCATCAAATATTCTATGATTTGGCCTGTGAAATGAGGTCCGTTGTCACTCCATAGGACTCTACAAATTCCAAATCGAGGGAAGAATTCTTTCAACAGAATCTTGGCCGTTGTCAAAGCAGTATTATCTTTGGTTGGATAAGCCTCTACCCACTTGCTAAATGAACAAACCACCACTAAAACATATTTCAAGTTATTGCACCGTTCCAACTGGATATAATTCATTTGAAGTGCTTCAAAGGGTACCTGAGGCGGAGAGAATCCACCTGTAGGGGTGGGTATTCCCTTCCCGGGATTGTGTTGTAAACATATCATGCAATGTCTTATTAAATGTTCAGCTGTTTTACGAATGTCCGGATTGTCCCAGACCTGCTCTAGTTGGGAGATGGTGTTCTTAGCACTAACATGGGCAGGCCCATGAGCCATAGTCAAAAAGGGCAGTAAATAGGCATGGGGCAATTTCCATTTTGACATGTCTTTGGACCTCCAACATCCCTCATCATCTAACTCCCCTTTCTTTTCCCATTCTGCCTTTTCTTGTTCAGTAGCTGACTGTTGTATCTCCTGAACCTCCGTGTACATGTTTTCCCATCTTTCAGCTTGGGACCGTAGTACATACATTCTGCTTGTTTGAGTGCTTGCAGCATCCCGTGCTACCTCATCTGCGAAGGCATTTCCTTGTCCCACCTTATCTGTAACTTTCTTGTGGGCACTACATTTAATGATGGCCACACTCTTTGGCAATGTCAGGGCGGCGAGGAGGCCATTTACCAGTTCACCATGTTGAATTTTGGCACCATGTGAAGTTAGGAACCCCCGTTCCTTCCAAAGCTTACCAAAATTATGTGCCACACCAAATGCATACTGGCTGTCAGTATAAATATTTACTGACAATCCCTGACTGAGTTCACAGGCCCTCAAGATCGCGATGAGTTCAGCAGCTTGGGCTGATCTTTGAGGAATACGAGCTGTTTCCACTACTGTCTGTAATGTTGTTATGGCATAGGCTGCAGAAGTGCTGCCATCAAGTAGTTTTAAACAAGAGCCATCCACCCATAGTTCTCCTTCAGGGTCTAACAAGGCTGTGTCTCTGAGGTCTACTCTTCCCTTGGTTTGTTCCTCCGTCAGAAAAATACTATCATGCAAATCATGGGGTTGTTCAGCTGGTAAGGGTAACAATGTGGCAGGATTCAATGTCAAACATCTCTTGAGTGTAATATGGGGTGCCAGAAGCGTAAGTTCATATCCTGTGAGCCTAGCACTAGTCAGATGCTGTGTCTTGGTTTGGTTAAGCAGCGCATCTACAGAATGTGGTACCATAACCATAAGTTTGCTGCTCAGTAATATCCCTTCAGATTGCCGTATGGAGATGGCCGTAGCAGCCACCACCCTAAGACAACACGGGAGTCCTCTGGCCACTGGGTCCAATACAACTGAGAAGTAAGCGCACGGGCGATGTTTGCTGCCTTGTGGCTGTGTCAAGACTGATAATGCACACCCTTCTCTCTCGTGCACATATAGTGTAAAGGGATTGGTGTAATCAGGGGTACCCAACACAGGAGCAGAACAAAGGGATGCACGAAGCTGTTGATATGCATTATGACATTCAGATGACCATGGTAGAGGAAAGGGGGTGTCTTTGGTAACAAGGGACAAAAGGGGTTTGATAATGAGTGAAAAATTTGGGATCCATTGTCTGCAGTAAGAGGTGATGCCAATAAGTGCTCGGACTTCTTTTTGTGTACAGGGAATAGGAGTATGTAGGATAGTTTGAATCCTATCCTTGGTGAGAGTACGTCCCTCCTTCGACAAGAGGTGACCTAGATAGGTGACCTCTGGTCGACAATATTGCAATTTATTCCTAGAGACCTTATGTCCTTTAACAGCAAGATGGCGCAATAAGGAGAGGGTGGCCTCTTGGCAATGTTCAGTTGTATCGGCCGCGAGCAGGATGTCATAAACATATTGGACTAATGTGGCTCCAGTTGGTAAGGGAAGTTCATCCAACTGCCATTTGAGTGCCTGGCTGTAGATGCTAGGACTTTCTGTATAGCCTTGGGGGGCTCTACAGAATCTAAATGAACGACCTCTAAGTGAAAATCCAAAAAGATATCTACTATCCCGATGTATAGGGATGGAGAAAAAGGCATTCTTAAGATCAATGACAGAGAACACACTAGCTGTGGGCGGGACCAATGTCAGCAAGGTGGTAATATCAGAAACAACAGGATATTGAGGGACTACTATCTTGTTAATTTCTCTCAAATCAATCACAAATCGATAAACTTTATCCTGTATTCCATCCCCTCTTTTAAGAACTGGAAAAATAGGGCTATTACATACATTAGAGGAAACTTCCTCAATGACCCCTGTAAGTATCATGTCATCAATAATGTGCATTAGCGCATCTTCACCTTCTTTTGATATTTTGTATTGCGGGACACGTGGCAAGGAAGCACCTTCCCGAACCCGTCCGTATGTGTACTGGGGGAATGTCCATTCTCCCAACGTCTGTATCTGCAGTGCCCCAGATACATGGGGGAACGGAATCAAGGTCGGAGCATAGGGAAATATTACATTGTTTGGGCGACGTCTTCCTTCCAAAGATGACACGCACCCCAGATGGGGAGCAATGTATAGACGCGTGAAAATATTTTAAAAGGTCAAGTCCCAATAAATTGTCAGGGGCATGCGGGGGAAGCAAAAAGGGTGCAGAGGTAGTTAAATTTTTAACCTGTAGAGGTAGCTTTTGGGACACAGGGCTAGGGGTTGATGTTCCGTCAAACCCCACCGATGTTATTATCCTGCCAGACAAGGGTGTCCCAGGGACCAATTGTTGAGATATCGCACTACGTGTCGCCCCTGTATCTAATAGGAATTTCTGATTCTGCCCAAGTATAGTAGCTGTTATACAGGGCCCTGATTGATCTACAGGTATCTCGACTGGTCCTCCTTGTCCTACGCTGTCCTAGCCAAAATGCATTCCTGTCATCTGGTTCATAGTCATCCAGAGAGTATTGATTATTCCTTTGGTCAAAATAATTATCTGACCTATTCCTGTTTAAATTTTGTTGCGGCTGTCGGGGGGCTTGAGCTCCCCAGCTGTTACTAGCCTGTCCCCTTCCCCTTCCGCCAGAAGCCAAAACAGGGCATTCAGAACGCCAGTGTCCTTTTTCTTTGCAATAGGCACACTGGTCCAGTCCTAGTGGTGTCGGTCTACGCGGTGGCCCGGTGGAGGCATTGGTCTGTTATTTTGGCCACGGCCTCGACCCTGGGGTCCATAAGCCTGGACCATCATAACTTTAGTTTTTAAATCTTTTATCTTGCTTCCTTTTCTATCATGCTCATCCGTCACCTGACTCTGGTAATACTGAGCCATATCCAATATGGCCTTAGGGGATGCTGAGGCCCATGTACTTTCAGACCCCTTTAAACGAGCAGATATTTCGGGGAGTAAGTTTCCAACAAATCGATCTACAAATAAATGGGAGCCGTGGGGGTAGATGCATCTTGGCCACTAAAGTCGTGAAAAATTTCCTCAAAGCGAGTAAAGAAATCAGGGACGGACTAGTCCTTTCTTTGTTTACAAGCAGTAAGGAGTGTCCGTGGGGGAATTATCGTCTTTATGTAAGTGAGTATGTTGCCAGAGAGGTCCAGTATGAGCTGAGCGGGTTTTCTACCACGCTTCCTATCGGCTTCAGCTGCTATTAATGCATTCCAATCTCCCCCTAACTCGACAACATGATCCTGTTTCCGAGTGAGTCGCCACATATCCGCCGGAAAAATCATGCCAAAGAACAAGTCAATGTCAGCTAGCGTCATAACACAAGAGTCAATGGCTGCCTGGACGTCGTCATAGAACCCACTAGGGCTCTTTCGAATATCGGGTAAAGTGGCCTTAAGAGTGAGGACATCCGTCCTTTTCCAGGGCATATATATCCAATTATACACGAAATGGGCTCTAACATCGGCTCTATTAGGATCATCATTGTTTGCAGCCCCCCTCCCAGGGATATACTGGGGCGCAGCTTCCCTCATAGGTCTCATCCGAGGAGAGGCAAAAAGTTTGTCGGGATGCCGCATTATCGTTGCGATGGCGGTATTAACACTGTCTACAGGGAAGGCCCCTACCTGGCACTGCCGATTAATGGCTCTAACATCGTCGGGGCCACTTTCTCCTGTGACCATCTCCCACTGGGCTAGAAACTGGTAAGAGAGTTTATTTATAAGACAAAGGAGCTCTCCTTCAGAGAAATCTTGTATCTGGTCTATCATTTCTCCTGCCTCCATTTCCGGATCATTTAGCCAACTCAATACTATCTGTTTTATTAAATCTTGGCATGGCTGAGATATGGCAGAACGAAGAATTTGGGGGACTAGGATAGGTACAGGACCAGCTGCTGATCCATGCTCATCGGTTTGGGATTGGGTGGATAAGGGATGGGGCTGCACAGGTTGGAAAGTAGGGGGCTGGACAATTACCGGTGGCGGAAGTGGGGGGGGGTGGCGGCACATGAAGTACAGGATTTGGTGGCCCAGGGGGTGGGGGGCCAAAGGTGCGTATGGGGGTGGGGATCGTTCAATCAGTAATCCGTCAGTTTCTGAATCGACATCATCATGGTGGACCTGGGCTGTCGCCTCTGGCCTAACAACATATTCTTTAGATGTTTTCAATCTATGTTCCCGATCTAAACATTCTATATTTTCCTGAACTTCTTTATCTTTTAATTCTGTAAACTTTTGATAAACTGTCTTCCTTTCCTGTTTCCTTTTCACTTTTTCTGCCTTGAGCTGCCGCTCCTTTACTTTCTTCCTCCACATACGCAAACTGTCAAACATAGCCGGTCTAACTTTCCTAACAAACAATTCTTTTTTCTAAGTTTTCGAGTTTATGAGGGTCCATCGTCCCCTCTAATGACCACTGTAATTGGGGATCCCCTTTCGTATATTTGTTCCACAATGTACTATACATGATGGGACAAATACCATATTTAACATACATTTCAAAATTCGGTGTACCTTCTGGGGGCGCTGGCTGACTTTCTTCCAAGATACCCTGCTTGTCGCAGCAACAATAACAAAACTTCCATAATTTACTAAAAACAGGCATGTTGTATAATGTATAAACAATAGACTACTGAAACTTATAAACAGAGAAAAAAAATTCACATTACCTGTATGTTCTTAACATTTGCAAATGTTAATCAAGGTTTCAAAACAGACAAATCAGTTCAATACAGTCCTACCCATTTGTAGTCTTCAACTCCCACCTGCCGATCCTCCGTGATCAAGTGATCAATTCCAATTAGCCTTTCGAGAGCCCCAGTCGAGGTCAACAGCCGCCGGGAAGACCACTTCGGGAAGTTGAAAAAAGCACCTCGGCCACGAGAACTAATCTCCTCAAGTGCTGCGCTCCTCAGTGAATTTCTTCCCACCAAAACGATCTTCTCCCCGGTCCAACTGCAGGCCTTCGATGGGGCCCAACGTTGGGCGCCAATTTGTGGAAGCGTGCCCTTGGTGGCACACTGGTGCAGGGTCACCCCTTGTCCACGGGTCCAAGCAAATAAGGAGAATCGACAATGGAGTGAAGTAGAAATCAGACCAATTTATTCTCACTCATGAGTGGGGCTCCGTCCAACGCGCACCAAGAGGTACTCGGGGAGGAAGCGCCCCGTACAATGGTTACATGGGTTTATATTGGAGATAGCCACAGACAAGGTGCGCCCACTAGCGTAAATAGGGCATGGGGAGAGCACACAATGGAGCAATACAGATAGCAGCAGCCTTGGTGGTTTAAGCGACTTTAAGCCCTGCAGCTGCACAACAAGATATGTTATCAGTCTATCCCTAAACTATAGATTAACCATTAAAGAAACCTTGAGCAGACGCCAGCTGTTCTTTTGTGCTGCTCTGCACTTAAACATATTTTGCAATACCCCAATCTAACTTCTTTGCATACGATGTGCAGGTGGAGTGCCAAGGACAAAATAGTCGGGCCAAGAAATAGAACAAAATGGATGCTGCATAGGCCAACACAACAAATAGCAGAATTGTTTTTTAACACGCAGGCACCGCAACTAAGTCGACCGGTCTGCTGATCCTGAGCTCCTCCAGACTTTGTAGGGTCTGCAACACAGGTGGTGGTTTTCCACAGCTCCCAAGGCCTGCCCTGCCCTCTCACCAAGTTTGAGGCCAGTATCCCTTGTGGGGGTTTCAATAACGAACCCCTGTGCACCGCATCAACTTGCAGTTGCAAAGGCTTGTTGGCTTCCTTCCAAGAAGATCTTCGGGCTCCAAGTAGCCCCAACCTCAAGCACCTCCTGTGACCAAAGTCTTTGTCCACATCGCATCGTGTGCACCGTGGCCTGCATCATTTGGTGAGCTGCTCGAGGACCTCTCGCGACTCCAGTTCCTCCGGCCTGTGGGTTCATTTGAGGGTCACACTTGTTTCTTTTGGGCTCCCCTGATTGCTCGGGGCATGCCCTAACTCTCCTGCTTGTGCTGAGTCCACTGGACCTTGCTGGTCCCAACGTTGCTCCTTCTTCAATTCCTGCTTTGGTTGCATTTGCCAAGGCTTGTTGGTGCTCCCGCCGGACACGACCCCTCAGCACTCAACATCCTTCTTGGGACAGCTCGTGCATGGCTCCTGGTCTTCCTCAGCGTCGCCTGATCCTCACAGTTGTAGAGTCAAGGTCATCATCACCCATCCTACAACACCCGACATTGAAGGGTATTCGTCTTCCAAGTCTCCTGGTCACCCCTGAGTGACATTGACTCTGTCTATGTAATATTGACCCTCTGGCATTACAGGCGTCCTTAACCAACTAAAAGCCCAACCTGACAACAGACGCAAACACTGCTGCCTTCAGATTCTCTGAATGGATCAAAGTAGCAGCTGATTCCCTAGCCCTGGATAAAACCTTTTCTACTAGGCGAAAAAAACCTGCAGAACCCTGGTTCTCCGATATACTGAGAACCCAGAAACAATTATGCAGAAAGATAGAGAGACAGTGGAGAACAAATTACAGCTCACTGGAAAAAATAAAATACGCACAAACACTGTCTGACTACAAGAAACTGGTAGTAGAAGACAAAAGCAAGTACTTCTCAGCAAAAATCCTGCAGGCTTAAAACTCTAGTAAAGAACTCTTTGCAACAGTCAAAAGCCTAGCCAAATTACCAGAGCCCATTAGCATGAACAGCAGAGATGAATTTTATAATTCATTAGCCCAGTTTTTTAAGGACAAGGTGGAGACTGTGTACAGGTCCTTTATCGATAGAGATACTGATTCAAATGGAATCACCTCAGTTGCCGCCTCCTCCCTACCCTCTAATCTGTTTGTTTCTTTTGGTCCACCTAATGTGGAACAGATATCTCAGGTGCTAAGGAGATCAAACTCTGGAGCTACATCGGATCCATGCCCCCCCCAAAATACTACAGCTTGCTCCTGATCTTATCAGTGAACAATTGGGGAGGGGGGGGGGGTGTATTCGAAGAGATTACCAGTTCAGGTATTTTTCCCAATTCCTGCAAAATAGCCTCAATCCTTCCACTTTCAAAGAAACCTAATCTGGATCCAAGCGATCCTAGCAGCTACAGACCAATTTCCAGGTTACCTTTCCCGGCAAAGGTACTTGAAAAAGTGCTGAATTCCCAACTCACAGCCTTCATCTGGTCTGCGGATCTTCTAGATCCCTCTCAATATGGTTTCCGGGAAGGGCATAGTACTGAGATGGCCTTGGTCATGGCAGCTGAAGAGCTCAGAGCAATCTTGGACACAGGTGGCAAGGCCGCCCTGATTTTATTAGATTTATCTGCGGCTTTTGACACAGGAAACCATGATCTACTGATCAAAAGGCTTTCAGAGGTAGGGATAAAGGAGACAGCCCTTAAACTGATTGAATCCTATCTGGGCAACATGGTTTAATTTGTTCAGATCGGAGCTTCCTCCTCTGATCATTTCATGCTTCCCTGTGGTGTGACACGGGGCTCTTCATTAAGCCCTATGTTGTTCAACCTTTCTGTGACCCCCCTTGGCTAAAATAATCAGGCAGTTTGGTTTCTCGGTGATATCCTACGCAGATGATACCCAGTTAGTGGTGTCAATCTGAAGCAATGTGGAGGAAACAGCAGACCAATTCAACCGCTTTATGACCCAGGTGAACAAGTGGATGTCCTTGAAGTGCCTAAAGTTGAATGGGGGAAAGACGGAGGTACTCCTGTTGGGTACGGACACCTCCTTCTTGTCGCACAGCTGGTGGCCAGCTGGCTTGGGAGATCTTCCAGTCCCAGTCAAGAAGGTGAAGAACTTGGGTTTCGTATTTGACGATAATCTGACCTTTAAACACCAGATCAGCAATCTTACCTCCACTATCTTCCTCATCCTAAAGATAATCAGGAAAGTTTGTCCTTATATACCGCCGAATACCTTGAAAACACTTGTGACAGCATTAGCCCTGTCCAGACTTAATTATGGAACTGCTCTTTACGTAGGCATCCAAAATCAGAATCTACTTAAGCTGCAACGTCTTCAAAATGTAGCAGCTAGACTGCTGCTGGCTATTCCTAAATGTCAGCCAATCTCTCATGGACTGAGAACGCTACACTCTCTCCTGTTTGAAAAAGGATCAAATTTAAAGCTTTATGCCTAGCTTTCAAGGCATTGCACGGTGTTGGCCCTCAATACCCGAAGCAACACCTTACCTGGTATCTACCCGTCAGAAATTTAAGATCATTGCAGAGCAAACTCTTACAGACCCCCAGATTCAAGAAAGCTCGCTGGGGCGGAAGAAGCTTTATCCTAGGGACAGTTAAAACATGGAACTCGCTCCCGACGGACATAAAAAAACAGCCCAACAATACTATCCTTCAGAAAATCACTAAAAACATGGCTCTTTGCTACCTAAATCTCTGCTCCTACTCTTCTTCAGGCAACCTTCCGTCTAGCGCCCAGACGCCTTTGGGCATTTGTGCGCTATATAAGTTTTCAAATCAATTAATCAATCAATCCCCTCTGCTTGCATGTACCTCTCATCTAAAATCTACCTTCGGATTCCACCAGACACTTTCTCCTTCTTCACCAGCGGCGCTTTCCTGAAGTCCTCCATTGGGTTCGGCGGCGGTTTCCGACACCACTTTACATGTATGCACCCGGCTTCCCTGGTGTAGGTAACGTGGGTACTAGGGTATCCATAGGTGGGGTGGCTCTCCAACCTTCTGTCTTCCACGGGGTTTCTTCAAGGTCCACTGGGAAGGGTCCTTAATCTTTAAAAATCCAACCGCGACTTACACGTAGAGTTGTACGGAGCACGCAGTTGTGTTCCCACACTGCACACACTCTCCGTGGGGATCCCTATCTACTCACGTTGGGTGGTTCCTTGGGTCCCCACCACTTCTACGTCCTCTTGACATTGTCTTGGTCCGAGTCGGGGTTCTTATACCACTTTCTTAGTATATGGTTTGGTCCACTGTGTATTACGTGATATTTACTGTGTTTCTTTGCTAAAGTATTGTGTGCATTGTGCATATCTCCAGGTAGGAGATATTTCTATGTGTTAGAGAGTATTATATAATAAATACATATTTTTATAAATACCTTGTGTGGTTCTTTTTCACTTAATCTGTACTATAAGATTGCATTCTGGTAAAACAAGTTACTTTACACTCCTTCTGGACTAAGCCTGAAGGCTCCTCTCCACAGCTACCACTTAGAGAGCTTTCTAAAGTTGCCTAAGACCTCTTAAATCACCATAAGGGTTGTCTGGACTGGTGCAAGGTGCCCACTTACATTAGTGGACATCATATACCAGGCCAGCTTCTCACACCGCCCTAATGCGCAAGATACTCCCAATGCTCCCCATCTCTTCCAGAGCTCTAGTGATTCGAAGTGTAACCCTGAGCTGGCTAGATTATTGCAACGCCTTTCTACTGGGAGCTCCAAACTTCCTAATTAAGAGATTACAGAGAGTACAAATGGTGGCAGCCAAGTGGGCCCAAAGTAGACCATGCAGGTCCTCTGCATCTTAATCTCTGAAGGAACTTCATTGGCTCCCTTTGGTACAGAGGATAGGGTTTAAATTGCTCTGTATTGTTTTTAAGGCACTCCACGGCCTCGAACCAGCTCCCTACAAAATAGATTTAACAGGCACGCCCCCAAAAGACAGTGCTTAATTTGTGCTGGTGGTTCCCGGTGCTCAGCACCGGCACTTTGTCAACACCAGCACTTATATCAGTCTGCACCATGGAAGCGCAGTTTGTGTAATTTGGAGATGTGTACAATAGCAGCTGTTTATTAGTCTAATATACATAAAAACAACTAATATCTGCCACCCAACTTATTTGTTTTAGCTTTGCAGCCCTTGAATAGTCTGAATTGCCACACTTGTAGGAGTGTAATGGTTAGTAGTTGTGTTGGTTCTGTCATTGGCAGCAATGGCAGGGGCAATGGGTGGTGCAAACTGCAGTGGCCTCCTGACGAGGGTCATGGCACTTATTTTTTGACAAATTAAGCACTGCCAAAAGAAATCTATGTTCTTCATCAGACAATCTAGCAAGCATGTCCAGGTTCAACACAACCAGATTTGGAGGAAGAGCATTCATGACCGAGGCAGCCCGACTATGGGACAAACTCCCAATAACCCTGAGACAGTCAGGGGAACTATTGCACTTTAGGAAAAGACTTAAAACATGGCTCTTCCCAAAAGAGTAGAACATGCCTAAAACACTATACTGGCCATGTTGCTGATGATCACTGACTCACTTAATTTCTGACACCATGTGCCTGTAGATGCATAATACAGCACCAGATACCCGTTCGTGACAGTGTGCTTTATAAATGACACAAATATAAAAAATAAATTGTTTGGAAGAGATACAACTGGATATTGTTGGACCTGTAAATTCAGGAGGGTCGAGTTAATCAATCAATCAGGTTTCTTATAAAGCGTGACTACTCACCCTTGAGGGTCTCAGGGTGGTAAGTGGGGGTGGAGGGACTGCGGGTGAATCTGCGGTTTAGTCGAAGAGCCAGGTCTTGATATCCTTCCTGAATTGCGGCAGCAATGGTGATTGCCTGAGGTGCAGGGGGTTCCAGGTCTTTTGTTCATAGGTAGCCAGTGAAGGTCTCTCAGGTGACCGGTGACGTAGCTGCGGTGTGGAATGATGAGGAGGAGTCTGGCAGAGGCGTTCTGGATGTTCTGCAGTTTCCTTTGAAGTTTCTGCGAGGTGCCCGCATAGAGTGCGTTGCTGTAGTCAAGTCTGCTGCTGACGCATGGGTGACCGTTTTCCTGAACTCGGTGGGAGTCCACTTGAACATCTTACGAAGCAGGCGGAGCGTGTTGAAGCAGGAGGATGAAACGGCGTTGATTTGGCATTTCTCTGAGAGCGAGGAGTCTGGGATGATGCCGAGGTTTTGTGCGTGGTCCGTGGGTGTTAGGGGGGTTCCGAGTGCTGCGGGCCACCAGGAGTCATCCTAGGTGGAGGGGTGGATCCCAGGATGAGGACTTTGGTCTTGTCTGAGTTAAGTTTGAGGCAGCTGTCCTTCATCCAGGTGGTGACTGCCTTCATCCCGTTGTGGAAGTTGCTCTTGTGGGCTGTGGGTTCGTCTGTGACGGAGAGAATCAGCTGGGTTTTGGTGGCATAGGAGACAATGTTGATTCCATTGATTCTGACGATGGCTGCAAGTGGGCCATGTAGATGTTGAAGAGGGTGGGGCTCAGGGAGCAGCTTATGTCTGTGGGTTCTGAGTTGAACGGGGGTAGTCTGACTCTGTGTTCGGCCGGTGAGGAAGGAGCTGATCCATTCTAGGGCTTTGTAGCTGATGCCGGCGTCATGAAGTCTTGCACAGAGGGTGTGGTGGGAGACGTGTTGATGGCGGCTGAGAGGTCCAGGAAGATGTATCTCTTAGTGGTAATGGACATGTTGTCAAGGTGGCCAGAAGTTGATGTTGTGCATGAGGTTTGTACAGGGTCTGTGACCAAGTTCTTGTCTGAGATATTTACAAGTGAAGGAAATCCTAAGTGCATTCTCACAAATAATGGTGTGCAATTGGCGTCCAGAGAGATGGAACATTTTCTGAAAAACATAGGAATAAAGCACAAAAGATGCACTCTTCACCATCCAGAGAGCAATGGCATGGTTGAGAGATTTAACAGAACACTCAAGGAAGCTTTTCAAATTGCGAAGAGTAATGTAGTAGGTTGGGTTCATGCTGGCAAGAAGACAGTTGAGGAATATAGACTCACATCTGACTCCACAACAGGTATTTCCCCTTTTGTTTTGTTTAAGAAACGCAACCCTAACATTACCATAAGTCCTCCCTGGATGAAAAGTTACAGTGAGGATGTGAAGAAAGTTCACAGCCGATGAGAAGGACCCATGGAGAGAGAAAAATGTATGCAATTCAAAAGGAAGATGAACTATGATATCTGTAAAGCAGTTAAACAAAGTCAATTAAGGTTGGTTAAATGGTAAAACTGAAGATGTCCAGCTGGGGTCATGGTTTTTCCCACTTCAGTGCGACCTACAGAGTGACAAAGGTGTTTCGTGGTGTGGCTTAAATGGACGATGGGCGCATTTGGAATGTTAACAGAATTGTAGCACAGGGTTAAAATTTCAGTCAATTAGCATTTGTAGAGTGCAGTTGTGTCACCTCTTGAAGTATCCGGGGGCTGGGGTGCCAGGTCTCAGTCAAAAAGCCAGGTTTTGAGGAAACGATGGGAAGAAACTATCAGAAAAAAACAAAACAGGGGGCAGAAAAACAAGCGAGCAGAAAAGGCAAAATAGAGGGCAGAAAAACGCCCAGAACAAGCAAAACAGAAGGCAGAAAAACGAGCAGAAAAGGCAAAACAGAGAGGTAGAGAACAAAACAGAGGGCAGAAAAACAAGCAGAAAAGGCAAAACGGAGGGCAGAAAAACAAGCAGGAAAAGCAAAATCGAGGGCAGAAAAACTAGCAGAAAAGGCAAAACAGAAGGCAGAAGAACTAACAGAAAAGGCCAAAAAGAGCAAGAAACAAGCTGGCAGGCAGGAGGACCTGATGTGATTTTATTTATTCCATATAATATATTTCCCCTGTGTTCCATATTTTGAGGGTTTGATGTTTCTTACACTTGGAATGTCCCCCCTCCCTTAACCCTGTGGTATAGTCTTTCCCCAGTGTTCTTATTGAATGTTTATATTTAATAGAAAACTGGATTGTTGGTTTCAGGAAGAGCATTTATATGGATAACGGTGGCTGTAGTTTCTATCACTTGGAAAAAAACGTTATACTTCCCATCCAAAGATCGTTTGAGGTCGTTCTTCAATTTCACAATGGAATTTTCAGCTGTTTTTCAATTACATCTCATACTTGTAATTGGGTTTTATTCACCACAAGTGGTAAATATCACCTGCAGTAAATATCACATGTGATAAATAGTGCATGTAGGCCATAGACTTGCGATGCTTGGAATATGTGATAAATATTGTATTCACTTTGTTACTCCTGATCAGACATCTTGGTAAATTCACTCTCAATGTATCCTGTCATGTGGTAATACCCAGCTGATAATCAGGGCCTTAGTCTCTAGTGTTGACTCACAAACTTTCTCTACTGTTCTCTACGTTTTAACACTGAAAGGTGTTTTTTAGGTTAGGCTTGACAACTCAGATGTCTGCATACCTATTGTTTTCAATTTCTTAAAAGATACATAGAATAGGCTTTGGCTCAGGCCAGAAGACTGTATTGCTCTCTCACTTTATGCTATTTGCTGATTAGTGTATTCTGCTTTCTAGTGCTTCCATTTGAATACCTGAGGGACTTCTTTAAATGGAAAAGTGCACTCAATCACACTTTTTGTCATATTTTGATCTGCTTTATGGGTTGTATGCAGAACACAAAACGCTTTTGTTGCTCTTTTTTTAGGTCGAGCCTAGCAGCACGCATGCGCTGCTCTGCGAGGCATGCTGTATCCAGCGTATGGGCATTTAGCACGCTCATCTCTTTTTGATTGGCTCCTTCATGAGCTTTTCAAAAATGTTTTGTTTTCATTGGTTTATAGCTTACATTTGTCCCATCCGTTTGCTGGTTTGGTCACGCCCTGGAGACTGCCCCAGTTACATGCAATATTTCACGATGAGCCGTATAGGTTAGTGTCGCACACTACTTGTTTTGTTAATTTCCTGCTTGGCGGCATGCACTCCCTGCAGCCTTGCCATGAAGCGCATCCGTGCCTTCGACAAGCTGTTTATTACCAAACCAAAAAGCTGTTCTAATGCATTGAAGGTGGAGGGGAGTTTTATATTGCAGCTTGCAGCTGATGTTCCTTTCTGTTCACAAAGCTCCCCTATCCTTAATCTTGGCCAGGGAACCCAGTAAGTAGCAGCTGCTGGTACAGGGGAAGCCTCTATCGTCTCTACCCACAGGACTACGATGACGTCAGCAACCAGCTGCTGGTCCCCGTCTCTTCTGCCTCCTACATGTTTCTTCTTGGTTTGGGTCTTGGGCCTGTATAATGTCGGTCTCTGTTGCTGGCCGTCCTGGGTCCTAGCTTTTCCAGTTCCCCTATGTCTTCTTGCTGGACCTAGATTGCATCGCCTGCCATAGCTGGCTGTTCCCAGTCCTGGCTCAAACGGCTGCTCCCTTTGTTATGGCACCTTTTTGTGCAGTGCTGCTAGCTGCTTCTCTGGTCCCATCTGTAATTCCTCATTCTAAGTAGTCTAGGCAATATTGCTAGCTGCTTCTCTAGTTCCAGTGGTAATTCCTCATTCTAAGTACTCTAGGCAGTGCTGCAGCTGTGTCTCTGGTCGCAGTGGTAATTGCCCATTCTTAGCCCTCTAGGCAGTGCTGCAGCTGAGTCTCTCTCCCTAGTGGTAATTTCTCATTCTTAGTCCTCTAGGCAGTGCTGCTAGCTGCTTCTCTGGTCTCAGTGGTAATTCCTCATTCCAAGACCTCTAGAGAGTACTGCTAGCTGCTACGCTGGTCCCATCTGTAATTCCTCATTCTAAGTCGTCTAGGTGGTATTACAGCTCAGTTTCTGGTCACAGTGGTTATTCCTCATTCCAAGTCTTCTAGGCAGTGCTGCTAGATGCTTCTCTAGTCCTGTGGGAAACTCCTCATTCTAAGTCCTCTAGACAGTGCTGCTAGCTGCTTCTCTGGTCCCAGTGGTAATTACTCATTTGAAGACCTCTAGACAATGCTGCTAGCTGCTACTCTGGTCCCAACTGTAATTCCTCATTCTAAGTCCGCTAGGCAGTGCTACAGCTCCGTCTCTGGTCACAGTGGTACTTCCTCATTCCAAGTCCTCTAGGCAGTGCTGCAGCTGCTTCTCTAGTCCCGTCGGTGATTCCTCATTCTAAGTCCTCTAGACAGTGCTGCTAGCTGCTTCTCTGGTTCCAGTGGTAATTGCTCATTCGAAGTCCTCTAGACAGTGCTGGTAGCTGCTTCTGTGATCCCGTCGGTAACTCCTCCATTCTAAGTCCTCTAGGCATTGCCTCAGCTGTGTCTGTGTTCCCAGCAGTTTCTGGCTATTTTTAAAACCATGATAGGAGCATAGGCTTGGTTAAGGGAGGAGCTGGGGGGGGGGGGAGGAGGGTGTGTGTGAAGTGACCGGACGGGGGGGGGGAGGGTGTGTGTGAAGTGACCGGATAACCGTTTTACCAGGGACATGGATATGTTTGGGACGGGCTTCTAGGGGAATAAGTCATAAGCTTTCCCTATCCCGTCAAGCTACATAAACATTTGCCTAACACATAGTTACTCTTGGTACGCCCCTCCCCCTCCTCCCAATTTGCATACTTGTACTCTTAGTGCATCATATCTTGCACATTGGCACTTTATTTGTAAATTGACAACCTTGTATTATCTGTATGATTATTTAGTTATCCTATGCTCTCGATCCCAACTTGCACATTGGCACTTTAACCACATTTTATTGTATTTATAGGTATTTTTATATACGTGCTCCTTAAGTAAGACATGAAAAAGTTTGTCTATGATCGATAAATATTTTTAGATTGTAGGTAGTTGTGGTGGATTACTTGAATTCTGAGCCTTCCCAAACTGTGCATATTTTGATTTGTGATTAGGATTATAAGGGGACGCAAATAATGAAATTGTTTGTCAATCAAGAAATGAAATGGTTTGCTGCTGATGGTCGAAATGTTTTTTGACCTTTTTAGGTAAATATTTTTACATTGTGCGGTTTTTGTAATGTTTATGGTTTTAATTGACTAATAAACAAACTACCTTATTCACTATTCACTGGTAATTCTCCACTCTTAGTCTCTAGACCAGAGGTCCTCAATCTGTGGGTCGCGACCCCCAGGGGGACCGTGGGGTCCTGGGAAGGGAGTCGCGCATTCCCCAGCTTTACTTGTGCCTGCAATCCAAAATGTTTGCTTTCGTTTTGGAAAAAGACAGCTGTCCTGGGAGGGCTAATTTAGATCATTATCAGCTGAAGTTTTATCAATTGAGTCTCTGGTGCTGTGAAAAGCTTTCATGCCAGGGTGCCTGTTTGCCTGAATGAAATGCAAATGTGCCTATCAGTTAATATGCAAATGCGAAGGGTTCTTGGGAGCAGGTACTGGCTTTAATTGTTCAAATAACTCCAACCTTTATGATGTCCGAGATTTGTTTTTTTGAGTGGTAGTACAAAGAGTTAACAACTGGGCTGTGAAGTGCTTGCTTTTAATTTTAGCTGCATTTACACAGCCCTTAGTACCCCTAAAGAGGTGTTGAAGGGACAGTTATGTAAAAACAAATTGCATTACATGCGCTTTGGTATTACTAAAATCTACATTTTGGAAGCATTCTTTTATTGTAAAACAAGTTGCACGTTTTGCAGCACTCTATCTTACACTGTGTGCAATGCAAGTATAAAATAATGACTTTCATATTTACAGTGCTTTCTGTCATAGGCTGTGACCTTGTAGCACTAAAAATATATGTCACTATTCTCCACTGGATCAATCGAGATTTAATTCTGTGGCTCTCTGGTTACACATAGACCCCAGCAGTGCATTAACTTATAGAGGTTTCATAATGTACTACAGTGCATTTCCCACTGGGTAACAACTTTTTAAATGTATTTTTCATTACACTGGCCATTATTTTATGTAGATACCTGATGGTGAAAGACCTAAAAAACATACAGAATATTTTGGGGCTTATTTATGAGAGGCTTGCATCGCCAGAGCATCACTTTTTTTGACGCTCCGGCGGCGCAAGCGTCTCAACCGTACCTATGAGGCGGTGCAAAGTCACTTTGCATGGCCTCATAGATATGGAGTAAGACATAGCAGCACGAGTCACTGCGTTGCCTTACTCTGCATCAAGGAGGTGTTCCATAGGCTTTACGTGGGGTTCCCAAGTAACACCCATGGATTTTGATGCTGCCCCATATTTACAAAGTCAAGTAAACCTGTGGCAGCTCCAAAAGCGGACACCTCCCCAGCGGAGGCGTAACGAGGAGAAATGTTTTCATTTCTCCTCGTTTTTTCCTCTTTCCATGTGTGCTGCATTCTGCAGCTCACATAGAAAGAGGAAAATGCCTCTCAGGATTGTTTTTGTGAAGGAAGGTGCCCCTTCCTGTACTAAAACAAACCTGCCTATGTTGGTGCTCCGCAGCAATTTGTGCACTAACGCAAGAGAAAAGAACAGAAATGCACCATATGTCATAAATAACGGTGCATTCCAGCCCTTCCACATTGGCATAGGGCAGCGCAGCAAGAAGACTTGCAGCGCTGCCCTACACCAATTCCTCATAAATAAGGCCCTTAGCTACACCTTTGACTAAACCCCCACGCTCACTGACCTTTGGTTTGCTAAACACCATTTAACTCTTTCATTGCTCATGGCGGAATGGTTCGTCATGAGCACAAGCGCACTAAATCCCTCAGCTGCAAACAGCAGAGGGATTTTCTTTTTTTGGGGGGGCCTCGGGAGGTGGGGAAGAGCTTCCCCAACCTCCTGAGGCCCGTTTCTAATTTTCAATGTAATGATGATCGCGCACTGTCGTCATTACATTGAAAAGGAAACTGAAACTTAGTTTCAGTTTCAATGTTTCAGTGCTCGTGGGGCTATCTCAGCCTCCCCGAGCACCGGAACACTTGGGAGATGTATCGTTGGAAAGGGGAGAATCTCCCCTTTCCAATGGTACCCTTCCCTAGTGGATCCCTGCTTGGGGAACGCCCAAGCAGGTATTCCCTCACTAGCCACCAGGGAGGGGGGAGCGGCCCCTTGGGCAAAGGCCTGTGCTCCCCCCATTAAATTTTGGTACAGACAGGGGCAGTAGCCCCCAATCTGCTCCCCCGGGGGGAGCAGAAAACACCCTAGACGCCAGGGATTATTTTTTTTAGAGGCCAGGGGTGGGGGCTGCCCAGAATGCCCCCACCCTACCCCCCAAAAAAGGCAAGACTTACTGCCCCCCCAGGAGGCAGATGGCGGCAATAGCCCCTGATCTGCCCCCCTCCCTGGGGGGGGGGGGGGCAGAAAGCCCACTAGGCACCAGGGATTTTTTTAATATATACTTAGGGGTGGGGGCTGCCCAGAATGGGCACGCCAATGCCCCCACTCCCAAAAAAAATGCTAGTCTTTCTGCTCCCGGGGGGGGGGGGGGCAGAAAGCCCACTAGGCACCAGGGATTTTTTTTTCCAAAGTTCAGGGTGGGGGCTGCCCAGAATGGGATATGCCAATGCCCCATCCCCCAAAAAATTGCCAGTGTCTTTCTGCTCCCCCCAGGAGGCAGATGGAGGCAGTAGCTCCTAAGCACCAGGGATTTTTTTTTATATACGTAGGGGTGGGGGCTGCCCAGAATGGGTATGCCAATGCCCCCACCCACCAAAAAAAGATGTCACAGTCTTTCTGCCCCCGAGGAGGTAGGTGGGGGCAGTAGCCCCTGGGCAGAGAGCCCACTAGGCGCCAGCGATTATGCTGGCTTTTTTATACGTAGGGGTGGGGGATGCCCAGAATTGGCATCCCATTGCACCCCCCACCCAAATAGCCACAGTCCTTCTGCCCCCCCAGGGGGCATACCGGGGCAATAGCCCCTCCCCAGGGCAGAAGAAAGCCCACTAGGCACATTTCTGTGATGGAAAGTTCTGGAATCTGGGTGGCTTCACAAACTTCCACCCACCCCGCATTCTCCAAAGTCTCCTGTTAAAAATGGTACCTCACTTGTTTGGGCAGTCCTTCTACCCGCAACAGGAAACGGCCCAAAACACAACATGGACACACCACATTTTTACAGTGAAAACTGACCCTTTTTTGTATTGTACTTGGCTGTAGATTTTGAACCCTAGCTCTGCTGGCACCTAGGAAAACCAAGCAAACCTATACTTTTTTAAAACTAGACACCCGGGAGGGCGATCCCCAAGCAGGGATCCACCCACTAGCCACCAGAGAGGGGGGGAGCGGCCCCTTGGGCAAGGCCCTTTGCTTCCCCCCATTAAATTTTGACACAGACAGTCTTTTTGCCCCCCGGGGGACATATGGAGGCAGTAGCCCCTGGGCAGAGAGCCCACTAGGCGCCAGCGATTATGCTGGCTTTTTTATACGTAGGATTGGGGGATGCCCAGAATTGGCATCCCATTGCATCCCCCTCCCCCCCAAATAGCCACAGTCCTTCTGCCCCTCCTAGGGGGCATACCGGGGCAATAGCCCCTCCCCAGGGCGGAAGAAAGCCCACTAGGCACTGACTTTTTTTTAGAATGTGCCTACATGTGGATTTGGGGTCCTAGTGCAGCCGGCACACAAGGAAACCTAGCATACCTATACATTTTTGAAAACTAGACACCCAGGGAAATCCAGGATGTGGTAACTTGTGTGGCTCTCACTAGGTTCTGTTACTCAGAATCCCTTGCAAACCTCAAACTTTGTTAAAAAAAACACATTTTCTTCACATTTCTGTGATAGAAAGTTCTGGCATCTGCGCAGATCCACAAGCTTCCACCCACCCAGCATTCCCCAAAGTCTCCCGATAACAATGGTACCTCACTTGTTTGGGCAGGCCTACTACCTGCGACAGGAAACGGCCGAAAACACAACGTGGACACACCACATTTTTACAGTGTAAACTGACCCTTTTTTTTGCAAAGTGCCTAGCTGTAGATTTTGAACCCTAGCTCTGCCTGCACCTAGGGAAACCTAGCAAACCTCTACATTTTTGAGAAGTAGACACCCAGGGGAATCCAGGGTGGGGTGACTTGTGTGGCTCTCACTAGGTTCTCTTACCCAGAATCCCTTGCAAACCTCAAACTTTGTGAAAACAAAAAACACATGTGCCTCACATTTCTGTGATGGAAAGTTCTGGAATCAGCGCAGATCCACAAACTTCCACCCACCCAGCATTTCCCAAAGTCTTCCGATATAAATGGTACCTCACTTGTTTGGGCAGGCCTTCTACCCGCACAGGAAACGGCCCAAAACACAACGTGGACACACCACATTTTTACAGTGAAAACTGACCCTTTTTTGTATAGTACTTAGCTGTAGATTTTGAACCTTACCCCTGCTGGCACCTAGGAAAACCAAGCAAACCTATACATTTTTTAAAACTAGACACCCAGGAGGGCGATCGCCAAGCAGGGATCCACCCACTAGCCACCAGGGATGGGGGAGCGGCCCCTTGGGCAAGGGCCTTTGCTCCCCCCCCCCATTACATTTTGACACAAACAGTCTTTTTGCCCCCCGGGGGACATATGGGGGCAGTAGCCCCCAATCTGCCCCCCCCGGTGGGGGCGAAAGCACCCTAGGGCCAGGGATTCTTTTTTTATAGGCCAGGGGTGGGGGCTGCCCAGAATGGGCATGCCAATGCCCCCACCCTACCCCCCCAAAAAAGCAAAAGACTTTCTGCCCCCTCCAGGAGGCAGATGATGGCAATAGCCCGTGATCTGTCCCCCCGGGGGGGGGAGGGGCAGAAAGCTCTCTAGGCACCAGTGATTTTTTTATATATATATATATATATATATATATATATATATACTTAGAGGTGGGGGCTGCCCAGAATTGGCATCCCTTGGCGGCATATCGGGGCAATAGCCCCTCCCCAGGTCGGCAGAAAGCCCACTAGGCACTGACTTTTTTTCAGAATGTGCCTACCTGTGGATATTGGGTCCTAGCGCAGCCGGCACCCACGGCAACCTACCATACCTATACATTTTTGATAACTAGACACCCAGGGGAATCCAGGATGTGGTGACTTGTGTGGCTCTCACTAGGTTCTGTCACCCAGAATCCCTTGCAAACCTCAAACTTTGTCAAAAAAAACCAAATTTTCCTCACATTTCTGTGATGGAAAGTTCTGAAATCTGGGTGGCTTCACAAACTTCCACCAACACCGCATTCTCCAAAGTCTCCCAATAAAAATGGTACCTCACTTGTTTGTGCAGGCCTACTACCCGCAACAGGAAATGGCCCAAAACACAACGTGGACACACCACATTTTTTTTTTTTTTTAAACAGATTTTATTCGTCAAATAGCACATATGAAGCAGAGCTCTGTAACCCAGAAACATCTGCACAATAAACGTACATCATCATGACTTTGACTTTTACAAAAGCAAATCAAGGAAAAATGGAGAGCAATACAGATGAAGAACCATCAAAGAAACCATAACCCAACAAAACCCCCCCCATCGCACTATGGTGTACCCCATAACAGCACATTACTAGAAAATGCACCTTCGTCATGTATTGTAGCATACCATCCCACACAAGATCATGTCTTGCACCAACAGAATGGAGATTAAGCCGGGTCGAGGGGCCCTGCCCTAGGGACGGGCTCCAACTGTAAGCCTCGATAGTCCGCCCATCGCTTCCAAATTTTAAAATGTTTGTGCGGGCACCCTCTCGCTGTAAAAATGGGGATCTCCAAACCCATGCAAAAGTCGAGGCCGTTCTTCCATGCGGACACCGAGGGCGCTACCGGTGCCCTCAATGCCCGAGCAATATCTCTTTTAGCCAGAGTGAACCCAAGCAGCATAAGGTGGCGTTTGTATATGTTGCCCCCAACCCCTTCCATAACATGCAAGAGCACCAGCTTCGGCGAACGGGGAAGATCACAGCCCAATACCTCTGAGAGACAGGCCATAACTCCCCTCCAAAAGCGGGCCAAGGCAGAGCAGTGCCAAACCGTGTGCATCAGGGTACCCTCCTCCCGTTCGCACCTGAGACATACAGGGGAGCCCACCAATCCCGCCCTCCACAATCTAACTCTAGTGAAATATACCCGATGAAGGTATTTGAACTGGATAAGGCGCAGTCGTACTGCTATAGCAGCCTCCCGCGGAGAGGCCAGGGCCTCCGTCCAGTCCTCCTCCTCCAGCGGGCCAACATCGCCCTCCCAGGCCTTTCTGAGCTTCTGCAGTGTGGGGGTGCTATGAGTAACCAGGGATTGGTAGATTTTGGAGATCTTATGGTCTTGGAGATCTCCCATAAACACCTTTGCCTCAATCGGGCTGAACTCGTCTAGAGACTCCAAGCCCTCCAAACTAGGGGAGATAGCATGCCGGAATTGCAGATATTTATAGAATTGGGTTCTCTGCATATGAAAATCTTTCTGTAGATCCTGAAAGGACTTCAGGACCGGCCCCCGCATTACGTCTCCCAGAGTAGAGATACCAATATTATCCCAGCCACGAAACCCAGATAGAGTAACCAATTGTGGCAATCGCCCGTTATTCCAGAGGGGAGTCTCTCGCGTCAATCGATTCCACCACCCCATCCTCCGCAATGCTTGCCTCCAGATTTGAAAAACAACCTTCGTAACTGATGGCATTGAGTTACGGAGCGGTGCAGAGTATAGTATAGTGTGTAAAGAGAAATCCCCCATACACCTCCGTTCCACAGCATAAGCAGGGTCGGCCCTATCCCCGTACCACTACTCATTTAGAACGAGAAGGTGGGAGGCCATATAGTACGATAAAATGTCAGAGGTTGCCAGTCCCCCACAGTACGTAGAGCGGAAGCACGTCCGTAATGCAACTCTCGCCACTCCCCCAACCCACAAGAACGGTCCCAGAGCCGTATTCACCTGTCGGAACCATCTGGGAGGAATCGGGTAGGGGTGATTTTGCAGGTGGTATAATAAGCGGGGGTGCGTGACCATCTTAAAGATAGCTGATCTACCATAGATGGACCGTGGCATATGTGACCAAGTCTTAAGATCCTCCCGTACGCGTTCCCATACTGGAGCCAAATTTCTATCCCAAGACACGGTGGGCGAATCCGATAAGAATACTCCCAGATATTTCATCCCCCCTGTAACCACCCGAACCGACGAGGCCCAGGAGCCCAGACCCGCTGTCTCCCCAAGGACCCAGAGAGTGGACTTCCGGGGGTTCATGTATAATCCAGATGACTCCCCGAAGATCTGCATGATGCGGAGCAACCTCGGCCCCGTCCTGTTTACATCGGTAAGGAAGAATAGCACATCGTCAGCGTACAATGCAATACGGTTCGACAGTCCGTGCGCCCATTCAAAGCCAGACACCTGTGCATCAATTCGCACCCAGGCGGCCAAGGGTTCCATGGCCAAAGCAAACAAGTACAGAGACATGAAGCAGCCCTGTCTGGTGCCCCGTCCAATGGAAAATATGGAGGAGGTAGAACCAGCTACGCGCACCGCCGCGGTAAGGTCAGTGTAAAGCATGTCAGGTAGGACAAGAAGCGTGGTCCGATATTCAGCCTGCGTAAGAGCGCGAATAGATATACCCAACTAAGAGAATGAAATGCCCTATCCATATCTGCCAATAACATCGCTGCTTGTGCACCCAACCCCTGGATGGCCGCAATGGCAACATGCGCTCGACGAAAATTGTGACGTGTCGCTCTCTGAGGCATGAAGCCAGCCTGATCGGGATGCACTAGAGTAGTAATGGGAGACCGAAGGCGATTGGCCAAAGCTTTGGCCAAGATTTTGGCCTCTACGTTAAGTAGAGAGATAGGGCGATATGATGCGTGTTGATCGGGGGTCGACCAGGCTTGTGGAACACCACTACTTCCGAGTGTCTCCAATCACGAGGGAGACAGCCCCGCTCCCTGGCCTCCTCCACCACTCTCAGATAATGGGGCCCTAACTGCAAAAGTACTTTTTAAAAAATTCACAGGGAAAACCATTCAGCCCTGGGGTCTTCCCAGAGTGGAGGTCCCCCAGGGGGGCGTCCAGCTCCTCCTCTGTAAGTGGAAGATCCATCTCCGCACGCGCCTCGCCGGACAAAGCCTTAGGCGGAAGATCGTCAAGAAAACGGCCTATCACATCCTCGTGCAAACACTCTCTGGGGTCGTACAACTCAGCATAGTACGTGGCAAAACTTTCAGCAATTTTTGAGGAATCTGTAAGGGACTCCCCATCCGGGCCAACGATACCAGGGAGGGCCTGGGGGTATAATATCCCCTGACACAACCTGTGGAGCAGCTTACTGGACTTATCCCCCCCACTGGTAGATCCTGCTACTGGTCGCCAGCCAAGCCTGGCGGGCCTCATCTAATAAGAGGTCTGCGTATCCCTGTTGTGCTAGCAACAATTTCTGACGGACCTGGCCACACCCGTCACCCCTACTGCGGTTTTCCAGATCGATAATGGTAGCCTCAGATTGTAGAAGGGATTCCCTACGCGCTCTGCGGACTGCCGCACAGAAGATGTCTACACCCCGTATAGTCTGCTTCATTGCCTCCCAAAGGGGTTCAGCCCCCACAACTGATCCTATGTTAAGTGTCAAGTAGCAGTCAATCGCGCTTTCTACATGCTCCCTGTAGTCTTCCTTCTGTAGATTCCAGACTGAGAGGCGCCATCGGAAGGGCTGTCGCGCCCGGCCCACCTGTAAAGTAAGGGCTACCGGCGAGTGGTCTGATAGACCCCGTGGGAGGATATCAGCCTCCACCACCCTGCCCACCGCCACCCGAGGAACAAATAAATAATCCAAGCGGGAGTAGGAATCATGAACCGCCGAGAGATAAGTGTATCCCTGGGTATTCCCGTGCAATCGGTGCCAAGGGTCCACCCAATCAAGCCCTAACACTAGGGAGTGTAGTTTGGTGGGCTGGACCAGACCACACACCCCATTTTTACAGTGAAAACTGACCCTTTTTTGTATAGTACTTAGCTGTAGATTTTGAACCCTAGCTCTGCTGGCACCTAGGAAAACCAAGCAAACCTATACATTTTTTAAAACTAGACACCCAGGAGGGCGATCCCCAAGCAGGGATCCACCCACTAGCCACCAGGGAGGGGGGAGCGGCCCCTTGGGCAAGGGCCTTTGCTCCCCCCCATTAAATTTTGACACAGTCTTTTTGCCCCCCGGGGGACAGATGGGGTCAATATCCCCCCCCCCCAGGGGGGCAGAAGGCACCCTAGGGCCAGAATCCCTTGCAAACCTAAAACTTTGTAAAAAAAAAAAAAATCCCCACATTTCTGTGATGGAAAGTTCTGGAATCTGGGTGGCTCCACAAACTTCCACCCACCCCCCATTCTCTAAAGTCTCCCTATAAAAATGGTACCTCACTCGTGTGGGTGGGTCAAGTACCGGCGACAGGCAAGGGCCCAAAAGGTATTGTGGAGATATCAAAATTACCTATCACAAAACGACCTGGTTTTGCAATGGGTCGGGGGCACCTGGGTTTTTGGGCCCGGCTCAGCGGCCATCTAGGGAAACCTACCAAACCCACACATTTCTGAAAACTAGACACCACCTAGCGTTCCCCTTGGTGTGCTGAGTAAAATGATACTTCACTTGTGTGGCTGTCCATTGCAGAATCAGCTCAAAACAAATATTTTTTTTTAAATGTAGCCCTTAGAATTCACGGTGCTATACACTTAATCCATATGTTTTTGGCCCTTCCCAGTCACAGGCCTTTGGCCCACCCACACAAGTGTAGTATTGTTTTACTCAGCAGAACAAATTCTAAGTGTTACATTTTTTTTAAAATATACATTTTTAGCTGATTCTGCATTGGACAGCCACACAAGTGAGGTATCATTTTACTTGGGAGACGAAGGGGAACGCTGGGTGGTAGGATATTTGTGCAGGAACAGTGATCCCACACAAAAATGTGTGGAAAAAGTAATTTTTTGAGCTAAATTTGAGGTTTGCAGGGGATTCTGGGTAGAAAAACTTTGGGGGATCCACGCAAACCATACCTCACTGGACTCCCCAGGGTGTCTAGTTATCAGAAGATGTGTGTATTTGGTAGGTTTTCCTAGCTGGCCGCGAGCCCGGGGCCAAAAAACCAGGTGCCCCCCCGCAAAACCAGGTAGTTTGATGATAGATAATTTTGAATTCACCACAGTACGATTTGGGCCATTTCCTGTTGCAGCCACTATGCCTACCCAGACAAGTGAGGTACCATTTTTATCGGAGACCTGGGGGAACGCTAGGTGGTAGGAAATTTGTGTCAGCCCGGTGATCCCACAACTTTCCCACACAGAAAAGTGAGGAAAATGTGATTTTTTTTCCAGCTAAATGTAGGTTTGCAGGGGATTCCAGGTAGGGAAACGTTGGGGGATCCATGCAAGCCATACCTCACTGGATTCCCCAGGGTGTCTAGTTTTCAGAAATGTGTAGGTTTGGTAGGTTTCCCTAGATGCCGCTGAGCCCGGGCCCAAAACCCAGGTGCCACCCCCCCTTGCAAAACCAGGTTGTTTTGTGATAGGTAATTTTGATGTCTCCACAATACGTTTTGGGCTCTTGCCTGTCGCGGGTACTTCACCCAGCCACACGCGTGAGGTACCATTTTTATCGGGAGACTTTGGAGAATGCGGGGTGGGTGGAAGTTTGTGGACCAATGCAGATTCCAGAACTTTCCATCACAGAAATGTGGGGAATATGTGGTTTTTTTTGTTTTGTTTTTTACAAAGTTTGAAGTTTGTAAGGGATTCTGGGTAACATAACTTGGTGAGAGCCACACAAGTCACCCCAGCCTGGATTCACCTGGGTGTCTAGTTTTCAAAAAATGTATAGGTTTGCTAGGTTTCCCTAGGTGCCGGGAGAGCTAGGGTTCAAAATCTACAGCTAGGGACTTTGCCAAGAAATGGTCAGTTTTCACCGTAAAAATGTGGTGTGTCCACGTTGCGTTTTGGGCCGTTTCCTGCCGCGTGCACTAGGCCTGCCCACACAAGTGAGGTACCATTTTTATCGGAAGACTTTGGGGAATACGGGGTGTGTGGAATTTTGTGGATCCACGCAAATTCCAGAACTTTTCATCAGAGAAATATGAGGAAAATGTGTTTTTTTTTACCAAGTTTGAGGTTCGCAAAGGATGCTGGATGGTTTGCAAGGGATGCTGGGTAACAGAACCTGGTGAGAGCCACTCAAGTCACCCCATCCTAGATTCCTCTGGGTGTCTAGGTTTGTATACGTTTGCTAGGTTTCCCTAGGTGCCGGTTGAGCTAGGGTTCAAAATCCAAAACTAGGCACTTTTCAAAAAAGAGGGTCTGTTTTCACTGTAAAAATGTGGAGTGTCCACTTTGCGTTTTGGGCCGTTTCCTGTTGCGGGCACTAGGCCTACCCACACAAGTGAAGTACCGTTTTTCTCGAAAGACTTTGGGGAACACAGAATTGTAGAGCAACTGTTATTACCTATTGACTTTCGATGCATTTCTGCCTTCCAAATGTAAGAAAATGTGTAAAAAAGAAGTCATTTTGAAAAATGTCCTATAATTCACATGCTAGTATAGGTACACACATTTCGGAGATGTGCAAATAGCTACTGTTTCTAAACTCTATATTTTGTTCCCATTTCAGAAATACATAGGTGTCTTTCATACCGATTTTTCACTGTTTTTATTTTCCCAAATGAATTGCTATATACCCAGTACACAATAAAAAACCATTGCAAGACGCTGCTCAGTTATTGGCTCTGGGTTCCTCTGGTTCTTGGTGAACCTACAAGTCCTATATATCCCCACAACCAGAAGGGTCCAGCGGATGTAACGGTATATTGCTTTCAAAACTCTGTCATACTTAGAAGAATTTACACGTGAAAACGTTGGCACAAATGGCTGTTTTTTTCAACTCATTTCCAATTTTTCCTATTTTCAGCTGTTAGTTTCCATAAAAGAAAACCTTGAAGGATTTACACAAATGACCCCTTGCTGAGTTCAGAATTGTGTCTATTTTCTGAGATGTATAGCTTTCCAGGGTCCATTATTGCTTTCATACCCCATTCTACCATTAACTGGAAGGAGGTTGAAAGCACAAAAAATAGCAAAAATAGGCTATGTCCCAGTAAAATGCCAAAACTGTGTCAAAAATTTTGTTTTTCTGACAAATGTCTGTCAGTCCCTGAAAGCTGGGAAGATGGTGATTTCAGCCCCACAAACCCTTTGTTTATACCATTTGCAGGGAAAAAACGACGCTTTCTTCTGCAGCACTTTTTCCCAACAAAAACAAAATGTTGTTGTATTTTGGCTAATTTCTGGGTCTCCTCCAGGGGAATCAACAAACCCTGGGTACCTTTAAACTCTCCATGATGTTGGAAGAAAAGGATGCAAATTTGGCGTGGATACCTTATGTGATCAAAAAGTTACAGGGGCCTAAGCGCGAACTACCCCAAATAGCCAAAAAAAGGTTTAGCACAGGGGGGAAAGGCCTAGCAGCGAAGGGGTTAATATTATTTCCCCACCATAAAAATTATTTGTTATGATAATTTGGAGTGTTTATGTTGTCGAGGATGAGGAGTACCAGGTACTTGAACTTTTTTTTTCAGAAGGGGGTCCTTACGCCTAAAAAAGTTTGACGAGGGGGTCTTGGCATCAAAAAGATTGAAGACCTCTGCTCTAGACAGTGCTGCAGCTGCGACTCTGGTCCCAGTGGCAATTCCTTATTCTTAGTCCTCATTTTTAGTTCTCTAGACAGTTTTACTAGCTGCTTCTCTGGTGCCAGTGGTCATTCCTCATTCTTAGTTCTCTAGTCAGTGCTGCAGCTACTTCTCTGGTCCCAGCGGAAATTCTTCATTCTAAATCCTCTAGACAGTGCTGCAGCTGCTTATCTGGTCCCAGTGGTAATTCCTCATTCTTAGTACACTAGGCAGTGCTGCGAACTGCTTCTCTAGTCCCGTCGGTAATTCCTCATTCTAAGTCCTCTAGCCAGTTCTGCTAGCTGCTTCTTTGGTCCCATTGGTAATTCCTCATTCTAAGTCCTCAAGGCTGTGCTGCTAGCTGCTTCTCTGGTCCCAGTGGTATTTCCTCATTATAAGTCCTCTAGACAGTGCTGCTAGCTGCTACTCTGGTCCCGTTGGTAATTCCTCATTCTAAGGCCTCTAGACAGTGCTGCTAGCTGCTTCTCTGTTCCCATCGGTAATTCCTCATTCTAAATCCTCCAGACAGTGCTGCAGCTGCTTCTCTGTTCCCAGTAATAATTCATCATTTTTAGTCCTCTAGACAGTTCTGCTAGCTGCTTCTCTGGTTAGGGTGACCAGACGTCCCGGATTTGCCCGGACAGTCCAGGCAGATTTCGGTAATTTTGGCGCATGTCCCGGTTTTTAGAGGGGGTTGACTGAAAACATTGAGAGGCTTTTTTTGGGTGTTATAAAGCTGTGCTAGTGAGCAGCTGTTACAAGTAAGCAATTTAATTTATATGTATGATGTTGGTTGTAGAAATTACATTTTATTTATTTTCTTAATGCCTTTTCTGTGATCTTATGTTGATGAGAACTGTTATTCTGTGCCATTCTGTTGATGAAAATAGTAGTCCTCCTTCTATGTTCCCAAAATGTCCCGGTTTTTGGTTCTCAAGATCTGGTCACCCTATCTCTGGTCCCAGTGGTAATTCCTCTTTCTCAGTCCTTTAGTCAGTGCTACAGCTACTTCTCTGGTCCCAGTGTTAATTCCTCATTCTACGTCCTCTAGACAGTGCTGCGGCTACTTCTCTGGTCCCGTCGGTAATTCCTCATTCTAAGTCCTCTAGAGAGTGCTGCTAGCTTATTTTCTGGTCTCAGTGGTAATTCCTCATTTGAAGTCCTCTAGTCTGGTCCCTACTGGTAATTCCTCATTCTAAGTCCTCTAGGCAGTGCTGTGGCTGTCTCTGGTCATAGGCAGTGCTGCAGCGGTGTCTGTGGTCATAGTGGTAATTCCTAGCTACTACTCTGGTCCCGTTGGTAATTCCTCGTTCTTAGTCCGCAGCTACAGCTCTGTCCATACATCCACTACACTCCAAATCAAAACACATAGGTAAAAGACATTGTCATTTACAATGCCAATACCGCTCTCAAACGCTAGAAAATACGAGGCCTATTGCTTTGCAAATGCTTGCTCCTAGCAAAGCCGGTAAGTCTAGTCTTTGTGCATGCAATGCTAACAGCTTCGGTTCAAGCCTGCGTTCGCATGCGTTAGCTCATTGAAACGAGAGCCAATTACTTTGCCATTGCTTGTTGAACGCGTCTGCCCTTCTTAAACATGCAGCTGAAAGCGGAGTTCTGCACGGGGACTGGTGATGGGCGACCAAGAACCGGCGCTACTACTTACATGCATGTTGCTCCGTCACGGGCATGCTGCTCGGAGGGGACAGTAGGAGTTGTATCAGATGTGTGAGCGAAAATACCACAGGCGTTTGTCTCTTCCTGCCAGCTGGACAGTATCACGCCACATCTGTTATGTGCAGTACAACACAATTGCGAAAACTGCGTTAGGAAATGCTGTATTTAAAAAAAGTGGGTACCTTAAACCAGGCCTTGACTTTTTTTTTTTGCCAACAGCGTTTTGCTTGCTGGCACTTGCTTGCCTTTCCCATTATAGACACGGGCCTGCACGTCCACGCATGCAAAGCGCGGCACGAAACCCTCAGAGTAAAGTGTAGTTTGGTAAATGCATTTTAAATTATTAATTTAGGATTCCTTGTGCATGCTATGCCATCGCCGCTCACTCCTTACCCGATCCCTGACAGCTTTTGTGGGGGAGGGCAGCACGCAGACTCGAAGCAGAGCAGTCTGTACTGCAGCACTGCTGCTGCACCTCCTCCCGACTACATGAAATTTAAATAATCTCGGCTGCACGTCCTGCGCTGCTGCAGGAGCGCCCAGAGCAGCTCCCGGCGAGCCCGGCCGTGGGGGAGGGACAGGGCGTGATTCAAGCACCGCCTTCCCCGGCAGCAGCTGCGCTCCGACAGGGGCTGCCATTGCAGGAGCGTGTCCGGAAAGCGCCTACCTCTGTGTGAGGCCGACTCTGCTAGTCCCGGTGACCCGATTGAGAACACTGCGGCCCCACCCCCGGCAGTCGTTGGCGGAGCCGTGCCCTGCTAGGAAGGGGCTTCGCCTGACATCCTGTGGGCTCGGATTGGTCCTGGCCGCGTCTCTTCTCCTGGTCTTTCCCGGGCTGCAAGCTCCTCCATCGGCCGCTTCTAAGTGGGATTTCTCTTGTCCGGATCTTGGCGCGGGAGCATCGCTGGCTGCCGGGCCGAGGGTGTGCAGGGAGTTGTGACGGGGCAGCCCTCCGGGATTCGCACACATCAGCGCCTCCAGCTACCGGGCTGGGCAGGCCCCTCTGAAGGTTATCTGCGCCGGGAGGCCCAGCGGACACGGGTGGCAACAGCTCGGGAAACCGGACGGAGAGGACCCGCGCTCTGGAAATGAAACCCATGCGGCAGGAAATGAATTCGTGCAGGAATCCTTGAGGCGCTTAAAACCTGTACTCCGCCTATCTGCAGATACGGAAGGGCTGGATAAACATCTGAACAAAAGAGGCAGCCTCAAGCCAGGGGATGGCTACCTACCGCTGAACGATAGACACAGGTGAGTGTAACCAATGCGGAGTGCCACTCAACACAGGCCCAAGCACTGATGGGCTCTTATGTACCCCTGGGCATTAGGCACGGGTCAGTGTGGCCTATGCTGATTACCACTCAACACAGGCCCTTATAGTCGGACACAAATCCGTATATACTCTTGCTGATTGCCAGTCACCCCAATCCCAAATATAGATGGGCTGCTAACTACCCCTGGACGTTAGACGAGGGTCAGTATAATCTATGCCGATTGCAGTCAATCCAGTGCCAAATGCAGAAGGGTTGTTAATTACCCCTGAACTTTAGACACAAGTTAGTATATACTCTGGGTGGTTACCATTCAACCCAGAGTCAAATACAGAAGGGTTGCTAACTACCTATTTTCGTCTGACACAAGTATGTATATGCTCTTGCTGGTTACCATTCAATACAGACCCAAATACAGCAGAAGTCAGCTACCAATCCTTGACCATTAGACACAAGCCAGTGTATGTATGTATGTATGTATGTATGTGTGTATATATATATATATATATATACATACACACACCTTTGCTGATAACCACTGAACGAGGACCCTAATACAGCAGGATTGCTACCTACGCCTGCCTATTAGACACAGACCAGTGTGTGCCCCTGCCATACCACTCAGCACAGACCCATATACAGTAGGACTGATAACTACTCCTGAGCATTAGGACACAGGTATATATATATATATATATACCTTTGCTGATTACCACTGAACGCAGACTAATACAGCAGGATTGCTACCTACGCTGCCCTGACCAATAGATGCAGACCAGTGTGTGCCCCTGCTGATAACCACTAGACACAGACCCATCCATATACAGTAGGACTGATAACTACCCCTGAACCTTATACACAGACCAGTGTGTCTCCCTGCTGATTACCACTCAGCACAGACCCAGTTTCGAACACTCCGCGGCTGCCCACGGCCGAGTGTTAGCCTCGGGTCAGTTTGCTGTCCTGCTGATGGTCGCTGAATACAGTTCACAGACCCGTATAAGAGGAGGTGCTGCCGACCACTGAGCATCAGATTCAGGTCAATATATACTCGGCAGGTCCAGACCCGATCAGGAGGGTGGGATTGCAACCTACCACTGAACACCAGGCACATGCCCACTTCCTCAGGCCGGCTACCCCTGAACAGTAAACAAAGGCCCTCCCCACACAAGTCTTTTTGGGCGGTCGTCTCCCACGTAAAATCAAGAGCCTGAGAGTGGGGAGTACAGGCTTCTGCTTTGTGAAATTGGTGGGTTCCTTACAATCTTATACCAGATGCGGACACGAACTCGCGCTCTAAGGGTTGTTGCCTCCCAACAGCGAGCGTACTGCCTGCCATACCCTTTCCGAAAACCTAGGAGCTGCTACTGCAGAACAGCAGTGCGGACTATATCTTTGGGCAGGTGCAGGCCCTGTGCACCTTCTAAGTTCGAAGGGGGCCTCCCTGCAGAAGAGCATGTAAAGTCCGCTGAGGAAGGCTGTGTAGCAGGTACGGACCATACTCTGAAGTCCTATGCTTGGTGAGCGTTTCAACATTTGCTTCGGAGCCATACTGTTTTAAAATAATAATTAAAAAAAGAACTGGTTTCCACTGAAAAACAGGCCCGGGCCTGAACACTTCCTACTACCATGCACAGCAAAAACTGACGCATCCTTTCTCTGAACTCGAGAGATTGGTTAACTTTCTATGGCCGGTCCATGTCATGCCCTGTATATGTTGGACTGCCTGACGGCGGTTAACTTTCTATGGCCGGTCCATGTCATGCCCTGTATATGTTGGACTGCCTGACGGCGGCGTCAGAACAGTTCGCTCTACAACTGGAAGGTTGTTACCAGCCACTTGCTATATATGTCCTTATTGTTTGTCTCGACCTAACATGTAATTATGTAGTTATGCTCTAATAACTGTGCAACCTTTGTAACGATGTAACCTGCAACTATGGTCTGATACTCAATGTAAAGCGCTCTGATACCTCCGGGTCTAGCCAGCGCTATATAAAACCTTTCAAATGCCCCTCCCTCGTTGAAACTGAAAGAAGGGTTGGTTACCACGCAACAGAATTGATGGACCCACACGTACTGTGTTCTAATGGAGTTAGTGACCGCTCGCATGCAGACTGGTTTGTTCTCATCTCTCTGTACTGCTCAGCAGCAGAAGCCATCTTTAACTCGCCCTCAGTGGCAGACGCTAGCCTGTTCCGAGGTCTACCACGCAGCAGCAAAGGCCAGCGTGATATCTCTCTGGCTACCACTCAGCAACAGAGCCCGGCTTTTTCCCATCTCTGCAACCGCTCAGTAGCAGGGGCTGGCCTTTTCCCATCTGTCAAAGATAAAATGGGGTTGGACCCATGTACAGGTGAACAAGGCTGGGCCACATCAATAATGCATAGAGAAAAAGGGAGGCCTTACCCGCTCGTTTCATTGATTGTTCAGTAGAGACAGACTGGAAAATTCAGTCACATCCTACAAAATAACTGAGTGCTCAGCAGCTAAGACTGGCCTGGTCCCAGCTTAGAAGTAAGGCCCAGAATCTTAGCTGACGCCATCTCTACTGATCCGCAGCAGAGGGCAGCCTCTTGCCTCTTGGGTCCCGCTCAGCAGCAGAGGCCGGCGTGTCCCCCTCTTTACTGCTCAGCGGCCTTCCCATTCCGACCACCGCTTAGCAGCAAAGGCCGGCCTCGTGCCTCTGTAGCTACCCCTCAGCAGCGAAGGCCGGCCTCGTGCCTCTGTAGCTACCCCTCAGCAGCGAAGGCCGGCCTCGTGCCTCTGTGGCTGCCGCTCAGCAGCGAAGGCCGGCCTCGTGCCTCTGTGGCTACAGCTATGCAGCGATGGCCGGCCTGTTGCCTCTCTGGCTACCGCTCAGCAGCCTGTTCCCTTTCCGACTACCGCTCAGCAGCAGAGGCCGGGGCGCCCCCGTCTTTACTGTTCAGCAGCCTGTTACCTTTCCGACTACTACTCAGCAGCGGAGGCGGGCGCTCCCAGTCCCTGCTGCTCAGCAGCGAAGGCCGGTCTGTTGCCTCTCTGGCTGCCGCTCAGTAGCAGAGGCGGGCGCCCCCGGTCCCTGCTGCTCAGCAGCCCGTTTTTCGTTCCTACTACCGCTCAGCGGCAGAGGCGCCCCGTCTCTACTGCTCTGCAGCCTGGTCTTCGTTCCGACTAGCGCTCAGCAGGCAGCAGAGTCCGGCTTGTGCTGCGGTCCGAGCTGTGGCCGTGAGTCTGTCTCCCTCGAGCTGTCAGTGCCCCCGCTGGAAGCGACTCGTGTTTTGTAAGCAGCGTGCCTTGTCATTGGGAACAAAGGCTTGGATTAAATTGGGTAGATGGTGATGTATCCGCCATATCTGAGATGGCGTGATGCTATTTGAGCCGTACGTTGTGGGCTAAAATACTGTACAGCGGAGTTGGCTACCGCGGGAAAGAACTGGCTCATTTGTACCGCACACTCGTGGGTCTGCAGGGGCTGTACTAGTTGTGTGTGGAGGAGGGGTCTCTGTGGGCAGCTGCTTTAGATGAGGCGTCCACACTCGTGGGTCTGCAGGGGCTGTACTAGTTGTGTGTGGAGGAGGGGTCTCTGTGGGCAGCTGCTTTAGATGAGGCGTTGGTGCCTTGGGTGATTTGAATGTCCACATTGGACGTCGTCATTGGAATGCGTGTCAGTCTCGAGGGTTGCCTCGAGGTCAGTAGTTGCCGGCATTTTGATTCTATGCGCAGGACCGTCATTCTCTTTCTGAGCTGCATAGTGTCAATACACGGATGCTTTTACTGACCCTTTTCATATGTACCTCAGTATATCCTGTGCATGGGAAGAGTGTGCAGCTCTGTGTTTGCATGTATGCACGTGTATACCCTGTGTTGTGTGTCTACTGTCTCTCTGTGCTTCAGTTGGGGCCGACTCTCTGCAAATATCTGAACACGAACTTGTTCTCTGTATCCCCATCATGCAAGGAAGAGTGCTCTGCTTCTTAATGTATCTCGTATGTGCTGCTTCTGGCTTCATTTTATGTAACTAATTTCTATCTTACGTGCTTCCCCAGTGTGCGTGGGCAGCATGGGCTACTCTTGCGTGCGTAGCCGTCCACAACCATGCGTATTTATATCCCTCTGTACACGGTTAGGGCACGTGCCTCCCTAGTGCGTATATCGAACCCCCTCTTAAGTATCTGTGTAGCCCCCAGCACAGTGTGCACGACTGTTTCTGCCTCTAGCACATGGGCGCCTGTAGCCCGGCCTCCGGTGCATCTGTCGGCCTCCTGCTCTGCCCTGCCACATTGCATCTGCTCCTCTTCCTCCGGCCTGTTTTTGCATCTGTCTCTGTATATCTGCTCTTTCCTGTCTTCTGCCCCATGTCCGGCCACGTGTTCGCGGGCTTCGGCCTGCACAGCCGCTCTTGTGATCCTGCGCCGCAATGTTCAGATTATTGTCTTGATGTTTAGTTTTACTGTTAATGAAGTGCTTCTCCAGGAAGGTTAACTTGTGGGTAAATCCGCCTGTTTCATCACATACCCGCCAGACTCCAGTGCATATCTTCCAAAGAGCAGACCTGTATATACCCTCCCATCTGAACCTGCGCCAAAATCGCATCTCATCATTCCACGTGTGCCTGTTCTGTTCCTCATCCTGTAGTTCACAGGTTTTAAAACCCTCACCATGTATAGCGCTCGTTTTTTGTACCCGTTCCTACGTGTGCAGAATTCTCACTGCTCGTGTTTATTTCAAATATTTTTCCAGTGAGCTTGTCGCGCCATGTTTGTGTATGTCATTCCCGTTTGTGTGCCCCTCTTTCCTTGTGAGCGTTTACCGCCATGTGCGTGTCAGTCCCGCCCCTATGTGTCTGCGCATCACTCCGTAGATAGGACTTGTAGGTGCTCTCCCTCGTATGTGTCCTTGAATCTCTTCTGCTTCTGAGTTTGTGGACCTGGGCAGGGACTGCACGCGCCCCCGCCCTCGTGTATGGGTCCACCTCATTCTCTGCCGAGGATTGAGGATATATACATAGGCACAAATTGCAGGCTTCACCCTTACGTGACTGTCGGTGCATCGCCTCTGCTCTTAGGCAGGAATTCCAGGTTTCCACCCCGTGTGTGTGTCTGCATATATCACCTTTCCCCCCAAGGACATGTAACCAGGAATCCCAGGTTTCCACTCCCTGTGTGTGTCTGTGTAACATCTCCTCTGCGGAGGATATATACCTAGGCAGGAGTCCCAGGTTTCCACTCCCTGTGTGTGTCTGTGTAACATCTCCTCTGCGGAGGATATATACCTAGGCAGGAGTCCCAGGTTTCCACTCCGTGTGTGTGTCTGTGTATCCCGTTCTCTCCTAAGGATATGTATCCATGCAGACATCCCGTGCACCCATCCTTTGTTTGCCTTCTCATTTCTCCTGCTTCTGGGGATTTGTTCCTAGGCAGGAATTGCAGGTTCCTTCCACGTGTGCCTTTGTATCTTATCCTGAGACTATGCAGGTAGGCCGGGGGGGGGGGGGGTGTGTGTGTGTGTGTGTGTGTGTGTGTGTTTCCTCTCCTCTCCTGAAGATGTGTATCTAGGCAGGAATCTCAACACTTCTACCAACTTAGTGTGACTGTGTATCTCCTCAAGGTCTGTACATGGGCACGAATCCGAGGCTCCCATCCCCTGTGTGTCGTCTTTGATCATCTTTTCCTGAAAATGTGTACCTAGGCAGGACTCTTAGTCTCCCACCGAGTCTATTACCTCCTCCCCTGAAGATGTGTACGCAGGCATCAATCCAGACTCCCACACCATGTGTGTGTCTTTGTAGCTTATCTGCTGCTGAGAATTTGTACCTAAAAAGCCAGATGATGGACGGAATGCAGAGCAAATCAAACATTCACCCCCAGTCAAGAGATCTGGGTTAAATCCATTGTTCTTTTGCTCACCATGTCACCCCCGTTTAGACCCAGCCATATGCAAATCAGTCTTGACCCTTTGCCTCATGGGAACAGTCTAGCCCAAACTGCCAAGACAGGTCCTCCCTGGACCAGAAACAAGCATCCTGGGACTGGTTTCGGGGCTTGTTTCCAGTACAGAGAGAACCTGGCTTGGCAGTTCGGGCTGGACTGTTCCCATGAGGCACAGGGTCAAGACTGATTTGCATATGGCTGGGTTCAAACTGGAATGGCATGGGGAGCAAAAAAACGATGGATTTAGGCCCAGATCTCTGTACTGGGGTGAATGTACGACATTATTCTGCATTCTGTCCATCAATTGTTCTTTTTGCGAGAATATGTACCTAGGCAGAAATCTCAGGCTTCAGGCCCATGTGTGTGTCTTTGTGTCGCCGCCTCTCGCCCTCTCCTGAAGATGTGTATCTAGGCAAGAATCACAGGCTCCCACACCCTGTGTGTGTCTATGTATCACCTCCTCTCCTGAAGGTTTTGGATCTAGGCAAGAATCCCAGACTTCGGTCCCATGTGTGTGTCTTTGTGTCGCCTCCTCTCCTGAAGATGTTTTTAGACCAAATCAAAGGCTCCTATCCACCGTGTGTGTCTTTGCATCTCCTCTTCGTAGGAGTGCACCTAGTTACAAGCGCCCATCCCATTGTGTGCCGGATTATCTCTTCCTCTCTTGAGGATGTGTTCCAAGACTGGGATTGCAGATTCCCCCCCCTCTCTCTTCTTTTGTGTGTGCGCCTACATGCATGATCGAGTGCCCTGCGTTCACATTAGGACAGAAGGCCCTGACATTAAGTGCCACTGGAATCTCTACCATCTCTACCATTTTTTAGGTCTCGCCTGAGCCAGCGCTTAGTGCTGCTCTCGACGAGAGTTTTAGTAAGCAGGTTTTGGAAGTGCAAACAGCAGTGGCTTTTGCTGGCGACCAGCTTGCGTTCACTATGGCGTGCACGCGCGCAACCGCCAGCTTTCAGCGCCCGATCAGGCGCCATCTGTCTTTCCTCTCACTTGATTGCTGTCACGCTCCTCCACCCCGTCGCGCTGCTTTCACTTTCGCGCGTGGCCAATGCTTGTTTTTTCATGCATCGTGCTCGTTTAAAACAACTTCTCGGTCTGGAACGAGGGTCCTCATGCCCCTCCCACTTCGCCTGCCCCCACTCCCGCGTCACCCCCAAGTCAAACTCCTCATTGCCAATACGCTGGGAGACCGGCAATCCGCCCAAGATCACAGGATGTTGAGCATGCCGAAATTCAACCCCATACCTCGTTCCGAAGGCATTCAGCCCAAGATCACATGATGTCAAGCAACGCCGATAACCCACCCCCTTCCCCGCTCCAAAAACGGCAGCCCCCGAGTCAAGGCCCCCTCGCCCCCTTCCCCCCTCATCCCCACCCACCACTGCAACTGTACCCCACTCCCTCCCCCTCGCACATACCCCCCACCTCTACATCATGGCGCCAAAATGCCAAATGCACAAGTCCTCACTGGGCCGCTCCTCCCCCCCCTTGCCAATACCATTTGCCCCCGACCCCGCCTTCCCACCCCCCCTCCACATCTAAACCGTCGACCTAAACTCTGTGCGTCCCCCCAGGCCCAAGGGCTCGTTCGTGGCAGTCTGAGGACATTGGCATAAACACTCTCCGGGCGTCCCGACGTCCACGGCACGACCACGCCAGTTACCGCCTCGCTCCTGCCGATCTCCACAGCCCCTCAGCGCACCCCTCCCTGCCTGTATCCTGTGCCCCCGACAATCGGCCCAAGATCACTGATGCCGAGCCCGCCGTGCGCCAACCCCTACCCCAGATCCCAAGTCTGCCGCTCCGAGCCCCGACAACCTGCCCCCAAAATGCCCACCCTCCCCCTCCCCACTCACGTCTGCCTCCCCAACCTCTCACATGTAGCAGGCGGCACTGTGCCCCCCCCAATGCCCCCACCTCATGCGCAGCCCGACTTCCGGCCTCAACCAGACCCCCTCCCACCATCCTGTGCCCCCCGCAGCCCCTCCCTCAGGCCAAACCAGTCCCGCAAAAACCGTCTGCTCCAGCCCCCCCCCCCCCGAATACATCCCCTGGGAGAGCACTCAGCAGGACCAAACAATTCCTGCGCCGGTCCCCGCGTGCCCCCCCCCGGCTCCACAAGGAGGTGCCCGCTCCCACGGCCAACCCAGGGACCACACACCACCACACACGTCCTCTCATGCCCGCCGGTCCCTCTGCCCGTCTCCGCCCCAACGCTGTGCATCAGGGAAGCCGGGACCTATACTTGTGTGTCCAGCCCTGCACCACGCAACCCCACACCCCACCAGACCCGCTACAAAGTCGCACGTGTTTTGGCAACATACTTAGCCCATTAATTTAAACCAGTACCGTTGGCGTCAATGTTGTACTATTTAAAGCTCACTCTCGAGCCCCGGACCACAACTCATGCCCCGAGCAGCTGTCCCAAGCATGAGGGCCACCCCACAACCGGCATTCCTGGCGGGCTGGGATCGATACCTCCCGCCGCATCCCCTTAAAGCCACTCACTGCGTGTAATTGAAGCAGCCCCCCCCACCCATTTACAACCAATAGGTGTAAGGTGACCAGCAAATTACCCAAATACCATGCAACACAGAGTTAACAAGCATTGGCATATCCAATAGGTCTCGCTTTTGGGACCTTATAAGTATTTAGTTATTGCAGCACAATCCTTATAAGGTCCCAAACGCGAGACCTATTGGCTATGCCAATGCTTGTTTGCTTAGTCAGCATAAGTTCATTCTGAATTTTTCATTTTTGGCAGCAATAGGAAGTAATCCTAATCCTTAAGGTCCCCACATACTGAAGGTGTCACCCATTGGGTGACCCCTGAGAGGTGAGATACCTGTTGGCCTCGCCGTCTGAACCCTGGTATGTGCAGCTTGGACCACCATGTGCTCCTGGGCTGTTGGTCTATGCACCCTAAAGTCGGCAGGCATGAACACAGACACAGTCCCTTTACTTTGCAGGGACTCTTGAACTATTGATACTGTTGTATTTTCTTCCTGCTGTTTTAAGTGTTCACGTACATTTACATTTGTAAGCACCATTTAATACAATGAAAAAGATGCAAAAAGTCAACTTCTGGCAGGAAAGGGTGCGAGCCTCCCTTTAGAATTGCAGCATCTGTATTTGTATAGCTTTGCAAATATTAGCTGTTTGCGAACCTCCTAATACCGTATTCGAACTGCATGCTTTGTTTCCCTGCCTTTCCATTCTATGGATGTTCGAGTTTGAAAAATAATCACCCTTCACTATCATTAGATCTGTTTGAAAACATTTAACTCTTGTGCATTGTGTAATTGAATTTGCATTTATATAGCGCTTACTGCTCCTGACGAGGCGTTCTCTTTGCCAGATTAGAGGTCCTTTGTACCCTACTGTATATTAAGTATTGTGCATGGTATCGTGATTTGTGTACATTCCTTTGGATCTGATCCTGTAAATTTATAGGCTGTGAGTTATTGTTAAGTGTTGTGTACAGACAGCCCTAGCTGGACATTAGTACATTGTTATAAGCACAGATTATAGTGGACCATAGAACTTTTTGCAGACATGCACCACCATTTAACCCCATAGTAATGTGGTTGATATTTTGGTCTTCTATTAGCAGTAAATATGAATGAATTTTGAATTCGATATTCTTGTTTCAATAGCACAGTTCAGTTTTCACTTAGATGATCAGTTGACATGTTCTTTTATTATCATTGAAGTTCTTCCATGAGCTTAACCTTGCTAGGTGGTGCTGACTGAATGCTGCAGAACAGGTCAAATAGTAAAATACCAGTTCCTTGTTCCAGCCTGGGACCAATATTTGTTAATGGGATAGTTGTGTGTACCTAAGCACCTCCCACATACCCTCTATTGAGCCTTGAACTGCTTGTTCTTTTCTCCCTTAGTAGCAAGGACACTTGTGTGACACCACTTTATTTTGCAGACTGTGTATGTACCTTGAGTGCAAATTCCCAGGGATCCTCGGGGTTCTCTCATCTAGAGAGCCCAGAGGCCCTGGTAATTACTCATTCTGGTTAACTAGGCCTGACATGTAGTATTAAAACTTTCCTGTGCCTTGGAGAAGGTTTGCACCTGTTCTGTTGTGTTTTGAAACGGTATGTGATCAGCGCAAGTGTTTTCTTGTGGTGACTCGTGCACACGTTGAATGGCCTCTGGCTTTGCTACTGCCTCCTAGTGGAGGGAGCATGTGTTAATCCTGTACTAGCGTCGAACGAGTACATCATTTTCTTGCGGGTTCTTTCCGAGCCTTTTCCTGAGTTAGGATTAGAAATAAAGACATTTCAATACTACTTACTGATGCATTTATATGACTCCCCAACAGTTAGGATCACATTTAAAAACAGAAACGTTTTCCAAGTGGAGATTTTTGTCATAAATTCAAAATATAGATGTTAATCTTAGCCTGATTATCCAAGGCCACAGGATTAGCAGAAGTGTTCTTTTCAAAGTAACACATTACTAGCAGATTTTAACTTTGTCTACTGTTTATCGCTATCGCTTTTTACTCTGGGCCTTGTGTGCTTGTGGACTTATCTTCTAATCTGTATTTTTAGTCTTCACTTGATCCTTCTTATCTTTAGGCAGCCTGCAGCTCAAGCTCGTTTGACGCGTTTAGTGATAATTTGCCCTGCATTCACTAGGTTGTCTTCAGGTCCCTTGGACGTGTTCCTTGTTTCACAGGTCTGTTTACTATATTATACTATGTGTCTTTAACTGTAGCTGTGGTGTGTGGCACTATCTCCTGCTTCACATACTGTTGAAATGTTTGTTCTTGATTCGGCTTGGCAGTGCCTACCTACCTGGCGCTAAGCTGGGTTAGCGGGCACTCACCTCTGTCTGTTATGCGAAGTGGGACTGGTACACTGAATAGGGATCTGATCTCTGCCAGGCCTGATATGCAATATCCCAGTTTCTGGTGCTCGACAAATCCTAACTGATCGAGGTTTATTAATAACCTGAATCGGGATCGATCATTGACTGATGGTGATGGAGAGTTTCCTACGTTTTGGGATCAGCTGTTCCGACTGAGAAAAGGAAACTCCATGAATTAAGTTGGTTCTCGACTGAGCTGAATGGAGAGTTCCTGCTCTCTGGCTGAATCTACAGATCCAGCCAAGGGAAGATGGAGTTGAGTGGCTGTGGCTGGCTAGCTTTGTTGTTCCCCCTCTCTGGTGTGTGTAGACGTCCTGGCAGATGGAAGTTGATAGTGCTGAGAACTAGTTGTGGCTGTTGTGCTGATCCTGGGTGTAAAATAGTAGGGGTTTGTGACATGCAGTTTGTGTGAGTCCGATGTTGTAGAGCCTGTGCCAGTCTATTCATTGTGGTGACGAGGCTGAAACTCTTCTCTCCCTAATAATACCTCCTTCCTTCCTCCATGCCTTCCACTTCGGTCTCTCGCATATCACCGTGTTCATTTGTTGGGGATCCCCGCTATAAATGAAATGTAGATGAAATCCAGCATAAAGTGCTAAGGACCACCGGCTCTGGGATGTCTGTAGTTACAGATCAAAGGTGCACATGCATCAAAATAGCCAATAGCGAATCCTTAATTGCGATTTTTAAGGCATCGCAATTAAGGATTCGCTATTGTATTGTAATTGCATTTATATAGCGCTTACTACCCCTGTCGAGGCGTCGAAGCGCTTTTTCGGCGAGTAGCACGCTACTCCGGGACCCATAGAGGATTAGTGTTGAATTAGTATAGTGAAACATGCAAGTACATTTTAAGTGGTGGATAGGTTAGTCAGTTATTTGGATTTGGAAGGATAGCAGAAGGATAGAAGAGGGAAAAAAAAGCTTTGTATTTATATAGCGCTTGTTACACCTGATGGGGTGTTGAAGCACGCTACTCCAGAAACCCATAAAGGATTAGTGCTGAATTAGTATGGTGAAATATGAAAGTAATTTGAGTGGTGGGTTTTAGTCAGTTATTTGGAGTGAGAAGGGTATCAGAGGGATAAAAGGGAAGAAAGGTTTGCATTCATGTAGCACCTGTTACCCCTGATGGGTGTTGAAGTGCTTTTCTGGCGAGTAGGACACTACTCCGGAACCCATAAAGGATTAGTGTTGAAAATTGGTATAGTGAAGTATGAAGTAATTTGAGTGGTGGATATGTTATTCAGTTATTTGGATAAAGAAGGGTAGGTTGCGGGATAGAAGAGGGAAAGAGGTTTGTATTTATATAGCGCTTGCTACCCCTTGATGGGGTTTTGAAGCGCTTTATTGGCGAGTAGCAGCTACTCTGGAACCCATAAGGATTACTGTTGAATTAGTATGGCGAAACATGAAAGTAATTTGAGTGTTGGATATGTTAGTCAGTTATTTAGATTGAGAAGGGTTGGGGAGGGGTAGAAAAGGGAAAAAGGTTTGCGTTTATATTGCGCCGGTAACCCTGATGGGGTGTTGAAACGCTTCATTGGTGAGTAGCACGCTACTTTGGAACCCATAAAGGATTAGTGGTGAATTAGTATAGTGGAATATGGAAATTGAGAAGTGAACGTGTTAGTCTGTTATTTTGATTGAAAAGGATAGTAGAGCGACAGAAGAGTGAGATTTTTTTTTTTTAGGTCATAGCAGTAGGAGGAGGCTTTTGGATGAGTAAAAAGGGGTTTTTAAGGGGAAGGGTCAGAGGGTAGAGTTTATAAAGGTTTGTTTTGGGGGATCGGTATAGTAAAAGAGGTCAGTTCATGCAAGGAGGGTAGAGTAGGAAAGAGTCTAGAAAGGGTTATTTTGGGATCATAGTAGTGGTATGGGATAAATGAGAGAGTGGATGTAGAGGATATATTGATAGATGTATAGGGTGAGAGATAGGGTAGTGCATTGGAAAGAGTAGTAGAAAGAAGTTTGAGATGAGTCAGAAGGTTGGGCCAGAGGATATATTGAAAGAAGTATAGGCTTAGAAATAGGGTAGTGCATTTGAAATGCTAAATTAGAAGAAAGTGATAAATATATAGATCCATAAGTACATTGAAAGTATATAGATGCATAAAGGAGGTAAGTATATATAGATTAAAGATATTGATGGAGGTACAGGATGAGAAATAGGGTAGTGCATTGGATATGCTTTTTCAGGAGAAAGGTAACAGACACACAGATCCAAGTACATGGAAGGTACATAGATGCACAATGGAAGTAAGTACGTGTAGACCAAAGATGATTTTTATTTATTTATTTACAACAACATAATTATTCTACATGTTTATACAAAGCAATACACAAAGATAGGTACATATCTATAGTGAAAATAAATGCTTATATACAGAGGAATATGCTGTAAATTTCTGTTTGCGTATGGTGCTTATGTGGGGAAGAGCCAATTCTTGAGTAGTTTTCTGAAGATAAGGTGGTTGTCGGTGGATCTTATGTTGGGGGTAATCAGTTCCATAGTTTGGCTGCTTGAACAGAGAACGATGTGCCACCCATCGTTTTTTTCTTGTATCTTGGGATTTTGAGGCGAGATGCCCCTTTAGAGCGTAGGTTCCTTTGTTGAATGTGTTTGGTGATTTTATTCCTGATGAAGAGCGGTCCCATCCCATGTATTGCTTTGTGGGTGATACAAAGTAGCTTGAACGTGGATCTTCTGGCAACCGGTAACCAATGCAGGGCTTTCAAGGCAGGTGAGATGTGGTTTCGCGGTTTGATATGCAAGAGTAGTCTGGCAGCCGAGTTCTGAATCCGTTGTAGTCTTTTCATGGTCGTTAAAGGTGATCCGTGGTAGAGGCTATTGGCGTAATCGAGTTTGGACAGAACAAGGGAGATGGTAGCTTGGACCTTGTGTGGAAATCCCAAATGAGGGAAAATTTGTCGCAGCGTTTTTATAGTGACAAAGCTTGATTTTGCTAGTTTGTCCACTTTGGCATTCATCGACCGCTTTGGGTCCATGGTTATTCCGAGGTTTCTTACTTCCTTCGATAATTTAGGTGGTGATCCCAGTTCATCAGGCCAGGCGGCAAGCGGGTCGTAATGTTTCCAATCGCCACACGTGAATATTTCCGTTTTTGAAGCATTCAATTTGAGATGGCTCCAAGTCATCCACTGATCCACGGCTCTGAGACAACTGAAAATTGGGCATTTTTCAATGTCTTTGGGGCATTCCAGTTGAAGGAGTATTTGCGTGTCATCTGCATAGTTATAGCACGTGAGGTGAAATTGATTGATCAGTACCGGTAATGACTTCATGTAGATGTTGAAAAGCATGGGCGAGATGATAGAACGTTGAGGGACTCCTGCTTTTGTGGAGTATGGTTTGGACGAGAAAGGTGGGGTATGGATGACATTAGTTCTGTTTCGAAGGTAGGACGCTATCCAGTCTAGAGCAGTTTCCTCTATGCTGGCTTCATAGAGTCTTTGTTTCAGAGTGTCATGGTCAGCCGTGTCAAAGCAGCCGAGAGGTCCAAGAGGAGTAGCGCAGCAACCCCGCTGCGGTCAACTGTATTCTTCAGGTCATCCCAGATGGCAAGAAGGGCAGATTCAGTGCCTCTTCCCGGACGGAATCCTGTTTGGAAGTCTGAGAGTATGTCATTCTCTTCAATGAATTGTGACATCTGGGCGAACGCTGCTCTTTCTATCAGTTTGCCCAGGAAAGGTCCATTTCTAATGGGTCTGTAGTTGTCAGGGTTCAGCGGGTCCAAGTTTGTTTTCTTCAGTAAAGGGCGTATGTGTGATTTTCTGAGTTCCTCTGGAAATATTCTGCTAGTTAAGGAATCGTTGACGATTCTTCTTACTGGAGTGTCAGCAGAGGTTGTTTGTGGTGGACAGGGGTCAGAAGGGCTGCCGGTAGGCCTGCTTGCTTTGACCAGGTCCATAAATTCATTGTGTGAGATGTGTTGGAAGGAACGGAGAGGCTGGGTTAGAGTATTCTTGGATTGTTGTTTTGTACAGGGGTTAGTGCTAGTGCTTTGTTTCTGTTTTAAGTATGAGTCCAATGTGTCTGCTTTGTCCTTGTAATGATTTGCCAGTTTGTCTGTGAAATCTTGAGTAACAGGATGAGTTCCTTCTAGGCAATTTGGTTTGCGAAATTCATTGAGTATTTTATAGAATTCTTTATTTGCACATTTAGCATTTTGAATTCTATCTGAATAGTACCTTTTCTTGGCTTTTTTGATAGCTGACTTGTATAATCTGTTAATTTTTTGTAGGTGAAGTTTGTCTTGTTTGGCGTTTGTTTTCAGCCAGGTACGTTGCAGCTTTCTAATTTGTTGTTTTATGTCTTTTATTTCTACGTTTCTCCAAGGCGCATTTTTTTTTTTTTTTGTGCTGTTGTGTGGTTTTGAGTGGTATCAGGATGTCAAAAGCTTCCTGTAGCCACTCATATAGATTTTGAACCGAAGTTATTGTTTCCAGATTTGTACTTGATGTTAGTTGTGTTTCTAAGTGTTCCAAATTGAGTTTGTTCCATGGCCGATAGGTGGATGGATGTAAGCTAGTTTTAGGTGAGTCCCTTAATGTTGTTTTATGTTGGAAAGCAAGCAAGTGGTGGTCTGACCATGTGACTGGAGTTATAGTTTGAAAGGTAACTAGTTCAGTATTAGCAAAAATGACATCTAGGATATGTCCAGCGATGTGTGTGGGTTTGTGGACAATCTGATGCAGGTTCAGTGCCTCTAGGCCAGTGATTATTGTTTTTGGATGGGTCATATTGGGTTTGTCAAACCAAATGTTGAGGTTACCCAGAACGCATAAGTTGGAGTGTATTGTTATCAGGTTTGAAACTGTCTAGAAGTGCGTCTGGGAATGTCGCCTTGCTAGGTGGAGGTCTGTAAAGGAGCAGGAAGTTACAGGATGAAGACGGTGTAGTATTGCATCTTGTTAGAAGAGCCTCACAATTCTTTATGGAGATGTCATCAACTTTAGTGATATGTAATGTTTGCCTGAACACAACAGCTAGACCACCTCCTTTTTTGCCTATACGATTTTGGGTGATCGTTTGATAGCCTAGAGGAATGGCTTCATGCAGGACTGGAGCCATATTATCTCTCAACCATGATTCAGTTATGAATAGTATGTCTGGTTTTGCATCTGTGAGAAGGTCGTAGACGTGATGTTTGTTTTTAGAGAGGGATCGAGCATTTATTAGTAGAGAATGGCCTTTGGTGATAGTGAGGCTTTGTTTTGTAGTAGAGTGAACAGTATAGTGTGTGTTTGTAGCAGGTGTGTTTTTAGTGCTGGCATTAGCTGTATTAGGATAGCAATCGTGTAGCTGTTCTGTATCATGTTCCTCATCCAGCATGCTAAGAAGGCATTTTGATGGGTCTGCGTGTGTATGTGGCGGAGATGGTGATTGAGAGTGAGTTGGTGTGCTATGTTGTTTTCGTGGTGTAACATTGTTGTGCTGTAGACATGGGGAAGCAAAGTTGTGAGGTGTCGCACGTCGCTTATGTTGTTTGCGTGTGTTTATGGTGGAAGGTGTATGAGTCAGGGGTGGTGGTGCAGCATGTAGTAAGGTTCTAAATTGTCCAATGGATGAGAGGCGGTTAGAAGAAAGTTGCTGTGTTGCTGTATCTGTGTTCGGTGTGGTGGAAGAGAGAAAGCTTGGCATTGGAGTTTGTTCCTTTGTGTGGTTTGAAAGGTGGGTGTATGTTTGTATTTTGTGATGGTATGTATTTTGACGTGTTGCGCTTTGAAGATCTTGTTGTGCTGGTGTTTGTGATATGTTTTGTTTTTGAGGAGTAGTGATTAGCGATTCCTACAAATTCTTTAATTGCGACTGGCAAATTGCGAGTCGCAATTAAGGAATTGCTTCCCATTCATTCCTATGGGCCGATAGGCCCATAGGAATCAATGGGAATTGCATGCGCAATTTGCGAGTACCCAATAGGTACTCGCAAATTGCGCAAGCAATTTCAAGGGTGCCAAAGGGACACCCTGTTGCACCCCTGAAATTACAATTTTGCCACATGTTAGGCACACACATGCCCCAAGGGCATGTGTGTAACATGGGACTTTGAAACATGCACTTTGGTGCATTTTTCAAAGAAATCGCAAATTACCATCACCTTTCAAATGACGGTAATTTGCGATTCTTAATTGGGAAATCACAATTTTTTTCTTTAATGCATTGCATTTAAGTCGTCGCAATTTGCGATTCCTTAAATGCAATCGCAATTAAAGTAATCGCAAATTTTGCGATTCCTTATTTAGCAATTTTTGCATTTGGGATGATGCATCCCAAATGCAAAAATACCGGTCGCAAAGGGGCAGATTCGCAGAATCTGCCCCTTTGCGACCGGTATTTCTTTTGATGCATGGGTACCTTACTTTATTACTCCGTGTTTGATAACTCGAAATCATCTACAATCGTCAACATGTCTCTGAGTAAAGGTTGCACATGCCAGCCTACTGTAAAGGGTATTAACAAATGCTAACCATGATGGGCAGCTGGTGGAATGAGCTGGAAGGGGAAGGAAGTGTGACAGGAAGAGGAAGCGATAAACGGGGAGAAAGAAGGTAGTGAAGAGGGCAGTAGCAGAAAGGAAGGTGCCGAGGGAACAGGAAACTGCGTTAGACAATAGGATGAGCAGAACAATGAGAGAAGCGGGAGAGTAGGCGATAGGAAAACGTGATTACATGAGGAAAGGGGGTATTATGGAGGCACTCGATTCTGTAGCGCATGTAGATCTGCAACTAAGCAGTCTTAAGGTGTTTGATAATGAGGATAGTGAATAGAAAGAAGACAAGGGATTCGGATTAGTGGAAGGAAGCAAGCGCCATGTAGGTGTGTGTGTGTTCGTTTGAGATTTAGCCAAATTCTGGTGATTGTGAGAGACTATACAAATATTACTACAGCTTGCTTTGACTGCATAATCTGCAAGGAGGCCTGTAATTATGTTGAGGGCACCATAGATTTACGATCTGCTTGCTTTCATTGTGTACTATATAACTCGCCTTCACTGTGCACTCGTTTTTCATAGGCTCCAATGGCAGTGCCTGTAAGAGTGATCCAGACAATAGTGCAGCTTGTTTTTATAGTGCGCAGCCTGTGATAATGCAGCTGTTACTAAAGTTGACTGTTTACGAAGGTGCCTGTGCAGGTAATGAGTGTAACAATAGCACAGAGAGTAGTTCACCTCTCTTTCAGTGTACACTTCCTGTGACGGTCTGACTGATAGTTATGGGGTTTGTGTGTGATGGGCCTCAGTTATGCGATTGTGAGAGCACCGCAGACACTAGTGCTGCCTGCCTTTATCACTAGCAGTAGTGGTACTGCTCATTTCACCGTGCTGTGTGTGATGGACCTCAGTATATGATAATGAAAATACAATAGGCAGTAGTGCCCGCTCACTTTCACCATTCTGTGTATCAGTTTTATAATTTTGAGAATCTCAAAACCCTAGTACTACTTACTTTTCCTGTGCTGTGTCTGGTGGTCTCATTTAAGTGAAAGCGTGAGCACTTGAGGCAGTAGTTTTAGTCCAGCTCACACTCACTGTTGTCTGTCTCTGATGAGGTTCAGTCGTGTGATTATGGGAGCAACACAGACACTAACGCCGACACAAGTGTAGTCCATCTTCACTGTACTGTGTGTGTGTGATTGGCCTCAGTTGTGAGATTGTGAGAGCACTAGACACTACGTTTTCACTGTGCTTTGTGCGAAGGGTCTGTTTTGTCATAGTGAGAGCACCACAGGCGGCAGGGCCATCCACTACGCTCAGTCTCTTGTGGATTTCAGAAATGTGATTGTGAGAGCACTGCAGACACTAGGGCAGCTCGTGCTCCCGGTGGTGAGTATATAGTGGCTGTGGTGGGTTTCAGTTATGATTGTGAGAGCACCACAGGCAGTAGTGCAGCTCGCTTTCAACCTGCTTTGTCTGTAAGTTCCTCAGCTTTGTAATTACCGCTCGCGTTCACTGCGCTCGTCTCTTGTGGGTTTCAGTTTTGTGATTGTGAGAGCACCGCAGACATTAGTGAAGCTCATCACCGCTGTGGTGAGTATATGGTGGGTTTCAGTTATGTGATTGTGAAAGCACCACAGGCTGCAGTGCACTCGCCTTCACTAGCTTGTAGTAAAGTGATTGTGAGAGCACTGCAGACATTAGTGCAGTTTGGCTTCACTGTGGTGAGTTTCAGCTATGTGATTGTAAGAGCTCTTGAGGCACTAGTGCTGCTCACCTGTGCTCAGGGTGTAGTATGTTTCAGTTATGCGATAATGGCAGCACCACAGGTAGTAATGCAGCTCGCTTTCAACTTGCTTTGTCTGTGAAGGGCCTCAGGTTTGGGATTGTGCGAACACCTCACTCAGTAGTGCCATTCGCCCTCCTCACACTGTTCAGTCTTTGTTGGGTTTCAGCAACGTCATTGTGAGAGCACCGCAGACACTAATGCAACTCTTTCCCCTGTGGTGAGTCTGTGGTGAGTTTCAGTTATGTGATTGGGAGAGCACCGCAGAAACTAATGCAACTCTTTCCCCTGTGGTGGGTTTCAGTTATGTGTTTGGGAGAGCACCGCAGACACTAATGCAACTCTTTCCCCTGTGGTGAGTCCGTGGTGGGTTTCAGTTATGTGATTGTGAGTGCACCGTAGACACTAATGCAACTCTTTCCCCTGTGGTGGGCTTCAGTTATGTGATTGTGAGTGCACCACAGACACTAATGCAACTCTTTCCCCTGTGGTGAGTCCGTGGTGGGTTTCAGGTATATGATTGCGAGAGCACCGCAGACACTAATGCAACTCTTTCCCCTGTGGTGAGTCTGTGGTGAGTTTCAGGTATGTGATTGTGAGAGCACCGCAGACACTAATGCAACTCTTTCCCCTGTGGTGAGTCTGTGGTGAGTTTCAGTTATGTGATTGGGAGAGCACCGCAGACACTAATGCAACTCTTTCCCCTGTGATGGGTTTCAGTTATGTGTTTGGGAGAGCACCGCAGACACTAATGCAACTCTTTCCCCTGTGGTGAGTCCGTGGTGGGTTTCAGTTATGTGATTGGGAGTGCACCGTAGACACTAATGCAACTCTTTCCCCTGAGGTGGGCTTCAGTTATGTGATTGTGAGAGCACCACAGACACTAATGCAACTCTTTCCCCTGTGGTGAGTCCGTGGTGGGTTTTAGGTATGTGATTGCGAGAGCACCGCAGACACTAATGCAACTCTTTCCCCTGTGGTGAGTCTCTGGTGGGTTTCAGTTATGTGATTATGAGCACCACAGACACTAATGCAACTCTTCCCCTGTGGTGAGTCCGTGGTGGGTTTCAGTTATGTGATTGTGAGAGCATCGCAGACACTAATGCAACTCTTCCCCCTGTGGTGAGTCTGTGGTGGGTTTCAGTTATGTGATTGTGAGAGCACTACAGACACTAATGCAACTCTTCCCCCTGTGGTGAGTCTGTAGTGGGTTTCGGTTATGTGATTGTGAGCACCACAGACACTTATGCAACTCTTCCCCCTGTGGTGAGTCTGTGGTGGGTTTCAGTTATGTGATTGTGAGAGCACTAACAGGGGAGTCCGTGGTGGGTTTCAGTTATGTGATTGTGAGAGCACTACAGACACTAATGGAACTCTTTCCCCTGTGGTGAGTCTGTGGTGGGTTTCAGTTATGTGATTGGGAGAGCTCCGCAGGCACTAATGCAACTCTTTCCCCTGTGGTGAGTCTGTGGTGGGTTTCAGTTATGTGAAAGGGAGAGCACCGCAGACACTAATGCAACTCTTTCCCCTGTGGTGAGTCTCTGGTGGGTTTCAGTTGTGTTTGGGAGAGCACCGCAGGCACTAATGCAACTCTTTCCCCTGTGGTGGGTTTCAGTTATGTGATTGGGAGAGCACCGCAGGCACTAATGCAACTCTTTCCCCTGTGGTGGGTTTCAGTTATGTGATTGGGAGAGCACCACAGACACTAATGCAACTCTTCCCTTGTGGCGAGTCTGTGGAGGGTTTCAGTTATGTGATTGTGAGAGCACTACAGGCACTAATTCAACTCTTTCCCCTGTGGTGGGTTTCAGATATGTGATTGTGAGAGCACCGCAGGCACTAATGCAACACTTTCCCCTGTGGTGGATTTCAGATATGTGATTGGGAGAGCACCACAGACACTATTGCAACTCTTTCCCCTGTGGCGAGTCCGTGGTGGGTTTCAGTTATGTGATTGTGAGAGCACCGCAGACACTAATGCAACTCTTTCCCCTGTGGTGAGTCTCTGGTGGGTTTCAGTTGTGTTTGTGAGAGCACCGCAGGCACTAATGCAACTCTTTCCCCTGTGGTGGGTTTCAGTTATGTGATTGTGAAAGCACCACAGACACTATTGCAACTCTTTCCCCTGTCGCGAGTCCGTGGTGGGTTTCAGTTATGTGATTGTGAAAGCATCACAGACACTATTGCAACTCTTTCCCCTGTGGCGAGTCAGTGGTGGGTTTCAGTTATGTGATTGTGAGAGCACCGCATTCACTAATGCAACTCTTTCCCCTGTGGTGAGTTTTAGTTATGTGATTGTGAGAGCACTACAGACAGCAGTGCAGCTCGTCTGATTTTCCGAGTGCGAGGGCCCTCATGGAAACAATTCTGGTGATCTCAAGAGCTAAATGAGTGTTTGTTGTGTCATCAAAACCACTTCTCCATCTCCGAGTCGTGCATTACTGGTATTCACTGCCCTTTGTGTCCGCGCTTCCCCCGTGCAGCACTTTACCTCCCCCTCTGCAAAGGTCACATTTTCTGGCTCTCTAGTCACATTCTAAATGAGGCCATTGTATTCGGGCTCAGCGTTTAGCACAGATGCCCTGCTCATGTCAGTCTCCCAAGTGTGCTTAGCCTTGTAGACACTTGACATGCAGCGACATGGCCTCCAGGGTGGAGTTGCACGTGCTGCCAGGACCCGAGCAGATGGTGCCAGGCTGGACTACGCGCGCTCGCGCTCGAGGCGCACTCGTCGTCAGCACTGGGAGACTCGTGCCAGTTGGGAAGTGACAACTTGCATTTTAATCATTGTCTGAATGTGCCGCGCATTGACTAGAAAATGATTTGGAATACCGTGGTGGCGTGGTAAGCCGACAGTGCTGGGTGTCACGCGTTGACAGGAGAAGAAAGCGTTGCATGGCATGACGAGGCTGAGGTGAAGAACACGATGATATGGAAGCTTAGCTCGTGCTAGGATGTCAAAGGCTCAGTTATGTCTGATGCAGTGGTATGCCCATGTAATAACTCTGTAGGATGCATTTATGTGATACAACGGGGTGTTGAGATACCTTGGGTGCCAGACATGCTTTGGCTTGTTATTGGCCGCCTTAGAGGAATCCATCAGGCGAGCCAGGATATTATGTGGCCTGAATATGTAATACTCTGATATTATGTGGCCTTGATATGAAATGCTAGGGTATTATGTTTCCTTGATATAAAATACTAGGATCTTTCGGAGTCCTTCATGTGATTTTGCTCTGCATACTTTTGTTTCATAAAGAAGAATGGTGCATGGAGCCTTGCAGCTGTAGGATGTCCCTGGTGCTCATTGTACAGTAGAATAGAATGATGGGGCAAACATTGGCATATTACAGTTTATTGTCGTGTAGGCATTTTGCGATACAGTAGGCTGTCAGGGTGGAGACCGGTATAATATGGTAGGGATTTGTGGGAGAGGTGAGGGGTATTTTGTTATTTGGAGAGTTCAGACTTGGCTAGGTAGCAGTGGAGTAAACTACTCAGAACAAAAATTCTCTACCTGTCAATCAAGGTGTGCTATACATCACAGATAAGTAAACACCTAAGAAGCTGGCCTACTGACAAAAAAATGTAACAAAGTTAAGATATCAAAACATATCAAAATTTATTAATGATAGATTCACATTATTTAATTATTATTTAAACATTTAAAAAGACAGTTCACATCCCATCCCACGTTCACTCAGCCATTGAAACAAACAAACTCGTACACACACATACTCGTGCGTCCTAGAACTCAGGGTTCCAACCATACAAAAAGTACCAACAGCAGCACAATGACAAATGGACCAAAAAATTGCGATCTGGCATAGACATCAATTACAATGATTAAAATATATACTGATCATTAGACACAACAGTGGCAGAGTAAATTAAATGCATATAAAAGTGAAGAAACAATACATGCAAGATCCACGAAATTCAGATCAACATGATTGATCAAGCTGAGAAATTATTCATAAGCATTTAATGGTCCACAGGGATTTTTCAACGCGCGCGTTTCGGTGTTAGACCCAGATGCGGGTCTCACCTTCCTCAGGGCGACTGTATCAGAGGCAGTGACCATGAGATGAGCCTAAGATAAACAGACAACAATAGTACATAATGTGTACACAGCGGATAAGATGGTTAAAAGGCCAATGAAAAAGTTTATATAATAAATGGCCCAAAAATTAAATTAAATCAGATGGCACAGCTTCAAAAAAAGGTTGTCAAGATACTATCTCCGGGTAACAAGTGCACACTAAGCATATGTGTAGGATGGAATAGATAAGAAAAGAGAAAATATACCGTCACCTAATATAAAAAAACAAACAGAAAAGGTGTGCCGCGGGTATTTCCAAAGGCTAGTATTGAGCATAGATAAGAAAACACAATCCCAATGATCTAGACCACCGAATGGTGCGGGGAAAAGTAATGAAGTGGTGCCCAGAAGTGGGATAAAAAGGAATGTGTACCATGAAACAAATGGAATACCTGTACTAAAAGCCGGACGGGCTAGCAGCAGCAAACCGAATTCCACAATAGAAACAAAGAAGGTCAAAGATGGGACCTGATGGGGACAAAAATACAGATAACGTATGAAAAGAGAGACAATAAGAACATGAGGACAAAGTGTACAGGAGATAGAAAAGAAGTCTTACCGCAAACTGCGGGCAGCGTGTAAAGATGTTCAAATTAGGGCAGGGGAAACGATCCTATGAAGCGAATTAACACGCTGAACGCAGCAAACATTAGATATCAGGGCGACTTGGTAAGTTGATAGTAAGAACTGGTCGGGCGAATATGTAAGATGCTCGCTTCCAATAGACCAGATAGTCCAGTGCCTGAATGTGAAGAACGAAGAAGGAACAAGGATAAGTAAAAGAGGACGCTGGCTAGGTAGCGGTGGAGCACAGTTCGTAGTGATTTGGAGAGGAAACATGGGAGAGTTGGGAGTATTGACTGCACATTGAAGGTGAGTACAGTAGGATGCTGATATATGTGAATGTTGCATGCACCCTGGTTTCAAACAGGAGAATGATGTAGGGGGCATGTAGAATATAGAATGATTTTTGTGCCAGGAAAGGACAGAATAATTTAGCATGCATGGTTGGTTTGATGGGAAGATATGAACTCGTCATGGGTGAATGTTGCACTGTGGAAGAACCAGATACAGACACCAACACTTAATAGGGGACATTTTGGTGGCGTCTTTTAATTTGTTAGGTTCTGTTGCACATTGTAAGACACAATAGGATGTATTGGTGAGCTTCGCATGACAGAAAAAGTTACTACATGGAATCGGTATGATAGTGCAGAATATAGTGGGTATTGCTCTAAAGCAGCACAATTTAGTGGCAGCCTAGGAATATAACGTGAGCACTCTTTCATGGCTCTTAATATGATGAATTAAAGTGTTAGAAAACAGTAGCATGTTACATAAGGTGTTGTGGTGGACATTGTATGATACGGTGGAGTGGTGTGTTGGAAAATGCTCTACTGGGGAGCTTTATTGTGATCTTTGTTATGGAGGGTAGGGTGCAGCGGCAGGTAGTTGTATGATGAGCTTCAATGAAGAAGGTAACTGCAGCGAAGGTTGTACAATACAGTAGGTTGTTGTGGCAACTTTGATATAAAGCAGCAGAATGTTGACACCTTAGTATGGTACAGTAGACTGTTGTAGTGGGTATTGCATGATACTGTAGGCAATCGAATGGTACAGCAGGATGTCGTAGCCACTTTTGTGTGATCCAACAGGATGTTTTGATGGCCACTGCATAATCAAGTAGAAGGATGCAGTTGGCATTCCAATGAAAAAGTAGAATTTTTTGTTGGATATTGCATTGATTTGTGACCTATTGTTATGATCTGTGCTGTGTGATCTAGTGAAATGATGCAGTGCTCTTGGTATGATGCATTACATAATGAGTATTATCTGGTAAGAAAGGAAGGCTCTTACAGAAAATCCTCAAGTGAAACAAACCAGATGAGATGAGGTTCATCACCTGTGTTTTGAAAAAGGGTTTGCTCATTGAACACCACCCCAGCATTTTTAACATTCTTAAGAGGCAAAGGACAGGGTACGAAAGAATCCAGCTGTTATCCTGAGGACCAGTTGGCAGCAGAACCACCTAGGACCATCACCTCGGTTTAATCTGAATTTTGGCTTTAGCCAGTTCCCTGTCATCCAGTCAGCCTTTGCACTCAATACAGAGTGAAAATTCATGCGGGCCTCACGTTTGTGGCCATCCAGCTTGAGGATCATTTAACACTTGCAGGAAAGATAATGCTCCTTAATCTGCCCCGCAAGAGTGGTGTCAGGCATTAGTAAGATACAGTTTTATGTTATAGTAGGCATTGGTATTAAGTGGCAGAATGTTGGTTGATCTTGTTCTGAGGCTGTGCCAGGTATTGCATGTGTGATGCAGCAAAATCTTGCGATGTCCTTGGATGATGGGAGCAGACTCTGTTGTACAGCAGGAAGCTTATACATTGGTATGATATAGTCAAATGTTGTGGCCTTTATGACACTAGGAGGCTGTTGCTTGTATGAAGCAATAGATTGTTGAGGGAGATATTGGTGTAAAATAGAAAGATGGCGGGACCTGGTAGATATGGTATTTCGTTTATTTGTTTTTGTATAACAGGATGTTGACCCTCATCGTGGTTACTGATAGCTTTACAGAAAGTACACCTACATAGCATCAATATGAGGAAAATAGCGCATAATAATTTAAGCTGGAAAATAGTATTTATTCTATAGTTTCTGTTAAAAGGTAGCATTTTTAGTGATATACCACGGAGAGTCTGATCATGTTGGAGTGCCCTATTTAAAGATAAATTAGATTCTCTAATATCACTATCATTATCATAATATCGTTTAAAGATAAGCTCAGGGAATCCGTATAGTTTTGGGTCATGTCGTTGATCTGCCTTGGCAGGTAGATTGTAGATGGCCTTTTTTGCTTGCCTTGAATTAGGTTTGAGGAATAAGTAAGGCAGATCCTTGCGGAGAGAGATTTGCACATGCTGTGGATGTTGCCTGACTAGGAGCGCATCAAGTTGAAGCTTTCCTTGAACCTGTATATTTCGAGTTAGAGGGAGCTCTGTTTGTATTAGAGATGGTGAGTTTTTCTGTTAGGTATTGTGGGTTGCCCAATTGTAGTGGCTCTAGGTACTCTGTGGACTTACACATCCACTGCAAGGACCTGTGTTTGACCTCATGATCACAGCTGCAAACACTCAACCTTTCATCCCTTTGAGGTTGATAAAATGAGTTGTGTAACAATAAACAGCTGTCATTCAGTACTTAGATACCCTTCTGAATAAACAAACACTTTACAAGTACACATGTTAGATCCCATTCTGATTCAAGAGTGTATTACAAATATACATTATGTAAATGCCAGATCAGTGATGACATAACTATTGAAATGTGATTACATTTCTTGATTGCTGAGATAACCTAGGTAGCAGTGCGTGGTTTTGCTGCAGGGTGCAAGTTGTTGAGATGGCCATAGCTTGAACTGTGTTCTTTAGATATGCTGTAGGGAGGAAATGCTTGATGTATTGTGTAATGCTGACCAATGCTGTTTGTCTTCGTCCAGTGAGTAGGAAGCAGGACATTTTGTTTGGGAGAGTTAATGGGAAAATCACCTTTTTGTAAGTTGGATTTTAACGTAATATGTTTTAGTGTATAGGAACTATTTGTGCAGTTTATTCTCTGGCATTTTCATGTAAAGAGTTTGCACATTGGGTCCAAAGACTTCCTACTGGCTCAGCTTTATGGATAGCAGCATGGGGATCAGAATAGAGTTTTGTTTGAGGTATCTCGAAAGGTGTAGCGATGATATTATTGACTGAAATTAAAAATCTTTATACTGAGAAGCCAATTTCTGAGGTTGATATGTGTAGTTGGCATTGGTGCGATAAGGAATAATGTGTGTAATGTTTGATATAGTTTGATGTTTACTGCCGTTTGATGCTGTAGCCCTTCGTGATGGACATTGGTATGATGTGTTATGGTGCAGCGACTCACATTGATGCACTGCAATACGATATTGACGGGTGGTTGGACAGCTCTGTTAATTAGAGCAAACCTGCAGCGGCGGGATTTATCGGGCCAGGCCGTGGAAGGAAGACCAGAGTATAAGACTTTCAGGCAAGAGGACAATCTTTTCCACTTGTATGGGTTGAGCTAATGAAGAGCTGAAGAACTGTCAGGATAAACGCTTAGGAGATACATTGGAGCCCTGATGACGTCCAAGTGAGGACGAAACGCATAGGCTGACGATTGGATATTGGTATATTTGGTTGACCATTGGATTCTGTTATATTTTGGAGCTATGATTTTCCTTTGAATTAATAAATGGAAAACACACATGAAACAAGTTTGCCTATGGATTTGATTCTCGAAAAACAATAATTGATTGGATACCATAGCGGATACATTGACGCTTCTTTCCATTTGTAAAATTCAGCTGCATGTTATTAGTTGTCCTTTCAATGAATAGATGAATCGAGATCTACTTCGATGTCATTAGTAGTAAGGAATTTGAAAGAAATTGTAACATTTCGACCTGAAGAGAGATTCTTAGTGTTTCTGTAGGTTCCAGATCACCTGGCATTGACTCACCACTTTGTACTATTATGGATGTTTTTTTTTATTTTTAATATTTGTATATTTGTACTTTTATGATCTTATTATATAAGAATCTAATAAAGTGATTTGACTGACTGACTTTAACTTTCAGTGAGATGACATATGCATTCAGTAATGAGGAGATGTCAGCAGAGAGCCATTCTTGATGGTGTCCGTTGTATTTAATGTTAAGTTTACATGTGGTATATTATTAGGAGTACTATGTAACCTCACAGAAGGAAATTGGGGCTGCTGAATTGCCAAGGTCATTCCTTGTCTCTTGCAGGTGGTTCTCCTCTGTGACAATTGTATACTTGTATTTGTGGATAACCTGTTCATCGAGACCGCATTTGTTTGTGTCTCACATTGAACCTTGTTAAATTGAGTTTGAGTTTCTCTTGGATTTATTTTTAAATCTTTAGTGTGAAATGTATGTGTTGTAGTTGTTAAACTGTTCCAACCTACACAGTAATTTGATCTGCGCAATGGAGGAGCTACTGAAATGGTACAGCTGCAGACAATGTGGCAGACATTATCATGCCATAGAATGTACAGAAATTAATGGGATACAGTAGAGGTTTGTGGTGGTCTTGATATGATACCGTAGGATGTTATGTTTGGGATTTTTGAAATGCCATAGAAAGTTATAGTCTAGATTATGTGGTTTAAAGTTACGATGAGATAAAGCCGGATGTCAAGAGAAACATCAGTATGATTCAGAAGGGTGTTATGATGTATTTTAAGAAATTGGAAGTATTAGTTAAAGGGGCAAAGCAGGTGAGAACCCACCTCAAGTAATAATCACAGTCCTTGTCCCAAAACAAACCTGTGATTAAACTCTGGTTGCTTGTCGCAAAGCAGTCAGGCTTAACTTAGAGGAAATATGTAAAGTTTTTATGCAGAACGAAAACAGCCATAAAATTGAAATACAAAACAATGAAAATCTCAAAACAAATTAAAAAACTAGAGTAAAATGTAATAAACAAAACGACGACCCCAAAATGCCACAGGAGTACCCTTCTAAAAAACCTCAGGAACTGAGGGAGGCACTAAAAGACTCACAGGGTGGGAAGTAAAGGCCATAATAGGATCCAGTTCTCATCAGCTGGGCAGTTGCAGGAAAAGACCTCTTGCAGCTTATTGTGTCACTGTAGCTTTAACAGGAGCCTTATAACCCTTGGAGTCCACTTCTTTGTCCTGGGTACAAGAGAGAAAGCAGGTCCAGTCTACAGGCTCTTCTCAGGTCACAGACAGCAGGGCAGGGTTTATGTTCTTCTCGGGTTCAGAGAGTGTTCTGAGAGTTTCTGGGGTTGCCACTTTTATTCCCAGTGCCAGCATGTGGTTTGTCCACCCCATAAGCGAGTTCTGGTCAGTGGCATCAAACCCAGATGGGGGTGGGTGGGGGGGGGGAGCAGACTATTTATAGGGACAAAGGAAAGCCAGACTTAGGTTTGTTTGTTTGATTGAAAAGTTTTATATAGCGCTGGCTAGTCCCGGAGGTATCAGAGCGCTTTACATGAGATAGCGATACCAAAGGGGATGATGGACGGAGCGTTAGAGCAAATCAAACACTCACCCCCAGTCAACTGATCTGGGTTTAATCCATCATTCTTCAGCTCACTCCACCACCCCAGTTCAGACATGGCCATATGCAAATCAGTCTGACCCTGTGCCTCATGGGAACAGTCCAGCCCGAACTGCCAAGCCATGTCTTCCCTGGACCGGAAACAAGCATCCTGGGACCGGTTTCGGGTTCAAAACCCTCATCAGCCAGGCTATCTTGAATACAGTGGCAAAGTGAGCAAGGGACCCACGTCTGGGCATACCCTGCCAACTTAGGGCGAACAAAGCAATACCAAAGGTTCGGGCTGGACTGTTCCCATGAGGCACAGGGTCAAGACTGATTTGCATATGGCTGGGTTCAAACTGGAATGGCATGGTGAGCAAAAAAACGATGGATTTAGGCCCAGATCTCTGTACTGGGGTGAATGTATGACATTGTTCTGCATTCTGTCCATCAACTGTTGTTTTTACATGAGATAGGACATTGCATCAGAACATTATTACATCAGTTACAGTTACCAGTATATGCTTGGGAGAAAAACGTGAGCTTACACAATAATATAAGATATTAGCGCGTAGCATATCCAAGACACACGTCATATGGGGAATGGAAGGTAGTGGGGGAAAGGCAAACCGGGGAGAGGAAAGCAGATGGAGTCAGATATATCTGAGGGGGGAAAGTGGTCAAAGTTGCCGAAGAGAAAGACAGACAGATAAAACCGTGAAAAACAGTGTCCGATGTCCGGCTGGGTAGGTGACGGCCGATGGGGTGGACCCAGAGCCAGACTCCGCTATAGCTGCATAGGACAGCTCCACCGGGCAGCGGCCAAGGGTACTCGGGCTCCGCGGTAAGTACAAACAGTTTTAATTTCAGCCCGTGGGGCACCGTCGTAGTTCAATAGAAGGCATCAGTCCCGGTGTTAATGGGAGGCGCCGTCCGCCTCGTCCTCCATCTCATCCCCAGGTCAGAGGACGAAGGGAGAGATCACTGGCGAAGTCAAAGGAAAAAGGTTCCCTAGCGACGGAAGTAGTGGAAATGTCTCACTCAGAGGGTGTATTGTATGTAGATGGACGGTGCGTAGCCGCATCCAATGACTACGATTCAGGTGCAGCTACATGGCATTAAGGACACAGGAGTTTGGTGGGACGCTGGGTTAGCTTCATGGGATCCCACTAACACAATGCATCAAATGCTGTAGGAAAGACTGCCGTAGGTCAAGTGTAGTCTCATCGTGTGTTGGGCGCCATCTTGACTGCCGATCACTCGGATGCCTCAACAAACGCAGACCAAGGTGAGCAATTGAGAGATTGCAACAGATCAAGGGGCTACTAATGAAGGAGCTCTGTCAATTTGTGCTCCATATTGCACACGGGTCAAATATTTGCAGCGGGGTCAGTGCAGACGAGGTACGAGTGGGGGAAATTGCTGCCGTCATATTAGAGTCAGGCAGGTACAGGCAGCAACTTGGTAGCGAGTGTGGGCTTAGGTGTGGGCTGCATCTGCCAGTGACAGGGTAGGCACCCTTTTGAAGTCAGGAAGGGGCTTGGTTCAGCCATGCTACCCTTTGAAGCTCAGGCAGGGCCTGGTACAGCCACAACTGATCCTGCTCAGGAGAGGAATACCCTTTCCTATACCCAAGGCCCTGTATCCACTCTCTGGGAGCAATACACATCTCACCCCAGGGGAGCCATTCATTGACGGGGGATAGGAAGAGAAATGACAACTTTTTAAAAGTGACATTCTCCGAATAGTTATATAAACTCCAACTTGGCTATTCATTTTGATTCTAAATTACTATGAAGTGAGTCCTTGAATTATGGTTCTAGCTGCTTCCAAACTGAATTTAAGCATTATGCGTTGATATAATATAACCCAGCGTTTTCCTATGGGCGAGCTAGCCTTGCTGCAAAAAAAAACAGACTATGGGGATTTTTCACTGTCGGGGCATGTAAAACATTACATATACAGGCCCTGCTTTTTAAATACCATGCATCCTGCCCTGTGGGCATTTAGGGCCTGCCTTAGGAGGGACTTGCATGTATTAATAAAAAGGGAGGTTTAGCACTGACAAAAGGTTTATTTTGCCAGGTCGAAATGGGAGTTTAAAACTGCACACACAGGCTACAAAGGTAGGCCTGGAGACATGTTTTATAGTGCTACTCTAGTGGGAAGCACAATGAGTGCTGTAACATTTAACTTACACAACCTAGATACATATAGTACCATATGCTAGGGACTTATAAGTAAATTAAATGTGCCAATCATGTGTATGCCAATTTTACCATTTCTAGAGAGGCAAGCACAGGTACTTTACCACTGGTTAGAAGGGGTAAAGTGCACAGAGTCTTATGGCCAACAAAAAACGAGCTCTGCAACAGAAGGCAAAAATCTGGGGTGACCCTGCAGAAAGTGCAAATCTCGTATATATGCAGGTTAACTGGCTTTTGGACATCTTAGGATACTTTATGATTTTGTGCCATTTAATGGTGTTGTAATGTGTGACACAGTAGGATAGTGTGGCAGCCATTGATTAAGCATAGAAAGTTGATGCGAAAGTTACTTGTGTATGGGACATTAGTATTACACATTAGTGTGTTATGATGGACATTGTTATGATATAATAGACTATGTATGCATTAGTATGGAATTTAGGATATTCTGTTTCCTTGGTATGATGCATTAGTAAGGCTACAAGATATTGTGAAGGATAGTGGTGGGATTGGTATCAAACAGTGGGATCGTGTTGCAGCCATAGAATGATATGGCAGTATGATGTGGTGGGCAGTGCAAAACGACTGATGTGCTGTAGGCTGTTTCTGTATTCAGTTACCTCAATCTGGGAATTTTGACAAGTACCAAATCTATACTATGTGTTTATCCAGGCGCCTATAGAGTCTTCAGTTTGTGGCACTCCCTACAGAAGATAAATTAATCACATTGTTCCACAGCATGTCTTGTTTCCACGGGATGTAATGATATTGCATAGGGTATTGATAGCAAGCTATAATTTGCTTTGCCTAAGGTAGGGTGTTTTAGATAGGTTGCTTTCGGATCACAAAAACATACAATAGGTTATTTATTGTACAGTGAGTCAAGGTGTGGGAGGTAAGAGGCAGTTGGTAGAATATAGAGAATTACGCAGCAGTAGGGAATGGTGTGGATAGGTGCAGCTTGGAATGGATTAAAGGGTTTTGAAGGCCTGTCTAAATATAATTGTGGACCGGAAGAGCATTACAAGTAGCAATGAAGGAACACTATGATGAACAGAGTTCACTCCGATCCGCCGGTGCTAACCGCAGCTTCAGGCTTGGCAGATGCTACTGTACTAATTATTTTTAACCTGTATTGCAGTGGCTAAGAAGGAAGTGTGCGTGTTGGGAAAGAAAACTTTGAAATAGCTTTAGGCTAAGTAAGATTTCAAGGTAGCATAGTTATTTATACTTGGCCACAATACAAAGACAGGAGTTGTGTTCTAAGGATTGTAACTGATATTCTATTGTTTGTAGTGCAGAACATTCTTCTGGCATGCCTTTTCTCAGACAAGAGTTCTGAAATGCAACCTGTCTAGAAGATACTATCCCTGGATTCTAATTTTGGAATAATTCCTCCTGCAACTTCATTTTGTCCACATAGTATTAAAAAACGCATTGAGTGTTAAGGAGGATAGAAGAGATTGCGTCCCGTTCCTGCTCTGTTATAGATGCAGCAGGAACCCAGAGATGGCTCTCAAAATGGTGTTTAAGGCTATTGAGATAGCTGGCACAATAGTAGTTTATGACAATAGGATTCAGCTGAATTGGTTCGCAAAATGAGGGGGTGTGACGATGGGATTTAAACAATCCAATTGGTTATGCACTAAAATGTTGTAGCGGGATAGCATTTTTAAATTAGGGACGTGTGATCTGGCTCTGTTGGGCGGTGTGGATAACCTGGCTCAGACGTGGCCTGGGTAACCTAGCTCAACACAGAGGCTGAAGAGCTCGGTTCTGCATGGAGGCCGGATGACCTGTCTCCGCAAGGGCGAGTGTGTTGATGATCAGGCTCTGCCAAGCAGAGAGCAGATGAGCATGCACAGGCGCGCAGAAGAGGCAGGTAACAGGCTCTGCAGTATGGCCAGACCCTGCAGGATAAGGATAGATGACCAGTCTTTGCAGTGGGGAAAGAATGACTAGTCTTTGATCGGGGATGGAGGTGTGAGTGGGGTACATGGCCAGGATATGCTGGGGAGCAGATGACCAAGCTCTGCATGGTGGGAACGGAGAACCATACTCTACTGAGGGTGGGTGACCAGGCTCTGAGATGGTGGAGGGAAGAGCGCATCCAGGGAAGGGTGCCGAAAGACTGACCCCTGCATGGGGACACGACTGGGGTCTGCCAAGAGTGGGTATGAGAGAGCACCTGACTGCTAAAGGTTGCAGAATGGATGACTGGGCTCTGCGGGAGATGTATGCCCTTATGCGGGTCTTAGCTATGGTAATTGTGCACGGACAAATGTGATGGTTCTGCATGACTGTTGTAGCCTGGTTTAGTGACTGCGATAATGGATTCTGTGGTAGTGAGAATGCCCTCTGTTTCTGTTCACTAGTTTGTACTGCATGTAACCTGTTCATCTCTCAGCATCCTCTTCAGCGATTGTTTTTCTAACCGTTCCTAATGGGAGTGATTCAGCAAATACTCTATTACAAATGAAAGCCTCAGCAAGGTGGAAATCGATGTCTTAAACAGTTTGAATACAAAACACTTACCTACACCAAAATGCATTGCAGTATTTGATTGAAATGCCATAATTAGTGTTATTTCAGTACCTCATTTCTTCTCTGACCTGAATCCCGTCTAGTGTAACATGTTTTGAGTGGCTCTCAAATGGTTAATTATTCCCCCTCTCATGCGCCCTAGAATCTGATCACCCAACAAACACTGAATGTGTGCATGACATGGTTCGTTGTATGTCGCTGTCCTGCCCCATGGAGATTTCTTGCTCTGTCTCTTACAATACATTTTTCAGTCGGATGGAGATGACCACCATTTTGTATCGTAGGATCATTTCGTTTGAGGATAATGCTTGATTTATTTATTTTTGGTTCACCCCTCGCACCATAGAGCTGTGCTGATTATAGATTTCTCTTTGTGGCTGTGTTGTTGTTCTTGACGAAAAGTGTTTGTCGTATTGTCCGAAATCAACGTTAGTTCTACAAATGACAGCTTGAAGTATAAGAAACAGGCTAGCACTTGAGGAGAGGGTGTTCCCAAATATATAACAGTTGAAAATGACCAGAGCCCCAGCACCATATTTGCTTAGTGCCAAACAGTGGTACAGCATACATTCTCCTTTTAACCAGGGACAAGCTGTATCAAAATTGGATTTTCATCACGGAGTCATTTTTCCTTGGCTATCCTTCCAGGATGAAACCACTTTCGTTTCTGTCATCTTTAAATATATGAAGCTTTTCGCCCAGGAAGCCCTCCCAGTGGCTAGATGTGAGGACGCAGTGCAGTAGAGCACAGCTCAGTGTCGCAGGCAGCAGAATCCCAAATACTCTGAAGGGCTTGGAAACTGTTCCCCAGCCATATACAGTCTTCAGTAGGAACAGTTATGTTTTGTTATTTTAACTTAATGTCGCGCATGAATCACCCCAACTGGGTATCTCGGTGCTACGGATAAACCCAAGCTGCATGACCAAAGGGCAAAATTATGATAAGTAAGTCTTTAATAATTTTTTGAATTTGGTCTAGTCAGTGCAGGTACTAATGTAGAAGGGCAAACGATTCCAATAGGTAGGGGTCAAGTAACAAAAAGATCTACCTCTGCACATTAGGCGTCGGATGCGGGGAGTGGTAAGTAGTCCTTTATCCATTGATCGCAGTTTCCTAGTAGGAAGACCGAGTTTAAGCTTCTGGTGTAGGTAGCTTGGTCCTTTCCCAACTAAAGCTTAATGGATAAGGCAATAAATCTTGAATGTAATTCTCTTTCTGACCGGTAGCCAATGTAATGTTCTTAAAAAGAGGAGAAGATGCAGCTCTGCATGGCAAATTACAGATAGAAGCTAGAGAGTAATGTCTTATTGGTGGAAGCCAGAAGAGCATTACCGTAATCAAACCTGCTAACAAGCCTGTACCAGAGTTTTCCTGGCCGCAAACGGAAGAAAAGGAAGTGCTTTCCTCAGTAAGCGCAACATGTGAAAGCAGGTCCCTGTTATAGACATGACCTGCTCTTTCATTGTAAGAACTTGATCCAACTTAACCCAGAGGTTTTTTACAACCTGCCTGGGGGTAGGGGCATTTCCTAATTCTGATGGCCTCCAGTCAGGAGTCCATATTTGTTGGGCTTTCCTAAAAGGCATTATCTCCATCTTTTCAGCTGAATGAAGGTAGTTCTCGGACATCCACTCTCCTATCCCATAGAAGCATTCCTTCATTTTCTCCATGTTGTTGTAGAAGAAAATGATCAGCTGAGTGTCGTCCGCATAAGACAGGATTTCAAAGACAAAGGATTTAATAGGTTTGGCAAGAGAGGCCACATATATATTGAACCAGGTGAGGCTCAAACACGATCCCTGGGGTACACCTCCACTTAAAGTCACCAAAGCGATGACTTGAGATCTATTCTTTAAGAAGTCTTGAAACCATTTCAAGGCAGTCCCGTAGATCCCTATCTCATTTAGCCTATACAGCAGCTTGTCATACAACACAGTGCTGAATGCTGCAGACAGGTCTAAAAACACAAGCATGGAGGGAATATTAACATCCAGTGAACATTTTATGGAATCTGCTACAGCAACCAAGGCTGCCTCTCTGCTGTGTGCTGTCATATTGTAAACAAGTGAAACAGTCCTCTTAAAGCTTGTGAATCCTTTGCACCCATATTAAAGGGCATTTATTTGAGAAGAGCTATGCCACCCTTTAGGACTGACATTTATCCCTAGTTAAAAGACAAGAAGCTTTTGTTAGAGTGACCAAAGGAGTACGATAGCTCTGGGACTCTTTTTATTCAGACAAAATGTCTTCGGCAATAATGTGAGCAACATGACTAATACACACTTGCGGTCTGAATAATTTTTTTTTACCTTTGTCCTGAAATGTCACTTTTCAAATGGAATTTTACAAACTGTCAAACATCATTATCAATTAGAAAATGTGTTAATGGTAGCCAAAACATATCCGTTTGGATATTATTTTGTTTGGAAAGGCATAACCCCAGTCAGCTGTATGGTGTCCACAAATCCCAAGTGATCAAAAAAATAGCATAGAGAAGTACTGCCAGTATGAAGTTTTTTTATGAAAAGTAATGGCAATAAAAAGATGAGGTATTTTAAAGTTACTGGTATTGTTACCAGCGTCTGTCTATGCTAGTGAGCCTAAAAATGTTAGAGAAAGCAAGAGGCAAGCTATGATTAACTAGTTGACTTATTTTGCCATTATAAAGAGCACCTAGTCTCTTTTGTTTTTATTGGCATATTCATAGTACTGCACACTTACATAATATAACATCCCTTTATGTCCTTTTCCTCATGCCCCATAGAGATTGGTGCCTCGAGAAGTAAAACCACATGATTCCAAAGTACTAGCATTTATACCACTGATCACAGTCCTATTGCTGCTCGTAATGTTCCTTTCCACCAGGAGGGCACGTAGTACCATATTGTGCAATATCCAGACCTGTACTGTACATATATTAAGAAAACAACATTGAAAACAATATTGTAACCAACAGTTCGAACGGTGGGTTCCAAGTGTGCTACCATCCAGTGCTTCTCAGTAGGAAAGTGGTTGCAGGACAGAGGTCGGGAAGCCCCTCCCAGCCAAAGTCATAGTCTCTTTAGCATGGTAAAATAATGTGCACCTAGTTGCAAAAATAATCTTAGCTATCCAATATATATGATGACCTGTGTTGGACATATCATGAAAATAGGCAATCTAACAAAATGTACAACGGGTATAAAACACCCTATTGTAAATTATATGTTTGCTTTATAGTGGCAGCTTAAGACGTTTTGTAAAGTTTCAGACATCTGTTCATCTGTTATTACTAAATCAATTCTACATTAACACAATCAAGGTTTTAGGCGAATATGGAAACGTGTTAATTTAAGGATAAACTATAAGCCTTGAATTGGGTTTAGGGTTAATCTAGGTGTTAGGGCGACAGTTAAGTGTGGAGTTGGCAATTAGGGTATGCTTAAGATTTAGGGTTGGGAGTAGGGGGTTTAGTGTAGGGTTAAACCTAGTCATGTGGATATGGGTCAAGTTGTGGTAACAAGAGATACAGCATAACTTTGAGCTTAAGGTTAGAGGAAGGACTAGCCAGGAACGTTAGGATATGGCTATTTTAAGTTTGAATCCACAACGACTCCAGGTTAAGAATTGAAATGGAGTGTGCTGACAATGAAATGGATGTATTTTTTTTATTTGAGCTGGAAGTACCGATTTATTGTGGATTTAAAAAAAAAAAAACTTAGTCATTTTCAGTTGCATAACTAACACAGCTTTTCGTGACAAAATGCATAATATGCGATTGTAGCAACATCAAGAAGTAGCAAAGCATATGAGTATTCCGCAATTGCGTTGAGGAGACATAGTACACCACCGGTCCAAAGCTGTAGCCATAAACAATTTTTAATTGGTAGTCCTAACCGGCATTACCTTGTGAGGAAGTGATGTTTTGTGTCCTCGGTGGAACTAGAAAGGAAAGAATCGATGTGCTGCAGAAGGTAGGCAAATCGTGGCTGTGTAAGCAGTGCATACGTAATATGGGGGCAGTAGTTCCGTGCGGGTCAATCTTGTGAGGATGTGCCCATGCGTTGCAGGTAGGTGTGGAGGGGTTGCCAGATATTCCGTGGGCGAGATTTGGGGGCTGCATCAGGGCGTAAAGTTCACGAGTTATGTCACAAAATGTAAGGCTTTTGAGCCATTGCTCTGCCGTTGGGTGGCGGCTGCTCCCCCCGGACAATGCAGCCTCCCGCTTTGCCGGCAGAAGTGCCAGTGTGGGAAAATGCCAGGAACCCTTTGGGATGTCGTGTACATAGCCCAGCACTGCTAGCGGCGGTGCCGGAACCAGTGTTACCTCCAGCATCCGGGAGAGTCCTGCAAAAAACGTCGGACCAATAACTGTGGACATGTGGGCATGTCCACGCTAGGTGAAAAAAATCAGCGCAGTCGGTGCTGCATTTGGGACATGTAGAGGGGTGGAAGGGATCTATTCTGGCCATGAGTTTGAGGGTCATATAGGCGCGTCAGAGAAACTTAAAGTGCAACAGTTTGTTTATGATTAGGGGACACCAATTTGGCTTGGAGAAAGCAATAATACGAAACATCATCTGGCAATGAATGTTGCAGATCCTCTCTCCACGCCTCACAAAGCCTGTCGTCCGCGGTAGGCACCATGTCTAAACACGTGATATAACCTAGAGACCAGGTGCTCAACGCTCTCATCTTCGATAATGAGGGAGAGGGGGGGTGAAGTCGTCGGGGGCAATAGGGTAAAAGGGTACCTGGCACGGAGAGCATTCAGGATACGATGCAAAATGAAATTGTCAAATGGTGTAGCATTGGCAAAATGTGTGTCCTCTGCCCAAGTGATGTCCAACAATGCCCTCCCGGAAATAGATCTCCCGTAGTGTGCAGTGTACAGCGGTTCAGAGTACGCTTAACTATGGCTTCAGTCATTGGGAGGAGCCAGCGGTTGTCCGCATGGGGCAAGGCAGGGGAGTATAACCGCCCCCTTTCTAGAAGGCACATCAACAGCACCATGCCCAACAGGTGGTAGAGAGCAGCTGAATGTCCGTGGGGTCCAATGGCAGCCCCATAGGGAGTATTGCCTTCAGCAGCGCGTCTCCTACTAAGTCCCGGTCACACAGACGTGAGAAAGGCGGGCGTCAGTGTGGTAACAATAGTATGCGTATTGGCACTGGGCTACCAGGTAATATAGGTGAAAATGTGGCACTCCGAAGCCGCCCCTCGCATACGGGAGGATCACCACTCTCCACCCAATCCGCGGTTTGCGGGCTGCCCAGATCAAGCGCAATGGAAGACTTCGTAGCTTAACGAAAAAGGCTTTAGCAAGAGGGATGGGAATTCAAGGAATAGATAAAGAAAACTGGGAAGGACGACCATTTTAATGATGGCCACGCCGCTGGCTAAGGATAGCAGCAGTTTTATCCATGTCTCGATTTGCGTGGTTAATTTACTCGCAGCTGGGCCATAGTTTAGTCGGATGATCTGCTCCCGATCTCGATGTATATGGATACCGAGATATTTGAGAGTATCATCACGCCACTGCAGTGGGAGATCACTCTGAAACTGGTGTGTGGCTGCTGTCAACGGGAAGAGCTCAGATTTGCTCCAGTTGCTCAAGAGGCCTGAGAAGCGGCCAAATCTCTGAATCTCACGGACTACGGGATGCAGATTCTCTGAAGGGTGTCTGAGAAAAAGTAGTATGTCATCCGCGTAAAGTGATAAGAGCAACAGACCTGTGCTAAACTGTAGCCCTCTCCAAAGATGGTTCTCCTGAAGCTGCCGCACTAAGGGGTCCATAGCAATGATAACAAGCATTTGCAATGCAATAGTTCTCGCATTTGCGAGGGTTTTAGCTATTGGCATTGTGAATGACAATGTCTTTTATTTATGTGCTTGTTTTTAAAACAGATAAATTAAAAGCATTGTCATTTACAATGTCAATAGCTCAAACTCTCAAAAATGCGAGACCCATTGCATTGCAAATGCTTGTTCTAAATACGATCGTACACACCTCCTACCTGAGACTAATTACGGAATTAGGGAGCGCTCTGTACGGCCTTAAAAAACACCGCCATACATCAGATCATCCTCCTGCCAGGACGAATGAGCAAGAGGTAGGTAAAGTCGCCGGGGGCCAATCAATGACAAGTGAGTTACCAACTTGGAGAGACGCTGTCTCTCTCTCATTGCGCTATGTGCTTCACTACGCAATGTATATATTACTGCCAAACACCATAATGAAGGTCCTAACTACATGGGACGGAACGTTATTTTACCCAACGCGACCCGCCTTCGTCCTCTCGCGACTGTGATGATCTAATTGACCATTGTATTCCAGTCACATAAATATGGCGCAGTCCACGCAGACTCTATGAAAATAGTTTGTCACCGTAATGTAATGCTTGTCAGCTAACAAGAGCACCTCTGTGGTCGTACATGAAATTACACCTCGGCGCGGATCCATTGTAAAGCACTATTCGCTCGTCTATCTGCGAATTAGCGCACAATTACATGAATGTAGCCTTCCCCTGTGCTGTACACGGCAGGCGCCCTCTCTGATGCAAAGTGTGGTGGTGTTGGGTTAAACCCGCAATAAGCCGGACTCGCATAGAAGTCTATCAGAACTCAAACATTGACTCAAACATGCCCATCTGCCGGTGCATCATCACCCTAGCCAGCCAAGCGCGGATTGAGAGAGGAGAAAACAAGTTTCGCAAACTCATAGCCAAGCGAGTGTCATTTATCACTTTATCAAACATGTCTGTCTCAGCTCAACTGCTTTTATTCTCGTGCGAGAGTCCATTTCACAATTTCCGCCTTTCATCATCACACAGACACTTAAAAATAAATTTTTCTGTACACACACACACGAATATATATATATATATATATATATATATATATATATATATATATATATATATATATATACACATGCATATATAAATAAATAAAGTGAGCGCGGTGTCCCTAGTGGGCACCGCGCTCATTAAAGTAATAAAAAAAAACATACAATTTAGAGCGCATAGCGCTGCAGCATTGCGCTTCGCTGCCGAATGACAAAAAGAAAGTGCCTACCAACTAATTGAAGGAGACTGGATAACGCCGCAAGTAAACGATCCAGTCCGGATGGGCCGTCCCAAAAGGAGACAGGACGGTAACAAAGAAGCCTCATTTTCAATCGGAAACCAGCGTTTAGCATAAACGATGACGCCAGCCAATGAAAAATAGGAGCGGGGCTTCAACCCCACTTCTAAAACCTACCCTACTACAATATGCCTCGCAGAGCGAGCAGCGCATGCGCGCTGCAACGCTAGGTCTGCGAGACCTAAAAAGGAGTGGAGAGAGCGGACACCCTTGCCTGGTGCCCCTCGCAGTTGTAAACGCGGGCGTCAAAGACCCGTTGACGCGGATACGAGCTGTGGGCTAGACGTATAAAAGTTTAATCCGTAACAAAAATCCGCGAGGGAGTCCGCGTTTCTGCAGTGTTGCAAATAGAAAAGACCACTCTAGGAAGTCAAAAAGCCTTTTCAGCATCGAGCAGGGCTACCGCTGTTGGGACCTCCGGTGATATTCTGTGTAAGTCCGAGAACAACGTATGCAAATTTATAGACACAGAGCGGTACTGGACGAAGCCGGACTGCAGTGGGGATATGATGGATTCGAGGAAGAGGGCCCGTCTAGTGGCAAGTATTTTGGCAAGAATCTTATTATCGAAATTCAATAAAGACAACGGTCTATAGGATTGGCATTGTAAGGGGTCCTTCTCGGGTTTTAGTAGCAGGATTATGATCACCTCGTGGAGAGTGGGGGGTAGTATATCTGATTCGAGCGTTTCAGCATATAGCTCTAGTAAATGGGGAGCAAGAAGATGTTTATTCGATTTGTAAAATTGGCCTGGATGGACGTCGGAACCAGGGGCCTTGGACCCGTCCATAGAATCTGCCACAGAGATGATTTCTTCCACTGCTATTAGTTCACTCAAAAATTGTTGCTGTGGAGTAGACAGCCAAACCATAGCCACCTCAGCGAGGTATTTCGGCAGTGCATCGCCATCCTCCACGTATTTAGAGGAGTAAAGTTGAGTATAAAAACACTGTAACTCCTCTGGTACTTGACCGTTATCGAAAGTCAGGGTCCCATCCTCAAGTATGAGCTCCGGTATATAATCGGTCCCCCTCTGCAGACGGAGCAATCACACCAGCGTGTGGCCTGGGTGCTTGCCTTCGCCATAACTGTGGGCCCTAGCATATTTGCCTAAAAAATGTACTTCACTGCAAAGCCGAAACGCATCGACAGACGGTTGTATTGGAGGAGCCCTTTCTCTTATAAATGGACTAAGGACTTGTGGCGCACAAAGCGATACATCTGGAGAAAATTGGTTATATTGAAGTCACGCCACATATAGGCTACCTCCATTAGTGGTCTGTGTAGGAATTAGAAAACACAGCTACTTCTGATTAATTGATAGGAAGAACGAGAAGAGTGACAAGAATATATGTATAGGATATATATATAAAACATTTTCTATGTATTGTATGTTTGTTTACGGTCAACTATATGTACATGTAAATTTGTCTTTTTCTATGTATATAAATGTTGTGTGACACTAAGCAAAATGTATAAAACATGCGGAAGGTTTTAAGTGTAACCCTGAGCAAAACACTGCAAATAAATTTGCTAGAAGTATGTAAAAGCACCTATGATTAATTAAGGTAATCTATAAGGTTAAATACTTTTAGAAATTTGTTCCTTCATCACTATATACGTTTAATGGCTTGATATATATTTAGCCCAAGTGAAGTAGGAAGATTAGGGCTGACCCCTAGAAGGTTTGCCGGCTTCCTGAGCAAGACCTTCACGCTTACAAACTTTCGACTGGCCTCCTGAACAGGGTGATGTCTGGGTAGAAGGAGACTGCACCTCCCTGATACTGGACCTGGTCACGTTTGCGCCCCAATTGCAAAGCTGTGTCTCTATCGTGGAAATTCAGGATTCAGGCGATAATGGGCTGATGAAAAAGCTTTGTGCCCAAATAGATCCACTAGGAATTGTTCGACAAACAGGTCCATTTTGCCCATAGCTGTGGACTCCACAATACCAACTATGCAGAGGTTGTAGTGGCACAATCTAGCTTCTAGGTCCTCGTTTTTCACAGCCACCGCCTTGACCTGGCGTTCCAGCTTCATGGCAGAGGCACCATCCTCCAACGTAGAGACCCGCTCCTCAGCGCCCTCCAGCCGGTTCTGGTGGCTGTCCAGGCGCTCATTCATCCCATCCAGCCTGCCCGACAGCGCATCAGAGCGCACATCCATGGCCCTGTAGCCCACACGTATCTCTGCCATTAATGCCTCCACGGTGGCGGCTGTACCAGCTCCGAGGCGGCCCCTGCCGTCTCGCCCACCCCGAGTGGCGTGGTAGTCTTGTCGCGCTCTCAAGCGCGTTCAAAAGGCAACTAGCGCTATTTAGGGTCTGTTCGACCCATATTGGGGTATGAACAGGTGGGGGTGCAGTAGTTGGGACCGCAAGGGCCTCTGGATGTGGTCAGCCCCTATAATGACAGTCCAGAGGGGTCCAGAACGCGCGCCCCAACTGAAGATGCCACCCGTGTGCAGGTTCTGTGGGAGTCAGCAGCGCCCCACGTAGGAATACCCTCAGGACAGCCCCTGGGGGGCAACAAGACAGTACAGGCCCACATCAGTAAGACACGGTGGTGCAGGCTGCAACCCTGCCGAGCACAGCTCCAGGTGCTAAGAGAGCAGTCACCGATGAGCGGAAGGGGAGGGGGGAGACACGTGCCGACTCCCCAGGTGTAGCAAGGGGCCAGCTCTCGACCCAGCCCAGGCCTCCACCACACCCCGACATAAAGTACAGCTCACCAGTGCGGGCCCCGATCTGAGCGCTGTAGACGCCGCAGGCTGAGTGTCCTCCAAGGAGCCCCCAGGGGGCAGGGATCAGCTACCAGCCAGCAGTGGCAGTCCGCCCCGTGGCCCGATTTGGCCACCGAAGGGAGGGAGCGGCACGGCCTAGCCAGAGCTGTGGCACCACCATGCGCTGCCCCACAGCAGATCGTCCTGGCGGCACAAGGCCGGTCCACACAATCGGGCAAGGTCGCGTGGGTCGGGGCACAGCTGTATGACCTGGCGGGGCCTGATGACCCTGGCCTCAGGCTCATCCGCAGCCCCTGTTGACGACGGGCCACCGAGGCGTGCCAGGCCCAGCACACCCCCTGACAGGATCGTTCCCTCCGCGGCACACGGCTCGACACCAGTGACCCGATGGGGGGAGGGGAGGTTTACAACCGAGACCCGGGCCGTCCGGACTTCCCGTTGGCCGATGTAACTGGCCCGATGTAGTGAGTATCCCGGCATATGGGGAGCCTACCGGTGGAAGTTCAGTGCTGGGCGGCCATCTTGGTCACCGGCCTGGCCACGCCCCATGAAATGGATGTATGCATAAGGAGATACCAGCATAACCTAGCTACTCTTTTTCTCTGGCTTGTCGGTTTTCAAACTCTGTGAGCTAAGGTCGTCTATGCTTCTTTGCAAAGTGTTATTTGTTATTGTCTGCCTTTCCTTTAGCATCTGATCCAGGGGCATGGTCGGACTGGGACACAAAATAGGCCCGAGTACCAAAATAAAATTGCCTCTCTTAGCGAAACAGCTAAAGAAAAGTAGCCCACATTTGCAAATCGGGCTACTTTTGAGCTTGGAGAGACATGCTGTGTAGGTAGTTTGAAAGGTATGTGAGACTGCATGGATTTGTGTTTGCTGCAGACAATGCTGGTTGCAATATCATGGAACTCAACTGTAACAAACATTGGCAAAGCCAATAGATTTCGCCTATGCGAGATCTGTTGGCTTTGTCAATGTTTTTTTACATGGTGCACAGCAGCTTCTGTGCAAAATGGCTTAAAGTTATTTTTTTTTAAATGCACTCTTTTTCCTACAAACCATGTTGCACAACAGCCCGTGCTGCTGTGCAATATATGTAAAAACACTGCAGGTGAGGGATGGTGGGGTGCAAGCAATTCGAGGGAGAGAGGAGGACAGGTGGGTGGGGAACAACAAATCATAGGGGGTGGGAAACAATAAATTCAGGATATTTGGAGGTGCACGGGGGCGTAAACAACACGAGTGATGGGAGGGGGCTTCGGACAAGAGCACAGGCAATGGAAGAGAGACAGGAAGGAGTGTGGATTTGGGGGTCTCCTTGGAAGACCACCCAAAGGTGCAGGGTCCACCCTTCGTCCACGGGTCCGGGATACAAACTGAGACCAACACTGGAGCGCCGAGAGAAAGGATATTTATTACAATCTCATGAGATGGAGAGAGAGCATCAGCAACAGACACCCGCAGCTTGTCTGAGGAGGCAAAATCTGCCAAGCACTTTGGTTCCACGTCTTATATACCCTTCATCCCCACCCCAGGCATGTATAGTAAACAAAGAACACCATGATTTTGAAAAGGGGGGATGTATACAGAAAATGATTAACACCATAATTATACAAAGGGAGACGTGTACAGTAAAACAATGAACACCATAATTATACAGGCAGAGGTCAATCTGATAAGTTAGCAGATGGTCACTGTTGGGCCCCTGCAGGGCGTAGGTGAAGCTCTTAATTACACAACAAGCAGAGGTCAATCTGATAAGTTAGCAGATGGTAGCTGTCAAGCCCTGTAGGGCGAAGGGCAGGGTGAGGACAGTAAGCGCAGGTGGACAGTCCTGTTAAACTGGGGTTTAGCAAGAGTTCAGTCAGATTATGGCAAACAAGGGCATGGGCAGTCCTGCTTGACTGGTTTTAGCATGAGTCCAGGCAGGTGGCGGTAGGTCAGGTCAGAAACAGGGCGTTGGTGGCAGTGCAGAGGTGAGGTGAATCAAGATGTGAAGCCACAGAGCATTTGTGACCCCCTGTAGAGGGGTCGCAATGGAGAATGAAGCGCAAAATGGCTGAGCTAATGGCAAGACAACAGACATACTTTTCCACAGTCCCTCCTTTTGCCATAAGCGAAATCATTTTTAGTCAATTGCAATGTCCATCAATAGCTGTATCTCACGTTCAATCAATATTTTATTGTTCTTGACATGAGTATTTATAGGGACTGGCTTGATAGCACTTGCGCAGAGGCCGCAAAGTGGGGGACCACATTGAATGCAAAGACAGCAAAAGAAAATCAATACAAGAGGTATCAGGACGATCATTAGGACTTTCCATCCCCAAGTCAGTAGAAGTTGCCACAACCAGGGCCAAGGGACTATGAGCCGGTATCTTGATGAAGATCAGAGGTGATTTGATGAAGCGTGGAAATAGCCTCATAGACAGATGAGGAATGGTCTGGGATGTACACACAGCAGCTGGTGCGGATGATGCGGCACGCTCCTCCGCGGTCAGCAAGGATGACGTCAAGGACCATGCGGTTTTGTAAAACGACGAGGCGTACCGCTTGGAGCTCCGCTGTGTTGTTGGCCAGAATACCAGCTGTGATGTTGACAGTTGCTTCCATGACCCTGATGAGGTGGCGAATGTCTCTGCTGTTTTCCATCGGTCCCCAGAAGGGAAGGATGCCTTTCATGGCATCCAGGAACAGTTGAGAGGTAGTGTCTGCTTGGTCGACCACTTCGTTGCTGTGGCGGACGCGATGATGAAGAGGAGGAGCAATATAGGCAGGAGGAAGGAAAAACGCTATATAACATGTGCCTCCCCAGTTTTTGTGAAGCCAGGTGTATGCTTTTGTCCCACACACGAAATAGGTGTTTGGGGAAGCAACAAGCGGTGGTGGAAATGTCATGTTCAGAGTTGCTGTTATGGCACAAGAGCTGTCCCCAACGTACTCAGTACCTAAGCCTTTGATGCATATAAGTCCAGGAATGCGAACAACTGATAGGGGCAATGTTCGCTTGGCGGTGGCCTTCTTTTTGAAGCTAGAAAAGCGAAGACGGTCAGTGGTGTTGAAGATCAGCATTTCCTCTTGCTCATCTTCCGATATTTTCATGGGACTGTTAGTTGGACAGAAAGGGTTGATGGTGTTGCCTGTCTTGTTACACCATAACTCGTCCCGGAATTGCTGGAGAATGGTATCAGCTATGTTGCTAGTCTGCTGGGCATCCATGATGAGCATCATCCAGGCAAGGCAAGAGGCATGTACAGAATAGGGGTAAGGAAAAAGCGATATTGGGTTTTCCGTGGATTGAGGCAGGAGACCACAGACCCAACAGTTCGTTTTGTTCAGGACCATATTATGTTGATGCAACATTTGAATAAAAGTGTTGTTCCAAAAGTGTTGTCTTCTGTGTTGGAGATAAGGGGGCAAGGACACCTGCGAGTGTTCAGTAGGTGTGGCATCAGTCGGCAATATGGTACCTTTTGCTGGCGCTTTTTCCTCTATAATCCAGAAGATGATGGTAAGAATGATCGTGAGGCAGAGAAATACTGTTAGCACTATTGACCTTAGATTATACAGTCTGTTATGAAATGCCTTCTTCTGGTCTGCGTTTTTAGGCATAGTCGATCTTCTTTTGGGCTCTACAGCTGTCGGAGAGGGAGACTGAGCCCTACGCGTCGCCGGTAGCTGGTGGTTGCTTCACTGGTTAGGCTTCTCAATACCCCACTATAAGGAGTATCGAACCACCCCACCAGACTGTACTACCGCCCTGCGACTTTTGGCTCAGCCCTCCTGTCTAGTCGCTGGAGCCCCAGGGGTCGTGCGTGGACGGAGGTTGTATCTTCCTTTGGCTGGCACAGTGTGGTCTTCGAACAGTTTGAGCTCTGGTTCTTGGAGGCCATACACTGGGCGGTCGTGTGCCAGTACTTCCTTGTAGGCAGACAGAGTTGGGTCAGTCTGTGTGATGCTGGGGACCTTCCGGCAATGAACGGCATGCACCCACGATTTCTTGCCTTCCACTCGTAGGGCTGTTCGGGTCGTTAGCAGGACTAGCAGAGGACCTTTCCACCGGGGCTCCAACGTTTGTTTCCGAGCAAAGTTCTTCACCAGGATGTAGTCGCCTGGCCGGATGGTGTGTCCTGGCCCCGTGGATCGGTCGGGCAACGCTTTCTGAACCTGCTGATTAATAGAAGACAAAGTTCGTGTAAGTACCGACAAGTAGTCGCTCAGCATTTCACAAGGAGAATCCGACAAGGTGGTAGCAGGGGGCGCGCCCCAAATGTTCATTGGGCGTCCAAAACCACCTCGTATGGGGTCAACGAGGTGCGAGAATGCGGGACAGATCTTATTGATAGAAGGGCCAGTGGCAATGCGTCAGGCCATCTAAGCCCCGTTTTCTCCACTATTTTGGCTAGTTTTGATTTGATGGTGGCATTGTATCATTCCACCAGGCCTGCTGACTGGGGGTGAAAGACTGCGTGGAATTTTTGCTTGACCCCTAGTCCAGCTAATATGTGTTTGACTACCTCTCCAATGAAGTGGCTCCCGCTGTCACTCCAGAGTACCCGGCAAAGGCCATAGCGGGGAAAGAATTCTTTCTACAACATCTTGGCGGTTGTTAGGGCAGTGTTGTCTTTGACCGGGTAGGCTTCCACCCATTTGCTGAATGCGCAAACAACCACTAGGACATATTTAAGGTTGTTGCACCGTTCCATCTGGATATAATCCATCTGTAAGACCTCGAAGGGTGCAGTGGGGATGGCAAACCCAGCTCGTGGTACCCGGGTCCCTTTTCCTACATTGTAACGGAGACATACTAAACATTGCTGTACCAGCCTTGTGGCGGTAGACCGGAGTTGGTTGTTATCCCACACCTCCTGTAAGATTTTAGTTATGGTGGCAGCATCGGTATGGGCCGGTAAATGAGTCATGTTCAACAATGGGAGGAAATAGGCATTTGGCAATTTCCATAATTTTGTGTCCTTGGACCGCCAACAATTCTCCTCGTCAAGCATGCCCTCCTTTTCCCATTGTTGAAGTTCTCCAGGAGTGGCAGTAGACTGGATGTCCCTGATCTGTTGTCTAACGTCATGCCACTTGGGATTTTATTATGTACATGGCGGTATGTGTTCTTTCTTGTGCAGTGGCTCGGGCTGTCATCAGCTAAGGCATTTCCCAGTCCTATTTCGTCTGTGATTTTCTTGTGGGCATTGCATTTGACAATAGCTAGTGTTCGGGGCAGTGTCAAGGCTTGGAGTAATGCAGTTACTAAGTCACCATGCCGGATGGGCGTACCATGTGACGTCAAGAATCCTCTCTCTTTCCAGAGGATACCAAAACTGTGTGCTACTCCAAAGGCATATTGGCTGTCGGTGTAAATGGTGACAGCTAGACTCTGGCTAAGGATACAATCGCGGGTGAGAGCTATAAGCTCTGCTGCCTGGGCCGATTTCTGAGGTATGCGTGCAGTTTCAACAATGGTGTTGGTAGTAGTGACGGCATAGGCAGCAGATGTGGTACCATCTGATAGTTTAATACAGGACCCGTCCACCCATAATTGCCCATCCTGTTCCGTGAGAGGGATGTCTTTCAAATCTACCCACCCCTTAGTCTGTTCTTCTGTTTGGAAGAGGCAGTCATGTGGAGTGTCTGTGGTGTCTGAATCTGGTGTGGGCAGGAGTGTGGCGGGGTTCAAGGTCGTACATCGCTTTAATGTGATGTGGGGTGCTAACAACGTAAGTTCGTATCCTGTCAGTCGTGCACTAGTGAGGTGTTGTGTCTTTGTCTGGTTTAGTAGTATGTCGACTGCGTGGGGAACTAACACCGTCAGTTTAGATCCTAAAACAATTCCCTCACTTTGTCGAATAGAGACGGCCGCAGCCGCGACCGCTTTAAGACAAGATGGCAGACCTCGGGCCACAGGGTCTAGAGTGGCCGAAAAGTAGGCGCACGGGCGTTGTTTGGTGCCGTGAATTTGGGTCAAGACCGAGAGAGCACATCCTGAGCGTTCATGGGTGTAGAGGCAGAAGGGTTTAGAGTAGTCAGGTGTGCCCAGTACTGGTGCAGAACAAAGAGCGTGGCGTAAGTCTTCAAAGGCTTGGTCGTGTTCATGTGTCCAAGGGAGGGGTGTGGGTGTGTCTTTTGTAAGTAAAGCAAGGAGTGGCTTAACTATGAGGGAAAAATTTGGAATCCATTGTCGACAAAAAGAAGTGAGGCCAATTAGTGCACGAACATCTCTTTGGGTAGTAGGAGAAGAAAGGCGTAGTATTGTCTGGATGCGGTCAGGTGTGAGTGTACGTCCCTCCTTAGACAGCAGATGGCCGAGGTAGGTCACCTGCTGTCTACAATACTGTAACTTATTCTTGGACACCTTATGGCCCTGTGACGCCAGAAAGTGTAAAGTAGTAAGAGAGGCAGTGCGAGCCAGGGCCGGAGTGTCCGCAGCCAAAAGAATGTCATCTACATACTGAATGAGGACAGCGCCGGGTGGAAACTGTATCTGGTCGAGCTGTTGTTTAAGGGCTTGGCTGTATATACTCGGACTCTCCGTGTACCCTTGTGGAGCCCGGCAGAATCTGTATGATCTGTTTCTTATGGTAAAGCCAAAAAGGTAGCGTGAATCAGGGTGGATTGGTATGGAGAAAAAGGCATTCTTGAGGTCTATCACGGTAAAGGTGGTAGCAGTTGAAGGGATCATTGTTAATATAGTTATGTCAGAGACCACAGGATATTGCGGGACCACTATTTTGTTGATCGCGCGAAGGTCAATGACGAAACGGTATATTTTCTCAGAAGTGGACGTGTGTTTCAGGACTGGAAGGATAGGACTATTGCAAATGTTGGACTGGACTTCCTCAACTACCCCTGATGTAATCATATCCTGTACTATAGTCATGAGGGCCTTTTCTCCTTCTGCAGAAATCTTATACTGAGGTAGGCGGGGAAGAGGTGCATTTTGTTTTACTGTTATTTGGACAGGGTTCATGACAATCTCCCCCACATCGTTGTCCGTGACAGCCCACAGGGTAGCTGGTAATTGGGACAAATCCTGCTGTTCGGAATCAGTGAGACAATAAAAACGTGATTCATAACCGATGGGGCAATCATTGTCAAACAATATGACTCGGACATTTTGGGGAGAACAGCGAATGGTGGCTCTGTAGTGTTTTAACAGATCAATGCCCATCAGGTTATCTGGGCAATTTGGGGAGAGCAGAAAAGAGGCCATCGCTGTGTTCCCTTGAATGTCCAGGGGTACCTTAGTAGAAAGGGGGTTAGTAGAGGGCGTGCCGTCAAATCCTATGGAGGTGATCGATAAGCCGGACAGGGGTGCCCTAGGAATCAGTTCTTTTGATAGGGCACTTCTAGAGGCCCCGGTGTCAACCAAAAATTTGCCCTGCGTACCAACCACCTTAGCTGTGACATAGGGACCTGTTTGATCGACAAGAAGTTCTACTGGTTCCTTCCCCTGTCCCTGGCTGTCTCATGCATACTCGTTGTCGGGGAACTGATCAGTGGTAAAATCTTGGGTAACAGCCTGCCTGGAATTATCAAAGACGTTTGGACGCTGTCCGCCAAGGGTTGGCGCAGGAACTCTCCCTCTTCCTCTAGGTGCTCCTCGCCCTCTCCCTATGGTATTTCGCTGCAAAAGTGGACAATCTGCACGCCAGTGGCCTGTTTCTTTACAATACGCACACTGGTCCTGGGACAGTTGACGTGGGGGCTGGTGTGTTCTAGCAGCCGCAGGCATATAATTGTTCTTTTGGCCCCTACCGTTTCCTCCCCCTCCCGTGCTTATCTGGGAAAGCATCACCTTTTCTTTTAGGTCTTTTCTTTTTCTGTCTTTTTCCTCCTCTATTTTATTTTGCAGATGTTCGTAATATTGGGCCATTGTCAGGATCTGCGCTGGTGTTGCCGCAGGCCACGTGCTTTCGCTACTCTGTAACCTAGTGGAGATCGGTAGCAACAATCCCTTAGCAAAAGTCTGAACTAGTAAGTGTCGGCCTGTCTCAGTCGTCGTGTCCTGTCCACTATAGTCAACAAACACCTGGCTGAGTCGAGAGAAGTAGTCAGACGTCGTTTCCTCAGACTTTTGCTTACACGCAGTAATGACTGTCCAGTCAACCTTTCTGGCCGGAATGGTGGTCTTCAGCTTTGTTACTATGCGACGTGGTAGTGCTAAAATAGCTTCCGCTGGCCTGTCCCCTGGTTTTCTATCCTTATCCATTGTTACTAAATCTTCCCACTTGTGACCGAATACAGTCTGATCGTCTATTTTCCTTATTGGTCTCCAGATGTCTGGCGGCAGTATTAGCCCAAAAAACTGATCTATGTCTGTTAAGGTCATGGTGTAGGTGGCAATAACCGTGTCCAACCCTTCGTAGAATCCAATGGGATTCTTCTGGGGGTCGGGTAAGTCCTTTTTAAAAGCTAAGATGTCAGCTCGAAGCCACGGAGTGTACACCCAATTATATAACGTCCTGCTCTTCGCATCCGGACTATCTAATCCCTCAGCAGTACCCTGTCCTCGAGCAGGGACAAAAACTGGAGCAGCTTCCCTTATTGGTGCCATATGACCTCCCATCGCTCCCTCCACTACTGGTTCTTTTTCCTCTTCCTCCTGGTCTCTCCTCAAACTTTCCATCATTTGTAGTGTAAATGCTAACAAGCTGTGGCTTTCCTCAGCACTTCCTCGTCCCTCTGTCAACTTACGATACAATTCTGTAATATGGCCTGCTGGTGTTACTCTGTGGCGTTTCTCATAAACAGAGAGTATTTCATGAGCAAATTGCTGTAGGAAGTAGCCCTTGCAGGGTGGTGCATAGGCTTCATAGATCGCACGGATCTGGTTTGATGTGGAATGATCCTTCAGGCAGGTGCGAACGAGATCATTCAGATCCTGTTTCTCTGTAGGTGTAATGCGGGGTGTGTGTGATCGAACAGAGGGGGCTAAATCGGGATCAGATGGAGCAGGAGGGGCAGTGTGGTCGGGAGGTGGAGGTTGGGCGTTAGGGGGTGGTGCATTCTCACCGGCCGGCTGTGGGATAGGATGGGGAGGGACATGGTACGGTGGTGGCAATGGGTGGAGGAGAAACTCCTCCTCCTGGGGGTCCGTTCGTGACAAGGGAGTTTAACGTACAGAGTATTGACCGGACATATTTAACCTGTATTCCCTATCTGCACACGCGATGTTTGAAGCAACCTTTTCACGTCGCAATTCCTCTGCCTGTTTATCACTTTTCCGAGCCTCTTTCTGTAATCTAGCCTGGGCCCTTCTCACCCTCTCAGTCCCTTCCTTTTTCCACTGACCCAAGGCATCAAACATTGCTTGTCGGGACCTCCTCCTATGAAGTTGTGCCTCTACGGCCTCAAGCTTCTGGGGTTCGAAAGAGCCGTACATAGGCCATTGAGTCTCTGTATCCTTAGACGTGTATTTATGCCACAATGAGTTATACATTATGGGAGAAATACCGTACTTTATGTACATGTCCTTACTAGGGGTACCTTCCGGAGGAGCCGGCTGACTATCCTCCAGCACCCTTGATCGAGATGTGCAACAACAAAACCATCGTGCAAATTTACTACACACGGGCATGCTTTTCTATGTTATCTTACCAAGCGTCTCCACAAGTTTCTAAGCCGGACAAAAAGTCCACATTACCCGTTTACCTTCACTTTTTGCAAAGAGTGAAGAAAAAAGAAAAAAACCAGATAACCAAAACCAAACAAACAAAAGGTATCGCCAACCGACGATCCTACCAGAATCCTTTGTCTCGTTCTCCAGGCGGTCTCTTTACTGCAAAGCTCGTCCAAGTCTATCGGGGGCTCCAGTCAGGACCGGTGCCACTTGCGGGGGTCTTTTCAGATGCAGCGAAGGTTGGGTGGTGGCTGCGAAGACGAGGGTCTCTTTCGCGTAGGTATACTCCACCACCGTCCGTTCAAACTTCCTCGTAGGGACCCCTCAACCGGGCAGCCGCGTCACTGATGGGGCCTCACGTTTGGGCGCCAATCGTGGATTTGGGGGTCTCCTTGGAAGACCACCCAAAGGTGCAGGGTCCACCCTTCGTCCACGGGTCCGGGATACAAACTGAGACCAACACTGGAGCGCCGAGAGAAAGGATATTTATTACAATCTCATGAGATGGAGAGAGAGCATCAGCAACAGACACCCGCAGCTTGTCTGAGGAGGCAAAATCTGCCAAGCACTTTGGTTCCACGTCTTATATACCCTTCATCCCCACCCCAGGCGTGTATAGTAAACAAAAAACACCATGATTTTGAAAAGGGGGGATGTATACAGAAAACGATGAACACCATAATTATACAAAGGGAGACGTTTACAGTAAAACAATGAACACCATAATTATACAGGCAGAGGTCAATCTGATAAGTTAGCAGATGGTCACTGTTGGGCCCCTGCAGGGCGTAGGTGAAGCTCTTAATTACACAACAAGCAGAGGTCAATCTGATAAGTTAGCAGATGGTAGCTGTCAAGCCCTGTAGGGCGAAGGGCAGGGTGAGGACAGTAAGCGCAGGTGGACAGTCCTGTTAAACTGGGGTTTAGCAAGAGTTCAGTCAGATTATGGCAAACAAGGGCATGGGCAGTCCTGCTCGACTGGTTTTAGCATGAGTCCAGGCAGGTGGCGGCAGGTCAGGTCAGAAACAGGGCGTTGGTGGCAGTGCAGAGGTGAGGTGAATCAAGATGTGAAGCCACAGAGCATTTGTGACCCCTGTAGAGAGGTCGCAATGGAGAATGAAGCGCAAAATGACTGAGCTAATGGCAAGACAACAGACATACTTTTCCACAGGAGCAAGCAAAAAAACGGACTGCAGTGAGCGGGGGAGCAGACTGCCGACACAGTAAATGAAAAACCAGTACCTGCTGAAGACTGTGGCCAGTGGAAGTACACTGACCTCAGACAGGAAGCTGTACTTGGTCAATGTTCAACAGCATGGACACACGTGAAGCCCTAGGAAGAAGCCATGGCGAGGAGAAGGCTCTGACCAATAAAAAGCAGGGAAACGAGAGTGACGTGAGCGCCAGCTAAATGGTAAGTAATGGGCGGGCTTGAAGTCCCTTTTTAAGCTTTCTTTTTTTGTTTACAAAAGATTTGGTAAGCGCCGTGCAGGCAAAACTTAAACACCAGTCCACCTAGCCATGAAACAGACCCACAAACTCATTAAAAAAAAGCCCAAACACTGACCTGTCAGACCAGGCCTTCGGGCACTCCTTGATTGCCCTATTGGCATGTCCGAAACTGTCCAGGGGTGACATTTTTATGAGATGCTTGCAGCTCAGTGTGCCTACATAGTTATTTTTGCGAGACGGGGACGGTCCCAAAGAGACTCGACTCGAGCAACTTGCTGGGTCCAGTGAAATTAATTTGACAATGTAAACATAGTAAGGCATATAGAATGAGAATATGAAGGGTGGTGGAGGTTGTATTGCCTTGAATATTAACTTCCTTGAAAAAGAATCCACTTTGGATTTGTGAAGAAATTTCTGCGATATTCTACTCTGAAACACTGTCTCTGGACTCCGAAAAAGTTGGCGATCAGGCTCTGATACAAACACTTCAAGAAGTGATTTTTTTTCGATGATTTCAACTGAAAAGTTTGAAGCAGTCAGCTGTTTTTTAATTGGATCCCAATCTGCTGTGTTTTATTTGGAGCCCCGTCTTCTCTATTTATTACCAAGCCCTGACTGTTTTATTCAGAACCTTGACGTCCTGTGTTTGATTCAGAGCCTGACATGCTGTGTTTTAATTTAGATTCCATCGTGCTGTGTTGTATTCAGGGTCCATCGTGCTGTGTTGTATTCAGGGCCCATCGTGCCGTGTTTTATTCAGAAACCATTGTGCTGGTTTAATTCAGAGCTCAGCCTGCTGTGTTTTATTCACATCACATCGTGCTGCGCTTTATTCACAGCTCATCATGCAGTGTTCATACAGACCCCATCTTGCTGTGTTTTTTTAGGTCAAGCCTGGGCAGCGAATGCGCTGCTGCGAGGCATGCAGTAGTGGAGCATGGAATAGAAGCCCCACCCACTCTCCACCCATATTTGTAATTGGCTTGCGTCATTGTCCTTCGTAAATGCTGGCTTCCGATTCATTATTAGGCTTGTTAATCCTTCCTTGTTACCGCTTTGTCTGCATTTGTTACCTCCCATAACGACTGGACCTTTTACTGGTGTTGTTACATGGTCTGCTTTATAAGTTGGTGAGCAATATTTTATTTAATGCTCTTCCCCTATTCCACCCACTACCTCGCAGCACGCCGCCCGCTTTTATTTGAATGATTACTAATGGCGGTCCGCTTCAACTGTAGCGGCCGCGTTTTTTTTATTGATTTATTTTAGCAGCGTGGTCCTCATTTAGCGGCCACACATTTATTTATTTATTTATTTATTTATTTTAGCAGGTGGGCCACATTTGGCAGCCACACTTTATTTATTTCATTTGTTTACTGGCGCCCATGCGGTACTTTCCCATTCATAGAGGCCGCGCCCCTCTCTGTACACAAACCGCGTCTAAAGAAAGGTACTAAGCTGACATTAAAGTGAAAGCGCGGCATGGGCGCTTTTACCAAATAAAAGTATCTGTTTGTCAGATTGACTAACATACATTTTTTTTTATACAAAAGGGGGGTGTTCTTATGTGGGAGAAACTGGCGCCTATCGAGTATGCGTAAATTTTAATAAAGCGAATATGGCGGTGCAAAAAGATGAGGGAAAACACCCTGAGACCTCCAAGTAGACCCTAGGGTCAGACAAACTGTATAGCACACCTATGCACACGCTCCTTTCAATTCTGATTTCAGTAAACATTCCATAGGCAAAAAACATAACAAAATAAGAGTGATCTGTGTAGTTATTGTTCTCCTGTTTCTTTCATCCGAAAATGCCCAGCCAACACGTGTTTCGTCGTTAGGGATGTACCCTCCGACTTCTTCAGGGCTAAAAAAATGTATAATAGAACATAATATATCATGAAACCTAAACATTTTTAAATACAATATGATATGATGAACACGCAACAATCACCATAAAATGGAAACCCTGATTCAATTTTATGCATAAATATTAGCATTCCACCTGGAGTCGTGGTGGGATTGATTTAAGATCTCAAGCACGTGCCAAACGGTTTGTGGTGGTTCCTCCTAACAAATCATAGTTGTCTGTCTCATCATCATATGCATCGGGTGACAGCAACTCATGCAATATACAATTAACGTGCTGAACCACTATGTAAGAAACCGGGGTGTCGGTGAAGAAAAAAGACAAAGAGGATATAGAGAATCGCAAATCTTAAATTTGGAGAGAACCCAGCGAAAAATAAATGGGGTCGCAAAGTTGCTCCAGTACTCCGAAACTGATGATCATGTTTACCCTGTCCGTGTGTGATTCATGCAAAGACCTTAGTAAACGGACGAAAATACGGCAGGGAGTGCCCTACCTGTTAGGCTAGCAGATTCAATGCCAGACTCCTAAGAGAAGGAGTAAAACGAGCTATGTATAAATATGTGACCACGTGGATAACTAACACGTGTTCATGCTCAATATAGAGTGAGCAGGTGAGTGAAGACCTCTCACCTCTCCGCCGGTTCTACTTCCGTCCCGGCTGGTCTTGAAATGTGACGTGATTCAACATCAAACAAAATCCCTGTTCTACTGTTTTAAACGGTTCCTGTATAAGTAAGAGCTGATTGAAACGTCTGCACACAGCACTGTTGCACTGTGTGGACATATATCAAAATGGTGTCTATCAAAATCCAAACAAATGCCCCCAAGTCTCACCTTATAGTTCTGTGAATAAATCGTATAATTCCGTTACATAAATCCAAGATTCTAAAGGTCGAAATTTCTGAATAGTTCTCCAGTGTTGGACCACCTATACGGGTACTTGTAGGGGCCAACATAACTTAGTGTAAGACAAAAGAAAGTAGTGAGTGCCTCTATGGTGCCCCCCGTATATCCAGGTCCTTTTCCGTCTCCTTAGCAAGTGCGCTGTCCGAAGAATTTGTGCTCTGCAACTCAAAACGTGACCCGGAACAGTATCTTGGCATATCCGTCTCTATTTAAAGGAATTGAGAGACGGAGCGCTAGAGCGCTGACTCTATTTACCGTTCGGCCGTGAAGTGAACCGCAAGAAGAACCCGGTCGCGCTCTGAAATATGGAATAACCTGGTTTGAGACGTAGTGAGTGTCTCATGAAATTTATATGCGGAGTTAGCGGTCCATGGTATAATTATGAAAAAAGAGATGAAGTGTACTATCAGGTCTGGTAACTGAGCAATATTGCTCAGACGACCAGGAATATTGTGCATAATATTAACCCGACGAATGATCCTACTGAGTGAACCTGATATATATTTGACGTCACGATTGGGTGTGCATTAACGTGTGCCGGTCAACTTGTTGACACCCAGCCTGCATCCAGAAGTAATAGGAATGCAATTAAATATTGTAGAGAAAAGGTAACCCCTATTTTAACCCACATATTTTAGCAGTACAGCCGGGTCTGGATCCTCGGTATCAGATGTCGCCTTGAATTACACAATTGTTTTAACAGGCGAAATCCGTATTCTTTACAGAAGACGTAATATCAGTGCAATCAGTATACATTTCTGTATTCATCATTGTAAATCTTGCGTTCATTGAATAACCTTCCTAAATTCATCAATGTAAATACTACGTTCATTTGATTATTGTTTGTTATATACAGAATGGACCACTTGAGTATCCTGTTCAATTAGTCTCCCAACTTCTACTTACTACTACAATCTTCAAATTTCTGTACTGGTCTATCGTAAACCTGTGTGTACTCAGTTCGAACATTAGTCATCGTTGGTATGATAGTCAAACAATATATGTGGATGGCTAGTCTAGAGGTCCACGTCGTTGTGTACCGTACAACCTCTCTATTCTTATCTTGCCATTGTCACTCCAAAGTCGGGGCATAAAGTCGTATTCTGTCCATTACAGAAATGCGTGTGTAGGTGTCGTAATGATAGTAATGTCCAATGTGGATAACAGCATGGAGTTTGCTCAATCCCCAAGAAAGTACTGCATCTCGTGGTCTGTATTTAAACCCCATTCTACCGTTCTGAGACACATGATCCAAGTTGCTTCAGTGCGTCTGAGTCTCAGCTCCCTGTTGCTTCTCCTGGGAAGGTAAGTCGATTCCATAGAAGGAAAATTGTTTGAGGTCTCTGTGCTGTACATTCTGCGGCATGTATTGCCATGGGGTATTTTTCATCCCGTTGTTTTAAAGCTTTTGCATGTTCGCTGATTCTCTCTTTTAACGTTCTAATCGTGCTTTCTACATATATTTTATTGCATTTGCACTCAATGACATAAACCACATATCTGGAGTTGCAGTTTATGTTCTGTCTAATCGTGTATCCATGTCTGTCATGTCCTGCAAATACCTTTCTGTTGTCCGAAGCCCATCTGCATACCCCACAAGACCCACATTTGTGGAATCCTAGTGAATGTAAGGTGAGCCAATCCAAATTTTTCTTGTCTTGCGGGACACTAGGACTTAGAATAGTCCTCAGGGTCCTACCCTTTCTGAACATCATCTGGGGTCTATTGGTGGTGAATTCGTTCAGCGATGTGTCAGCTTTTAGAATGTCCTAGTGTTTATTCAAACTCTTAACTAGGGTTCTTGTAAGGCCATTGTAATTGGTGACTAGTCTCACTGGCTGTTTAGTATTTGTCCTTTCTCTTGTCCACTAGTGTCTCTCTTCTCGATGTCTTCAAAATTCTCTGTTCTGCCTTTATAATATTCCGTGGGTTATATCCTCTTGCCTTAAACCTAGTCTTCATTTTTCTCAGGCATGATTGGAACTCACTATCTTCACTGAATTTGTTGGGGTGGATGTGATTTACTAGGGCCAGGAGGAACTGCAGTGAAGATAGTGAGTGTTTTATTCAGATCCCACCCTTCTGTGTTTTATTCAGATCCCACCCTTCTGTGTTTTATTCAGATCCCACCCTTCTGTGTTTTATTCAGATCCCATCCTTCTGTGTTTTATTCAGATCCCACCCTTCTGTGTTTTATTCAGATCCCACCCTACTGCGTTATTCAGATCCCACCCTACTGCGTTATTCAGATCCCACCCTACTGCGTTATTCAGATCCCACCCTACTGTTATTCAGATCCCACCCTACTGTGTTATTCAGATCCCACCCTGCTGTGTTATTCAGATCCCACCCTGCTGTGTTATTCAGATCCCACCCTGCTGTGTTATTCAGATCCCACCCTGCTGTGTTTTAATCAGATCCCACCCTGCTGTGTTTTATTCAGATCCCACCCTACTGTGTTTTATTCAGATCCCACCCTACTGTGTTTTATTCAGATCCCACCCTACTGTGTTTTATTCAGATCCCACCCTACTGTGTTTTATTCAGATCCCACCCTACTGTGTTTTATTCAGATCCCACCCTACTGTGTTTTATTCAGATCCCACCCTTCGGTGTTTTATTCAGATCCCACCCTTCTGTGTGTTATTCAGATCCCACCCTACTGTGTTTTATTCAAATCCCACCCTACTGTGTTTTATTCAGATCCCACCCTTCTGTGTTTTATTCAGATCCCACCCTTCTGTGTTTTATTCAGATCCCACCCTACTGTTATTCAGATCCACCCTACTGTTATTCAGATCCACCCTACTGTGTTATTCAGATCCCACCCTTCTGTGTTTTATTCAGATCCCACCCTACTGTGTTATTCAGATCCCACCCTTCTGTGTTTTATTCAGATCCCACCCTACTGTGTTATTCAGATCCCACCCTGCTGTGTTTTGTGTAGTCCCAGTATATTGTATTACACTTGAGATCATCCTGCTGTTTTATTTAGAACCCACATACTCATGCTGTTTTATGTAGTACCCATCTAGCTGTGGTTTTTTTTTTTCAGAGCCCATCCTGTTGTGTTTTATTGAGAGCCCATCCTGTTGTGTTTTATTGAGAGCCCATCCTGTTGTGTTTTATTGAGAGCCCATCCTGTGGTGTTTTATTGAGAGCCCATCCTGTGGTGTTTTATTGAGAGCCCATCCTGTGGTGTTTTATTGAGAGCCCATCCTGTGGTGTTTTATTGAGAGCCCATCCTGTGGTGTTTTATTGAGAGCCCATCCTGTGGTGTTTTATTGAGAGCCCATCCTGTTGTGTTTTATTGAGAGCCCATCCTGTTGTGTTTTAATGAGCCCACCCGGCTCGGTTTTAATGAGAGCCCTCCCGGCTGTGTTTTATTTAGAGCCCACCCTGCTGTGTTTTATTTAGAGCCCACCCTGCTCTGTGTTTTATTGAGAGTCCACCCTTCTCTGTGTTTTGAGAGTCCACCCTTCTCTGTGTTTTGAGAGTCCACCCTTCTCTGTGTTTTGAGAGTCCACCCTTCTCTGTGTTTTGAGAGTCCACCCTTCTCTGTGTTTTGAGAGTCCACCCTTCTCTGTGTTTTGAGAGTCCACCCTTCTCTGTGTTTTGAGAGTCCACCCTTCTCTGTGTTTTGAGAGTCCACCCTTCTCTGTGTTTTGAGAGTCCACCCTTCTCTGTGTTTTGAGAGTCCACTCTTCTCTGTGTTTTGAGTCCACTCTTCTCTGTGTTTTGAGAGTCCACTCTTCTCTGTGTTTTGAGAGTCCACTCTTCTCTGTGTTTTGAGAGTCCACCCTTCTCTGTGTTTTGAGAGTCCACCCTTCTCTGTGTTTTGAGAGTCCACCCTTCTCTGTGTTTTGAGAGTCCACCCTTCTCTGTGTTTTGAGAGTCCACCCTTCTCTGTGTTTTGAGAGTCCACCCTTCTCTGTGTTTTGAGAGTCCACCCTTCTCTGTGTTTTGAGAGTCCACCCTTCTCTGTGTTTTGAGAGTCCACCCTTCTCTGTGTTTTGAGAGTCCACCCTTCTCTGTGTTTTGAGAGTCCACCCTTCTCTGTGTTTTGAGAGTCCACCCTTCTCTGTGTTTTGAGAGTCCACCCTTCTCTGTGTTTTGAGAGTCCACCCTTCTCTGTGTTTTGAGAGTCCACCCTTCTCTGTGTTTTGAGAGTCCACCCTTCTCTGTGTTTTGAGAGTCCACCCTTCTCTGTGTTTTGAGAGTCCACCCTTCTCTGTGTTTTGAGAGTCCACCCTTCTCTGTGTTTTGAGAGTCCACCCTTCTCTGTGTTTTGAGAGTCCACCCTTCTCTGTGTTTGAAGTCCACCTTCTGTGTTTTGAGAGTCCACCCTTCTCTGTGTTTTGAGAGTCCACCCTTCTCTGTGTTTTGAGAGTCCACCCTTCTCTGTGTTTTGAGAGTCCACCCTTCTCTGTGTTTTGAGAGTCCACCCTTCTCTGTGTTTTGAGAGTCCACCCTTCTCTGTGTTTTGAGAGTCCACCCTTCTCTGTGTTTTGAGAGTCCACCCTTCTCTGTGTTTTGAGAGTCCACCCTCTCTGTGTTTTGAGAGTCCACCCTTCTCTGTGTTTTGAGAGTCCACCCTTCTCTGTGTTTTGAGAGTCCACCCTTCTCTGTGTTTTGAGAGTCCACCCTTCTCTGTGTTTTGAGAGTCCACCCTTCTCTGTGTTTTGAGAGTCCACCCTTCTCTGTGTTTTGAGAGTCCACCCTTCTCTGTGTTTTGAGAGTCCACCCTTCTCTGTGTTTTGAGAGTCCACCCTTCTCTGTGTTCCTCTGTGGAGAGTCCACCTTCTCTGTGTTTTGAGAGTCCACCCTTCTCTGTGTTTTGAGAGTCCACCCTTCTCTGTGTTTTGAGAGTCCACCCTTCTCTGTGTTTTGAGAGTCCACCCTTCTCTGTGTTTTGAGAGTCCACCCTCTGTGTTTTGAGAGTCCACCCTTCTCTGTGTTTTGAGAGTCCACCCTTCTCTGTGTTTTGAGAGTCCACCCTTGTGTTTTGAGAGTCCACCCTTCTCTGTGTTTTGAGAGTCCACCCTTCTCTGTGTTTTGAGAGTCCACCCTTCTCTGTGTTTTGAGAGTCCACCCTTCTCTGTGTTTTGAGAGTCCACCCTTCTCTGTGTTTTGAGAGTCCACTCCTTCTCTGTGTTTTGAGAGTCCACCCTTCTCTGTGTTTTGAGAGTCCACCCTTCTCTGTGTTTTGAGAGTCCACCCTTCTCTGTGTTTTGAGAGTCCACCCTTCTCTGTGTTTTGAGAGTCCACCCTTCTCTGTGTTTTGAGAGTCCACCCTTCTCTGTGTTTTGAGAGTCCACCCTTCTCTGTGTTTTGAGAGTCCACCCTTCTCTGTGTTTTGAGAGTCCACCCTTCTCTGTGTTTTGAGAGTCCACCCTTCTCTGTGTTTTGAGAGTCCACCCTTCTCTGTGTTTTGAGAGTCCACCCTTCTCTGTGTTTTGAGAGTCCACCCTTCTCTGTGTTTTGAGAGTCCACCCTTCTCTGTGTTTTGAGAGTCCACCCTTCTCTGTGTTTTGAGAGTCCACCCTTCTCTGTGTTTTGAGAGTCCACCCTTCTCTGTGTTTTGAGAGTCCACCCTTCTCTGTGTTTTGAGAGTCCACCCTTCTCTGTGTTTTGAGAGTCCACCCTTCTCTGTGTTTTGAGAGTCCACCCTTCTCTGTGTTTTGAGAGTCCACCCTTCTCTGTGTTTTGAGAGTCCACCCTTCTCTGTGTTTTGAGAGTCCACCCTTCTCTGTGTTTTGAGAGTCCACCCTTCTCTGTGTTTTGAGAGCCCACCCTTCTCTGTGTTTTGAGAGCCCACCCTTCTCTGTGTTTTATTGAGCCCACCCTTCTCTGTGTTTTATTGAGCCCACCCTTCTCTGTGTTTTATTGAGCCCACCCTTCTCTGTGTTTTATTGAGCCCACCCTTCTCTGTGTTTTATTGAGCCCACCCTTCTCTGTGTTTTATTGAGCCCACCCTTCTCTGTGTTTTATTGAGCCCACCCTTCTCTGTGTTTTATTGAGCCCACCCTTCTCTGTGTTTTATTGAGCCCACCCTTCTCTGTGTTTTATTGAGCCCACCCTTCTCTGTGTTTTATTGAGCCCACCCTTCTCTGTGTTTTATTGAGCCCACCCTTCTCTGTGTTTTATTGAGCCCACCCTTCTCTGTGTTTTATTGAGCCCACCCTTCTCTGTGTTTTATTGAGAGCCCACCCTTCTCTGTGTTTTATTGAGAGCCCACCCTTCTCTGTGTTTTATTGAGAGCCCACCCTTCTCTGTGTTTTATTGAGAGCCCACCCTTCTCTGTGTTTTATTGAGAGCCCACCCTTCTCTGTGTTTTATTGAGAGCCCACCCTTCTCTGTGTTTTATTGAGAGCCCACCCTTCTCTGTGTTTTATTGAGAGCCCACCCTTCTCTGTGTTTTATTGAGAGCCCACCCTTCTCTGTGTTTTATTGAGAGCCCACCCTTCTCTGTGTTTTATTGAGAGCCCACCGGCGGTGTTATATTCAGAGCTCATCCTGCTGTTTTCAGAGCCCCACCCTAATGTGTTTTAAATAAGAGCCCCGTCTTGCAGTGTTTAATGTAGAGATCAGTCTGCTGTGATTTATGTAGTTTCAGTATGTTGTATTTCATGTAGAGACCATCCTTCTGTGTTTTATTTAAAGCCTGTGTACTCATGCTGTGTTTTACCTGGCACCCATCTAGCTGTGTTCTTTTTAGAGGCCATCCCTCTGTTTTTATAACCCTGTGTGCTGTGATTTATTTAGATGCCAGTAGGCTTTATTCGGAGCCCGTCCTGCAGTGTTTTATTGGAAGCCCTTACTGTTGTTTTATTTAGAGCACAGTCTGCGGTTTAACTTAGAGCCCAGTGTGCTGTGTGTTTTTACGGAGAGCTCAACATAGTGACCCGGGCACAATATTAGTCCCTGGCCCGGAAGTGCCCTATCTTGAACTTGAAGCGGCAACGGTTGTTTGCTTCTATTTATTGGTGACTTAACAGGTTTTACAACCTTCAGCAAATACAGCGTTCCCCAGGTTCTTCTGCATAACTTAACGTTCCTTCCGACCGGTGACACTGCGCCGTGTCCAAACCATCCACAGTCTCTGACCGAGTTGTTATCTCCTTGTAAGTTAAGGTAAAAAAATAAAACTGCCCTGCTTTGTCAGTTTGGAAGAGAAAGTAAAAGGTTACCCCCCGTGCTCTACTAGTTTAAAAAATGCAAAGCAGACAAATGCACAATTAACGCCGCAGCGGAATCTTTGCCTTTCTCTTTTTTTGAATTTCCTTCTTTTATGCCAGCTGAGGTAGCCAGTGTGTGATTGAATATCTGGGTAAAAAGCAGGGGTTGTCATTGTCACTGCCGTTGTTACCTCGCCTCCGAGGCATGCAGGCAGGCAACACCCACTGGGCTTCAGCCCACCGCCCCGTCACCTGCAGTGGGTGCGCCGACTGGGGAGGGTTTGCTGGCTGCCAGCCTGGCCTGTAAGACCGCCCCTCTGAAGCATTCATTTCGCGTAATAACGCAAGTACATTCAACGTGGCCGTGCCTTAATTTGTGTTTTTTATTATTATTTTTTTTCCCTTTCAAGTGTCTCCTTCCACTCCTACCGCTTTGCCTCGTGATTTCCATCGCATATACGAGAAGAAGTAGTGACACTTAATGTTACCACTACTCATAATGAGCTCATAGAAAAGATGTAATAGCAGCAGCAGGATGAAAGCTGCTGCAATCAGAACCCGCCCCATCCTCAAATGCAAAGCAGGGGTCCCTTTATCATTCTCATTGCAATAAAAGCTGCGTAGTAAGTGCCCATCATAGGGCTATTTAGACAGTGACAGTCCTATGTCGGAAAGGGTTTGCCTCGGAAAGAAAACATTTAGGAAATTAGCGCTCTGCGGGACATGGATAATTTGAGTAGTTTCTTTTCTTTTCTTAGTGGCAGTATAACGGAGCAGTGCGGCATAAACTTTCAATAACAATTTAGCATCTTGAGATGAGGTCGTAAGTGCTATATAAATGCAATTCAGAATATATGTCCAGCATATGCATCTGCCTATAGGTGCCTTTCCCGCAGAGGTGGAAGTGCAGAGGCAAGGGTCGGTCTTGGCTGTAAGGCTGGGTGCAGGAGCAGAGTTATTAACATTTTTGGATGTAAATTGTGCAACAAACCATGTAAAAATAGGATAAAGTCGTTTAAAATTCAAAAAAGTGTATTTCTTTAAAACGTAGAAGTGTTTCACATTAGCACTTCAGATTATATCACTGCATTGAGAGGTATTTACTGAAAGTGAATTTAGAAAACATTGATATTTGTTCCATCCTAGCAGCAGTGCTATTAGTTAACTCAGAGGCAAGCCAGTTGTCTTGTGCACCCTATTTGTGGCCTAGATTCTTACTATACATGTAGCAATGTCAAACATAAGATAGGTTTTTGTATGTAGCACACATCCTGAACTCCCATATTTCACGTTACTCTCATGTGGAATACTGCAATGAAAGGAGTTGCGGTGAAATTAAATATTGCCTAGGGTCACACAATATGGTCAAGCAGGGACGTCAGGATTGATCTTAGTTTTTCTGGTTTCACTTTGTGCAGTTCAGCCACTAAATGGCTATCACTTAGTCCTCTTTTACATCAAAGGTTAATATTTTGCCTTTAATTCTTGATGCATGAAGCTAGAGCATGGCTGGCAGGGAGAAGCCACATGAGAGCTCCGTTCAGTATCCTGTAGCCTGTGTTAGGTAGAACACAAATTATATGTTTGTTAAATTAAATGAAAACAAGTTTCAAGAAATGTTAAGATTACAAAGTATTACATACTAGAATATACCTATAAGTAAGTCTCAAAAGCACAGAAGGGCAATAGCTATGCTGCCTTTTTAAAATCAAAGCACTTGGCAAGTATCTTAATTGTGCCGTGTTGTGGAGTGATAGTGGTAATTTAGAATTAGTTAGGGCTTCATAAGCACCTTAACTGATGCATTTCAAAATCTTTGATATAATATATCATTTTTTTTATAAGTGTTGTAGCATATACCGTTGTACCCATCACTTTATTTTTTTTTACACAACCTTGCGTGATCTTATGTGGCTAAGGCTCCCAATTATGTTAGGCCTAGTTAATCCTGAAATGCATGAAAACACCTGTTACAGCACATATCGAAGAGTTTTACGGCAAGCACCAAACCCCCAAATGTTTCCCTGGTAAATTTTGGCAAGTTTGTCTGCATGAAAATTTACCTGGAAAAAAACTTTACTGGGGAATAAATGTTTCTGATGAATACATCTGCCTGTGGATTCCTCACCTTTTGATTCCTCACCTTTTGAATTACCCTTGCACCAGCATTCCACAGAAACGTTTTTCCATAGCTCTCCCACGTCGACGAGGACGTCCCAATAGCACGACTCTGCTCGCGACTCCGTATGACATAATCGGAGCCATAAGAAGACCTCGTCGGCGTGTTAACGTCCGTTCCCTTTTTTCCGTGCCGTCGACGCGTAACGGTTTTTCTAGGTCTCTCCATTTCTTTGCAGTTTACTTTGTTGCAGTTGTCCAGAAACTATTTCTTCAATAATGGCTACTCAGAAGAAGCCTGGCTTTAAACCCTGTAGGGAATGTGGGGGCCATATGTCGGTTACAGACCTCCACGAAGACTGCCTTTGGTGTTTGTCGTCGGACCACGACGTCGTAGATTGTTCTTTGTGCCGTCAAATGAATCCGAAGGCACTTATGGAAAAGCAGTCTAAGTTGTCCATGGCCCGAGCAAAGAAGGAGAAGAGGGGTCGGAAAAGGACCAAGTCAAGGTCAAAGTCGCCGACTCCGCACACCTCAAGGTCGTCTAAGAAGCATAAGAAAAAGAGGTGACAAAGGTCCAAGCATTGTTCTTCGAAGGAGAAGTCGTCGAAGTCGGTGTCCCCGGTCCGACATCGCCATAGGAAGGATGATGTTTCTCCTTTGCCGCAGGTGTCTCTGGTGCGCTCTCCAACACCGAGAGGCTCTCAGACCCCGAGGGACTCTCCGATGCCCTAGCGAGAGTCGCCTGCACCTACGGACACTCCGATCCCGGATCTGGCGTCTCCGGCGCCACAACCAGAGCCCGTTCTACGACCTCGTTCTGTCTCGGGTCAGACGGTCCCGGATCCATTTCCACCTTTTCCGGTTCCAGGTGCGGATCCTTCGTATTTTCTTAATGCTATGTATGGCATGTTTGCCAGGGTGGCTAACCCATCCGGCGCGCCAGCTCGCCCAGTGGGTCCGCTTTCTTATAATTTGGGCTTTCCCCAGCATTATGCCCAGGCTCCATTTATGACAATAACTCCGTCTTGGCCTCTCCCGACGCCGAGGTTCTCGACGCCGATGCCTTCTCGGGAAGGAAGGATGCACTATTCTCCGGCTCCGTTCCGGCGCCACGCCCGCTTCTGAAGGTCCTCCGTCGACGCCGGCTCCAAGGTCTGCGGTGTCTCGTTTGGTGCCACCGCCGACTCCGAAGATTCGATCGAGGTTCCTAGAAGAGGAGGAATTTCAGGAGCAGCAGGAGCAGGCTGAGGAGGGGGATGTATTGGACCCCATCGATGATTTTGCAGGACTGCAAGAAACCAGCGGGCTTGACACTTCACCAGAGTGGGAGCTCTCCTCTCCAAAAGCTTTCCTCTCAGGATGTGGCCTCATACCATTCGGTCATTAGAAAGGCTGCTGAGCTTCTGGATTTGCAGTTAACAACGGCAGAGGTCAAAACTAATATTTTAACAGAGGTGCTGCACTCTCCTTCTTCTGCCTTGGAGCCTTTGCTTCCTTTCAACGGTGCTCTGGCGGATCCGATTTTGGATGTATGACAGAAGCTAATGTCAGCCCCTGCTGTTTCAAGGTCAGTGGCAAGACGCTATAAAATGGCACCGGGGGATCCGACATTTTTATCATCTCACCCCTCGCCCGAGAGCCTTGTGGTCCAAGCATTTGTTCCTCAAGACAATCTGATGGTTCCTTTCCTTCTACTCCGGGGGATAGGGACTCCAAGAAGTTGGAGCAATCCGCAAAGAAGGTGTTCTTGTCGGCCAGCATGGCCTTGAAATCGACCAATGCCACGTGTTTGATGGGGTGTTATATCCATGCATTGATGGATTCGGCCAAGGAGGTGATACCGAAGTTGCCAGAGGATGTCCAGGGTCACTTCGCCGAGTTATTGTCGGACACACAGGCTGCAGCCCGTCAGGTCATCCAGTCCGACCTTGATACGGCTGACTCGGTTGCCAGGGTGATGGGCTCTTTGGTGGTGACTAGGAGACATACCAAGTTGAGAGGGTCAGAATTCTCTCCGGACGTCCTGGAACGTTGTTGGACCTTCCTTTTGACGGATCAAGGCTCTTTGGAACCAAGGCTGATTCTTCTTTACAGCGGTTTAAGGATAGCAGTGCTACTGCTAGGTCCTAAGGCTTGCAATCACAGCCTAGGGGTTTTGGTTTCCGGAAGTTCCGGGGCTTTGGGAAGGCGGCTCCTTTTCGTGGCCGACAGCAACAGAACACTCTGTATCGGTCATACAGAGGGAAAGGAAGAGGTCGTCTGCGAGGGCCTGCTCGCCAACAGGCCTCCTCCTCTTCCTCCACCTCCACTGTCCCCACCACTGGTTCTGCGGGGAAGCAGCTCTAGATCCCCCATCTTGGAGCATGTTGGTCCTCTAGGAGGTCAGGTGTTCCGTTTTCTACAAAATTGGAAATCCGTTATGTCAGATCTTTGGGTTTTGAATCTTGTAGAAAATGGGTACGCCCTTCCCTTCCTGGAGTTTCCCCCCCCTTACCCTCCTCACCAGGGCTGGTATTCGGGGGACCATCTGATGCTTTTGCAACAAGAGGTCCAATCCCTGTTACAAAAAGGTGCGATAGAGATTGTTCCGGAGCAGGAAAGGGGTCAGGGATGCTACTCCCGGTATTTCCTGATCCCCAAGAATCCTCAGGGTCTTGAATTTTTACCTCTAACAGGAGAAGTTCAAAATGTTGACCCTAGCTCAGGTTATTCTGGCGCTGCAGCAGGAAGGCTGGATGGTATCGATCGATTTACAGGATGCATATTTTCACATTCCCATCCTGAAGTTGCATCGGAAGTAGCTCCGTTTTACGGTGGGATCCCAACATTATCAGTTTGCGGTCCTTCCGTTCAGTCTTACTTCCGCACCTTGGGTCTTCACGAAGGTGATGGCGGTGGTGGCAGCTCATCTCAGAAGGTTGGGGATTCCTGTGTTCACCTATCTGGACGACTGGCTGCTCAAAGCAAAGTCGCCAGAGATGTCGCTGCATCATCTTCAAGTGACAACACAGCTGTTGTTCGACTGGAGTTTTTTGATAAATGTGCCCAAATCTCACCTGGTGCTCTCTCAGCGCAACCTGTTCATAGGGGCAGTACTGGACACTACTCTGAGTCGTGCTTTCCCGCCACCTCCGATGATTTTAGACATTCAGGATATGATCCCATTGTTTCATGATGGAGCGGCTGTTCCAGTCCTGAAGGCCTTACGCCTGCTCAGTCTGTTCGCTTCCTGCATACTGTTGGTCAACCATGCACGCTGGCACGATGGCACTCCAGTGGTGCCTCCGCAGGCAGTGGTTTCAACACAACGGGGATCTCAGGGAGGTGATCAGAATCTCCAGAGACTCTGCAGCGGACCTGTTATGGTGGAGTGTTGCAGGCAACCTTTCTCAAGGAAAGCTGTTCCAATCTCCTTCTCCGGTGGCCGCAGTGATAACAGATGCCTCCACTCTGGGGTGGGGTGCTCATCTGGGGGATCTGGAGATCAAGGGTCTTTGGTCTCCAGAGGAAAGATTGCTTCACATCAATCTTCTAGAATTGCGGGCGATACTTTTGGCTCTCAAGGTCTTTCTTCCCTCCCTTCGCGGTAAGTCAGTTTTGGTCCTGACGGACAACACTACAGTGATGTGGTACATCAACAAACTTAGAGGAGTAGGGTCGTATCGTCTCTGCAGAGGCTCTGCGACTCTGGTCCTAGGCCCAAGACCATCAGATTTGGGTGGTTGCAAATCATCTGGCAAGAGTGCTAAATGTGCGTGCGGACAGTCTCTGGCGGCAATTCTCGGCCGATCACGAGTGGTGGCTTCACCCGGAGGTGTTTCGCTGCATTTTCAGGATGTGGGGGTTTCCTCGGGTGGACCTATTTGCCACTCGCGAGAACGCGCACTGCCCTTCGCTCTGCAGTCTCCAGTATCCAATGCGGGGAGCGTTGGGGGACGCTGTTCAACTAGATTGGGGCTCACATCTTCTTTACGCGTTTCCTCCCATACTCTTGATTCCTCCCACTCCTTTTATTATGCCTCAGTGGGACTTAAATTTGGTTCTTACTTTTTTGATGGGGTCTCCCTTCGAGCCTCTTCATAGTTGACGTTGAGGCTTCTTACATTCAAAACAGTTTTTCTGATTGCTATTACTTCTGCCAGGAGGGTAAGTGAGCTTCAGGCTCTTAGTTCGAAACCTCCCTTTACCACCACCTATGCAGATAAGATGGTTCTCAGGACCAGAGCTGCTTTCCTGCCTAAGGTGGTCACTCCTTTCCACTTGTGGCAGTCTATCACCTTGCCTACTTTCTATCCTCCCCTTCACCCTTCCAAGGAAGAGGAGAGACTTCACCGCCTGGACCGAAGGAGGGCGGTCAGATTTTACCTGGACAGGACCAAGGACTTGAGACTGGACGACCAGCTCTTCATTGGTTATGTGGGAAGAATGAAGGGCAAAGCTGTCCACAAACAAACGCTTTCGAGGTGGATCATCTTGTGCTTCAAGATCTGCTACGCATTGGCCAAGAAGGAGCCGCTTGAAGGTATTAGAACTCATTCTACTAAAGCTAAGTCGTCTTCTTCGGCTTTGGCTGGTGGTGTCCCTGTGGTAGACATCTGTAAGGCGGCAATTTGGGCCTCCCGCCGCACTTTTGCGAAGCATTATTGCTTGGATTCAGAGGTGAGGAGGGACGGTCATTTTGCTCGTTCTGTGCTGCAAGATTTTTGGGTATATGTAGGTGGACACCCTCCTCCGGGAGCGGGACTGCTTGGGGATTCAATTCAAAAGGTGAGGAATCCACAGGCAGATGTATCCATCATAAGAACAAGTTAATTACCTTTTGGTAACGCTTTTTCTGGTGGATACAGTATCTGCCTGTAGATTCCTCACTGACCCACCCGCCTCCCCATTGTCTGCCTGCCTATACTGAAAATAATTTTGAGTATAACATGACTGGTATTTCTTTGTCTTTTGAAATGATATGTAGCTTGTTTCTATGAAATGTCTAGTATTTTCAATCTCTTTTCTTCCTTGAATAATATACTGTGTATATTGGTGCATATATTGTATACGTGTATATTTGCGAAATGTTGTCGGTTCACCTCGAAGGCACAGAAAAAATGGGTGGAATAGACGTCAACACGCCGATGAGGTGGTCTTATGGCTCCGATGACGTCATACAGAGTCGCGAGCGGAGTCGTGCTATTGTGACGTCCTCGTCGACATGGAAGAGCTATGGAAAAAAGCTTCTGTGGAATGCTGGTGCAAGGGTAATTCAAAAGGTGAGGAATCAAAAGGTGAGGAATCCACAGGCAGATACTGTATCGACTAGAAAAAAGCATTACCGAAGGTAAGTAACTTGTTCGTTCTGTAAATACCAGAAAATGTAGACTCGATGCAAAGAGCACCAAATATCCTTTTATTGCATGTTCATTATTTTGAATTAGTCTACATCAGGGGTCTCCAACCTTTTCTATAATGAGAGCTACTTCTGGTCTGTGAAAATCGTCGAGAGCTACTGAAGGCTAAGTAAACTTGTGCATTGTTACCAGACATCCCCATGCCCAGCTTAATTGACTTTAAACCTAATGTCCATGGAGCCTGATACTATGGTTTGAACAAAATACTGTGACTAGAGGTACTATAATAGGGCTGCCATGTGCGTCAGTGAGTGCTTGGTCTGTTGGAATGTATGAACGTGTGTGAAAGGATGCGGTATACGTGTATGGGTGACTGAGAACCTGGATCATATGTACTTGTGGAACATGACAAACCTTTTGTCATATGTGACACCGTTACATGTACAACACAAACATACAACCATTTCTTTTAGTAGGAGAAATTTAAAGTGTTGAAAAATTTTCATAATAAGGAACATTTTTCTGCACTTGATGAAACATTTATCTGCACTTTAAATTTCTCCCATAAAAAAAAAAAAATGCCTATATTTCTAGTTATAAATATGGCAGCATGTCTGCCAGACACTGGGAGCAAGATGCCTGCTGTGTGAAAATGCGACACTTTAAAATGGGAGAAAATTCAACTCAAGAGTTATCTTTGTGTCGATATGCATTACATAAAACTCATCATTTTAATTTTTTCTCATGTCAATGTGTCTTTACAAACAGCAGGCATATTACTGCCAGTGTATTCTCCTGACTAACATTAAGACTTAGAAATATTTTTCTTTATTTTAAATTTCTCCCATTTAAAAGAAAATGACTATTTTTCAGTTATAAATATGGCACTGTGTCTACTAGCCACTGGGAGCAAGATGCCTGCTGTTTGTAAATGTGACACTTAGAAACATGAGAAAATTAAAATGAAGAGTTAATTTAATCACTAAGTAAGGTCTTCATTTTAGTTTTGTCTCATTTAAAAACATTCAGGAATATCCTTTTGTTCTCATGCTCCAATATTGAGTTGAGAACGATTTAAGAGTTAAATACCTCAGTGCGTCAGTACTGAACCTCTGTGACCCACAGGGGTCACAAATCTGAGTGGAGCACTGCTCATTATCAGGCTCTGCTATCTGCAGCCTGATAATGTAAAATAAATATAGCCTTTGCTTAACTTTAAGAACTGCAATTAATAAGCATTGCGTTTTCCTTTTAGTTAAAAATTAACTAAAGGCCGGGAGCTACTCTGAAGCCTTCTGTGAGCTACTGGTAGCTCGTGATGGACTGCTTGAAGACACCTGGTCTTCACTTACCTTTCTGAGTGTCCATTAATTAGAGCAAACGCACATTCCATTATGTTCAGTCCATTATGTTTGTTATCATCAGTGCCAGGATACTTTGCGAGTGAGAGTGCACTTTACAAATACATAAAACATGTAACAGACAGATTGTATTGTATTGTGCCAGAAGTGTTTCTTTTCGGATGAGTAACCAGCTATTCCATTGGTTGTGCTTCATTGGAAATTGTTGTCTTATAGTGTGACCTGATGGAAAGAGTATTTGTGTCAGCCCTGGTGACTGCTGGGATGCTTCTGTTGTCACACAGTACATATGTATGTTGAGTAAAGTAAAGAGCAGTGAGACATAGTGATTATAATAATGATTATAGATACCATTATTGCACTTGTCCCTTACAAGGAGGCATTTTGGTGTTATGACCGTATGAGCAAAGGCTCGCTATCATGTGCAGCAATATTGCAGATACTCTTATGCTTGGACAAAAGCCAATAGTAGTGAAAGATTCTAATACCCACCACCATTACATAGGTGTCCAATTCAGCTTTGTGGGACTGTTAGGATCCAGTCCTGATTTGCGGCAAGGGTATTTCTTGTCGGGGAGCAGCCAGGTCTTCTCTGCAAACCTGAATCTGAGGTGATTTGGCTGTTGCTTCTCTATGCTGGCAATGAGTTTCAAAATCTTGTGTGAACAGAGAAGGAAGTTCCATCAATGTGCATCTTCTTAAAGGGCAGGATGGTCATCTGGGATGCCAGTTTCGAGGCCAGCGTTCTAGTCTGTATGCATCACTGAAGCGTCATTTGGATTCACGGGGTGTGGTCATGAAAAGTGCTTTGAAAGAGGGATGTCTGACCAAGTATGTGGAGTACAGGAGTATAGTGGTCTTTGAGATGTAGGTGAAGTAAGTGCTTTGCTGCTGCTTTTTCGTAAGTTTATGACTAGATAGAATGGTGCATCCATTTTCTACCTATGAGTATCTGGGTTTCAAATGAGTAGTTTCAGGTAGTTGATTAGCATTAATTGAGCAGAGGCTTACAGGGAATGGTCTGTACCAGATCACTCTAGGTACACCTGATTTGCCAGCCTAAGGATTATCTGGGTGTCGTCTGTGCAGCTGTAATAGTTTAGATGGAAGAACTTGATGATGTCTAGTAAGAGGCTGAGATAAGCGTACAAGAGGAGTGGCATGACAATTGAACCGTACAGCATTCCAAAGTTAGCGTGGAATAAATTCAGCGAGTACAGTGTGCATGGGATGATGCTTTACCTGTTGGAAAGATGGGAGGAGATTCCGTTGAAAATGATTAGTTGCATTCCAAGATCCCCTATAGTTGGGTGGACCACGGACAGGCACAGCGGCAGTATGTAGCAACTCCATTGCTATTATCTGTGATTTCCTGGTAGATGTGTGGGTGTACTATAATCCACTAACAGGATGGAAGCCAGTGTGACAATAAGAGAAGTTGGTTTCTGGTATGAGGCTGGAGATTTGAGTGAATCCGTTCTTTCTTCCAGTTTGCACGTTGCCGGAGATTGGTCAGTAGTTGGCTAAATCAACCAGCTCAAGCTTCAACCAGATCAATCAATCAGGGAATTGTAAGCGCGCTACTCACCCGTGAGGGTCTCAAGGCGCTGAGGGCGGGTCCGCAGGTCTGTTTAGCCGAAGAGCCAGGTCTTGAGGGTCTTCCTGAAGGTGTTCAGGAGATGTCTGCCGGTAGCTCGTTCCAGGTCTTGGCTGCAATGTGAGAGAAGGATCTTCCACCTGCTCTGGCTCTGTGGATGTGCGGGGTTTCGGCCAGTGCGAGGTTGGAAGATCGGAGGTTTCTTTTGGGTACGTGGAAGTTGATTCTGTCATTGAGGTATTTGGGTCCGTTGTTGTGTAGGCATTTGTAGGCATGAGTGAGGATTTTGAAAGTGACTCTTTTTTTCACGGGGAGCCAGTGGAGACTTCGTAGGTGTTGGCTGATGTGTTCGTGTCGGGGGATGCCGAGGTCGAGTCTGGCGGCGGTGTTCTGTATTGTTTGGAGTTTGCGGAGTAGGGACTTGTTGATGCCGGCATAGAGTGCGTTTCCATAGTCCAGTCTGCTGGTGATGAGTGCGTGGGTGACTGTCTTCCTTGACTCAGGGGGGATCCACTTGAAGGTCTTGCGGAGGATGCAGAGGGTGTTGAAGCAGCTGGAGGTGACGGCGTTGACCTGTTGGTTCATGGTGAGTGATGAGTGATCAAGGTTCTTCTTTCTTTTGTATGATTGGCTTGGTGTGGGTGGTATTGAGGGGAACTTGTCTGAGTTTAGGAGTTGTTGGTAATGTGTCAGGCCTGGATAGAACTATATCTGGGCAGGAGTATTACTGGAAAGTTGGAAGTCCTCTAAAGGTGCCTGATGGGGAGCTATCTGGGTGGCTGGTATTGAGCAGTTTTTAAAATAGGGTGGAGAGGTTTCTTAAAGGTGGTCACAATCTGTTGTACACCAGCACAGATTGTTGTGTGCTTTGTAGACTGTGGATGGAAGTTGCTGGGTGACTTTGTCCAAGGCAGTGTTCCAGGATGTCGGTTATCAGGACAGTATAGTCTGCAAGCACATCACACAGTTTTTGTGTTAGTATGACCTTGGTAACTGTGAAGGCCAAGTTGTGGACTTTGTAGAGGACGATGCAAAGTTCCTTCTTAGGGGCATTATACTTTGGAGCTCCAGTGGGAGTCGTGGTCTTTTTGTCTTTGTTGTCAGCCAATTTGTAGTTCCTTGTATGACTGCTTCAGTTGATGGTTTATAGTTATATTATTCTTCCTCTTTACATTTGTATTGAGCTACTGTTTCTTTGGTCTGTGGTTCGGAAATGAAGAGGTCGTGAGTGGTTCTCTTGGAGCCTCAGAAAAAACTTCACAGTAAAACCACGCTACCTTTAGACCTTACCATGGGTCTTTAATTTAATATTTAAGTGAATAGGCTTTAGTAGGATACACCTCCTAGACCTATAACCAACTTTGAGACTATTTATGTGACCACTTAGGTCACTAGCAATTCCTTAAGGAAAACTTTTATGACAGTAAAATTATAAAGACTTTCCATTTCTTGTAACCCTGAAGGAATTTATATTGCTTACCTGAATCATTAATCATTATCCCTGAGGACTGTTGACACCAGAACTTTTGACTGAGACTCCTTAAAATGTTTTTATTCAACAAAAGAGGCCACAAAACACGCACTGGCTTAAGTAGCTACCCATATTAGTTCACTTTGTTACCAATCAAATAATTGTATCTTGATTAAGATTATAATATTGTAAATACTGTGGGTATATCCTACTTTGAAACTGAATTAATAAATTGAGGCTCCAAAATTAACTGCGGATTTAGCTGATAATGTGTTCAATTCTATCTTATGGCACCTCACATTGATTTCTGGATTTGCATTAATTTATCAGCGCCAGAGAGGTAACTGACACAATAGAGTGCACCTTGCACTGGGCTAGTATAGCTCCTACATTACCTCCGTTTTCCGAAATACATGTATATTATATGTGTGTGTAAACTTTGGTGAAATTTGATGCAGTGTTGAGAAATGTGTACTGTAGTTGTTCTAAAAGCACATTATAATTAGGGCTCCCAGTTTTATGGTATTTACATTTTGAACATTTCCATCTGTATTTATTCATATTTATATTTCTTTGGCCATATTATCAGTATTTCTCCATATATTTCTACACTTATTTAACTGATACACATTCCCTCATAATCGTTGGATTGTTGTGTTTTAGCAAACTAAGCTCCTAAATATAACTAAACAATATACCCATAGGTAAATATTAGCAGTATAATATAAATGTATGCTGGCATATGCTGTTGTTTAAGGAAATCTCATCCAGGTATTTTAACGCCCCATGCAGTATATCTGCTCTGCTGTTGGCCTGGAATTGATGAAAGACAGCATTGAAAGTCACTCAGAAGTAGTCCAATTTTCTCTCTTTTAGTTGAAAAAAATAAATGCAGACAGGAAACCCACTGTCTTCTGTCTGTATTTATCTGTAAAAATCGGTAAAAACGGAAGACTGGGAACCTTAATTATAATAGTGCTGAAAAAGTGAACGTTATAAACGCACAATTTCACCTATGAAAACCTTACCGTTTGAAAGTGGAAATGGGAAAGAAAGCACAGTTAGGTGAAGGATGATGGGTAGAAGTGATGAAGATTACATACGCCTGCTAAGTTTCTCCTATGAATGACTCCTTAGATTTCAACTCTGCAGCTGTGCACAGCTCAATATAGGGCTGAAGGGAGAGATAAAGGAAGAGAGAGACAGAAAAAGACTGGGACAGAAAGAGTGAAATAAAAAGGGTGACCGAAACAGAGAGATGTAAATAAAAAGACAGAGACCCAAAGAAAGAGAGCAAGAGAAACCCAATTGTGCTTTAAAGTAAAGAAAATGGTACTACAATTGTCCAGGTGGACTTTATATGATATTCTGTCTATTGTATACCTCTTTTTACCAGCTTAAGGCTGCCTGAAAACACTGAGTGAGGGGGGCATTAAAAGAGAATCATGGAAGAGGAAGGTAGGACACAAGAGTGAGGAAATGATGGAGCCTTGTGGATAGAGCATAGAGCGGTACTTCCTCAGGATGTTGGTATCTCAGCAGGCTGTTTAACAATGCTTTTACGCGTAGCCTCCTGCAGGCATCTGGCTAAAAGGTAGAGAACAAGGGAAAAAATCAGAACTGATGAGAGAAGGTGGAATCGGAAAGGAATGTTTTCAGAGTCAAGGTTGACAGTGAGAGGAATGGGCATTGCATAAAGTTGGAAATAAAGGTGGACTGTTCACGAGATGCTAGGGCAGGACAAGCTGAGCCCCTGGGAAGCAGAAACTGCCCACCTGTTTCATAGGGCCTCATGGCAGATCTCCCATGAAACTCCCTGTAGTAGTTACATTTATCTAAGAAGACAGAAAGATTGAAAGTAGGAGGGCGAGATGGGCTTCTTTGAGGACAGAGGCCAACATGGCTAGAGACCTCTTTAACAGCGGTGTATGGGGAAGAAGGCTACCTTAGCAGGAGAGGCAATGCTTAGAAATGATAATACGAAGTGCAGGTGTTCTCAGTCTTTAGAGTAAGCGCTTCCTGCTCAGAAGAGCCAGTACTCTATCTATGAAAATTAAATGAGGTTGGGATTAGGTTTTCAGGACCTAGCTATTGTACCTAAATTCCTGTCTGCCACAACACAGTAAATGCTAGTTTGTCTGTCACCCAGTCTTTTTCTCAGACTATGATTACCTCTCTTTGTCCAAAACTTTTTTTGTTATTGTTCTAATTTAGCCCCATTACTCTTTTTAGAAGACGCTCTCATGCATCAAAAATTCTTTGTGGGGTTAGTTTGTTTTACTAATACTGAACTTAAACTCCAAGACGTCTTAATTCATGCACCCTTTGGTTCACACAAGAATATAATTAAAATATGCACATATCATTAAACACATTCATTCTTCATGCATCTTTGTGAGTTATTTTCATGAATGGCATTACTATTTAATAACATGTCTTACTTGTGTTCAAGGATATGTTGCTGGCTTGGGTATCAGTTCAGAGCTGCCATGCCATTCATTCACTAAAATGCCAGCAATAGTTGAAGTGCCATCATAGTTTGATCCTTTAACCTATGCTTAGCTCTACAACAGCTACTTGTTTACTGCCCAATGGCTATGTAGAGGGACTCAAATGTAGTCATAAGAAAATAAATAGTACTTTTAGAGATCTGCTTACTTCTCGCTCTGCCACAGTGGTACCGAGTGCAGTGTAATGGGTACCAATTGGAAAACTAGAGCTCCTATCCCCCAAAGCCCCAAATAGACATCCACGTGTGATGTGGGAATATCATGAATATTCTTACTTTTATGCTCTGTTTCTATCTTTAATGCATGTTATTTAAGCAAATCGTATCAAACATGGGTTGCGTTTTAGGCTAAATGACTACCCAAATATTTCAAAATCAAGAATACTTGGTGGGAGTTGTCACAAAGTACCATTTATATATATTCAACATTCTATGTGCTATAGAGTTTGGACATGAGGCAGCCTCCCCCAGACAGCAACAGAAGTGTCTACTTTACTAACATCATATTCTGCAAGCAACATAAAGTATTGTGTGCAGTAAATAAAGCATGAACAGAACAATAACTAAAGAAATGTGATTGAACTCCAGTATTTGCTTCCAATTTAACATACCTTCCTTTGGGGGAATGATACTCAAATATCTTTTAAAAGATTTTTTAAGACCTATTAAGTTGACGCTACTGGCCCAGTGGAGATTGCCTTTTCCCACAAATTGTTAAGTAAAATAGAATCTAGTGTTCCAGAAACTACCAGGTCTACTGACCTAATAAACAGAAGGAGATCTTCAAATGCCATTATGTGGAGAACAATATTACTGAGCTAGTGTGGTTTAAAATTCACTATTTGCCACATGTAGTCTTGAAGAAGGAAGGTATTTTATGCATTGGTCAGAATAGCAAAGGGAGCCCCCCCACAAGTAATGTTTCTCAGCTTTTATGATGTCTCTGCCTTCACTGATCGTGTTAGCCCCCACTCACCCACCCAAAGTATGAGTCTTGTTGCGCCCCTGCATGCAGGTATATACATGTTCGACTGGTAAGAGTGTTGGTTGGTGCAGATTATATATAGGCGGACTTGTTGTTCAAAGTGTACTGAAGAGTTGTCCAGATCTGTTTTTATTTATTTAGTTTACTTATTTCACATCCTTAACATATCGAACAGAAACTGTCAGAGAGTAACAGTAGTGGTATATAGAGCAGCAAGTTAGGCACAAGGCGGTAGAATAGTCAACAATATGTAGGAGTTATCCATTGTGGTGTGGATAATAACAGCAGTTGTTTGGATCCCCGCATTGAAGACTACACGTCTAGATCTAGGTAAACAATTTACATACACCAATAAAGGTGAGGCGTTTACAATTTACAGCGGTAGGTTGCATGGGACACAGCAGTCATCCATGTTCTTCGAATTGTAAGAGATGGTATTTGAGTAACACTTAGAGCCTTTGGGGTGAGGGGCTTTCATAGATCTCTGGTGGTAGTGGGTTCGGTTCAGAGGACCAAGCGGGTAAGTCTGGAAGCAGCACAAGCTGAATAGGTTGAGACTAGAAAGTTGATTGTCAGATCTTGGATTCCTTGTTGAAGGAATATATATATTTTTTTTAAATCTTTTTATTAACATGCTCGGAATTCAGCAATGCAGACAGATATTCAACACTGTATATTACGAGTTGCATGCTTTTCAGTTGACGTTTCCTAATCGATACACACGGAGCTCCAGTCTCATCCCCCCTGTTGACGGAATATTATGGTAGAGAGGTAACCTGGGGCAGAAAATTTGCTGCTTGTGTATGGCCACAATCTTTTAATTTTGTTAAAAATGTTTTTATTGCTTATTTTCTACCAAAGGAATAACCACAACCTGTTGCACACAATACAACATTATATGTACGTGCTTTATCACTTGTAAGTGGGGAGCAGTCGTACCGCCTGCGTCCGGACGTGTAATGACCCTGTATGGTCTCATTCTTTGGGCAGGCGGTCATTGAGCTCGGCAGCGATATATGGTTGGAGAATGTCAGTGGCATTGCTAGCGGGGCACAGGGGGCTGGTACGGCTAGTGCCTCATTTGTAAATGTCCTGCCCCATTAACCCCATCCCCTCCCACCGCCCCTTGGTACTTTGACAGCTGGCAAAAACAGACACTGCCCACTCTGCCTGGGAACCGCAATGTTCCAGTTTATATTTCCCGTTTTCCCATAAGACTATTTTCTGTTAGAAGGATGATGTGTTTCTGTAGAGTTTTCATGCAACATATTACTCGTGATAGTGCGCAGTGTCAAAAAAGTCGCCTCTATGTAGCTTTGTGTGTTGGAGTTGTGGGTGGGCCACAACAGAGGACTAAAGTTTGGGCCGAATGCAGTGTGGATTTCTCGCAGTGCTAGTCAGTGGATCATAAAGGGTTTTGGAATACATGCTCATCCAATCCTTAGCCTTGCTGCAGAGCTCACACAGCTGTGGTCAGGTGTTCTAATTGTAACTGTGATTATATGCGAAAGTGCATCAAGGAGGCACACAGCTGTCAAAATGTTAACAGGGCAAAAGTTAAAGAAAATGCAATGCGTACAGTTAGTGGGTTCATTGTTTTTGTGGGGTTATTTATTGGTGAAGTGAAGGAGATGCAAGGGAGCACGTGCAGGACGGAGTGAAAAGAGAGCGCTGAAGAGGAAAGAGCTATGGTTTGAGATGTGTGAGGAGAAAAAGAGCATAAATATCTAACCGAGACTGCAGAAGAGAGGGGAGAACATTAGTGACTGAGGCACTATGAAGACATTGCCCCTTCCACAGATCATGGTAAAGTTTAATTCACTGTCTGCTTAAAACGTTTGTTAACATGCGCACAGTCTTCATGATCGACCAAACATAGGGCTACTGACATTCCATGATTTTTATCTGTGACTCCTTGTGTGCCCACTGACCTCGGTTGATTGTACAAGGTTCTGGTGGCAAAGTTTAGAACCTTGTCTAGTGAGACGAAGGAATGTTTACGGAGACACACTAAAAAAAAAAACTATTGCAGTAGTCTATTCTGCTGATGATTAGTTGCTGAGTATTTTAGCTGTATTGAAAGAAATGTGTAGATGGATCTTGTCTGTTAAGTATTTCAAATCGAGTTGTAGAAGTAGCAGTTATGAAGGATTCCATTTTCATTAACAAGCTGACAAGAACTATTAAGCTTTCTAGCAGAGGAGGCAGGTGTAGTGGTGTTGGGGGTGTGCATCGAGTCATTTAGAGAGAGAGGAGCAGGCAGATTGAGGAAGAATACTGGACCACAGTTTCATTGGGACTGAGCATGAGGGGTCGTAATGCCATCCAGTGAGTGATGGTCTTAAGACAGTAGGCTACAGATGACTGCTGGAGGTGGAGACAATTTAAGAAACGAGTTGGGTGTTATCAGCTTGGAGATGGTACTAGAAACCATTTGAGAAAATTATGTCTCCTAGAGAGGAAGTGTAAAGTAAGACAAATGGAGCCGTTAAGGATGCCAATAAAAGGTTAAGTAGGCATTGATAACTTGGTGTACCAAGTGAGTGACAAAGAGCAGTCAGATAAGTAGGCAGTTTAACATGTCATGTGATGCCTAGTGAATGAAGAGAGGATAGTAGAGTAAGATGATCAGTAGATTGGTTTAGAAGCATGAGCATGGAAGAAAGGTGATTACGATGGTTAGTGGTATTTTTGAGTGTGTAGCAAGAAGCCCAGCTGGTAGGGGTTGAGTAAGTTGTTAAAAGGTAGGTACAGTGTGAAATGGTTGAAGACAAGCTGTTCCACTATTTGGAAATGAAGGTGACATAATAGTCTGGACAACAGTGTGAAGAAGAGGCACCGTTGACTGTGGGTTTCTTTAGAAGAGGTAGAACCACTGTTTTACAGATTTGAGACACAGTGAGTAAGTACTCAGTTTGAGGATGTAGTTAGACAGTTGGGAGGATCTTGGAGCAGAAAGTACAAAGTTTGTTTGTGGGCTGAAAGGATTCGATGGTGAATAAGACATATTAAAAGGAGTTTAGTAGGAGAAATTGTGAAGAAGTGTGAGGAGGTAATTGTGTGAAGCTGAGGTATAGTGGTAGAATGAGGACTTGGTGTTGTCAAGGGAGTTTGATAGTATAGTCAGGGCTGCTGTATATACTTTTAGGTTTATAGTGGCTTTATTCTTTCCTTGTTATACTCCCATGTTGGTTTTCCACTTGTGAATGCTGTCTGAAATCCAGGGATGTGGGCATGAGGGAGTTTGGAAGAAGGTGTACAAAGGCTTGTTTTAGTATGTCATTGAGTATATTGAAAGATGTGCTGTTTTTAAACGGATGATGTCTTTTTGGTTTTGGTTAAAGAATGGTTAGAGGAAAGGATAGTTTCCTGTTTGAGATAAGGATGTTAGTGTGTGTTGTGATGATGAATCCGCCAGGCGAGGATGATTTAAAAGTAATTAACTTTAATGTAATAACGTTACAGGAACACAAGCCAACGCCACAAGAACGGTGTTAATTGCAGGGAGAAACAGCATAAAATGACAGACAAATAACGACTAAGACTAGAATTCCCTAACATTCGAAACCAATGATATTGTTCATGACGTCCAGGGGTGAACGTCATGAACAATGGACATTGATCAAACCCAATGCAACACCTCCCCATTTTTGCAAAAAACAAACAAAAAATACAATACAAAAAGAGCGCATAAACTAAGCAAGCAAAACAACAATCCAATAGTAACATAGCAACATAGCAACACATTGTGAACAAAGAAAATCAATACAATATGTAATCATTCAACTTAGCTGGTAAAACAACCTTCCTTTTGTTGCTTAGCACCACGTTGTTTTGTACATCCAATGAATCCCCACCAGAAGAACAACATCTTTCACCAATTTCAATTCTGGGAGACTCCTGCACAGCAAAAGAGTTATATACGTCTGAATTAACAGTGCAATGATGATTGCTAACCAAATCCCCATTAAGACACAAATCCTCATCCGGTATTTCCATAAAATTGTGCACATCATGATCATTGTCAAAGTCTTTCTTCCATGTTACTGAACAAAAGTTCTTGCCAGCTTTAAGTGAAACAGCACTCTTGTTCCACCAACTTTTGTCTTTGAATAAAACAGCACTGTCAGTAACCCTAATGATTTGTTTAGGTGGAAAGAAAGCAGAACTACCCTTCTGTACCTTAAATGGCTTCTTAACAAGAACCCAATCACCCACAGCAAAAATTGTTTCCGATGTTCTGTGAATCCTGTCATGGTAGCCCTTGACCTTAAACTGTTTTTCAGTAAGCAACTGCTTAATGCCAAGCTTAGCATCGCTGATCTCAGAGAAATTACCAGAACCTCTCCTCATATCAGGTGTTAATAAATTGCAACCACTTCTCCCACACATCAGAAAGAAAGGAGTTTGTTTGGTAACAGGATTGGGGGTATTGTAAGTAAAAACTTTATCCTTTAAAACCACTTTAACACACAAATTAGAGGCAAGTGCCAATTGAATTCCCTCTTTCAGAAACCTGTTGACTCTCTCAACAAGACCATTGGAAGAGGGACTATACAATGGTGTCTTCTCCTGTTTGATCCCCAATTTATTCAGATACTCCCAACATTTTCTTAGAGGTGAGTTGGGTGCCATTGTCAGACACAATGATTTTAGAATAACCCTCAAATGCAAAAACATGACTCAAAAAATCAATCACAGACTCAGTAGTAATAGAAGAACGAAACTCATAATGTATCCACTTTGAGTAATAATCAGTGAGTACCATGAGAACGCATTTCTTCCTTCAAAACATTGGATGGTCTAGCAAAATCTAAACCCAGTTTTTTCCAAGGTCCATCTGGAATTTTAACCAGATGCATATCTTCCTTACTGACCTTCCAGTGTTTATCAGATCTCACACATGCCACACACTTGTCGATGAAATCATTAACATTCGTGTCCATTCCAGGCCACCAATAATACTCTCTTAGCATCCTCTTGGTAGCCGTTGCCCCGGGGTGTCCTTGATGAGCTAATTTCACTAATTTTTCCCTCAATGCGAAAGGTGGTATAAACAAATCACGCCTGACAAGAATTTCACCCTCCATACTGAGCTCATCAGCAACCTGTAAGTAACTATTCAACGTCACATCCAAGTTACATATGGGAGGCCATCCATTCATAACGTAGTCACACACTCGCTGTAAAGTAGTGTCTTTATGCATTTCCATTATCCACTCCTGCTCCGAGAGCACACCATCTGAAAAATTAACGGCATCAAGAGCAGCAACTACACATTCATCTTCACGGGATTTATTTTCCTCTTGCTGCTCAGACATGGGTGTTCTAGACAGCCAATCAGCACGCCTGTTCAGACCACTTGGAATATGCCTAACCTCAAAGTTGTATTCTTGCAATCTTGAAATTAAACGAATCAATCTTGAAGAAGCTGTTCTGGATCCCCTGCCACAGCCATTAAACATATAAAGTTAGGGTTTGTGATCAGTCACAAGCTCAAAACTTTTGCCCCACAGGTAAGTTCTCAACCTTTGAACAGCCCATACAGGTGCCAAAACCTCCCTTCCTATGGTGCTGTATCTCTTCTCAACATCTTTCTCGAAATGAATGCCACGGTATGCTCTCTTCCATTCACAACTTGACTGAAGACTGCACCTAAACCAACTCCACTCGCATCCACTGTAATAATGTTCCTGCCAGACGGATCATAAGGTCTAAGAGCAGGGTCACTCAAAATTGCTTTTTTAATCTCCTTAAAAGCTAAATCCTGTTCTTCCCACAAGTAGTCCACTTTTTTCTTAAGCAATCTTCTGAGTGGTTCCACAATAAAAGCATATCCATGTATGAACCTAGCGTAATATTCGCTCATGCCTAGAAAAGATCTTGCCTCATCTTTTGATTTAGGAATAGGTGCTTCTCGGATCGTTTTAACAAGATCATCCTTTATTTTTATTCCAGCAGCAGACACACTATGTCCCAAATATTAGACTTCTTTTTTAAGAAACATACATTTGGACTTACTTACAGTCATACCCTTACATTCAAGTATGCTTAAAACTCTGTCTAATAGCACATTATGCTCTTCCTCAGTTTTGGTGTGGATCATAATATCATCTTGAAAGATTTGAACACCACGCATACCATCAAATAAAATGTCCATCAACCGCTGAAAAACACTAGCGGCTGACGCTAGTCCAAAAGGCAACCTCAAGTAGCGGTAAGCACGAAAAGGTGTAACAAAGGTAGTCAAATCCCTTGAACTTTCAGTCAATTTTACCTGATGGTATGCGGACTTCAAATCAATGATAGAGAAAAATTACGAACCACTAATAGAATTGAGCGTCTCTTGAATTCTAGGTAAAGGGTGACAATTGACAACGATGTTTTTGTTCAGAGTTCTCAAATCGGCACAGAGCCTGATCTCGCCATTTTTCTTTTTAGCAATAACAATTGCCGAAACCCATTCCGAGGACTCTGTTGGCTCAATTATGCCGTCTTCACATAACTTAGCCAAAAGATCTTTAAGATCCTGCCTGACAGATAATGGGACCTGCCTGACTTTTTGTACCACTGGAATTGCATTGTCCTTTAATTTGATATGATGCTCAAAACCCTTAACACACCCAATATGCTGTGCAAAAACCTTAGAATGTTTTTCCAAAATGGTCTCAACACTAGGTTTTTGTGCCCCTTGCACTTCTTCCTCAATGCATAGCACAGGTAAATCACCCAAAACAATAGGTTCTAGTGCACCAGGTTTGAGCAAAATACCAAGTTTTCCAAGGTCTTGCCAAACAACAATGTCTTTACCTCTAATGGCCACATAGATCTTAGTCTTAATGCTGCGACCTTTAAATTCAAGAATATCATTAAAATATCCAAGCATTTCAATTTCAAACTCCCCAAATGCTTTAGGGTTAACTTCTGATTCAATAAGTTTGACATTTTTCCATAACCTGTAGAAAGTCTTATCTGCAAGAATAGAAATCGGTGAACCAGAATCAGCCATAATGTTTAACTCAATGTCTCCAATATGCACAACACCCAATGGTCCTCTAAACCTTCCTTGCTTACTGTCAAAAGTGATCACTATATTGGAGCACATTTCTTCATCGAAATCTTCTACAGCATTTATTTTGACTTTGTTGTACATTTTACCATTACGGCATACAGATGCGAAGTGACCATACTTTTGACACTTTACACATTTCTTTCCCTGCGCTGGACAATTTGCGAAATTACCCGGGTGAGTCTTAGATCCACATCTATAACAAACGGCATTTTTTCTAAATGTTGGTTTTGCATATCTGTTCGCAGTAACACTAGCAAAATCGTTTTTCAACTCTTTTTTCTTTTTTTTTTTTTTTTTCTTTCATGTACTGCACAGACATTAGACTGAGAAGAAGAAGATTCTTTTGAAAGAACCTTGCTAGAAACAAGAGACCTCTCGATTCCTTTGGCGATGTCCAAAACTTCACTCAAAGTTGGATTCCTGCACGCAAGAATCCTTTCCTGCACCTTTTTAGAGTAACAGTGATAGACAAATTGATCAAGTAGATAGACATCCATCATATCACCAAACTCGCAAGACGATGCTAAAATGCGTAAACAAGCAATGTACTCTTCCACAGTTACGTTTTCCTGTTGCTTCCTCATGTAAAATGCATGCCGTTCCACCATTACACTGGGTGCCTCTGTAAAATGCTTTTCCAGCCTTTTCACAGCCTCTTCATACTCCTTCAGAGGCACAAACTGCCCAGGAGCTACTTCAAACTCCGGTAAATGGTCGAAAATGTCTTGCCCTGCAACATTTAAAAGACCATACAGTAAGGCAGTTTTTCTTTCAGGATCGAATTTTTTCCCATCAATTGCCACTAAATATTTCTCAAATCCTCTGTGCCAGTTTTGCCATTTAATGGTGGGTTTTCCTTGTACTTGCAGAAAAAGATTTAGCTGTTGAAATGAGATAGAACTTGCCATAATGCCCCCTAAAAACAGCTTGAAATATTGAATGTTCATTTTTTTTATAAATTAAAAAAAAAAAATAATGCCAAAGCTTGGTAAAATCAGAAAACGTTTAAAATCATTGAAATATTAATCAAAATATTCATTAAAAAAAAAAAACTCCTTTTTGTTTTTTTTTAAACAATGCCAAAGTACAATTGAAACAAACAAGAAAACGACCTTATGTTTTCCTAGGTCGCTCTTGTTGTCATGGAGATACCAATGAGCTGAAGCTTAACGTGATGCGGCTTACGTTGAACGCACACGCGCTAGTAGAAACTGAAGAAAATCCTGCGCGCGCCTGTGTACGTGCTGATTACGCGCTTCACGTAGCGTTGAACACACGCGCTTGTCAAAACAGCTGATAAATCTGCGCACGGCTGTGCACGAGTTGAATACGGGCTAGGCGATGACGTAATAGTTGAACCAGCACGCGCATGAAGTGGAGCTCAACACACTGGTTGACAAAGGTACTGCTGTAACTGCGCGCTAGTGCCAGCGCCGATAGCTCGTGCCTGTATTAACGGTATATGTAAAGCGATAGCTTACGCTTTTATCTTCAAATTCATTTTAAATTTAGCTTACGCGCATCGCATAAAACACGCCTTACTTTCCTTCAGGTAGTTCTTTGTGCGTCGTTGTCACTAGTGCTCTTCCCGTCGTAGTCACTTTGTGGTCCCGATGTAGATTTGAATAAATTCAGTGCGTGGAGAAAGTTCACCAGTCGTCGCCAAAATTGTTGTGATGATGAATCCGCCAGGCGAGGATGATTTAAAAGTAATTAACTTTAATGTAATAAAGTTACAGGATCACAAGCCAACGACGCAAGAACGGTGTTACTTGCAGGGAGAAACAGCATAAAATGACAAATAACGGCTAAGACTAGAATTCCCTAACATTCGAAACCAATGACATTGTTCATGACGTCCAGGGGTGAACGTCATAAACAATGGACATTGATCAAACCCAATGCAACAGTGTGGTGAGGTACTGCTGGGATTGTCACTTCTGGACTCATAAGGCAGTGGCACAAAGATTAAAAGAGGTCTTCTGTCAATTTATTTCGGGAGGCCAGGTGATTTTCCTTTCACTGAATGTCAGGGAGAGAGTGCGTTCCATTATAGGGTTCTCAATTGCAAAGTGGCGTATCCCTCCCTGCAAGCTGGACATGAAGTAGATTTTGGGGGAAGGAGTAAGTATTTTATTGTTTTAATTAGGTGTTTGAGTGACTTCTTGTAGGTGGGTGGGCATTCGTAGGATGCCAATGGTTTATTTTCAGCTTATGAATGAGAAAGGGCTAACAAACCTTTTTGGATACCTTGAATGAAGCCACAGGTCTGTCTTTGGTCACAAGTAAAATGTTTGTGTGTGTGTGTGTGTGTTGACTGTGTCGCTTAAACTTGCACGGAAAGCAGTTAGTACTGTGGCTCAGCTGGTAATCGTAAGCACGTGGTGCTGTTGTGTTGATTGTTCTATGCGGGTGCGTGGAATGCCCTCTGCATGACATGCAGGCACATAGAACACGGAGGGGATGACATGGGTAAGGTTCCAGGGCTGGAGACCATTGGTGGGCTAGGAACCGAGCAGACCTGTTTCCTTTGTATTGAGCTCAATAAAGCTTTGACTTCACACAAAGTGAAGTGTGCTTCATATTTTGGACGGACAAGCACCTGACCCACTTCAGGTGCACTCGGAAACCTGTTTCATTTAACTGCTTATCCTATCATTCACACATGTATTCTTAATCTTTCATCCTATACTGCTGTGCGACATCCTTCCCCCCCATCCCCTCTTATATCTTTACAGTTCCACGTCTGCACACCTTACTCCTCCACACAATAATCTTTTTTTTCCATACTAATAATTTTTGCTTGCCGATTAAGATTGTGAAAAATATTTTACTTCATTTTTTAGGTCTCGCGTAGCGTTGCAGCGCAACGCGCTGCTCGCTCTGCGAGACCTCTTGTGAGCAAGGAGATTTCAGAAGGGGACTTGAAGCCCCGCCCCTCATTTTCATTGGCTGGCGTCACCGTTTATGCTAAACGGTGGCCTGCCATTGGAAATTAGTTTTTTTTGTTGCCGCCCTTTAGCCTTTTCGTCCGGCCGATCCGGACAGGGTCGGCTGCTTTGCGGCTGTCGCAAAGCACTTTCTTATCTTTAGGGGGGGCCATCTGTTTCTAATTAGCATGGCCTTAGCGCGGCCATGCTAATTAGAAACAGATGCCCCCCCCCCTAAAGATAAGAATGTCTAAGTGGTAGAAGGGGACCAGCGGGACCTTCACTTTGAACAAAGGAAATCTTCGGTAGTCTGTTTACCAAGTGGCGAGCCAAAGGCGCGTATAACGAAGAGGGGCTCCGAAGTGTAAGCCAGGGGGTAACGCTAAGAAATACCACAGGGGACTCCTCTGTGACATGCAGAGTTTGAAAACGGCAGTACGGTGTTCGGCGCTACTAGCATTATCGCTTCTGCACCCTATGTAATCGTGGAGGGACTGGGGTTTTCCGAAGGAGCCTGTTTGTCAGGGCATAAACACCGGACTTGGGGTTACCAACTATCTAGGGCACAGACTTTATCGGAAAGGCCCATAAGGGGTGCCAGTGGAATCTGGGCGCACATATATCCCCATTAGTGGACCCCCCACGCCAGCAGGGGGGCTTGGGGGGAGTGGCCGACCGCAGTAAGGTCCCCCCCCCGGGCAGTTTGGGAGGGGCTGTGGGGGTGGAGGGAGTCTGGGCCAGGCTCGGCCATTTTAATTTTGGGCTACATAATTTTGTAGCCCAATGGGAGCCCAATCATAAAACGGTTGGGCTCCCACTCCCGGCCACCATTTTAGGTTTGGTGACCTGGTGGCTGGGAGCTTAGGCGTGGGTTCTATTTTTGTGTAGTTTGGGGAGCTTAGGTATTAGTGTGGCAAGTGTTTTGGTTCGTCATGGCGCATGAGGATTATCGCGTATTGGAGGCCCTCCGGCTCTTGAGTGAGGCGGGCCGGATGGACCTCGTCATCGGTGCGGGGGCAGGGCCGGCGCGACAGGCCTCGGCGGGCGTAGCGGCGGCGGTGGCCGCCTGCAAGTCACCTAAACGGCGCCGGACATCACCGGTAAGTGAGAGGGGCCGCCCGCGTGAGAAAAAAGCGGCCCCATCTACGGTGATGCTGTCAGGGAAGGGGGAAACGTCGGGAGGGTTGGGCGGACTGGTGCAAGGGGGCAGAGGTGCTGTGGCGGGGCGGGGCGGAGTTGCCGTCAGCAATATGGAACCTCCCCCGGCGCCCGGGCCCCGGGAGAGGGCAGTGAGTGCGCCCGCGGCGCGGGGAAAGCGTAAGGGAGGGCGAGGCGGCAAGCAGAGTTTCCCCGCGTTTCAGTTCCTGGGGGTGGGGAATGCAGCGGGTGAGGCAGGGCGGGCTGGGAGTCCGTTTTCGGCGGGGGATATGGTGACAGTGAGCTCCGGTAGCGGGGAGGGGGGCGGAGTGGGTTTTCCGGCCCCCGCGCTTCATCAGGCCAGTGATGGAAGAGCCGGTAGCGCGGGGGAGAGGGGCGCGTTGCTGGCATCGGGCCCGCCGGCAGTATCTGGGGGTGGGGCGGGGATGCAACCCTGCGGGAGGGCAGGCGGGGAAGACCTGTTAGCCGGCTTGGAGGAGGAGGAGGTAGTTGGGGGGCCTAATTATAGCCCCCTGCTATTTTCTCCGCCTTGCTCGTTGGTGGGGGAGGGGTTGTCTGTGGTGGGGAGTTCCATGGGGGAAGGGGAATGGGCACAGGTGGGAGGTTGGGGGAGCTGGCAGAGCGTGTTGCCCACCAGGGCCTTCGAGGCAGACCAGGCGCGCCCTCAGTGGGGCGGTGGGGGGGAGGGGTCTCCCAGTTGGGAGGGGGAGTATGTAGGAGGGGTGGGGGAGGACGGGGAACTTCCTGGTCGGAGGGGGGGGTAGTTTCTGGGGAGTTGGAGCCGGCTGGGGCAGGCCAGGCTTGGGAGGGGTTGGATATATTCCCTGCATGGGCGGAAGGGGTCAGGGTCGTGGGAGGTGGGGGCCGGTCAGAAGGTCTTCACGCTCGGGGGCGTGGGGGGGCGCGTGGGTCCAGCAGGCCAGCGGGAAGGGTGGGGGCCGGAGGGGGTGCCCGGGGGGGTTCGGAGGGGCCGTAAGGGGGGGGGGAGTGTGGGCCAGGGCTGGGGGCCCGCTTCCGCGGTGGTGCAGGCAATGTTAGACTGGAGTGGGGACGAGGAAGGGGGGGACCCCCCCCTTCCGGGACGTCCTGGCCAGTTAGGACAGCGACAGGCGAGCGGGAGGGGGCTCGTCTGGGATGCGGGGTGAGGGGGTGCCAGGCAGAGGTGAGGGTCCCAGCACATCAGTCCAAACTTTTGCTTTGCAGGTCAGGGAGCGGTGCAGTGTAGCGGACTCGGTAGGGCAGGGTGCGGCCCACGTACACCGAGGTGAAGGGAGGGTAGAGCCCTGCACGGCGCAACCCGTACCGGCGGGGGATCCCGTCGCGGCCAGCACACGAAGGTCCAGCACGACCTCGCTGGCCCCAACGACAAGCGGAACATGTTGGTCGGCCGTATCCGCGGAGAGGGATCTGTACAGAGGTCAACGCAGGGGGGAGTACCGGCGAGTACAGTCTGCTCCCCCGCACGGATTACAGAAGGGGGCCGTTATGGCCAGCACAGGACAAGGGGGGCCCGGTAGGGCCCGGTGTGTGGAGTTTGAGCCGGGGCTGCTCCAAGGGGAGGAGCCCATTGTGCTTGACTATGACGAGGATACCCCTGAAGAGGGGGAATGGAGGGATGATGAGGAGGGGGGGGCCCTCTCATGTGTGTCATAGTATTTTACAGGCACCGGCGGTGGCGCCGCACAAGAAATCAGGGGCATCTGGACCCAGGAGAGAGCGCAGCCCCTTGGTGAGGGCTCCTCGGCCAGTGGATCATGCGGAGGCGGTGGCTAGGTGGTCGGCGCCGGTCAGGGCAGCCTCCTTAGAGCCAGGTGAGTGTGGTACAGCACAGGCCAAACCAAAAATGGTGTCTGTGGGGACGGGGGGAAGGGGGTGGGGGGCTGAGGGACGGGAGACTGCACAGAGGAACGTATGTGAAGGACACCGGGGTAGGGCCAGAGGAGGGGGCGCAGCTCAGGGGGAAAAGGGGGAGAGCGGGACAAATACAGAGACGGCGTTGGGGGGCAAGGAACCCTTACTGAGCAAAGAATTGAAGATTAAGAAATTGCCCTATATGGGTGTGACGAAACCTCTGGGGGCGCATTTAATGCTGGCAACCAAGGAACGGATTTGGAAAGGGGAATACGTGGAATTGTTGAAGCTCTTACACAGGGAGGTGCGGTCCAAAGAGGGTTCTAAGGAGGAAGAATACGAGCTGGCCAAAAGGCCTAAGGTGCCGGTGACCATAGAGAATTGGACTGCAGCGTTTTTGATTTATGCCAGTGTGTATTGTGAAAGGTTTCCAGAGCGCTGTGTAGCCCTGTTTAAATATATGGATGTGATTAGAAAGGCACAGATTACGGGGGGCGGATACGCTTGGGTGCAATATGATGAGGAGTTTAGGGCACGCATGGCATGGGACTCGGAGGCCAAATGGGGGGAACAGGACACGGATTTGTGGCAGCACACCATGGGGTCGGCCACCGGTGGTAAAACTGTGTTCACAGCTAGCGGGCTGCCATTGGTGTACCGGCCCTTTCAGGGGAAGCCCACCCGGGGAGGGGTGGGAGGCGCAGGGACACCGCAAGCAGGGACAGGAGCGTGCTGGGACTTTAATAAGGGCCTATGCACAAGGGAATACTGCAGGTTTCGGCATGAGTGTTCAAAGTGTGGGAAGCGCCACCCCCTTGTTAACTGTTGGGGCGTCAAACCACAGGGAAACCAGCAATGGCAGCAATCAGGTAGCAGCACCCCGGGCCCCTCACAGCAATTCCAGAGCAATAGGGGGGGCAAGGGCCTGCAGGGCACTGGGCCCAAAAGCTCCTACGCCAGTTAGACTTGCGAAACTGGTGGAGGGCCTGCGGGGGTATGGGGATCAGGGAGCAGGAAGGGTTTTGATTGAGGGGTTTCAGTGGGGGTTTCATTTGGGCTATTGGGGTTCCCGACCGAGAAGGTGGGCGGACAACTTGAAATCGGCGGCGGAACACAGGGTGGTGGTACAAGAGAAACTGAACAAGGAGGTGCGCGAAGGGAGAATGGCGGGCCCCTTCGACGATTGGCCAACGGAAAACCTGATCGTATCACCGATCGGGGTGGTGCCCAAAAAGGAGGAGGGACAATACAGGTTGATTCAGCACCTTTCCTGGCCCGAGGGGTCCTCAGTTAACGATTTCATTGATGAGGAGGCGGCCTCAGTTTCTTATTCCTCAGTTGACGTGGCCATGTCACTAGTTGTGACCGCGGGCGCGACTGCAGGGATGGCAAAGTGTGACATAAAGTCGGCTTTTCGGTTGCTTCCAGACCACCCAGATGATTGGGACCTTCTGGGTATCCATTTTGAGGGGAAATGGTACGTGGACAAAGCTCTACCGATGGGTTGTTCTATGTCCTGTGCTTTATTTGAATGCTTTAGCACATTTTTGCAGTGGTACTTCACGCGACGCACAGGTCACACATTGGTGACACACTACCTTGACGACTTCTTCTTTGTCGGGTCGCCGGGCTCCACGGAGTGCCAGGCCGCCCTGGACACCTTCCATGAGCTCATGGGTGACATGGGGGTGCCGCTAGCACCTGAGAAGACAATGGGTCCTTGCACGGCTATGTCCTTCTTGGGAATTGAAATTGACTCAGTGGCAATGCGGGCGCACTTGCCAGATGACAAGAGGGTAAGAATGTTGCAATTGTTGGACAGAATGCTGTCTAAACGGAAGGTGACAGTGAAGGACATACAGGTGCTCCTCGGTCATCTTAACTTTGCTTGTAGGGTGGTCAGGGCAGGGAGGACATTTTGCAGGCGGTTGGGACGGGCGCTGGCAGGTCAGCATTTACCTCACCACCATGTTCGCTTATCAGCAGGGGTGAAGGAAGGTTTGCGCATGTGGTCAGTCTTTCTGCAGTCTTTCAATGGTGTGCCATTGGCCCGAGAGGAGGACGTCCAGTGGGACGTGCAGATCTTTTCCAATGCAGCAGGAGGGGAAGGCTTTGGCCTTTACTGGCAGGGCAGGCGGTGCGCCGAGCAGTGGCCACAGCAGTGGAAAGATGGTGGGAGGAGCATAGCTTTCTTGGAGCTTTTCCCGTTACTGGTGGCATTGACACTGTGGGGCGAAGAGTTGGCACATAAGAAAGTGTTGTTTCGGGTGGACAACATGGCGGTGGTGGAGGTCATTAACAGACAGTCCGCAAGAGATGAACAAATGCTGAAGTTGCTGCGGGTTTTTGTGCTTGGCTGCCTCCGTCATGACATTGCTTTTAGGGCGTTGCATATACCAGGTGTGGACAATGGCATAGCTGATGCTTTGTCTCGTTCACAGTGGGGGAGATTCCGTGGGCTCGCCAAGGAGGTGGACAGGACGCCGACCCCAATGCTGGATCATCTCTGGTATGTAGGCAACGTAGGGTGCTACAACTGGTGGTAGGCTCGCTGGCGGCCTCTACATGGGCAGCATACAATCTGGCATGGCGGGATTTCTTGGCGTCAGGGGCTTGTAAGCGAACTGAGGTCTGACGTCGGTCGGAGGATGTGATTCAGTTCATTCTGGCACTCATTGGGAAGGGCCTCACGAAAGTGACCATTGCGGGAAAGCTGGCAGGCATCGCCTTCATGGGGAAACTATTATGGGGATACAATCCGACAGCAGGGGAAATGGGAAGGAGGATGTTGGAAGGTTGGGCTCGGGAGAGGGGGGAGAGTGCGGCGCGTAACCCCTCACCTGGCAGAAGCTGGCGCGAATACTGGAGGCTTTGCCGGCAGTATGCAAGGATGATTTTGAGGCCTGTATTTTCTCGACTCTTATGGTATGGATGTTCTTCGGGGCTTTTCGGGTGTCGGAGCTTCTGGGCAACAGCGTAAAAAATGGGGTGCGGTCGGACGATGTGGCCATAGGGGATGAGGGGATACATGTTTGGTTGGCCAGTTCCAAAGCGGACCAGAGGGGTTTGGGCAAAGGGGTTCGGTTACAAGCGGCGGTGCCTGCCGCAACGTGCCCCCTAAATTGGGCGCGCCGTTGGCATGCTCTGTCACCAGGTGTGGGGCCGGCGGCGGTTTTTCAACACGCTAATGGGAAGAGGGTGACGGATTACCAGCTGCGGATGGTGTTGAGGAAGGCCTTGTGCAGTATGGGGGTAGACGGGGCAGGGTATGGGACGCACTCTTTCAGGATTGGGGCAGCAACGGAGGCCTATAACCGGGGCTGGTCCAGGGAGTACATAATGAGGTGGGCGCTGGTCGTCAGATTGTTACCGTCGCTACGTAAGGCAGAATGCGGGGAGGCGCACGCGTCATCCTCTTTGGTTTGAGTCTCACCCTTTTTCTTGTTACAGGTTCGGTGGCCGGGCCCCAGGCGAAAGAAATGACCATTTGGATCGTGGGGCACTCTTTTATCAAATGGGCACAGGTCCAGGCATGCCGGTGCTATTTTGGGGCAATGTTGGGGTTTAACGACCGGCTGTTTAACATTGTTTGGAAAGGGAAAGGTGGGATGCGGTGGAAGGAATTGTTACCGTGCCTTAATAGATGGATGGTGCAGGGGCGGTGCCCGGACGTGTTGGTGATTCACCTGGGTGAGAACGATTTGTGCGAGGTTAAGGGTGTGGTGTTGATGAGGGCCATGAAGAAGGTCTTGTCTACTTTAAAAGAGCAATGGGCAGGGTGCCACGTTTTGTGGACAGAGTTGGTTCCGCGCAGAGTGTGGAGGGGTGCTTTGAACCCGAGGGCCATTGACAGGGCAAGGAGGAAGGTGAACTCTGAAATGTCTCGGTATTGCCGGCACCTTGGTTTTGGAAGAATTACACATAAGGAGCTACGTTTTGAGGCAGTGGAATTTTTTAGGGATGACTGGGTGCATTTATCCCGGCTTGGTATGGACCTCTATTTATTGGAAATTAGGGAGGTGTTGGCAAGGTGTTTTAAAGTTCAGGCGCATACCGGGTAGAAGGTCAGCGGCCAGCCTAGTTGGGGGGGGCAGAAAGGGGGGGTAGTTTCACTGCCCCCCTGCTTTCTGGGTGGCGGGGGTTATTTGAAGTTTTCCAGGGTTGACGGAGGTTTTTGGTTATTGTTGGAATTGGGTTATTGACATGGGAAGGGTAGGCAAGTTAAGTTATAGTTAGGTTACGCAGGAGCGGGGTTTGACGACGGTAAAAAAGCAGGCGGGGGAAGTTTAACGGAGGATTGGATGTTAAAGGGTTATTATTGTGTTGCATTGTTGTGTATTTGTTAAGGTTGTAATGTAGGGGTGGGGGCGGGGACAAAGAAAATTTTAGGGGAGGGGCGGGGGTCAAAGGTCAGGTACATGGTTATTTAGTGAGGTTTAGTTTTGTGAGGCGTTTTGCCAAGGAATGTATATGTTATGCACACCTGTTTCAATAAAAGCGGCCTTTTACACACAGTACTGAGTCTGTGGTCTGCTCCCTCCCCCCCACCCTCCCTCCCAAGGGGGACTTGGGGGGAGTGGCCGACCGCAGGGAGGTCCCCCCCCCGGGCAGTTTGGGAGGGGCTGTGGGGGTGGGGGGACTCTGGGCCAGGCTCGGCCATTTTAATTTTGGGCTACATAATTTTGTAGCCCAATGGGAGCCCAATCATAAAACGGTTGGGCTCCCGCCTCCGGCCACCATTTTAGGTTTGGTGACCTGGTGGCTGGGAGCTTAGGCGTGGGTTCTATTTTTGCCCACCCACCCGCCCTGTTTATGGTGGTTTTTTCGGGGTGGTTTCTTCTTCTTAGTTTCTGGCTTTTGGTTGGGACAGGTGTGCAGGGATATGGCTATGTATTGTCGCTTGGAACAGGTGCCGTGCGGGGGTTATTTGAAGTTTTCCAGGATTGACGGAGGTTTTTGGTTATTGTTGGAATTGGGTTATTGACATGGGAAGGGTAGGCAAGTTAAGTTATAGTTAGGTTACGCAGGAGCGGGGTTTGACGACGGTAAAAAAGCAGGCGGGGGAAGTTTAACGGAGGATTGGATGTTAAAGGGTTATTATTGTGTTGCATTGTTGTGTATTTGTTAAGGTTGTAATGTAGGGGTGGGGCGGGGACAAAGAAAATTTTAGGGGAGGGGTGGGGGTCAAAGGTCAGGTACATGGTTATTTAGTGAGGTTTAGTTTTGTGAGGCGTTTTGCCATGGAATGTATATGTTATGCGCACCTGTTTCAATAAAAGCGGCCTTTTACACACAGTACTGAGTCTGTGGTCTGCTCCCTCCCCCCCACCCTCCCTCCCAAAACTGCTTCAGCGCATGGTTGGACTTCACCAGCTGTATCAACAGCCCCCCTGTGCGGCACGGACCCCACAGCCGGAAAGGGGCGCTCCCCCGCCCACCAAGAACCCACAGCCGAAGAGGGGCGCTACCCCCAAGGATTATACTGCCGGAGAGGGCAGCACAGCCTGCTCCCATGTCCCTTCCCGGCGGGATGACGCCCTGAGCGGCAGGGGAGGATGCAGAAGACCGCGATCCCCGTGGCCCTGGAGCGGCTGCAGCCCCTCTGAGAGTCAGGGGAGGATGCTGAAGCCGGGGCTGCTGGAGTCCCGAGGCTGGAGGGAGAAGGGCGAGGCGGAGCGCCAGCGCACCATTGATTCCCCTGCAGCAGATCTCACGCATGCAGCAAATATCAATCACCCTTGCGTCCCCCCTCAAACTCCTCTAAACCCATTACTACTGCAGATGCTGCCCCCCCCGCAAGTCTCATGTGTGCACCAAATGTCACCCTTGTAACAACCCTCCGTATGCACACAATTACTCCTTGCTGTAAAACGGTGCAAATCTCGCGCACCCCAGACATCACAGTTGTGAGTTGTGACAGCCCTTAACCTGAAACAAATCTCTCCTTTCTGTAAATGCAGCCTTGGTGCAAATCTCACCCCTGTAACGACTCTGAATCTACACACAACCTTTTACTACTGCAGACCCCACCGTTGGCAAATCTCACGGATGTTCCAAATCTCGCTCCATGTAACTGCCCTCACTCTGCTCTAAATCTCTCACCGCTTTTAATCAAACGGTGCACATCTTTCATCTCACCCCTTAACAGACTATGAGCACCAAACCTCTTACTACTGCAGATCCCATCCCTTAGGCAAATCTCACGAATTCAGCAAATCTTCCCCCTGAAAACAACCCTCGGTATACTCCAAATCTTCTATTTCCTTGAAAACAAACGTGCAAATCTCACACATGCCCCCCGCCCCCCTTGTAATAGCTCTCGATCCGCAAAACACACCACAGCAAATACCACACCTTAAACAAGCCTTAACTCTGCAATAACCCATACCATCATCGCAGCAGAATTGTCAAATGCCCCAAATCTCTCCACGCAACTAACACTTCCCAGGGCACCAAGTCTCGGATCTTTATTTGCATAAAATCTTTCTCTGATCTTTATTTGCATCAAATCTTGAAGCATAGCGTTTATTTCCTGGTAATTTTCATCCTGCACCTAATGCCTCCTGGGCAGACATAGATCACTTGTACACGAGCACCGTTTTGCACCATAGTTTCCCCGTCGACTGCT